>JAVIWC010008915.1:0-600000 GCA_031894815.1 Creontiades dilutus | reverse complement strand
AACACACGCCCTGTAAAGTATCATTGTTCCACCACTCTTTAGAATTACCATTACCTGGTCAATATTTCTGGAATGTAGCTACCTACTGGTTAGGTCACCAGATCTTGCATGGATTTACCAACCTCAATCAGATGTATCTTTTGTATCCTAGTCCTAGAATTACAGCTTTTCAAATCGCTCATGAGTTTTGGAAATATTGATGATTAACTACAGGTGGAATAGCGACTGAATTGGTACGGAGAAGCTGTCAGTTACATTGAAGGTAAACAATTGGGTTGCAGCTTTCCACTTAGGATTTTGGAGTGCATCCATACCATGCAGTAGATAGCACCTCAGTAAAAATCCTGGAATTTATAACAAAACTTTTACATACCTATTGACAGATCTGTTCCTTCCATGACTGACGACACCACTGTTGTAGTGCAAATTGATGTCTATACTATTCGCATCCAACAGCGCGTTTTGATAAATAGGTTCCAGTGCCTGGAAATAAATTATATTAGGTAATACAGTCATTAGGTTTAAGTCAAGACAATTAATCAAAACGATTAGTCAATACAATTAATTCAAATTGAGTGGAACATGAAAACGAAATGGTACCTGAAGAGCTCTTCTGCCAAAGGGATTTCCAAAAACAAAAAGTGCGAGAAGAGGGTACGGCTTCTTTACTGTTGCTACTATATCAATTATTCCTTCATCCTTAATTCTGTTGTGAGAGATGTCAAGAATCTTGATTTGAGACTTTGGGAGCTTGAATGCAAACGCCCTGGATAAAAACAGCTAACATTAACAATTATTGGACTACTATGCTAGAGAAAACGGTTCATTCAGTACACACCTACACTTGTACGGAATTGTTATATAAATGGGTACCTATAAAAAGGAACCACCACACTCTTGACTTAGATGCAAGTAGTTTTTCTCTTAACACTTCAACTCAGTTCTCGAGTTCCTTTACTAGAACTGAAGCAGCAGGACAAGTCCTGGAACTTTCTTCAACTTTTTAGGAAGCCACCAAACAAAAAGAAAAGCAATAAAATTATAGGTCTCTTGAGAAACACTATTGAAAATATTATAATTTTGTTTTCAACATATCAACGTTACCACTGAGTCTGCGAAAATGAGTACACAATCAATTAAAGTTATGAATAGTAGGTGAGTAGGGAGAATCTTTAATTACGGAGGTACCTTTAATATGAGGAGCTGACCAGAGAAATGGCAGAGAGAGGGGAGGCAGGGATGCAGATTCGAATACTTTTTGGAATACCGAAGAGCCAAGTTTAAATAATGGTTGTTGTAATACAGTGTTTTAGTTTATTTTTCGATAAATTTGGCATTTACGACGTTTGTAACTGAAGGTCCGCAATTGTTAATAACACGCACAGACCTGGCACCGATGTTACCGATGTGGTTTCCTGAGAGCATCAAAGCCTTCAGAGGCGCCCCTCTTTGCAGTGCATCCGCCAACATTTCAGCGCCAAAGTCGCTGATTGAGTTTGCCGACAAGTCCAGGAGTTCCAGCGTTTTGTTGAACGACAGCCCGAAGAGGATCTGCTCAAGGTCGACGTCCGTTATGTTGTTTTTCGATATGTGCAGCTCCGATAATGTCCTGTTCAGCTGCAAAGAAAACACAAGCCTTGACCAGAAAACATACACAGCTCGCTTGAAGGTTTATTACAGGACCTGGACCTTACTAGGCCAACACCATTGGTCATTTTTGGCTTTGACTTGATGGTTTTTGATCCATAATTAAAAGTCCCTTATGAATATATATTACACAAAGCGCTACTGACCCTAGCATGGTCAACCCGAAACTAAGAAGATGAGCCATGTTGTTTGGCTCACATTTCTTCATTTGATTATCCAACATTTAGAAAGGGTCGTCAACATGGTTACTGAACCCGTCGATCAGAGCTACTGCACTTAGATGCATAGTGCACGAGTAAAATGTGCTGTCTTGGAGGGTTGGGTTCAAGTGTTGGAATAATGATTTGAAAACTAGAATTCACTAGATTTTAAAACAGTAATTGTGTTTATACCGAAGGAAATGATTTGGTTTTGCGATCTTCTTTCTGATTTTTCTCTTTCAAATTCCTAGATACACTATCAGCAAGAGTTGAAGTAATTTTCAAGGGAAATTTACTTCAACGTAATTGAAACCTTTTGTATCCTACAGTTGATTAAAACTAAGTGAAATGTGTGAATATCATTATCTTCTCAGTAAGAAAGTTTGAAATTATTCCATAGCTTAATGTGACGGGCTAAACATCCGAGTTCCTGTTCATTTTGCGTTAATGCCAAACGTGCCTCAATGTTCCGTAGTGGCTCATACACCTGTATTTATGAGTACTCAACTAATTTAAGAACGGGTGCCCTGCCATCAACACTAGAAGGTAGCTCTTCCCTACTCAACCCTTTATACTGCTAACAGCCGTAAACATTAAATGCCAACTGAAGAGCCCTTGTATAATGGTTCGGCAAACAACTCGTATTTCGTTAGTTCTTTACGAGTGGACTCATACCAGAGTTTTATACTGTTGTAAGAAGCGTGAGTAGGAATAAATGTTGTGTTCTATATTCTTGAAAACCAAGTTCAATCACATTTCCCCAGTTTTGATTGTACTCAAGTCAAATTTTTACAAGATGATTTTTTTTTAGCCGAAGGTCAAATAAATAGTGGTACCTACGCACCAAATACCTCCAATATTACCATCCACGCTTCGAAATATAATGAAAGTTTCATTCACCCTAAGGATGTCGGAAAAAGCAATTCCATAATGGAGTGAATCGTTGATGTACCCTGGATGCCCAAGAATACGAGACAGATCAAGCACCTGGGAACAAAATAAAATTGTTATTGAAATTTCATATATTCAATTGATTAAATACAATAATTTCTTGACAGCTATTAATGGTATACCTATCTTATTCGAATTCTTTACACTTATTGCGATTTTGAAATCATTATCCTAGAATTCGGAGGACTCTAATGAAATCTACAGGGTGTCACAGGAGTTATGCACAATCGACTCCTACGAGTTCTACAACTCATTTCCGAACAAAAATGCCTCCTAGCAATTTTTTGCCAGAGGCCTCGTTTCCGAGTTATTCGCGATTTAAGATTTTTTTCGTGTTTTCAATCTCATGTCGATTTAAACCCCAATATCTTACCATCGTCCTACAACTGGATAACATGTCGAGTCAATAAACATTTTACCAAAACTGAATTTGGTCAGAAACAACAAATGATCAACATTGCACCACCCAATGCTACGGTCAAATCAGATCGGGGTTGATAGTACACGGCGCGCAAAGCAACCCCTCCTTCAAGACCGGGGGGTCGTGCGGGTCATTGCATATCCTCGCCCCTGACCAAGACAATGCCTCCTCCGTAGCTTTAACAATTTTCTGACATTAGGTCTTTCTTAGTGGTACAGGGTGTCCCAGGACTTATGCACAATCCGAGTCCTACGTGTTGTACAACTCACTTCCGAAAAAAAAGTCACATTGCAATTTTTGCCAGAGGCCTCGTTTCCGAGTTATTCGCTATTTAAGATTTTTTTCGGGTTTTCGATCTCATGTCATTAAAAATGTCATAACTCCCTCAATTTTGGAGATAGCTCAAATTTAATGACACCGTTGGAAGGAGCGTTAAATTGTCTATCTATTTGATGTCAGAAAACTTTTTTTAATTGCATCGAAGATGTGCAATTGCTGCGCGAAATGGCAGTTTTGTCATCCACAAAAGGCAATAAATCTATTCATTTATTTCTGGAACGCTGCATTGCTAAGCAATTTTAGAGCATCAGCGAGGCGGTTATACATTTTTGTTCCCACGGAGTCAGGACTGTTCCTGCACTTCTGAACCAGTGCTAGTGGGCAACACTGAAATCAAAAGCAGGTCTCCTTTATTGTTTGATATTGGTGATTCTCTCCAAAACGAGGGGATATTTCCAAATTGTTCTCCATTGTGGTAAGGGCTCTAGACTAAGGGCGGCTAGACAACATAAAATGACCCCACATCTTAGATGTGACTCAAAAACACTATAGTATGCAGAGAGAAGAACAGGAAGAGACACGATAATTGAGAGCCGTCGTAGAGCCTTACAGAGTCTGCTCACCATAGATTGAACATGAGCTTTCGATTAGATAGCCTCATCAACATGAAGACCTAACAGGGCTACCTCGGTCTCGTAGTTTCCTTTAGCTCCACATTTCTTTTTTGAGCACTCCTTTAGCTTACCTAATAAGATGTATTTACCTATCTAGTAGGAAGCCCAATTCACACTAATCTATAATGTGTACCTACAGAACAAGCAACCAAACAATAACAGCTATGCTTCGCAAAGATAAAACTGTAAGCAAATTATTGAAAGGTGGGCAAAAGAAAATAACGCGGATTACAAAAATATAGCTTTAATAAAATATCTGAAACTTGAACGAGAGAATAGAAACGGCATGATATAATGGACTGACTGAGAAACAGCGCAACATTACTGAGTGGTGTAATGGGGGGGATTAAGCAGTGTTGATTCCAATACAAATCAATCAGTTAAGATCAGGACAATAGCGTTGACAACAAAATTTAAAGACCGAATTACATTCAAATCAGTCGTTACTAGTTGGATTCTACCAACTTCATGGATATACTGAATCCCAATTGACTGTGAAACGTGCAAACTCTGTGACATTCCAATATTAATTTATTAAAGATCTCCGGTTTTCCCCTTGAGCAATGACTAACCTACCTCAACGGAAAAATCAATACGTTCTTACCTTCAAGGTAGTAGTTTGCATCAATGCTTCCACAATCCAAGCTAGCGACTGAATTGTCTGTTCCGTTTGCCCAATATCCAAATACTCGAGATCTTTGAACATCAGGAGAAAAGTCAGGTACTCCCCTCCCTAACAAATATCAAAATGTATCAGGTACAAAACTCGAACTATACAGGGTGGAAACGGATAAGTGACGAAAATTGTTGTCTGTTAATCTGTATCAAAAATGTAGTAAAACCCCGCCAACCGCATATCTCAACTCGTTCTCTAGATATGATTTTTGCTTCCGAGTCTACCAAGGTATTTTCACTTTCGGAATGTGAACATTTTTTTGTCTCCAAAATCAAAAATTCCACTCGCATTTTGCGTTTTAGACCTTTCTGAACAATTTTGGTTCCGTGTCTGTCTGTCAGTAAATCCTTGTTACGGGCAAAACTACACGAAGTTATAGTCCGATTTTGATGAAAATTTCAGGGATTGTGCGTGTGGGGGTCTAGATGGTCCCCTATAGGTTTCATGACCCCCGGATCAGTAGTAGTCTCTGCGCATGTGCAAACGAAATCCTTGTTACGCGCATAACTCCAGGAGTTCTTGACCGATTTCGATGACATTTTCAGGGATTGTTCGGTTTGATGTGTAGATGGTCCCCTATGAGTTTCATGACCCCGGATCAGTAGTAGCCTCTGTGCATGTGCAAACGTGAAATCCTTGCCACAAGCATAACTCCGGGAGTTGTTGACCGATTTCGATGAAATTTTCAGAGATTGTTCGGTTTGATGTGTAGATGATCCCCTATAAGTAATATTTTTAAAGGATGTCCTATCGCCTCGTTCTACATAAGGTTTTTTTGACATTCCCTTCTAGCGATCACAATTTTCTCAGGAGATCCCTAAGTTTTGTCGATCAATGTAGTTGAGAAAATTACATTGTTAACAATTATTTTGTCTGCGAATGTAATCACGAAGTTTTCGTCCGCTTGGTAGACTCGAAAGCAATACACTCCTCCATGCTACTTAATGGAAATAACTATATTATCCCGAGAGAGGAGCATATTAAATTAAGAAATTAAGTCACCTTCCTCCCGAACGGGTTTCCGTTTAATCTCAGAGACTTGAGAGTGTGGTTTTCCCCAAACGCGTCTACAATGTAGGAATCCATGGCTTCAATATCATTGTTCATCAAGTTCAAACTTAATACTTGCTTGTCCCACTACAAAATAAGGATAGGTAAGTATTTTTATGGCATTTAAACGTACTATCCTTCAAGCTGCTATGAGAGACGTCATATTGTATATACTAGATTTTTATAGTTGCCAAACCAATGTGGACACTAAATGGTCTGAAATTTCTCAAGCGATCATGACCTTCTCTCTCCAATACATAAACATTATCGTCTGTCCTACTGTACAGCGGACTGGGAGCCAGAGCTTAATACACTGGCGTCACTAGATTTGTTTGAGGGGCGATTAAAATCATCGTTTTAGCTGGAAATCTGCCTAACCATGAAGAGATTCTGCTGCAGATTACCGACTCATGCCAATCAATATCTCCGGCTTCCATCAGAGTGGCTCTTGGAAGGACACTTCGAACAAATTTGATTTTGGTAGGCGCAGATAACTCAAGAATTAGGTTTATTCTGTTACAATTTATTTTAAGAATTGGAAAAAAGAGTTCACGAACAGTTTTCTTAATGAATAAGAATGAGGGTTTCAAGTTATTTATGCAATTTAGTCCTGCCGTAGCTAGTCCTAAGCTCATGTTGTAAAAGGAGTCTGAAAATGATGAATGACATAATGAATGAACAATGAATTAATGACGCCAAACTTAAACATGGACGTAACCTTGTGATTCAGCGTTGAAAAATCGGTAGTGCTACATTATGTACCACATTTGGGGTTTGACTGCATCTAAAAATACTGGCATTTCTTGGGCCTAACCCAGGGGTTAAGGGCTACCAAAAGGTTCTCACTTGAAATAACAAAGCTGATGCTCGTTTCGCTCGTTTGCGATGCCCAAAAATGGATATTTGAATTACTTGCAAAACGTTAAGGGGGTAACCTCGAAGTTATTTCTATCCCCCATATTAACGGATATAGAAACAGGTATCCATTAAGTCGCGACCATAATGCAAATCGGTACTGGTGTAGATTCGCTGTGTTACGAAACAGTACGTTCAAACATAGCATTCCAGCAAGTTAACCTGAAGTACGAATTCATAAATATATGACAAATAACTTGCCATGCTTTACGACAAAGTAGTGTGGTAATAAAATTTCTTACCGAAAGGAAATCTGCTAGAAATCTTACTCCGAAGCAAGTTAAATGGTTGTAACAGAAGTCCAATTCGATTATGTAAGCGTGTTCGAGTAGAAACAAAAATATATACGGCAGATCGAAATCATACAAGCGGCGCCTGCAAAAAACCCAAATTAAAACAGAAAGTAGCCAAAAAAATGACAAGGTGTGTATACTGAAATAGGGTTTATTAGAACATTTATGCTAAATTAAATAGATAAATGTTGTATTATTATGTTCAAATAAATCAATTATGACAATATCCATTTATCGTGAACACCCATTTTACTACCTCTGTACTGAATTGGAGGAAAATGGCACACCTCTTGATTCATTCAAACGATATGATTGTAGCGCATTTGAGACCGTATAAAACGTAGAATGCCCTGTTTGTTCACAAGAGAACCTACATTATTTATTGCAAATACGGAATCCAAGTGAATTTTCATGGAAGTATGACGTTTTTGGATGAAGTTAGACATGAATAGTGTAGTGAAGAGAAGTGTGATACCTCACTTATGCATCACACAGCGCCACCATGAATGGTGACTTCACTTATTCGATCTTTCATTGCAATGAAGGAGTCCCACAAGGTGGTGTAGTTGGTCCGCTCCTGTATACCAGTCTTCTCCCAGGAATCGAAATTAGCACCATGCCCACTTTCGCAGATGATAGGTACAGCAATTTTGGCAATCGGCTGAGCTGACTCTGAGTTCATTTACAAATTTACTACGTAATTATCCTGCATACGAGAGTGGGCAAGTGTCATGCAGGGCAAAAATGAATGAAACTAAGTCGGTGCATGTCGATTTCACAAACAAAAGAATTGGATACGTTCCTGTTCATCTCAAGTCCTAAGTGACACCCGATACTGATGATCCCTTGGTACGATGCTCGACGCCAAGCTCAGATGTCATGTCAAGAAAAAGAAGGAAGAACTCCTTCTTGAACTCTCAAAAACGTATTGGCTAATGAGGAGACAGAACAACCTCAAACTTCACAAACAAGTCCTTATGACAGTTCGGACTTGACGAGCTCAGCTGTGGAGGCTGTGCCACTCAAACAAACCCAGAAATCGACCAGAGATTCCAAAATAAATGTCGAAACACCTTGGTACTTTTGAAAGGAACATCTACAACGAGCTTCACATTGAAACAATAGACTAAACTATTAAGGGACAAGCAGTTAGACGCCTCTATAAACTAAGACCTAACATCAACGGCTAAACTATCCATCTTCTTGACTCAATTGGTGTCTTCAGAAGGTTAAAACGAACCAAACCACTTGACCCAGCTTACTTGTGAAGCATTCAAGAGAAACTTTTATCATAACCGACAAAATCGTATCGTAACCAACAACGATACCATGGTATTGAATACGTATCCATATTTTCAAAACTCTATCATTAATATAGTTTATATAGTTGGTGCATAAAGAATTTTTAAGAATACATTTCACTTGAAATTCAAATCTTCTTCCTCTCCCCCGCCCCTAAAATCGTTACTGATGAAAATTTTAAAATAAATCTGAAATATGGACACGTTGCGCGAAATTCCTGTTTGTCAAAGCACAATCACGTGTGGGTATCTATTCTTGAGATTTGACTCAATTTTAGGAGAATAATAGCCGAAAATTCGGATGTTTTTAGAGAAAAATCGTATTTATTACATTGGAATTTCATGCGAAAAATCGAGAATATATGATTCGTCATTCAACTTGTCTTTTACTCTAGTTTAGAAGGTATATGGGACTGTTGACTTTTCATGGGCTCTTCAAGTATTTACCAGAATACCACGTTAAAATGAGATACTTACCCAGTTCTCTCATGGACGTGTTTCCCGTGGAGGATCAAATTAAAAGTTCCATTCTGATTCGGATGACAAAACTCCTGCAATATGTCGAAATTCAGAGCAACCTTACGGACCGAATCAATGGAATCAAGTTCTTTTTTTATATCCTTGATTTGTTGGACCTGAAGGATCAAAACAGATAATATTAAATTCGCTTATATTTTTGTTTCACTTCTCATCAACATAAGATGGTACATCATCGACTTGTCAATATGATAGAAAGGGAATTAGATGATCCCCCGTAATCCAAATTTGTCAATTCCGATTTTTCGGAAAATCTGTGCTGTACCTGGATATAAGCGTTGTTTTGATTTTCAACTGAATGAGTTAAAATACAGTCAGCGGTTCATATAAACTATACATGAAATAAGAGAAATTACATTTTTTTAAATTGTCTGGTTTTTTGGATTTGAGTTATTAGTGTTTCCAGCTCGAGTTACAGCTAATGTCTCCCACACCGTACATAAAATTATTGTATGGCGAATTTAATAGGTGTATACCTATGAACTACTGCAAGGAGTTCCTAACGTTTTCACATGAGGAATTGGTGGTTCCGTTGCTTGACATTGCATAGTTACTAGTTGTTATTTGAATATCAATCAGTTAGAGTCTTGTATGGTCGGTATTGAAAACCATTGAACACGTCATGTTTAGTAACTGACGACTTCTATCAGGGTAATGCACTCCTTGTCATCAGACCATTACCCAGTCATGATTAACTTAAACGGTACTATACCCTGCAACTACAAGGATACATTAATTCATCACCCGTTTGATTGGAAATTATACAGCGAGACACTAGCGAATCGAACGGATTTATCAATCCCCCTGAAAACGCCGAAGGATATTGACATAGCGGTCAGTCAACTCACACGGAACATTTACTACGCCGCAAACGTAGGAAGCACACATCCCGATCATATCACACACCGAACAGCTTCGTACACTCCCCCACATGTAAACCAACTCTTAGCCGTAAAACGTAACGCCAGAACCTTGTACGAACGAACGAAATACCCACCCCACAAAGCAGCATATAAGTCATGTACCACGACGTTCACGCTCAAAACCAACTACAATACAAACCCAATGACCATGAATGGCATCCAAGTACCCGAAGTTGAAGTTGTCAGATACTTAGGAATCCACCTGCAACAGCGTCTCACCTACGACTTTCATATCGGCGAACTTGTTAGAAGACTTCGTACAACCACCAATCTTCTGAGGCCACTACTCTCCCGAACATCACCATTATCTCTAGACAACAAACGCCTACTCTACTTAACCGTCATTCGACCGATATGGCAGTATGGTTGCACGGTATGGGGTCTTGCCAGCCATTCACAAATCAGACGGGTTCAAACCCAGCAAAACCGAGTGCTTCGGATGATCACCGATGCTCCGTGGTTTGTAAGGAACGATGTAATCCACCGTGACCTAGAAATCCCTAAAGTGGAGGACGTCATCAAATCGTCAATGACCCGTATGCATGACACCGTCACATCACACCAATCTGCAGCGTTCCATGAACTATGCTCTTCGTGGGATAGGACACGGCTCCCCAGACGGCTCAAAAGAAAACGCACCACAGATCTAGTCACACACAGATAGTGTCACGATAGTATCATCACCTACATACTATTAGTCCAATAGCTGTATAACTACTGCTCCATAGAAAGCTAAGAGGGACTGTCACTGGACAGCCACCCTCACACATGTTTCCACTGTGCTTTTGTACATAAAAATGACTTCCGTTAATTGTTACCACAACATTATAGTATTGTAATATACAGAAAGTTGAATAAAGAATTTAAAAAAAAAATGTTTAGTAACTAACAAGACTCCCAAAATCAATCTGAGAAAAACCTAAACTAATCTTTGAAGAAGGAATTGAAGCAGCGGCTTGTGGCTTGGCTAGAATAGATTAGCTCAATTCTTCCACCATCAACTCCACCTTACTCTAAAGTCAGAACTCCTACCTGGGACAACGAATCAATAGCAATTGGATAGAATCACGTGTTAAAACCTAAATTTACCTTATGAACATAATGAAAAACCCTCCCTGTATCGCCCATATGGAGTAGAAATCCAAATTTAATCTGCTAGCGCAAAAATTGAAATTGTAGAAAAAAGTGTGCCCTCCAAAACTGGAATAACTCGTTGCTTTTGAGGTTCAATAGATATCGGTACACTGCAGTCATCATCTTGGAGCACCGAAAAACTGCAATATATTGTAATCAATCTGGCTGGATTCATTTGTACTTGTTCACCATTTTCTCTGATAAACCTTAGTAATCGAGCAAAAGGGAAAAAAGAAATTACATCAATTCCTTCTCAAGTTATTTGCCTTTCGTTTCATGATACGTGAATTCCAAAGGATCGATTGGAAATTAAAAGAAGGAAAAACCATTCGTCAGCCGTCCGAAGCTGTCCTCCAAAACTGTTTAATAAAAAATCAAATTTAATAAAAAATTCGGCTCAAAAATAGGGTATTGACAAGGAATGTCGCTAGAATTTCGGAACGATTGAATAGCTGTTTGGTGAAATTGTAGGTTGCATTTCAAACAAGCGTTATATGTATTTGTGTTTGATTTACAAGGAATACACTTCAATAAATCAACCCCAATAGATTCTGTGTGATGCTTGACTACGTTTTGTGCATTTTATGTCAGTGATTAGCACAGAAGGGCCTTTGGAAATAATACATCTTGAAGTAATAATGTGGAGCATTTTGAGTACAGGAATCGAAGTATAAAAGCACGTGGGTCGTATTTTTTACCACTGCAGATCTATAACATTGATGTATTGTCCTCTTGTCATGGCATTATCAGTTCCTCAACGTGCAGCGACTGAAGGATTTCAAGAACAAGCTTAAAGTGTAGGTTCATAATTGGGTAAAAAGTTTTACAGTTCTTTCTTACGTAGAGGTCAAATACAATTTGTCTCTTCAAGCACGATCTTCGTATGAGATTGTGAATGACTTCTCTTCCCTTAAACGTCTCGACCGTTGCCCTTCTCATTATGTGGAGAGCTACTGGTTCATCAGTAGTCCACATGCCTCCATTATCCATTGGGCTGAAAAAGTGAGCAATACAAAATCTGACGTAGGTGGAGGCAACATCCTATTGACATATTGATGTCGAAAATGAAGACTAATTAACTATAATTTACCTTGAGCCATGTACCATGTATACGGAGGTTTTTCAGACGACTACTGGACTAAGTTTTATGAAATTGACATAAATAATTACAACAAGGTTTCTGTTGATCAAGGCACTATGTTTTTGGAGCAAACTTTTTCGAGCTAACTTTTTCTAATCTCTACAAAATTTACGTTTAGGGATCATTATGGCCCGAGTCTATCTATAGGTTTGTTTTTACTTTCGGAAGTTGAAAAATGTAATAATTTCGTTTCTCCAAAATCAAAATTACCACTCGCATTTCGCGTTTTAGACAATTCTGTACAACTTTTGTATCGTGTTTATCTGTCTGTGTATCCGCACATCCTTGAATCAAGCTTAATTCCTACAATTTTCATGAAATACTCGTAGTTTAATGATATTTTTAGGGAATGCGCAGGTTAGATTTCATATGATCTCCTATGAGTTTCATTGCTCAGAAGTCAATACATCAGCCTGATCTTATTTCGAATTCGGATCCGCTAATTTCAAGTAATCATAAATGTTTCTCTAAAGCAATATATTATTTCAAGTGATAAAGCTGAGCGAAGTTCGGCCGACGAAGACTGAAGACCATTATTTTACAAGCTCAGAATTGGTAAGCGAATGAATTGCAAATATCATTCGCTGATACATTTTTTCATCCCATCATTAGTTTGATGAAGTTTTCATTTGTGTACAATTACCCACTGATTTGTTTGAAAGTTGATGGTTTTTTTTTTTTTTTTTTTTTTTTTCAAAACTCTTCAAGTTGTCTAAACGCGCTTTCACAGATTTTTTTCATTTTCCCAACTACCCGCGCGTTCCTTACATAAAGATCGTATTTTCTTGATATTTTCTGGGTTTAGGTTTCTTAGCTTAGATGTCTTTAAAGTTTGGTGATGATTGAAACGTTTTTACAGTTGCTGTTGACTTTTGTCCAAAATCTAACCAATTGGCCGCACTGTGCATCGTCGACCAAATTTGCCACACTCGGTTACAAATACACTCATAGATACCTATCGTTTTTATCACGGATTTCGTCTTAGGATGGTCTGGTTTGGATGGTTCCACAACCCCCTGGGTCAATTCTAATATAAAGTTGTAATATAAAAAGTTGGATGTAGCACATAGGTTGCTCAAGGTTGCTCAAATCGTGACACGATGAAGTGGCAGATTACGCACTATGATCATTTCTATAAAAGTAAAATAAATAATTTACCCTTCTGTCAACAATGCCTCATTCAATCTCTTGATGTGTTTGTCAAATGACGCTCTCTCCCTCATTTCCATCCTTCGCCGCCTTCGGGCCGCTTGCAGGTTCGCCAAAGTGTCGTCCCTCGACGCCACGTGCTCTCCGAAAATGATACGAGGAGGTCTGCGGTCCACCATGACTTTCTTCTTCTTGTCCCCCTCTTCGAGGTCATCGTCGCTACCTACATCAACGATAAAATTTACTTTTCACGTTTTTCTCAAGTCAATAAGTTAATAGAGCTAAATAAAGAACTCAAGCATAAATCCACGGCTTAAATGGACCCGGCAGATGGGCGAAAACGATGTGGCCGCCATATTTCTTAGAAAAGTGTTTGGTAGAAGTTGGTAATTTTGGGTGACCGCAAAATCTCGCTGTGATACTAAAATCCCAATGTTTGAAGGGCTCGGAATTTGAAGAAAAACAATTTTTTAAAAAGAAAATTCTTCCGGAGTCCGGTCATTAAGAAGCCTTTGGTGATTTATTCGTCAATTTTTCAATGTTCGTCTATTGCCTCAATTTGATTTAAATTTTCAGAAGACACAGAGAATAGGTGACTGAATGGGAAATAGGTAAATACAAAAATAATTAGTGCATAGAACAGAGTTTTTCATTTAAGCATACAAGGAAATTTTCAGTTAAAAGCTCAATATTTCATATACTTCGCACGTACTTTGCTCAGAAAGCCCTCTTTCCTGCGTCAATTTTGAGCCTTTGGCGTGTATAAACCAATCGGCAACGGACATGAAATCGGACGGAGACTGAAAGTCTTTTTTATCGACCAACGACAAGGAGGAGGAAGAACTTTTAAGCACGACATCAGTTCCATAGTTCAAAGCTGAAACAGAGAAAAGTTCAATTATTGTTACAATAACGTAGAAGCGATGTCACTTTGTTTCACGAAAACAATTTTGTTTGATTAAAAACCCCATGCTGGGAGCTGCGGAGCTCACTCTTCACTAACTTTTCTATTATTGGCATTATAATATTTATATACAGACATGATATAATGCATTATTCTATTTATTTCTTATTTATGTTTAAATGTCTTTCCTATTTCAACTATAAATTTGCGTCTATGGAGCACCGATTCAGCCCGCAGTATGTCACTGTAGCAAAATGGAGAATTGAAGAACGGTGTAATACCGTCGAATAGTCTTTTACGTTGCGTGGAGAAAGATGGACATATCATTTGCACTAATGTGCCCTGCTCTTGCTCTCATCAGTCTTGGCACATGGCTGAGTGTGTTCGAAAATCTTTGGTTATGTCATGCCATGCATAGACCACGATTACTGCGCAAGCGGCAAATCGTTTTATTTCTCGGCGGTTCGACGGCACGTGTACTAACCATGATTTCCGAGGATAAAATGGTGCTGCTCTTTTATAAAATTTTGCGTTAGGTGATGTTTTCCTTCTTCCAGCTTTCCTGATGTTGTTCTTTAAACACGTGATAGAAATCTTCTTTAGGGATTTTGTTTGAACTCATAGTTCCCTGTGAAGCTCCCGCTTCAGGAAGTGCACCAGCTTTTCCGTAGCAACTAATCACTATTTGTGCCTTCACACTGACGAATGTGACATTTCTATTTTCGTTTGCATCATTCACTAATGATTGATGACATATTTATTTCAGTGAAATGGTAGACATCGTGAACATAAAACAATTTAGTTCACTCATCTGATCAGGTTGGAACTATTGTTTAGTAGGATGTACTAGAAAACAATCTCAGTATAAAATATATTTCAAAGTGTCATAACGTGGAGGAAAAAAAATGAAAATTATATAATAAGGAAATCAAAGAAAGGCATAGCTATGTTGTCCTTCATGTTCGAAGTTTCTGCAGCTGCACTGTAAAATCTCAATATCTGCTTGCAAGGTCCTCAATATGTCTTGAAATCGTCATCCGGTTGTCAAATAGCATTTCAACCCATCATCTCAGCTGTCGTAAGTTGGCCTTTATACATCAATCATCTAACTCAACAGGTTCAGAAATGGGAGGACAAAACACGCAGAGAATACTGGCACAACACTCCTAAGCAGAGGCAAGCCAAGCGGTTTCTTATAATCTCAAGGAAACGCGCAAAAACCCTTCTATCATTGAGGCGCAAAGACCTTCGCAAACTTGTGGGTCTTCTTACTGGCCACTGCCCCCTAAGGTATCACCTAAACAAAATTGGTAAGGCCAGGACAGTAGAATGCCGGCTCTGCTGCGAAGAGGCGGAAACAGCAGAACACGTACTTTGTAATTGTCCTGCTGTTGCATCAACTAGATTCCGGCATTTCGGGAAGGGTGCCCTAACACCCTCTGATATTGCCTTGGAAACACCTGAAAACCTCCTACACTTTGTGAACGAAGAGATTATTAAAAAGGTTATGAATTAAAATGGGGACAGCGTCACAATAGATCCTAGCGGTCTCAGTGACCAGGGGCTCCTCCTATCCCTTATCGAAAAAAAAAAAAACATCAATCATCTAATTAAACAAGATTGGCTGAAGCGATTGGTTGAGAAATATGCGCTAGTTCTCTCATTCTTATTACCTTCCAGCCTCGAATCCCAATCCACGCCAAGAGGGAAGAAGGTGCGAGGGAGGACGCCTTCTGTTTCTTCTTCTATTGAGTCAGAGCGATCTTCAACTTTTTGAGGGTGCTGTTGGATTTCCGATTCAGACGGTCTCTCTCGCGGAACCTGTAAAATATGTATAAACGACAGTGATAAATATGCAATGTTTCTATATTAAACACCGACACATTTTATCAACTAGGCACTGTCACTTCCAAAAGGAGACTGTATGAATTTCTGCGCCAAGAAATCATGGATTATAGATTCGTCTCATAACAAAAAAGCAGAAAAGAGCTGGTGTGAAAACGATGAGAACGAAATCGTGAGGACGGCTTAAAGTCACTGAAGAAGAGTACAGCAGGTACATTTCAGGAACAAAATGAATTCTGAAAGCATGTGACGCTTTAATACTGGTGACATATGTACCTATATGAAATCCCTGTATAACCTATATGAAACATTCATTTCTCTGGGTCTGAATTCGATAGCTATGAATGAAAATCACTTGAATATGAATTAATACGAGTTTAAGTTGTATTAAATACGTTATCCCCATCCACGAGGTAGACCAAACGCACAAACTCAGTAATGTAGATATTAACTTTCTAGGAATGCGAAGTCTTGCGTCAATGATTTTATTTTATCTGGATCAAATGTCAAAAACCCTCTGATTCAAATCAGATTTATTATTTAGTTACCTACAGACCATGAGAATTTACTCGCCCCATGTCCTATAAGTATGTATCTACTACATTTCCACAGTACTAAAAACACCGGGTTAGGAACATATTTCGTGAAATCTTTCCAGTTCGATCACGTGATTGGCTTTCAATTCTTTCAGGAGTTCAGAAAGTAAACAACTTCCCACCAAATTATAGCTCGACATACAGATACAAAAATGTTGCCTACTTGTGTTTGTTTTACTTTGAATAATGCCGCAAGATGCAAGGGCGCTAATTTGTCCCCTCCAACGAACAACGAAACAAACATGAGGAAGATTAGAGCAGAAAGTCCCAAACTAAATAATATGAACATACACCCCTTACAGTATGGTATCTGTCTATTAACTAAATAAAAGTGGGCAAATATAACTTACGCGGGCCTGGGGATCCCTCCAGTGGTCAGGAATGTTACTCCTTATCGATGCTATGCTATCCAGTGATGGAAGATAGTTGCATTCTCGTTGTATAAAGTTCGATTTGGGTTTTTTCACAATCTGAAATTACATTTGTCAATATAAATTTCAATATTAATCCGCCTAAACAGACATTAGAATTAACTGAGTGGTGAAGATGAGTAGTACAATATTCTGTGAGATCAACTTACCAAAACCATCTTCAACTTATTGTTGGGTACAACGGGCATTGTCACACGTTTGGTGATTGGTTATTAACAATTTTGTTCCTCTCTCTATTTCATTAACTGCCCTCATTCAGCTAAATTCTTCCTATAGTTCACTACTTTCTCCTACTCTAAATTATTTCTAAATATTCTAGAAACCACATACTACAACGTTCTACATCGAAGTAAACCTAATCTGTTGTTTAATTTCTTCCCATACAACGCAGTTTACTAGCAACGATATCTGTATGTTATATTTGTGGTGTCTTCATTTATTTATAATCCATGTTGATTGTTTACCAATTCTAACAAGTAAACCAAATTTGCCGTAGTAATCTACGAGCGTAATCTCGTATATTTTATATTCTCGTATATTCGTACATTCTCATATATTTTACCGGCAGGCCCGTCGAACTTTGTGCCGCCTGACAATCAATGCTTGTGTTACATGAAAGCTGAACTTAATTTATGACTTTATGAAAGTAATACAAGAATTCCAAACTAATAAAACAGAAACACTTTTCAACTTTTTCTACTTTATTGAAAAACATTGAATCCAGGATATGTTTTCAGGCACTGCATTTTCACATACCAATTATTCCCTCCCTCCCTAAGGAATTTCTACTTCCCAGTGTGAAAGAGAGAGAATTTAGATCACTCATCTGATGAAGAAACAGCCCATTATTTCAATCGTCCGGCATCGTCATGCCCCAGAATATCTCAAATTTATTAAATTTGTCAACATTTGCTTCAAATCTTTCATCAATTTCCGACAACCATCCATTTATCATAAGTTAAGTAATAATAACAGAGTTTTGGGTATCACTTCTATGACAATATGAGGGGTTTTCCTAATTACTAAGTTGTTTACCCTGGAGACGCCTTTTGGGAAGTCCAAATTCACAGTGAAGGAGTAAATCTATATGATTGGGATATACTCTAAATTCATCCCTGAAACTTGCGCGTCAATTCGCGCCCACCCACTTGAAATTCGGTGGCGAATTTATTGAGTTTTTGGAGCATACACGAACCAATTTAACATTTTTGTATTAAGGTATTTGTACTGGGTATTATACGGAGGCCGCATTGGGTCGTATTGTGCTAAAGCCCTTAGTTTTCACAGCGGGTGGATTTAGGATATTTTTGTGTAGGTCACATCCTGCTAAAAACAGCAACAATTCATTTGTCAATCTATGGCTAAAGACAGCACAGTATGGACGAAAACATGTGCGGAATGCCAAAAAGCATGGTATGCTCCATTAGGCGAATGCCTACCTACAGATTCGCAAGTGTACTTATTGATGTTATAAGTTGCGGAACTTACAACAATCAATTCCTGTTGATTTTTACCGATTCTAATAGGTGTTAACAAGCAATCAGTTACTGTTGCATTCAGAATCTCGCTGGGAAATATTATCTATAAAATAACTACTTCCCGCAAACTAGAACGCGCCCTAAAATAATAGACGGTTATCTACATGATTAATGTTTCCACGAAGTTTTAGCACCAAAAGCCAACAAGAGTGATGCTTTAAAAATAGGGTACTAATACAGTGGAAAGTAAGTAATCGGTGCTCAACGTTCATCTAACACAAAAAAGTTCCACAAAAGGGACGCCTCCCCAGGTGCCGGATAAGTGAAAGCCTACTGGTATGGTGGGTATTAGGGGAACTTATGCCAGACCGAAACCAGCCCGGGGTGTGGACTTGCTCCAGGCGCGCTAAAGACAATACCTCTGATGCAAGAAGAGCCTGAAATGAAACTTCTGCCCTTCCAGATTGGAGGTTGGTGTAATGCTAACGTCCCACCCCGTAAAACATAACTTGTCATCAACTAACAACAACAAACCTGAGCTTGGGTGATCTTTAGTACTGCCCCCCACTTTCAGAAAGACATAATTTCACTATAATAACTTAGTTTCCTATATTCTGGGTGGTTTTTAGAAACTTCAGGATCTCCTCTTTTATTCCTTGTGATTCAAAACTGTGTTCAGTGCAATCATACCCAAATAAAATCGTTTCGAAAAAATTGGGGGGCAGTACTAAAGAATTTCCCCAGTCAAAAACTTTAGTACTGCCCCCCAAGGCATTTATCAAGAAAAAATGATCGAAAACAACACTCAGTAACGAAAGAAGAGATTTAATAAATCAAAACTCTATCGCACATTGATCACTTTTCAAAATATCATAAAGTTCTTCCAACCTCATGTTGAACTGCCGCGCGACTGAAGGTGTTTACCTTGGGGCATAGGAAGACCGATAACATTTCTCTTGTTTCATCCTGTATGGAAAGAGCCCGAGTCGCTTCTCGGCTTTTGAACTCCAGCTTGAATGATGTGTGTGCTTCAATGTGATTCAGGGTATACCGTAGTACCCAAATCAACCTATCAAGACAGTTGAATGATCGGCGGGCTATAAAATTCGTCAATAAAAAGTGGGGGGCAGTACTAAAGTTTTTGACTGGGGAAATTCTTTAGAATTGCCCTCCACTTTTTTTGGATTCAATAAACCCCATTTTCGCTTAACTTTTACCGAAGCATGATCCAAGGTGATTAAAGTTCGATTTCCGACGTTTCTAAAAACCCCCACCAACTTGGGGAAATGCAATGTTTTAGCAAAGCTACGGTGTTCTGAAAGTGGGGGGGCAGTACTAAAGAACACCCCCCCTGAAATACCAGGCAGTTAGTGCTTGGGTCCCAGGCAGCTCCTGACGATGGGTACAAGTGCCGTCCATTGGACATTCACTGCCCAGTTAGGCAGGGTGCTCAGGTCGGGTAGACAAATGTGCCTGGGAAGGAGTTGGAGGTCTCGACCTCCTCCTCCAGCCACAATAGGTCCTCCAGGGCCTCAGTGGAATAAAAAAATAAAAAAAGGAACACCCCTGAGCTTTTTCGTTTCAGAGGTTTCCACTGGGTTTTGCAGTCATATTGCTCAGCTGGAAGAAGGGGGTACTAGCCATCACCTCCTTATTATACATTTTAGTAGGAATATGATTAGAACATCAAAACACGACAGTAACTTACAAGAGGTATGCTGACTTCAATTTGTCTCTTTTCAATCGGTGGTAGAGGAGAGAGTTTATCCGAAGGAGGTGACACATACTTGACTCGTCTTGTCCCCTTCGAGGCGATCGGCGGCAAAAACCCAAGCGACCCCTTACTGCTGCTTTTCACCCGCTCGTTGCTCATTATGGAAATATCGACGACCCCAGATTTCGAGAAAACAATTCAACTGGAATTTCCCTATTTTAATCGCAACTTCAAAACCCGCCTGTAATATTTACTCCTCCTGTTGAACGCACTCATAAAATTTAACTCTCGCCTACCCGCTATTAAAAATACCACTACGCCACTAACTACTCTCATATAAAATAATTTTTTAGACAAGTGATTTTTCACGAGCTTCTCTCATGAGTAGCATTTAAAGCTATGACATTTGAATCGGAACGTTGTGAAATGGTAACGAACGGTTTTCATAATGATGAAGGGGAGTTGTATTAAAATATTTTGAAGAAAATTGCCTTATATTTCATAACTAACATTCTTGAACATGATGCAACATAGAGGTTTGATGTGCTTGAAAGAAACTGTCTTGACCGATAACATAACTTATGGAAAAGGGAATATGTCAGCTTTGTTCAACTCAAGAAATCAGCTTGTTGTTTTCATTTCTTTCAGACAACATCAACAAGTTCAAACTCTTCAAATCTACGTTCCATCAAATTCTTGAAAGTCGTCGCCTACAAAGAAGTATTCTGTCAAGAATCCTCAGACGCTCAATAAGGACAAGTGAATGATTCTGAGCAGCATTTTCTTGTCGATTTTACAATGAAACAAGTCCAGACTACGACCTGAAAATCAATATTGGAACAGTTCAGGAGTGCGGAACCGTAATTCGAGGTCATTATTCCTGTATTGGTTTATTATTCAATAATAAACCATTGTAATCGCTCTTGAAAAAAAAAAAAAAAAAAAAAAAAATAGAACCCCCCCGAAAATTTCATGGTTTACGTTTCAAAGGGTGTATAATCCGAATCTGCAATAAAAAATTTTCCGTCCGTCCGCCCTTAAAGCACTTAAAGTGCCCTTTAAGGGTTGTCAAAGTTTTGTAAAATCCGTAAAAACCTAAATAAAAGTCAAGGCCGCCTAAATTTGTACTCTTTTTGAAGAACACTCCACGAGGAATCGAATGAGCCCCTCCCCAGGTCCGTAGGTCAAACCATTCCCGATCTATGGCCCGATTTATGGTGCCAACATTCGCGTTATTTTGGTTTATTATTGTTTTTGTGTTGATATCAGTAACCTAGAGGCGTAGTGATGTGATGTAGTAATGTGGATACTGGAGTGAACTCCTAAGAGGCTTCGTAGCCGATACACGGCTGGCCGATGCTGGGAAGGCATTCTGATAACCATTAAAACAACACTGCAAATTCTTTCACTGGGGTTTATTATTCAATTGGCTTGCGTTCATGATTTGAATTCCTACTAAGCTTTGGAGTGTCCGTGTTTCACAAGTGATAGAGCGATTATTGAATTTCAGGAGGCACACAAATATGATCAAATGATCAATCCAAATAGGCTATTTTGGTTGAGAACAGATTTACGTGCTCTATGCATATCGCCTGAAATTCAATAATCGCTCTATCACCTGTGAAACACGCACACTCCAAAGCTTAGTAGAAATTCAAATCATGTGTGCAAGCCAATTGAATAATAAACCCCAGTGATCGAATTTGCAGCGTTTTAGTAGTCCTTCTGCAAAACCCATTGGATTAGAAATCATTATCAAGCGGTTCCCTGGGCACGTTATTACCCATATACAAACACATTGGGTCCTACCGAATGAAAATTAATGATGTAAAATAAAACCTAAACGTTCTGCATCAAGTTCGATACCTCAACATTTAATTCCATTGGAATCATATCATTTTCGATAATAATTATTTACTATTACTACCTAATAGGAGATTTCGACTGCGTTAACACTAGTTCCAATCGCCCCTTATGTTGACAAATTTTTTCTTGATTAAGTGAACTGTATTAGCGATTTTTCATGCAAATTGATGGTATTGAAATAGTTTCAACTATTTGGTGGCTATTGCCTGCATTATAGGGAAGTCCTTATATCCGGTTTTTGTATGATCAAACCTGTAAACATAATTATCCCATAGACGTCTACTTTAATTTTATTTTTGAACTTGTGCTCTCCTATCTGAAAAAATGAGTAGAAATAAATAGTAGAAGAACTAAAATTCTATCATAACTAGGATTTTAGAATTTTAACTCTTTAATTTTTAATTTTTTTTCCGTCTGGCATTTCATTTCCGTAAATATCCTACGTTGAAGTGAGATATGATTTTGCTATACTTGCACATCGCTCCATGTGAGTTTTTGGACGGATCCTTTTCATCCCTTGAGTAATTTTCAGAATTTTTTGTTTGTACGTTTTTCTCTTTCGTAATTATGTCAAATCGAATTTACTTCTAGGAAGATTTTCCATTTTCGTTTTGAAAAATCGGAATTAGGTACCTACCTACCTTCTTACTTTTGAGACAGGGTTCGGCCATTTTTTTTTTTTTTTTTTTTTTTTTTTTTTATAAATAGTTTTGTGCAAGATGTTAGCGTTGACTGATAATCATTACAACGTATTTTTACCTTTTTTATGAGAAAATTAGGGTTGAGTACCAAATTGGATCTCAGCAAAAGGTTCACTCCTGGGCCAGTGAGTACCAAAGTGGTACTCAGGGTTTTTGGGTCCCTGAGACCATGATTTCGTAAAAAGGTCGCCCAGCCCATCAAAATATCGTTTTTCCGAGGTGTTTCTTCAAGAATTCTCAAAAAGAAATTTTAGGCCTGAGCGCAACCCTCGGCCTACGTAGCCAGGGCAGTCAACGTGTTAATAGTTTTCGAGAAAACGGCGGACGGACGGATTTTTTTCATAATTCAATTTTTGGATTCTACACACCTTGAAACATGAAACAACAAATTTTGTGGGCGGTTAAACATTACTTTCTTTACCAATTACAAAGGTTCATTACCTATTGGAAAACATCAACCAAATACCAAAACAATCATCAGAAATAAGGATGAAAACGACTGAAAGCTCAATTGCTCTGAGTTTATGGATCGTTCGTAACTTGGGTACCTATTTCCACCCGCACTTCCCTTCCTTCGTTGATGGGACTTATGGATTGGCGAGCGAGGGGGCGTCACGCACGCAATAGACCTCACGGCGCCTCGCCGCCCGGTGATCCTAAAATACATTTTTCTGTGATAAACTAAGACTTGTTGTATATACTCGCCGAAAATGTCGTGACAATTACGAGAGCTCTCGCTTTTAGTTCATTCGATCGTTGTGTTCTAGCATTCACGACATTTTTAATTCCTTTCCACTTGTTTTGACTATTTTTGAAATGTATATAAGTATTTTAAAACTCTTTTTACCAGACATTATGTTTACAAAAATCCAGAACTACAGAAATTTCGAGTGACTCGACAATATCGCTAATCCCAATCAATGGCAAAACGATAGAATAGAAAATAGAGAATTTCACAGGGTCGTTCACTCTAGTTCGTCGTTCAAGCGATGCATATTGCGTTCAGACCCCGTTGCATTCCCGAATCGAGCCAAAAATTATTTTATTGGCAACAAAACATCAGGCACCCACGATAAGGCAAGCATCTTCCCGAAATGTTGTAGGGAGAAATGAATATAGGATTTGTTCTTAGAATGACTTAAAAAAATTGGGAAAAATTTGTGAATAAAATCAAATAAATATTTGTCTGTGAGACCGCACAAGTTGTGAATAGTGTGTGTAATGAATGATTATCCTGATTCTTGGTAATGAAGTGACAGAAAGGGAAGCATTATGAATCTTCCTTATGACTGTTTATTTTTCTGGTAAAATCGTTTCAATATTTCATTACGTTTTCAAAGAGTTTGTTCTAGGCCAAATGCTAAAGATGCTTTATCAATCGATTTATTTAAAATGAAAAGTTTCCACTTTTTGATTTTTGAAAATTATACAGTTTTTACTAAATGATTTTTGTTCAACATTCCATCAGATTTAGTTTTTATGAAATTGTGATGAGATTTGATGGGGCGTGAGAATTGATACGTTACAAACCGCAAGGAAAGTTGTGAATTGAGATCCTAAACCTCTTTATTTCAATATTGGAAATGGTTATTGTTGTTACAATGAACTACCACCTACATGACTTGTTTAATTATAACGAGTGCTTGATGATTCATTTATTATTATGAACAGCAAAAAAACGTGCCGTAGGGCAGCCACCTGGCCCTTGGAAAAGCGCTCGATATTTTATCCATTATTTATCTTTTTTCTGACCAGATGTTGGGAGTTAGATAGGAGAAATATTTTAGGTCAACGGACGGTAGTTTCATCCAACAAGAAATTTACGGAATTTGTACGCTGAAATTGAAGGAAAAAAACTGTCCGTCCGGCGATGATAAAAAGTGAACCAGGAGCGCACGAGGGGCCGATTATGCTAAGCACGCAAGACACGCAGCTCCTCCGGGTCCCTCACCTCAGTATACCTGCACGCGTGAAGGAGTATGTGAACACTAACACTTGGGTATTCTAGCCTATTACAATCGATTGATGATAACAATAATGACCTATAACAAGGCCCTATCTACCTGTTGTGCTATTTTTAGAGAGAGAGAGAGAGAGACAGATAATTCAGAAGGGAGAATTTGAATTTTTTTGTCAGAAGGTTTTAATAATTGTGGATCATCATTTTCAATAATAAACCTTTGTAATCGACCAAGAGAAACGATTCTCAAAATTGAATCTGGAATTTCCAAATTCTGAATATTGAAAACTTTTGAATGCTGTGTATAAAACCTACACTATTGTTTTTATGTTCGTTATTGGAATCGAATGCTTCCACCCGGACCGCTCTATGTTTATCCATCGCTCTCCTTAAGGGCTTGAACTTTGACAGAATAAAGAACGTAAACATGAATGTGAACGTTCTTGGACATAGCAAAAGTTGCCTAGTATCAAGCGAGGATCGCGTCATCTGATATAATCACTGTGGTATTTTGTTTCTAGAGCTCCTTTTGAAATCGAGTTTTTCAAGTCATGTAAAATAATTGTGGTCCAATTGAAAGGTAGGTAAGTGTTTCCTATTACCTTGCTGGAGTTTAGTTGTTCTGTCGTGTTTTGTCCAGCGATGGACGACTCGGATCTTCGGGGAGACACTCAACATTTTGAACAACCAATATTACATTCTATCGCGAGTTCATGGATATAGCAAGAAAAACAGAACCACAATCAATATCGAGTGACGGTTTGACATTACACAGCTGCAATGACTTAGGTACCGTTTGACTGTTCAAAAATCAAAAAAGTTAATAGCTTAGTTTATATAGGAGTGACGTTCGCTTCTCAAATGAAATTGAAACATTCTAAGTTCTTGTCCAAAGCTAAGAAAATGTTCCTTTTCTTATATTGAATCAAATTTCTGTCAGAAAGAGAGAGAGAATACATTTATTTATAAAAACAAATTCCACTCAATATGTAATAATCATGAATAGTATGCCCGCCACATGTCGGGGCAGAGTAAATATTTGTTATTCACTTCAGTTTATCATTTTTCTTTCTTTCCTTTTCTACACAAATTATAAATTACAATTATTATTGGTGATTAAACTACCCTTACGATCTCTTCTCGATCGGAAATAACGTAAATTCCATGAGAAAAAAAACACAAAAAAAAACTGAAAAATAAATTTGCTTTCTACTCCTTCACAAATCACATGAATATTCTTCGGCATTGGCAGGTTCCAGATGTATCAACCAGGTGAATTTGTGTCTCTCGTAGACAGGGCGCGTGTAGGTATCTGGGGTTTTCAGATTTTCGGGAAGGGCGTTGTAAATAAAATGCATCAAATACTGTGGGATTCTGGTTGTGAGGGCTAAATTTATTCTGGGGTTGACAACATTATGTACAAGCTGAAAACGGGTTGAGTGATAGTATACGGACTGGCAATTAAGGACGGGTGCCGACAATAAAAAAGAACTAAAGCCTTTATAAAGAGCTGTCTAACTGTGAACACTTTAGCATCTTGAAAAGAAGAACTAGAGATCAATATTTACCAGGCGCTGTTTGAGTAAATTTTACAGTATGTCATTGTAATGCGGGAAGCACTTTTAAGTAAAATTGATACAATTTTTAAGATTCAAAAAATGACATTGAGGACTTCGTTTAATAAGCCAAAGCGCCACCCCAGCGATATATTATTTCATGATTTGAATTTTCGAACTGCCCGTCACATTGTACACATTGAATATGCACAAACTAATTCGTAAACACAAAAGTATATATTTTGCTGATGTGAGACAGCGGCAATCAAAATCCTACAGATTGAAGTTGCCGAGAGTAAAAACTACATTTGCTCAAATGACGACAAAATACATGCAAATAGTAAATAAACATTTTGAAAAGATTAAAAATGTAATGAAGATGAATAGTGAAACTATTCAAAAAAGGAAACTTGTAAACTAATAACGTACGAGTATGAGTACTTTAAAAACGAAAATGAATGATTTTATAACATTAACAGCAATATAAGTGACGTACCTACTAAGTACGGCATTACATGGAAGTGGAATCTAAATTTTTATAATTAATGTAGTGTAAACATAGTGTTTTAGTGATAAAAATTAGAAGTTCAGCACCAACTCCGGGCTGGGCCACAGTGTTACACTATCCAGCTCGGTCATCGGTTATGATTAAGCAAGAACATGCGGCCAGAGAAGTAAAAAAAGAGGAGAGTGCGGAGACCCTGCAAAAATGGCAGCAGAGATGGGTAGTTGAAACCCGTGGAAGGTGGACAGCACGTCTGATCGGGGAAGTGCAAAAATGGACGGAGAGGAAACAGGGCGACGTTAATTACTATTTAACCCAGTTCCTGACGGGGCATGGTTAATATCGGACGTTTCTAAAGAAAATAGGGAAGACTTCCGAGGCAAGGTGTGTGTACTGCCAGATGGAGGGACGATGATGTAGAGCACACATTCTTTATATGCCCAAAATGGCAGCAGCTAAGGCAGGAATTGGTTGGAGTAATAAATGATTTTATCCCAGAAACAGTTATAGAAAAGATGATACAATCTGCGGAGAACTGGAGTACAATCAGCATGTATATCACTATGGTGATCAAAGAGAAGGAAGTGAACAGAAGCAGGGACACATCTTTTGATATACCCCCTGTCAGTCCAGTATTGGATTTTCCACCAACCTCTATATTAAATTTTTTTAAACTCGCCGCTCCGCGCCTGGACCCCCTTTTGCTTTTATTTAGAGACTACTGCCACAAGTATAGGAACGTAGAATACGCTTTAGCCTCGATTGAACGCTGAACGTTCAACGATGATCATCGAACGTTCATTGTCGAACCGAAGGACGATTCGCGAACGACTGAAACTCCGATTTACATAAATAAAATGACTCACTTCAAACGGGTTTGTCGCAACTACTACACATGGATGTAAATATTCTTCTGTTTATTGGTCTCGTGTCACCGTTTTCGTTCCTGGATACCATACCCTTTTTCGTTCCACTCCCGCGTGACACTTTTCGGCTAGTTAGGCCATGGCTAAAGCGTATTCTACGCTAAAATCGGTTATGATTATGAATTGAAGAATGATGTAGATAAACTATCTATCAATCTAAGGACGTTTTTTTAAAGAGCGAAGTATCAAATAATATTGATACTTCGTGTGATATCAGTGATTGTGATATCAAGTGATATTATGCGAGATCGTTCCCCTACGATGTCATCCATGGTTTAGACAGCTGCTTACATAGCGGCCAATTCCAACTATCCGATAATCTTCATATTGCGCTTTTCAAAGACAACTTCAAGATCTTTCAGCTGATGGAATAAAATATAATAGTTGAAATGTAATTAACGAGTGATAGATACACAGCAATAGCGTTCCAGGGTGTTCCTTACAGAGAATTGTCCTGTAAACCGGATATACCGAGAGAGAATCCAATCTAAAAGAACAGTCCATTCAAACTCAGTTATAATTAACACAACAAACATCTTCCCTCTTAACAAAGTCTGCGACTTCACTGCTTCACCAAAATAACGATAGTATAACATGGAGCAGTTGAAACTTGAAGCTGTTGATGACATTTTCGGAGTTGGTGTTAATTAAGGTAGGTAGGTGCTACGCGGTTTCACATAGACGTGTACGAAGTTGACAGGCAGGTTAGACGGCAGAGCGAGATGTAGCTATAAACTTTATGACGAAGATCTCCCGTCATACTGAGACAACACCTGTAATATACACGCCTCCCGTCAGTTTGTATTATGTTGTTTGTATTACCTTCGAGTCTATTTGGATGAAAATGAAGTTTGGTGAGAATTTCGTCCAATTAAGGCCCAGTTCTCCAACAATCCCTAACCATGGTTAAAGTAGATCCGGAGTTTTACGGAACGAGCAGCTTTGAACATGGTTTTGAATTTTGTTACCAGTTTCTTAGGCTCTTGAACGAAATTACAGTTTCCCTAGTACCCGGACTAGTAGGACCGAATTTAGGGAGTTTTTTTTTAAACATTTGCTTTTTCGTATAGACGAATCTGACGTACTCAGCGGGGAGTGAATTTAGGGAAGTTTCGTTTTTGTTAACCTTTATGTCGAGACGTGTCTGACGTACTTGGCTAAAGGGGTGGAAAGCTTGGCTGTCTAGATATATTGACATACTCGCTTTCGGTAGGGCTTGAAAAGTAGTTTTCTTGGGAAAACGGTTCGCGCCCTTAGCTTGATGCTCAAGGCTTTCCCCTCCTCGTCTCGTGTGAGAGGGAACGGACCTTCCCCGTTTAATGAACCTGAGCCATGGGTTTTCCTGGGTGATGGTTGATTTCATCGTGTGATACGTAACATTATTTAATACATGGTGGTGAAGAAAATCGTGACAAATGGGTTTCACAAATGTAATCAGTTGCTGATAACGAGATGACAGTGACAGTTTTCACCCCTCAATTAATGAGATACATTCAAGTTAACCTTAGAGTCCATTATTTCTGTAATGTTAGGTTCCAAACTCGAAACTTTCACTCTGAAATCCGACCGCTTGTAAAGCTGATTTCTATATTTGTTTTTCATGAAGCACATGGAAGAAAATGAAGCTCACACCGATAGGTTGTTGCAAACAGAAGGATTTTTTTCATTTAATATATTCATTTTTTTATATCTTGCGGACCCCTCAGTCATACCTCGCGGACCCCCAGGGGTCCGCTGACCACCATTTGGGAACCGCTGTACCAGCTGGATCGGTAATTATTCCAGCGACAGCTTTTCAAAAGTAGGAGTTTCAAACACATTGTTGTTGCTCGATAATTACTCTTACGGTCCATTTTTGCATCTAACAGAGTCTCGATTGAAACATTTCAGTGATCTAGTTACGTGTCTCACACCATTTGACGGGGTGAATGTGAACTGACTAATATGACGACGAATGTCGAAGTTCGTCCACGCACATTCGCACCTTCCGTAATGGCTTCTGACCAGCGGGGAGTGCGCAGTAAATGAGTTTCACAACCTCTTTTAACACGTACGCAGAGTCAACCGGACGGCAGGCACGAGCCGCATCCCAATGGGGCAGACGATGCCATTCTCGGACAAGCAAGGTGATAACTCGATAACTCATTCATGGGGCACCCCCTGCCTCAGATGGCCTTGGAATATCTCTTCTCGCATTCCATCCCGGAATTCCTTGAGAACGTAGGTAGTTCAGTGCGTAAGTTAGGCTGTAATAGGATATCTTGTAGACACAACAGTGGGTGGGTTTCAAGATAATTATAACCCGCTGTTCAATACAACATCAAATTAAGTTCAACTATTCAAACACAGAACTATTTCCTTTTGGAAAAGCTCGATAACAATAACTGTTGCAACCTAGTTTAAGTTCTCAGGATACATTGACGGCATATCATAACGCTGTACAGGGTCACCTGCTTATTAAGTATCCTCCCCTTTATTTTCACTGGCTAAGAGCTTTTGAGCTCATGCGCAAACGTACACAACGAGCACTACCACTATCGTTTTAAATGAAAACCCACATTTTCCTTCCTCACCACCGAAGTAAGGAAACTTCGAGTCCGTGGGGAAAGTCTAAAAAAGCTATGTCCTCCAAAATCGAAATTTTCACTTACGTATTAAGCATCAGAGTTGGAAGATCGATTTTGGTTCCTAGAGAAACATCTTTTACTCGCGGTGTTGAATTAAACCGTTAAACCATCGGGGGAGGGGGGTGTTGTTTACCTAATCGTGAACGGGTTTTTCCCAAAAATGAAAATTCTTAAAAGCTTTTGAAACTTCGATACTTAAAAACCTTTGGTACAAAATCTTAGATAAACAAATTCTTCTTTTTGTGATAGAAATAGGATTCCTAACGGAGAAAATTTGTTAACAAATTATTAAGAAGCCTATATTTTTCGTAATCATTTTCTCTCCGTTGTTTCTCTAATTTAACGATGATTTAATCTATGAACAAGAAAATATACCTAGTCAAAAATTAAAATCAGATTAGAAGCAAAATGTGTAAAAATAGTTCATAGAATTATACTGAATGAACAACATGACATTTTGACTAGATTTTCAAAAGTGTTTCAACAAACAATTTCAATTAACTGAATTTAATTAAGGAGGAAGAAATTAGGTATTTTAGTGTCGGTAGGGGACTATGAAAGAAATTATATTGGGGATTTGTAGAAAGAAAAAGATTTGCACTGCGGGGTTTTAGGTCTTATTTACAAGGGTGTTTAGCTATATTCAGACGTTTTTCACGTCATAGCAATCCGAACTCTGTTTATAATAATCAGATCAAAATTCCTGTTCATCCGTTCCTCCATTCCTTACGAACTCGCTTGTCATCCTCAGGCCGCTGCCTCAATACCGCGCGGAACGTCATTAGCCTCTTCCACCTTCGGGATTGACCCAATTCCCGTTCACATAAGGCGAAACAACAAAAGCAGAGCCAATAAACTATAAGGTAAACAAACGGTCAATAGACTCGTCGGATCCTCAGAAGTCCCATTGTGAGTAGAGGGCTAATTGTTAGCGAGAAACCTTCATTATGTTCCAGCAATACCGCTCATGTCCCCGATTCCTTAGTGATGGTGCGACGGTCATGTCGAAGGTATACTGCGCAGTTATTTGACCTTCCTCAAAATGAAGAAGATTGCCCTAATCGTTGTTAAGAAAAGGCACCTGTGCTCTAGAGACGTGTAAACCCAGTTCACCTGAAGGAGTAGACGACCTGCAGGTCACAAGATCAGTGGGAGAAGTTCACCAGTTCTCTCCGTCATTGAATGCGACCTTCAGGCCGCTCCACAGTTCACCAGTTCGATAAATGAGACCTGCAGTTCACTTCGTGAATGAATGGGACCTGCAGTTCGTCGTCTACATTCTGAGACATTCACCACCACTACCGCTATCTTGTGGCATGACTGCCAACCTCTATTATCTTCGTGTACCGTCAGGGTTTGGTAGATAACAGACATCCCTAGTGAATTTTCGAGTCCTCATGCACATTTTCATATAAATACCTACTTATTTAATATAATCGACTCTGCAATGGGTATAGTATAGACCAGTATAGTTTAGTATTGAGTAAATTTGAATAGTATTGACTCTGCAATGAGGGGAGTCCTTCGTTGACTAGAAGGAAACCCGAGCTAATGGCGGATGGGTAAACTGCAGGTCACTTTGTAAAGAACGGTTTGGCAGACCTGCAGGTCTCCGAGTAGTTCGAACGTCGGCCGCGGGAGCCATGCTGTCGCAAACGTCTAGTGATGAACTGCTGGTCTTCCCTCCGCAGGTCATTTGGGACAAGTTCGCTTGAAAGAGACAAGGTCACTCACTACCCACCTTTACTGTGCTCTACGTATTGGGCTCGATATACCAGTTCTCGGTCCTAATTATCCACAATACAACCGGTAGATTCATTTTCGTCACTCCGAAAGTTCTTCTCAGCCGATCCAATAGCTATGGTCGGAAAAGTGGTTAATTTTAAATTTTAAACAAGTGGACACCTACCACGGTCCACTTCAGTAAGTAGCCACTTTCCTGAGATAAGTTTCGTAAGTTCAAAATTGTACTACGTCACATCATAATGATATGGGCATAACCACCGTGTTAACAGAGACATTATCTTTTAGAACGGTGAAAAATTATAAAATTAAAATGCGTGGTCTGAGGGATCCCGGAGCTAATTTCTTTTCATAATTGGCTTAGATGCTTAATTTAGAAATAAGGATCTTATGACAAAACGAATACAATTACCAGGTATGATGCCGATCCATAAGCTGAGGCAAATTTCTTTACTGATCAAAATGGGCTGATATTCTAAGTACAGCTCATTTCAGAATACAGTTTTAAGGCAATGAGGAGCAATGGCCATCTAGCGATCTCTGGAGCTAAGTTCTCTCCTAATCAACATGTAGTGCTGAAATTCGCCAATTTATGATTTCCTAACCAACATGTTGAGTAAAAATTTCAAGTGCAGCTCCATTGAGACATCTGGACTACAGTTACAAGTTATGGGGCGCTATGACCAGCTGAGGGAACTCCTAATCAAAATGTTCTGATGAAATTTGAAGGTTTTATTTGTGATGGAAATGGTTAGTTGGCCCCTTCCCAATTTTAGAATCTATCACCTTGGGAGATGAATCAGACGCCTTCAAAGTCTGGGGCATCCTCTGAGCGTGGCGGAGCATTATCAATGCATCCAGCTCATTGGAAGGGGCAACTATACCATACCATCACCTCCCATATTTTAGGTTTGAAGGTTTTTTTTTATTTGGCGAGTAAGTGAGTGTAAAGTAGTCAGGTATCAAGCATTCTCAACCGAGAAAGCCGAATAGGATCGGGTTGCTGAAATTCATCCCACTGCGCGTGCCAAAGTCACTCCAAGATTCACCGCTGTGATTTGTGACAAAACCAATGATCCTTGATATCGATACCTCTTGAAAATTCATATTTGGGACCAGAAGATGCATCCATTTCACACCTGGTTAGTATCTTTCCTTGAATGATATTTACTTGGACCGATGTTCAACAACCTTGACTGTGATCTCAGATTTATAAATGCGTATAAAAGTTAAAAAACTCTGTGATACAAATTTAAAGCTATGAACTAATCATCATGAACTGTCAATAGAAACGAATGAGTTGTCGTTCAAAATTATCCTGACTCGCTCTCAACCCAGGTCGATAGGCGATTGAAATCTTGATTACTGTCCATTAGGTTTCTTTGAATGCTTGTACAGAAAAGCTTCTGAAATTGACTTGTAAGGTACAGTGGGGTATAGAACTTCAACTGGCTCAACAAATGCACCGGTGCTTTATTAAAATAACAAACTGAGTCTTTTCGGACAGAAAAATGAATAAACCCATTTGACACGAATGTTAGGATAACCCGAGACTGGCGCCTATTGATTTATGGATTTTCGCGTTAGGTCGGAACCACGACAGCCGTTCCATGTCAACATAATATGAGTTGTGGGTTATATTGCACGTTGCCATGGTATAATAATAATTTGGTTCTTACGATGATGTTGAATTAGGGGTACAGATTGGTGCATGTAGATAGGAGAGTGGAAAAAGCATCGTTCGAATTAAGATTCTTATTTCTATAGGCCATCAAAAAATGGTGAACATGATTTTTTTAAAGAATTTTTCCTTTTATTTTTTCTGAATCAGAGAATTTACCGATCACTTTAGGTGTTGTCCCCTGACAGCCAGGCAGCACTACTCTCTAAAACTAAACACCGAACACACGTCATGAAGAAATTAGCTAGGTCCTGGAAAAATGTATTTAAGAAATTTTGCCACTTTGGGTGTAGCGTATAGCATTGCCATGTCTATAACATGATCGTAGCCGCCACAAAATGTGTTTTTAAAGGGGATTTAGAATTTATCAATTTGTAAATTTATAAGCAGGAACAAGTCTTGAGGAAATTAGGAAATATGATTTATTAATGAATGAAATAAGGTGAGTCTCAATTAGTCAATAGTAAGAGGAAAATCGAATGAACAATATACGCTCAGCTCAGTCAACAGCTTGGTGAAAAGAATAATTAACAAAAAATCGAAAATTCACACTTCGAGAATTAGTCCAGTCATCGGGTGGTTTGGGCTTGCAAAAATTCCCAACTTTTCGCAAATTTGCTGGGTTGTTTCTACCCCCCTAGGGGTGCTACACCTCATTTTGCGGACAAATTAACCTTGTGCTAACTTCAGGGGGCGGAAAAAACCACGATTTTTTCGGACTTTTTTCAGTTTTTCCGCAATAACTCGAAAACTACGCATCCTAGCGAGAAGACCACTTCATTATAAAATGAGGTAGACAAAATTTTCTACAAAATGACTTACTCACACCCGATTTTTGACCAAGCGATCATCGAGATATAGGGGCTCAAAGATTGGCAAATTTTCCCAAAAATTAGCAGAAATTACTCTTTTCCGCCAAGTTTATTGTTATCAACGTACTTGATGATGATATTATAATTCTAGTTGCTTTTGCCTGAGTTAGTGGCTGTTGTTTGCTTTTTGGGAGGAATCAGGCCATAAATTGGATCACTAGGGCGATCACGGACATTATTCGAGCACTGCCATAGTCATTTTCAGATAGAAAAACAAGCCATATTTAAATGAATTACTAGGTTCATTATTATTTACGTTCTATCTAGTGATGTGATATAGTTTTGTATTTCGTCACGTTAAACACTGCTTCAATCAACTCCCCCAAATGTTTTTGGAACCCCCCAAGAATTTCACAGACGCAGTCTGTGTCACAGCCCCCCCCCCCCCTCCTGACATCTGACTTATTAGCTAGATCGCATGTGTACTGTACTCCATTGCTTTGTGTAAACTTCTCCTTGAAAAATGATCGGGTTATTGCACGCAGTCACCCATTATATAAGAATTTTGTAGAAACCAATCTGACGTATCAAGTGTAATTTACATCTGACTGTGCTGATCTCCTTCAAACCCTATGATTTAACCCAGGAAGAGCATTCCCTACTCATGATTCCCAATCACTTAAGACGGAGATACCCGCTCGCGCATTTCCGCGACTTGAATCACCTCACGTCCTTGGCATTCCCGACCGTAGCACGCGAGATCCTCCGGTGCACTCTTGATTCAAACAAACATCGATAAAATTATGTAAGAAAAAAAAAACGTTGGGTAGGATAAGCTAATTCCTATGTAGCAGAACAACAAGAACATATCTTATACGTCGCGTACCGTCAGAAATGAGCATTCCAACTGAGACTCTCAAGCACTCCTGCCAAAGAAGCTACCAAGGCTCCTCTGCTACGTTAAAGAATTTTAAACGCACAAGATGATAGTAAGAAATCGTATGTAGTTAGACTAGTGATTTTAACTAGGAACATAAACTAATGAAAATGCTGTAAATTATTACATAAAGGTTTATAATTTCTGTATTAAATGGCCCTTTTAAGTAGATGAGATCAATACAAGTAACCTGCTCTTAGAAGTCTGTGGAAAACAACAGCTAGAGCATTATTGATGTACAGAAAGGTATAACTAAATGAACGCGAGCCTGATGTGTGAAACAAATTAATTGAATTCTGGTTGAGGAATCTTAGCATTCATAGTTCCTAGGGTATACTTTACAGCTGTATCCACCCCTTATGGTGACTATAGTTCCAGGAATATAGAGATCCTAGCTAGAGATCATATGCTTTTAAGATGCATGGGCTGGGTTTGTCCATTCAGAGGGTAAGGTGGTAGATGAAGAGTTTCCTTCTCTGATTCAGATAGCGGCTATTCCAGCCGGTACCTTTGGTGTTTTTTTCCCCATAAAATCGTACTGCGAGCAGGAGGGGAGGGGGGGGGGGCTCAAACAACAGGTGCAAAAGCAAGAAAGAGCAGAAAGTTCACAGAAAAAACTTCATAAAAGTCTATCTTCACAAAATTGAAGTGTTATACGCGATAAATCGATTTCGAAATTAGGTCATCATCAGTTAACAAAATAAATAAATAAAGTTTTGTTCTCTAACCGATGATGACCTATTATCATAATTGACTCAAAGTGTATTACTCTATTATGTTGTGAAAAAGGACCACTTTTTTTTCTTCTACAGGGGTGTATCAGATAAGGTAAATTTAAAACTCCACCTTGGAAGATGAAACAGATTAATTTCGTTCGCAAAAAGGCCTACCTATTTGAAACCCTTTACCAAGCTTCAAAAACCTCGACTTGCTTCGCTGTTTTTTGCATTCAAACGATGATATCTCGACCAAATAAAAAAGTAAAAATTGTTTTTGATATACCATTCATAAGCTAACCTTTTGACGCATTTTTTAAGCTATAGGCAGATTACGGTGGAGTAGTGAACGTTTGAAAAACCTACTTTTTTCAAAAATTTTTTGAGGTTTGCTTTGTTGAGTGATTTTTTGCCAACTTGATGTGAGCAAAAAAAATCGGATTGGCACTTGAAAGATAGGAAATTTAACGCACTTTTTAACGGTATCCTCAACTTTTACTTTACTTAATACTTTACAAATAGCCGTTTTGCTGGGACAAGGTCAAAAACACGGAAAAAATCTTAGAGGTGAAATAACTCAAAAACTAAGCGAGATAAAAAAAATTGCTAATGCGCACTTTTTGTTGGAAATTGGTTGTGACATACGTGGGTGAAGTACTGCGCACCTTATCTGATACGCCATGTATAAAATCTTTGTTTTTACCTGAGATTAATTTCCACAATTTCGCTACAAATGATTTAGTGAGTTGAGGTAGGAAGAGTATGCCGTAGCACCAACAGCATTCCCACCAAATGAGATTGGATTAGAGGAGGCAGTGGTTTTACCACTTCAGCTAAGGGAACGTCCTATAAGTACACAACTGCTTGAAGAAATTGTCGATATATAGCGACACTTTTTTCTTAGATCAGAGCCAGTAGGTACTTTTTTATCCCTCATATTTTATTAACATGTAGGTACTCGGCAGTGCCTCCACTTCACGGTTCCGGAGAATAGAAGAAGTCTCTCAGCCAACACATTGACATGAGCCTGCTCCTCCAAACAGCGCCAGTGTTGGTATAAGTGGAACAGAACATATTAACTTATTTCCCTAGTGAAAATATTTCGTGAATTTTGATATCGTAAAATACAATTATTGTTTTAATAGTTGCAATAAGCTGCCTTGTACTGTCAATAATTTTAGAAACAAAAACGGAAACGTTTAAAAAAAAGAAATGATTCGTTGCATGTTACTCCGAAAAAATTCTCTGACGATTTAGATGAAGTGAAAACTTGAGACGTGATATATTCGTAGTAACGGAGAGAAGCAAAAACGATTTTTTCACCTGTGTTCGATGAAAATATATCGAAAAGAATCAATACTTCAAAATATCAATACACTTTGCAAGTATTGAATCGATATTTTTTGATACTTTCCAGATTTATCGATACGATATTACTAATATCGATACTTTTTATGTATCGGCCACTCCTACCTCACCCTCAGCTCATCATTCAATGTAGTGCTCAGCACCTTTGCTTACTCCGAGACTAGCCGATCAGAGACACAAACCAATATAGGAAATTGGCACATCCTTGGACCTTGACTAGGTTATCAGTCTTCTAGTTCGAGGTACTTACTGGGTGCAAATCTGGGGAAAGACCACTGGTCTCCCTGAACCTAACTTCCAATTATTGAAAGGAAAGGTGTTGGATTGTGCTCCCACTCCTTTCTAAGTGTTTGATCAAAATTGGCTTCTAATCAAGAGAGCCGTGGAAGTTAAGAGACCACTAAACACTTTTAGCTGTGATAGTGGATCACTTTCTGCGTCCCAATGAGCTCTAGAACCAAATACAGGAGCAAAACGATACGTAGCTTACTGTCTGTAACTCCAGGAAGAATGAATTGTCTAAGTACCTAGACTTTTTTAGTATTGTATTAGCTGTCCTAATCAATCTAGAAACCTGAATGGAATGGTGGCTTTTGGGGGCCGTCTAAAATCTGCCGAGGGCGCTCCCGGTCAGGTAGGTTTGCCCAAGGTTTACAGAATGCCGCTAGAGACCTATTCAGAAAACTTTGATGGAAATGGAAAATTTCTGGAAAACCTATTTTATGATCAAACATGATTAACAAAAAAGAAAGAAAGAAGTGTTTTTTGAACACGATACAACGAAAAGTGAAAGTGACAATGTAAAAATGGATATCCGTTGCAACAGCTTAATATTTGATGGAATGCCTCCTCATTTTCCGTGACAACTCCCTCTGTTTTATTTCTTATTCAAGAACTACACGAATCTATCATCGGCGCCACGCCGGTAGTTGTGGGCGGTCGCACGAAATCAATATGGGGCAGGGCCAGCGTCGTCTGTCTGATAATCGCCCAGTGCGTTGTACCTAGTCGGTGCACGCAATCTTCGACTCCGCTAACTACCACCTCCAACGCCGACTTCCTCCACACAGATAGCTCTAAACAATAAAATAAGCGTTCATCTAGGAACCGTAAACCTGGTGGGTTTAATGGCACAGAAGATTTTAGATAAACTACCACTACTGAGGGAACACGGACCACACAACAAAACTGGCATCCAAGAACCACCCTCCCTTGTGGAACAGGTAATCATGAATACGTTGGAATCAGTTGCAGACAGGTTTCTTAGTGGAAAAAAACGGATGTGTTCAGCTCACGTTCAGTTGAAGAACGGTTCTTCCTGAAAGCTGCAGGATCACATCAGTTTGCGGGCTGAACGCGTTCCAGGACTGCATACAGATGCAGTGCAAGTTGCAGGATATTCGTCAGGGGAAGATGAGTCGAACTTCTTTGGACTGGATCAATACGGAACATGGTTGTCCTGTTTTTGCATTGGAGAGATGCATACCGTATAGTTTCCGACTCTACTCTTCTTTAAGGTAGCAAAAGCATTGTTTTCACTTTCGCGGCATCAAAAAACTTTCATTTCATGGGTCCGCAGCCCTCTAACAAGCCTAATAGCTTCAGTTTTCATGCAACATGAACGAGATTTTCAGGGAATGTGCAGGTTAAGCTGCAGATAATTCCCTATAAATTTCGTTGCTCACAAATAATTACGCGAATCTGCGAATGCGCAAACGTGAAAACCACCAAGGTTCTAATTGACCGATCACCGACGTGGAAATAGCCGAATCACCCGCAATACATGTCGAATAATCTACTGAAGGCGATGGATAACCCAAAGCATTTCTATCATGTGAATCGTTTTAAGAAGTTTATAATACACATCTTCGGAGATTAAACAAAACATTTACGAGTTCATGGTCCCTAGACGAGGAAGCTGTGTGCCACACCCTACTTTTCAGGCTTTTGGTTAATTATTCAATAATAAACCATTGTAATCGCTCTTCAAAAAAAATTCTAACCCCCCCCCCCCCCCCCTGAAAATGACATGGTTTACGTTTCAAAGGGTGTAGAATCCGAATCTGCAATAAAAAATTTTCCGTCCGTACGCCGTACGCACGATTTCTCCCAAACGGCTGGAGCAAAAACGCTGAAATTTTCAGGAAAAATCCATGTTGGTCCGACAACGACCCAATTCTTGAGCCAGCTCTCTCTCTTGATTTAAAGTGCCCTTTAAGGGTTGTCAAAGTTTTGTGAAATCCCTAAGAACCTCAACAAAATTCAAGGCGGCCTAAATTTTGACTCTTTTTGAAGAACTTTCCATGAGGAATCGCATGAGCCCTTCTCCAGGTTCGTAGCTCAAACCATTGCCGATATACGGCCCGATTTATGGTGCCAACATTTGCGTTTTTTTTGGTTTATTATTGTTTTTGTTTTGATCGCAGTAACCTAATGATGTAGTGATGTAGTACTGTGGATACGGGAGTGAACTCCTAAAAGGCTTTGTAGCCGATACATGGGTTGAAGCATTCTGATACGCATGAAACGCTGCAAATTCTTTTAATTGGCTTGAGTTCATGATTCGAATTTCTACTAAGCTTTGGAGTGTGCGTGTTTCACAGGTGATAGAGCGATTATTGAATTTCAGGAGGCACACAAATATGATCAACTGAACAATCCAAATAGGTATTTTGGTTGAGAACAGATTTACGTGCTCTATGCATATCTCCTGAAATTCAATAATCGCTCTATCGCCTGTGAAACACGCACACTCCAAAGCTTATAGAAATTCAAATCATGAACGCAAGCCAATAATTGGATAATAAACCCCAGTGAAAGAATTTGCAGCGTTTTTACTATGGCAGAGTTACGCTTCGATAAATGGATCCATTAACATTCAGAGGTCTCACTGGATCAGAGTGAAGACCCCGAAGGCAGTGACTTGGTCTACTAGGACTATCTCTAAGGGTTTGACAGTAAAGAGGAACGTAATGTGCCTAGGTCTTGTGGATTGTTGCCCTTCTACAGGCTAATCTCTAAGGACCATAAAGACGAAAAAAACCATCTCTCAGAGGCAAACTCCTCCTAAATCCAGATCTACTCCAAAATCTGTTTCGCTAAATTGAACACATTGGTTTTATGAGTTGGTACAGAATAAGATTACCAAATAACGTTGTAATAGGGTTTCAATAATCATCTGTTCGTTAGTTACACAGGGAAACAGTCTCCCCAAATCATGTGTGAGGGTGATGGAATGGTATAGTTGCCCCTTCCAATGAGCTGGATGCATTGTTAATGCTCTGCCACGCTCAGATGATGACCCAGACGCTTGCAGGCGTCCTATTCATCTCCCAAGGCGACAGATTCTAAAATCGGGAAGGGGCCAACCAACCATATCCATCACACATGTCAAAACGATTATTCAGAGAGAAAATACGTAAAGACGTCAGAAGAGTATCCTCTTCCCGATACCTCTTCTTCCTCAATTATCCTCCGAATTTGAGCGAGATCGGACCTCTAAAACTTTAGAAAATGACTCTTCATGGATTTTTTTTTTTTTAAATTCCACTGAGGCCCTGGAGGACCTATTGTGGCTGGAGGAGGAGGTCGAGACCTCCAACTCCTTCCCAGGCACATTTGTCTACCCGACCTGAGCACCCTGCCTACCGGGCACTAAATGTCCAGTGGACGGCACTTGTACCCATCGTCAGGAGCTGCCTGTCTTCATGGATTTAGTTATGATAGTATGATTCGGGAGCAATGAAACAAATGAAAAACACGCGTTTTTCTGCAGTTTCTTAACTAACTGTGAATCTAGAACTGAATTAAAAATTCTTGCATACAAGTCTGCAACGCATTAGGACATTTCATGTCTTTCCCCTCCCTCCTTCTTCCCTTCCATCTTCTAGCAATCTTGTCTTCCTCTGTGAATTACATTTTTTCAATATAAAGAAAACAAAAATTAAACTCATATTTTTATTTATTATTTACACCCATACATTTATTGTTTACATCAGGAGCCACTCTGCTGATCAAGACCCTCTGCACCTTATTGTTCACGTCCTAAGGAGGCTACCAGCCAAATCATAATAATCATATAGCCAAATTTCAGCTATAATCATATAGGTACCTAACTACCTCACTTCTAAGAATCATAAATGCTTGCATACGAGTCTGCAACACATTGGGACATTTTCTTCTGTGTATTCGAGCCAGACTACATCACCTACTCCAGTAGCGTTGTTGTTCATGTCCTAACGAGACAAATTTCAGCTTCCTACGGTTGATAGGAAAGAAGTTAGCTTCAGTAGCCACTCTGCTGATCAAGACCCTGTACACCTTATTGTTCATGTCCTAAGGAGGCTACCAGCCAAATTTCAGCTTTCCACAGTTGATAGGAAAGAAGTTAGCTTCAGGAGCCACTCAGTTGATCAAAACCCTCTGCACCTTACTGTTCACGTCCTAAGGAGGCTACCAGCCAAATCATAATAATCATATAGCCAAATTTCAGCTATAATCATATAGGTACCTACCTACCTCACTTCTACGAATCATAATAATCATTGAGCATATTTCGTTACGTAACGTAACGTGACATAACGATAATTTGGTTGTATGCCATAGCAAAGACATGAAATGTCTAAACCATCTACATTAAGGACAACGTGATATGATGATGTCCCTGTATTCCATCTTCCAAGTCGGAAAAAACTGTGGAAATTAAGATTATTAAAACGAATTGCAGGCTTAAGACAGACAAAAGACTCGTTTTGTGTCTGTTATAATTTTCGGTTTGTACGTTGTTCGAAATTGTCTAAAACGTAAAATTTGAGTAGAAATTTTGATGTTGGCCAAAAAATGTTCTCGTAAAACACAAAATTTTCTCAAAATGTTTCAGCTGTATAACTGAAGCCAGCCAAGGAAGCAATAAAACCGCGGTGTAATAATTTGTAGAGTTTTTAAGCGTTGCCACGAATATTTATCCTAATGAAGGAACTTCGCACCTTTTTGGAGGCTATGCGTTTTGAAATCATCAACGTTCAACAGCGTAAACTGAATTCCGCGTGTGGACAATGCAGTCTGGAAAGTGCACATTGCAGCGAGGGTTGAGGAAGGCTCGACTCCCCTTCCCGACTTCCTTCTGACGGCGGTTTCCTCCCCGTTGATAATGGCCGTTCGCGTGCATTCATTTCAATGATTAGTTTACGCCTGTACAGGCGACACCGCACGCCCCTGCTGCACTTTGAGGGTGAGAAAATCGATAGTTAAACCTACCCTCGTCGACCTGCCTCCTTCAACGAACAAAACTATGTTTTTTCTACCTTTATATAGAAAGGTGTCTCATTCATTGTGTTATCATCAAGGTATCATCAAATTTGTACATCAGACACCGTTCATCATAACATCTCTCTATAGGATCCTTAAATTGTCAGAATCAATAGCTTTCACCGCGTCATGTCTGGACTGCCAGTTCGATGTCATGAATAGGTAATGGGCAGTCCCACACAGCTCACCCCCTCTCCATAGTAGGTATCAGGTTTCCATTCCTTTAGATGCATCCACAATGTTCTTCAAAGATCATTCATTCACAAACAATTCCTGGATTTTAACCCGTATGTGCGTGTTTGTATTGATAACTATTATTTCTCCTTCATATTGAAATATAAACTTCGTGCTCTTACCAAAAATTAAGCATTTCAAACGAAAGAATGAGTTCATTGGTCAGTACTTTGTATGCACAGTAAACTGATCCAAACCTTCATTCATCGGGGTGTCTCCTTCAACAAACAAAACCATTTGTTTTCTCTCATTATGTTCCTCGTTAATTCTGATATCATCGAGGGGTCATTCCGTATCCAGCCAAACTCGAAATGTACCGACTTCCTCCGATTTTGTTCATACTTGATGTAGTTGCTTCCATTAACGAATAAAAAAGGCCTGCCAGGTCAGTTCCTCAAAAAATGAACGGTTTTGGAAGCCTATAGCAGTATGATATTTTGACGATTTTTATGAAGTAAATATGGTTTTTTAAACTATATCTTCGGTTCCAATCGATCAAATTAAGAGTATGCGGTCTGATTTACTTCTTAATAAATTAAAGAACGCAACGGACCTTGCAGAAAGCCGGTATGAGCGTCCGTTTTGTTTGTCTGGCGGATAACGTCCGCAAATCTTAAAAACGCTATTTCTCCCGAGTCGGATTTTTGGAGGAACTGACCTGGCAGGCCTTTTTTTATTCGTTAATGGAAGCAACTACACCAAGTATGAACAAAATCGGAGGGGGTCCGTACATTTCGAGTCTGTCTGGGTATGGAATGACCCCGAGGTATCTTCAAATTTGTAAATCAGACACCGTTAAGCGTCACATCTCTCTTTAATAACTTAAAATTTTCAGAATTAACAGCTTTGATCCCTTCATGTCTGGACTACCGATTCGAAGTCATGAATAGTTAATGCGCAGTCGCACATAATTCACCCTCTCTTTACAGTAGGTATCTGGTTTCCACTTCTTTAGATGCATCCAAAATGTTCTTCGAAGAACTCCGTTTTGAGGCATTCTCAAACGATTCTTGGATTTTAACGCTTTTGTGCCTGTGTGTAATGCCAGCCAGTAATTCTCCTTTAGACTGGAGAAGAAACTTCGTTTGTTTTACCAAAAATTAAGCATTCCAAAAGAAGGAATGAGTTCATTCGTCAGTACTTTGTGTGCCCAGTAAACTGATCCACTTTAATAGTTGAACCTACATTCATCGACGTGTCTCCTTCAACAAAAGTTTGTTTTGACAAGAGGTTCCGAACCAGTTCGGGACAGAACCAGAACCTACAGGGCGAGGGATAGAACCACCAAGAACTTTCGGTATTCGTTCTACTTGTCCGAACGCTTTCCGAACTAGTTTGGAACCAAAAACATGAACGTCCCCCCTTCCCGCATGGTTCCGTCAGACATCGAGGAACATAGGCAGGTACATTAATATATTTCATTTCTATGTAATTAGAATTGATCAAGAGCATTAGAGCTCGTTTTGTGCATATTAGTAGACCAATAAGCAGGGACAACTATCTAACACAGAGATATAAACCATTGTGTAACAATTTGGTGCGTTTTGGTCAGAGGTTGGTGGCCAAAATGTTTCTTGCGTTACAACAACAATAATACTTAATAATAATGATAAAATAAATGAAAATGTTCGAATAACAAAAGGGAGGCGGGGAAATTGAGAGATAGACAAAGAAAATGCAGCAGTCAGAGCTGGGAGTCGGATGTGAATCAGATGCCGCCTAACGTCACATGTAGCGGCAAGAAACGATGACGTCATCGGATGTCCGCGTTCCCCCGCCGTGTGAGCTCGTCCGTGTGTGAAATAAAAGCGGTCGTTTGAGGCGATCTGCCCAAGAGGCGTCAGCCACGCGGTTGTCAAGTTCTTCTCAGAGGACGGATATTTGTACACGAGTTGGGAGTGTTGTGGAACTTGAGGTTGAAACATCTTGGTGGGTTTAATATCATGCTATTAGGTCCTTGGCAACATGGTTTACGGTGGAAAAAGGACCACTTTACAAATTAACCTTCTCTGTATTATCCTCCAGTCATTAGATGTCCAAAAGCAGTGAATAGGAGGAGAAAAAAAGTGAAGGATGTTTTTGCGACGGACCCATACGTTTTTGGGGATGCTGAATCCGAAAATTTGGTTACGTACTAAATTTTAATATAAAGATGGCATAAACATACCGAGAAAACATAAAATTTTAGCCACTTTGATTGGTTTTTTCGCCAAGAACTCGAAAACCTTGCGTTCTACCGACATAACTACCCTCAGGAAATTAAGACTTATTAAATTTCTTAAAAAATGAAATGAAGAACGTCTCATTCTGTTTGGTCGCTAGAACTTACTGAAGTTTGACTATTTTTTCTAACTAAGCCAAAATCTTCGTATTCTTGACTTCCGAAGCCAATTTTACATCGCAACCGGTCCAGAGAACCCCCACACATATGTCACACCGGCACTTTATATGCACTTGATTTTATAAGGTACACCGAGTTCTGTGATCCCCTCTCTCCTTAAAACCACTTCCCATGAATGCAGTTTAAGACTAACATTCTAAACCGATGAATTTTTAAATCGCTACTTGAGATAACCCCCTTGTAAACGCACCCAGCAATTCATGAAAAACTGAGGCAACTTCAACGAGAAATAGACTCTACAATCAGTGCCTGCCCAATGTCAGTCACCCTGCGTAGATAGCTAACTGGAATCTGATTACTGTAAATAATGTTTAATTCCCCCATTTCTAAGTTTCATATTTGTGGGTTCGAGCTGCAATTTGTAAATAAGAAACAGTTTATAAATACATCTCCACTTGATGTATGTGCCTAGGATGCTTAACGCCTAGAGTTGTGTTGGCGGGGGGGGGGAATAATCTCCATGTTATACTAACGAATGGTTAATTACAGGAATTAGGTGAATCGAACCGAAGATTACGATTAATTCGTGATTTTAATCCCAAATAATATAATAATCGCCACTACACAACGTGATTTACATATTAATCGAGGATATAACCCAGATTTTTCAACAAATCCTTGTAAAACATGGAAATTTTTAAAAAGCTTTGAAAAAATTCGACAAACATCCTGTTAAAAAAAGGGAAATTCTTTCAATTGTTCAAAAATATTCAAAATTTTAGGAAATTTTCATAGGGAATGAGAATTGCGATAGATATATACAGATCAAGTGCCTTGTTAACTTTTCCGAGAGAGTAGAAAGTTACGATCAACAACAATTAAAGGCGAACATCAATTAAATCTATTCCAATTAGCGGATTCTCATCTGAACACCAAAATGCCTTCATTCTTCTTCCTTTAATGCGTGACCTTCTCTTCAGGAAGAACTTCCACGGGTTTTTTCCCCTTCAACGAGTGTTGTGAAGAATCCTCCCTTTCCTTTTCTTGGGAGGATTCTCAATTTCTGTGAGTTTTATTTTACTCCAGGGTTTCCCAGCATTCGTGGAAAAAAAATCAAGAATTCTGAAGGTTTCTGCACTAATCTCCAATTTGAAATCGAAACACTCGTACTTGCAAATGGTTCACCGCTTGTGTGTCTCTTTTTGCAACAATCGTGAACAGAACCATTCCTTTTCTTTTCTTTCCCAAAATTGCCTCTTGGCAAGTTGTTATCCATATCGCACACAAAAAGAAGTTAAAACAATGTAATAAACGTCACAGGATAAAAGGACAAACAAGTAAATCATAAACAACAAAGAAAGCAGTTACGACCTCCGACTCCATTTCTTCAAAACAGTTTTATTGTCCAATTAATGAGGCGCTAAGACCATTTTGATGTTTAGAATCGATTGTGAACTGCCGGGATTAGTAATATTGGTCTAGAACTTTTTTCTACAACTCTGGCATGGGACTTGGGAGCCTAAACACACAAAAAACGAGTTTGACAAAAAATGGCACGACTTAGGTCGTTTTGCCAATGGCACCTTTCAATTATAAACTGCTGACGTGCGAATAAGAACTTGGTCACCGGATAAGCCAGCTTGGACCAAGTAGAAGAAAGTCTACAGAACGCATACCCTAGTACAGAATACGTCCCTAAACTAGCTTAGTGTAGGCCTCAGATAACCCCTGGGCTACCAACTGCAACAATTTCATGTTTTGAGGACAGAAAAGGTTAGTGGTTTTATAGTCCGTCGGCTGTGCAGGGTGATCATTTCCAATTTCCTCTGTATATGTCCAATGCTGTTTGTTTTCAGATACGCTGGAGTCAGATATCAACATAGGTACTCAATATTCCTCAATCAGATATGAACCAAATTATAACATCATACAGAGAAGAAAAGAGATTAGGTTTGCAGAAGCGTGTGGTTGAACCAACTTTACTACAATGTATTTATGTACCATTTTCTCTGAATATGCCCAGCGCTAATTGTACTCAAACACACGACCCTGTGTTTACCACCCCTACCACACTTTTACTGGTTCTGAAACTGTTCGAACCGTTAAGGCCGCAAGGTAGATCGCAGAAAGTGAAAGTTTCATAGTCCAACTTGCCAAATAGTAAATGTTTAGTTAACTTCTTAAGTCAAACTTAACAGAGGTAAACTTCTAATTCCAATTAAGGAAATCATTCTTAATTTGATAGATTCACTGAATTATTGCTGTCAAATCTATACGGAATTGCAAAGTTGACCATTAAAAAGTTGATTAAATTTGCAAGTTTTCTTGAAATTTGGCAGCTTTTAGCACGATTTGCTGGAAATGGAGTTCAATATCAAGTATTTTCAGAAACTATTTCTTTTAATCATGTTGAACGTTTGAACAGCGAATAGGGTTCTTGAAAGATTTATTTTAGTCCCTCTTTCTTTTGATCATATATAGGCTATCAATTTGAAATTTCGGTCAGTTGCCATTATTAAGTTTTCATGAAACATTCGCGTCTAGTATCTTGTCTAGTACCGAGGTATATTTGTCTACTAGGTGCCATATTTTCCACCCAGTAACTGACTGGACGTTCACGTCTATTCACATTTGGATTCCATTTGAAAAGGCGGACTTCTCAGAACGGACGCGGGAGGGGATCTGTCGAAATCGTGAATGACTACTGCGCAGCACGTCGAGTGTGACGGAACGCCGAGATCCGATCATTTGTTTAGATTCGAGTTAGCGGAGGATCTCCCAGGATAGAAGGGCCGACGCGCATCTCGCAGAGGGAGGGCGTTTTGAAGGAGAAGCATCTCTCAGGAATGTCTCTAATTACCCGGAGGTTTATCTTAGAAAGAGGCACAAGGATCAATCTCTGGGTTGAGACCTACCGAAAAAAAAAAAAAAAAACAACAAGGAAGTTCCTGTTTTCGAAGCTAGATAGACCACACCTAGGCGCTTACGCCCGAAAGCTTTGGAAACACTGAGGACCTCTGTGGTTGTTCCCAGCTGGCCCTGGCTTTCGTCGCTTTGAGTCCTTGCTCCGGATTCACCCGAGGATCCCAAAACTAGAATCAGGGTCAGGGGGACAGATTTCGTAGCGAATACGAAGAATTTAGAACTAACTAGTAAACATACAGAATTAATATACCAGTACGATCTTTAACGATGACAGTTTAAGTGTAGTTGCGGTAGGGTAATCAAAAATGTCCTTGACTTCAAAATTACACAACAAATTAACGTTTTGTAGGTGCCCAACGTATTTTCCCCTTCAAACTGGAGATTGTCCGTGACATCGACACGGAATCTCTAAATTGACCAAAACCATGAAAAGCTGATTAATTCAAAGTTTTGACAGCTGAAATTTGACGGCCTTCGGAACACTTTTTGGAGATGAAGTTGAATTTCAAGTAGGTACATTCAGAAACGTGATTTTGTTCCTTTTAATGAACGTTTTAACTGCAATTAGGGTTTTTAAAAGCTAGCTTGCTTTTGATTAACCCTAGGCCAGTGGAAAATTTAACCCTGGATCCAAAAATGTGGTCAAAAGTTGAAAAATTGAGTTTTAGGGTGAAAAATTCGGGCTTTTATGGTAGGTATACAACGTGGTTTTCTCTAGAGAAAAAAAAACCTTTGAGAAATCAAATCTCGGGGACGGGTTCAGTTAGAAAGGTGCGGCTATATACGTTTTGCTCGATTTTCGATCTAGTTTTACCCCAAAAACTGTCCATCAAATACGGGACAGCCTGTATATTTTTGCTTATAAACGTTTTCTTCTAATTCAATAGTACCTGTAACCAAAATAGTCCTGGAGCGGAGATAGCAATTTCACTATAAGATATTGAATTATGAATAGAATTTGAAAATTTAAACCACTCTGAATGAAGATATGTTTGTCTGTCGTCTCAGTATCGGTGCCTCTCAAAATAGCGTTCTAATATACCTGAAATTGCACTTTTTAATGTATTTCTTCGATAATTTCTAAACAGTGGGTGCTGCAGAAATTTGTATTACCAATATTTAAAGCATAAAAATTACAACGAATCGACCCCCACTGCAAATTATCTCCTAAAAAAAGAAGGTACCAAGATTTTGGACTAAAATTTGGTGAATTGTTCCCGTCAAAACTTTTACCTTTCAAAACCACCTAGCGACCTCAATATTGGTCTGATTAAAGTCTGCCAAAGTACAATTGACTCAAGGTTAACTCTGTCATCTGTATATGGATTATTTCCTCTCCCTGTTTGACGAAATGGCTAATTCTGAGCATTTACCTAAAGCTTTTTAGCATCAAGGTATATTCTTGGTTTGGCAGGTAAATCGTCTCATCCCTTGGGAGAGGGCGTAGAATTCAATCACCTTCTTGCTCAAGGTTTATATCAACTCTGCTTTAGCTCAGACCTTTTCATTTCGATTCACAGCATATTTCATAAATAATAAACTATGAACTAGTCTTTTTACAAAGAAAATTAGCAGAAAATGGCGTTTCACGTTGTAATTTGATGGAAAGGGATCTGAGCAGACACGCTCAATACCTATAAGCCTCGAAAGCACTGGTATTTTACCTGAGTTTGAAAATGTGTATTTAATAATGTCTTTGCCTATAGAGTGCTCCAATTTAACAATGATTCAACATAAATGTAAGAGATAAATCATGAAACTTCGCTCACACTGCATGATTCTGCGTGGCTGGTACTTCTCAACATTTGACTGGACAGTGTACTGATAACTCAGTTCAATTCAAGTTAGGTCCATGTTGGAATTAAACTTCAGACCTAACAAACTATAAAATCGCCATAATAATCCTCGTCTTAAGTATGAACGTGGAATCGTGTGATGTTCCAGCTCATGGGAGCTTTGTTGATGAGGTTCCTATCCACTATGTAGGCTCGTTTCATGAGAAAAGTTTAGTTTATCCCTCGAAAGCTGATGCTGAGTGTCTCAATAGCAAGGGGAGATGGGGTTTCTTTTCGAATCCCTTTATAAGACACCACTGAAATGAGTCTCGACTCGAGAGAAAGAAGAAGCGAAGTCTGCTATGAAGAAAAACGCATCTCCGTAGGTATGGAACTGCACCGTTAGCAGAGATGGCGTCCATGAGGCGTCATTAGCCTCCAAATTGCCCAGAACTCCAGGAAAAAAAGGAAAACGTCCTTTCCAGCCCGGAGGGCTCTCTGAACTCGTCAGCGGCTTCTGCGTCTGGGTTACTCTCTCGGAAATCTGTTTATGGAGCGTGCCGTATCTGCGGACCGCCGCGGCGCATGTCGAGCAATATCCATATATTCCGACATTTTATCGGCTTGCACCAGTAGGTTTTAGAGGTTTCGCACCTCCAGAAGGATATGAAGGGGTGGGGTATATTTGTAGGGAATGACATGTTCAGCGTGAGATCAAGACGAATCGTGAACTAGTTAAATGAAACGCTGCAAATTCTTTCACTGGGTTTTATTATTCAATTTCATTAATTTGGCTTGCATTCATGATTTCAATTTCTACTAAGCTTTGGAGTGTGCGTGTTTCACAGGTGATAGAGCGATTATTGAATTTCAGGAGGCACACAAATATGATTGATATGGGTATTTCGGCTGAGAATCGATTTACGTGCTCTACGCATATCTCCTGAAATTCAATAATCGCTCTATCACCTGTGAAACACGCACACTCCAAAGCTTAGTAGAAATTCAAATTATGAATGCAAGCCAAATGAATGAAATTGAATAATAAACCCCAGTGAAAGAATTTGCAGCTTTTCATGCATATCAGAATGCTTCAACCCGTGTATCGGCTACAAAGCCTTTTAGGAGTTCACTCTAGTATCCACATTCACTACATCACTAGGTTACTGCGATCAAAACAAACACAAGAGTTTTTTGCGTGTGGTTTTTGTTTTGATCGCAGTAACCTGGTGATTTAGTGAATGTGTATGCAAATGTTGGCGGCATAAGATCATGGAAAGTTCTTCAAAAAAGTCCGCCTAGGTTTTTTGAGGTTTTTAGGGATTTTACAAAATTTTGAATAGCCCTTAAAGGGCACTTTAAATTGAGTGAGGGAGCTGGCTAAAGAATTGGGCGTTGTCGGACCAATATTGGTTTTTCCTGAAAATTTCAGATTTTTTGCTCCAGCCGTTTGGGAGAGAACGTGCGTACGGCGGACGGACGGAACATTTTTTATTGCATATTTGGATTCTACACCCTTTGAAACGTAAACCACGAAATTTTCAGGGGGGGTTGAAAATTTTTTTTCAAGAGCGATTACAATTGTTTATGATTGACTAATAAAATAAAAACAAGATCATTTATGGGGATAAATTATTTCCAATAATGAACCTTTGTAATGAACCAAGAAAACAAAACATAGAACCTTCTCGAACTCTGTTGTATCACGTTTCAAGATGAGTAGAATCCAAAAATCGAGAAAAATTTGAAAACACATTTAGGAATCATATTCAAATTTAACAAGATGAAATAAAAGTAGCAAGCGGTACATTATTAAAACTCGGCCCTTCCATGAACGGTAATTTTATTCTAGATGGCATAAAAAGAGAACCATTTATATTTCCGCTCAGTAGATCGATTGGGGAAGAAAGTGGTCCCAACAGCCTTCAGCTGATCAGTGTGCCTTACCTTGTAATTGACTTATAGAATGATTTCTTAAATATTACTCGATAAATTAAACACTAGTCCCTTAGTACGAAACAAAAGATCATATCGGAACGCCTACAATTTTGTAATATACCGCGTATCGGCACGTAGTAGAAATTCAACAATATAACAAGTTAAATTTAACTGATTCAATGAAACAATTGTCTACGCTTCACCTGTCAGCAAATACCTATATAAGTAAGTTATGGAAACTACATCGGAGATATGACTAGTACAATATACAAATATTATTCAACTACTAATGTTATAATTATATTAGAATTTAATTCGTATGGCATCCATCTTCCAACACAGTTTTGTCTCCGATCAGTTTTAGCACCCACGCGTTGAAAGATAAAACTGTGATTTGTGAGCGAACGGATCATCATACAGCAACCGGAATAGTCTAATTCGATATATGAAACTAATTTATGTCTGAATAAAACAAAAAATCTTTTGAGATTTAGGTTTTTTGATAGATTAATCAATCAAATATACCTAAACTCAGACGTTACGTTACACGCCTGGACTGGACAAAGAGATGGGGGATAAAGATGAATGAAGAGAAATCAGTCCATTTCGACTTCACCAACCGTAAGCTAGACTTTTTACTGGTTCACCTCAATGGCAAGACCATACCGCACGCCTATCAAGCTAAATACCTCGGGATGCTAAACTGCGGTGGACGGAACACGTCAAAATAAAGATGGCTTAGCTGGCGATCAAGTTTCGCAAAATGTACTGGTTGAGGGGCCGGAAATCAAAATTGTCGATCCATGATAAATTAACTCTGTGCAAACAAGTCCTTAGGCCATTTTGGACTTATGGAGCGCTGCTGTGGGGCTGCACTGACCTCATCCAGAGGTTTTAAAACAACGTACAGAGATGCTGTTTGGACGCATATCGGTACACCAGAAATATCCGACTACACAAAGAACTTCACTTCCCCACCGTCAATAGGTCGTCAAAACCCAGGCCATAGCCCATCTCAAGCGGCTACAAGGGCATGCCAACGAAGAAGCTCAGTTGCTCGATGTTGACGACCTACTCAGACGTCTCAAAAGAACGAAACCTCAAGATTTGTGGAATTGAAAGTGGTCCCCTTCCCTGCGACACCGTTTGGTGAACGTTTATAAAGTGCACCGGAATCACGCCTTTTCACAGCCCATAAGACTTCGTGAAGTACCTACGTTTTGCGTGACAACAAATTATTTTGTCAACATGAAAATTGCTAGTAAATTAATATTTGGTGCAATAAATAATAATCAATTAAAAAAATCAAATAAATTGATCAGGATTAAGATGATGAGATTGCTGCCACATCCTGGATGGATTTTTGAGCCGAATTTCGTAAACTTTGGTCCAATGATTTCGAGAAAAAGCTGCGTATTGAGGACGGACGGATTTTTTATTGGATTTTTGAAATCTTCGTATTTTGAAACTTAAGCCAACAACTTCTGAGGAGATGTTTTTTAATCGATTGCAAAGGTTCATTATTGTAAATGCATCAAAAACAGCCGTTCGCCGACCTAAGCTGTTTTAAGAGACTGCTGGACCGAAGTTTACAAAATTTGGCTCGAAAATCCATCATCGGCCCGGGATGAGTCAATCAACCCTACGGGTTAACTATATTTAAGGATTAATGTATACAAAAACTTCAGATGTAAGAGGGTGGTTTTTTGTCTGAATCAGATAAGAATTATTAGAATTAGCTCACTGAATCAAATTAAAACTAATAGTTAATCTTTCGATCAACCGTCCGCTCGGCGTTTGAAAAGTCAATTTAGTAGACGGTCCGGTTACGTAACCCGTTCATCGGGAGGTCTGAGCTACGTTACAGGCTAACTGGCGGCAGCCTAAATAGTTTCGTCTTGAAAGCAGTTTGAAGATAAGGAGGTGAGAGGTTCCGAGTTCTAATAATGTACTCCACACCACATCTATTATAGATATATCAGCGATTTATGTAGATAGGCTACCTGATAAAGCTCTGTGCAATAATTTGCTGCATTTTTGGCTTATGAATTCCGTTGAGTGTGCGTTTGGGATGGCCACTCGGTACAGCCTCAAATCCTGGCTATGAATTGCAAAGAGTGCTGCGATCGATGTGCACGAGGCCTACACAGCGCTTGAGATTTATACATTCCACCCAACTCTCCTGTATCCCCCTTCGTGAATTACATCTCACAGCTCACAGTAAGAGGTGAAGGTAAGACGCGGTCATTTGAAAAGGACGAAACCAATGGGAGCGATCCGTTATCAAGGGAGGCCTTTACAAAAACAGCACAAATCCAGTTTAACCGCCCACGTTACTCTTTCTTCAAGTCAATCGGGATGAAGAATCACCGTAGTTTCCCAAAGGTTTCGCTCATCGTCAAGGGGAAAACCCAGGAAAACCCGGTGAAAGAGATCCAGGCTCTAAAGGGCTCGGGGATGACTCAACTTTTTCCCGAGATGCTGGAAAACTGTGTGACCTGACTAACTCGAATCCGATGATATTACACCTGTAAATTCAGTTCGAATTGTATCTTCATGGTACGAACAATGTATAAATCCTACTACTTGGTGTGGTAGGTAGGACGTGTTTACGATTGGTGAAGGAAATCTTACAGGGTCGGAATCATACATGATACTAAGTAGGTATCATATAGTATAGTATGGTATATGCAAGTCTTGCATGATAGATTATCCCAAAAATTGTAACCCCCGCTGCAACAATGCATAGGAAGAAATCTACAATTGTAATAATATACCTACTGCTTTGTGCAGGGATTCAGATAATATCTGCAGAAGAGCATATTATGCTCTTCACAAGCTCTGAAGATAAAATTTACGATGGACATTTTACAACTTCGTAGCATTTTAAGATATTTTAACAAACCTAACAAAAACTACCACCTGTGAAACACGCACACTCCAAAGCTTAGTAGAAATTCAAATCATGAATCATTGAATAATAAATCTCAGCGATTTCAGTTTATGTGCCAAAACAAAGACATGAAAATGTCAAAACAACGGTTTATTTTATAGAAAAATGAACCTCATTGATGTCCACCTAGCCTTCACTTTTCGAGATAATAATAATCTAAAGTGCGGGAGTGCTGCATTTTGTGTGGAAAAATTTTGTTTGTCGCGAAAAATTCCTTGACCCCCAGCCAAAAAACATATCAATGTCAAAAACGATAGGCATATGTCTCTCAAATCGAATTTTACGCCCAATATCATGCAAATTTAACCCTTCATTTGGTTTTTTCGGCCGAATCCAAAACGTTCAGCAAACGCGTGCCAGTTCCCCCCAATCATTATAATTGGAAATCAGTTGTGTTTTTTTTTTTTTTTTTCGATATGGGTGGGAGGAACTCCTGGTCACTGAGAACACTGTGATCTGTTGTGACACTTTCTCAGTTTCGCTTCAGAATCTTTTTAATGGCCTCTTCATTCACAAAGTGCAGGAGGTTTTCAGGTGTTTTCTTGGCAATATCGGCGGTGTTAGGGCACCCTTTCCGAAATGCCGGAATCTTATTGATGCAACAGCAGGACAGTCGTAGAGTACAGGTTCAGGTGTTTCTGCTTCTTCGCAACAGAGCCCGAATTCTATTGTACTGGAATAACCCATTTTGATAAGGTGGTAACTTAGAGGACAGTGGCCAGTGAGGAGTCCCATGAATTTGCGAAGGTATGTACGCCTCAGTGACAATAGGGAGTGTGCGCGTTTCTTTGAGATTGTAAGAAACCGCTTGGCTTGTCTCTGCTTAAGAGTATCTGGCCAATATGTTGTGCGAGTCTTGTCCTCCCATTTTTGGACCTGTTGAGTTATAAAACTCTTGCTAACGTGTTGCGGTTCAGGTCCAATTGAGCTGAACTCTGATCCCTTTTTAGCAAGTCGATCAGCTTAGTTTTTACATTTTTACCTTATATTTTTGAGTTTATTTCTGAGTTCATCTCGTGCAATTGTTGATTAATTTTCTGTGCTGATTAGTTGTATTCCTTCTTAATTGTTATTATCTTTGAGGAAGATATTAAATATACCAAAAGCTTGGCGATGGGGGTTTCTGAACGGTTCGGAGCTCAATCCTGCTTCTATGAAATTCGGTTTGTCATTTTTTTGACTTGGTGTATGAGGATACTGCTTTCCAACGTTTTAAACACAGGAAGTTATAGTGTAATGTACTGTAAATAATAGGTGTTTGTATAAAATGCAGTGTAGAAGTGAAATTCAGCGTTAGAGGCGAGAGAGGCTGTGATAGGCGAATTTCCCTGGGCTGTCAAGGCGCCGCTAATAGAGTCAACTTGAAAGGTTTTCTTGCGCCCTTTATATTAGCTTTATAACCTCCATAGGGAGAACACCCCTGTTCTATACTGCTGTTCTAAGAGACCAAGAGGGGAGGGGAGTGTTCTACATGTGGTGAGGTGGTGGGGGTTTGGGTGTTCTCCACGTGAACCTGCCAGGGAGGGGAGGGTGTTTCATTTATGAGGAGACGACGTTCCAGAAGTCGTGGAGTGGGGGATGGAAGCGTTCGACCTTTGACATTTAACGTTAAACTCTATCACCTCCCTCCCCTTTTCACTTTCCCGTCAACGACAGACAGATCGATTTCCCGGTCCTTCTGTTGTTAGGAGAATGAAGATACAGCCAGAATGAGAAGAAATAATAAATACAATAACTGTACAAATTTGTTGGTAACCTACCACCAAAAAGCCCTAATTACAATAGTAGGTACTTCATCATGTTAAACGTTGACTTTACTTTCAAATTCAATGCTTTTTAGTCGTATCTTGTACTTACAGGGTATGCCACGAAACAAACCTCGCACCCCATCCCCAAAATCGTAATTTCTTGGGTAGAAAAACCATTTGTTTTAAAATCTGTATGTTTTTTGCCAAGAATTTGAAGTGCCACGTGCTCAACACACACGCTAACTCGAACACTACTGTCAGTGCTAGTTTAGGGGTGTTTGATTCAATTAGGTATTTAAGGAAAAGTCGGCAATCAAGCTGAATAAAGACTATAATTAACAACTTCGTCTTAATCCTAATTATCTATTAATTAACCCTAAACTAAAGTCTCTCCTCATATGGTACCTTAACGTCGAGAACGATGGGGCGACAGCTTGTTCCGAACGCGAGGGGGACTGCTTTGAGCACTGGTTACTACGACGGGGCTATTCGTCTTAAGAGTCGTGGATGTGGTAGGAAACAATAGCGAATTGTTTTCTACCGCAGCTTTCTCCGTACTAAATTTTGTGCAGTTCGCTGCTTCCTAAGAAAACTCCTGCCGCCTTCAATTTCCCGGGGGGAAAACTCCTCCCGCCTTGAGCCAGGTGGAGGGGACACTGGACGCTCGCTTCCTTTCCGTGGACCCGACACTACTTTACTCCAAAATCAAATTGCCGTTGAGTTTTTCGTTTAGCAAAATTTTCAAAGCAAATGAAACTAAGGCAGTGGCATAAAAAACGCACGGAATTTGATCAACTTTTTTTCTCACGTATTGTCAAACATTTCTTCGTGGAAATCCAAGTCTCCAAGTGCAGATGATTTGAAAATATTCCACAGGATCTGTTCAATCTCTGAGTCTCATGCACTGCAGGCCACCGTTGACACATGGAGCCATAGGTGTGTGGCAAATCACCTCCGACTTAACTTTGGCAAGTGTGCTATTATGACGTTCTCGAGGTCCCCAACCCCATACCTGCTCCCTTACAATTTGAGTGGCAGAGTGAGATCTAGGGTGAGTTCTTTTGCAGACCTCGGAATCATCTTCGATTCTCGTCTTACATTCCCGCTGCATATAGACGGAATTTGCTCGCGAGCAATGAGAAGTCTCGGCTTTCTGAAACGCCATACGAAGGGATTCAAGGATGTGAATGCCCTGGTTGTACTCTTCAATGCTTTGGTCCGTTCGATTCTAGAGTATGGGTCCATCGTGTGGTCGCCATGCTATCGTAACGCTTCTAATCGAATCGAACAGTGCAGATTCCTTCGTTTTGTCGCCTATGGGCAGGGTGTGAGCTGGCCTTATTTTAATCTGGATGGTACGTTGGCTTTCTGTAAATTGGTTTCCCTTAGTCAGCGTCGCCGTGTAGCAGATTGCACCTTGATTATCGGCCTTCTTAGGTCTGTGATCGATTGTCCTGAACTACTACAACGAATTTACATGAATGTGCCTCAATAACGCGCTCGCTCCTCAAACCCCTTTTATGTAAAGACAACCCCTAATAATTATTTATTCAACAATCCCCTTCTTCGCCCCTTCGATCTTTAAATCTTGTGGCATCCAACAAAGAAATATATTTATTTTTCAATTCTTTGAGGCAGTTGAGACTAACCCTAAAGAGCTACTTCCGTTAATCAACATTAATTAAAACCTAGATTTCCTTACTGATGACTTGATATATCATATTATTTTTTTATTCTTCTCAATTCCATCATCTATTGCATTATCCTACTCTTATTGTGTTATTATCTATTCTATGTACTTTTCTTATAATTGGGCTGTACACGTCCGTGTAAACTTAAATAAATAAATAAGTCTATTCTAAATCGAATCCAGGTCTTAAACAAGTTTGTGTCACTATAAGAAAACTCTCCTTAGGATCTGATATTGAAAAAATGAGTTATTCCCCCAAAAATTCAAGCAGTCCTAAAGCAACTTCGTTGGATTGCACTTTTTGGATTGGTCAAATTTCAAGAAAACATCCTCAAAAGTTTACAAATTGTATATTGTAATTGTTGTGAGGTCGTTTTTTCGTAGAATTTAGTAACCTTTCTATTTAGCGTTAAATTGTAAGAAATTCGAGCATTTTGGGAGGCGAAGGTGTTGGGGATTATACATTTTATAGCAAACGAAATTTTTCTAAATAATAGTCCACTTCATATAAAATGTATCTGTTTTTAAATTGATTTTTTATCTGAAACTTGAGTGTAAAGGGCTGAAATATCAATATTTTAATTAATATTGTTTATTAATGCTTCGGAATATTGAAAACTTCCGAGATAACACTGCTGTTTTTATGTTCATTCTTGACACATCGCTTCAATGAATCAAGGGGGTAAACATGTTGCTTCTTTAAATACCAAAATCAGATTTCGGAATCGGACTATTGGATAATCAATATGAGAGTTACGATTCAAATTATGGTTTATTACTAAGCCAAGGTAATTATTTTGATGGAAATATAAATGATGAAGGGATACAAGAAATTCAATACTGTAGCTCGTACATTATTCTGTAGAGGGAAACTAGATTTTATGGTATATTTTATGGTACACAAGTGGATGAACCAATTTTGATCGTTAAGAACCGTATTTGGGTCCCTCAGTGCAAAGGTTCATGGTGTCATCTAGGCGTATTGTATAATAGCGATATTATTACCGAGTTGCGCTGTCAGTCTTTGCATCTCGGGCTGTCACTCCCGAGCGAATTGAGAGGATTTGTTTCATAGCGGAGCTGGCACCCAAGTCGGGGAGTGCTGCTTCGTATTCATCCCGTTGCCCCGAGAATGCCAAGTAATAAGGGGCCCTAAATAAAAAGAATGCCGAGCGTCGCGGCGCAGACGCGGGGGCCTCCGTCGTCGGACGAGAGGTGGTGGCGAGAGGAGGGTCCTTCGGTAAGTAGATTCTGCAACGTGGAGCGAATTGAAGAGCGTCAGTCAAACTGAATACTGATTCAGTCCTGCACCCGGCCGCAGCCCGGTTGACAGTATAAATGCACTGTTCACGGCGAACTACGGCCCGAAAACCCAGGAGAAATATAAGGCGTAACTTGTAATATTGAATTGACACGGTCAACTTCCGAAAACGTCCTTCGCTATAAATACTACAACAATCAACCTTTAAAATCAACCAAGGACCCAAAAATCAAATTAAAATACACTGCAGCTTCCTCGTTACATCCTTTATCATATGAGCTAAATTGAATCAAAATTGTGAAAGTGATGCCTGTTTCAAGAATTTCACGTCAGCGCATGCGCAGAGCTTACCGCTGATTATATTGAGATGAAATTCGTATGGGGCCTTAAGAATCCTCATCTGTATAATCCCTTAAAATATGAGATATATTCATTCAAAATTGTGGAAGTTATGGCTGTGACAAGGAAATGCGGACAGACAGACACGGAACCAAATTTGTTCAGTAGGCTATTAATGCCTATGATGAATGGAAGTGCCCCAACAGAATGACTATCAATTTACGTAAGACCCCCTCCGAGCAAACCTGGCAAGACCCTCAACTCCAGTAACTCCGTGGCACTTTTCCCACACCACACTTCACGCTACAACATGGTCGCAGCCACAACCTTAATGTTATAGGGCTCCTTTTAGCTAAGATACCGCTCGCTATAGATCGTTCCCATAATTTTGCCTCAACAAGTCTGCTCTAAGTCCACGCTGCACTAAAAATCTGGATATCCATTAGGCTAACACACACACGTACAGTGTATCTATATCTATATGAATCACTATATCATCAGGTTTCGTTGAAACGAGCAGGGATGAGCAGTATGGGCCCTACCTGGTACCCTAAGATCTCTACAGGATCACTGGTACCTTTAACTCCGGCACAAACGTAAGTCCTCACATCCATCATTATTACAAACACAGTTATGTTTTGTTTCAATACGACCTCAGGTTCTGAAACTGGGTCGCAGCGGAATATTCGTTTTATTGAATTACGTGAAGTTGATTTAAACAATTGCAGACCCTCTTAAATAATCGAGTTCTCTGATTAGAAAGAACTTTGCGAAGATCGTACGGGCTAATTTAACTTTAAAGAGTTCTTCTCGGGCTTATTATTCTTATTGAGAGAAGGAAAAAAGTAAAATAAAACGTCAGTCGTTTATTCTTGAAACGTCGGACATTACGCTGACAATCTGAGCATTACGCTAACAGCTTCTCCCTCCCTTTCCACTCTTCTTTATCCACTTCTCGTCTTTCAACGTACTTCGACTTGGCTCCTTTTTTCGCCGTTTCCACTTTCCTAGCGATTCCCAACGCACCCCGATCCTGCGGGGCGTAAGCTCTCAATTGCCTCCGTAAATCCCCATTAAACGCCCAACTCCGGTCTCCTACTGAACGTCAACTCATTAGGCTCTAACGGCGACTACCTGCGGATTAATCTGATGATTCCGGCCATTAAATTTAATTGCTGACTGTACGCTCAACTCCCCCGCACGGGTTTTAAGCTATTTGACTACGGATTTTCTAACGGCCAGCGAGGTATAACCAAACCCTAAATATAGCGTCCAGGAATTGAATACCCAAAACTTTAGAGCTATTAGAGCTATTAAAGACCTCATTAAGTTCAAACCCTATTTATTAAGGTAACTACACAATAAAACAATCTTAAATAAAAACGAATCTTAGTGAGAAGTCAAGTATTTGATTGCATCTATGGTTTACTCTTTCAGAAAACTTTCAGAAGCATACGAAAATTTTCAACCGCATTCTAAAATGTTACATTTTAGACTTTTTAGACCAGCACTGATTTTATAATTAGACAGACAGTCTTTGTGCTGACAAATCGTTTTTCCTCAATTTCTTCAATTAATTGCTTACAAATCAATTATTCACTCTGTGCGTGCACAAACGTAAAACCCATCAATCATCATTTAGCCACGTTTCCCTTTTTTCTATTTGCCGATTTATTTGTTCGCCATTATCGTCGCGATTATTAGTAGGTAAATCGATTATATCGACAGGAATTGTTAATCGATATTTTGTCGCCATCCCAATACATAATACTTTAATAATATGGACTTAGTAATTTAGTGGTGGTACTCAAACTCAGCGCAAAGGGGTTAGGAACTAACAAGGTTCACCGCTAGTAGCGCTAGGGAGGCAGTGCCCTAACTAAAATGACATTATTTTGCCGCCGTTATTAAGTATCTTGGATGGACTCTTTTCTCTTTTCAATTCTTTCCCCTCACCACTAACCCCATCAATCCTTTCAAAAATGATAGTTTTTAATTTATAAATTAGGAATGGATATAATAACGAACCACATACAAACAATGGAAACGGGTAAATGAACAAAAAACTGTAGGTAGGTACCTACTGCACATGAACAACCACCAACCAGGAACTAAACGAAATTCGGGGATTTGAACCCCCTATGGCTTATAACGTCTTGAGCCATAGTGGCAACCCTGCCTACGGATTTCTAAAATCTATAGGCTACCCAACGAATAGTCGGTAGATAACGATCGTTCAAAGTTACTGTTTTGTAGTCTGTATGGCTGTCAACAGTCAATACAAGTAAAAACGCGCTAACAAGATACTAGTTATCTCAATATAATGGTTAGGAATAGTCATCTAATTCCACCAAAGCAGGCAATCCCCTGTACTACTGTTTGAAGTTTATGTTCAAGCGCAAAATATTCAAATGTAAACTATCGGCAAACCCCTTCCATTTTACGCAGAGGATTGAAAATCGTTTAAACTGGATAAAAATGAGTATTTCATGCGTCTGAAAGAGATTTTACTTGAAATTAACGACCTAATCAGTAATAAAAGAATTGAACACTTATATCTAGATTTTGATGTTTTATTGTATCCATGAAAACATATGATATAATGAATTATCAATATCAAGTCTCATTTTCAACAGTGAAAATGGTGAACAATGTAGTGAAATTCTTACTTTACTTTTTACTTTCTGTGGCGCTACAGTCCTCTAAAGAACCTGGGCCTCCTCCCAGGAGGCAAGTAGTAAAATTCTATTCCTAACTATTCCGTTGCAAAAACTTGAATTTTCCAACACACTTATGCACACCAGCATTGGGTCGAGTTCAACATTTACCGTCGATTGGTCGAAGACAATTGAGGACATTTCAAGCGAAAGCACTTTACAGACTAGTTTCATCCCGCGTAAATTAAAGATGATCATTTGATAAACCATTTACTCCTTTCGTTATGACACCCAAGATACCTACTTCGTATCAGTTTTCTGGCATGGAAATAGTAGAAAATGAAAATCTCACACACTATAGTAGTGGTTAAAGGAACTAAACACAGATGAAATGGACCTACCACATGTACCAAAACCTAAGGAAATGTGCTTATACCCTACATAAAATAAAATAAAACATAGAATAACAAATAAAATAAAAGCTATCAGAAGAACTAAAGATCAATATTTATCAGGCGCTGTTTGAGTCAATCTTGCAGTATGCGATTCTAATATGGGGGAGCACTTTCAAGTACCTAATTAACAAAATTTTTAAGATCCAAAAAATGACGCTAAGGGTGTTGTTCAATAAGCCCAGGCGCCATCCCAGTGATACATTATTTCATGATTTGAATTTGTTAACTGTCCACCAATTGTACACATTAAATATGCTAAAACTAATCCGTAAACACAAAAATATATATTTTGCTGATGTGAGACAGCGGCAATCAAAATCATACAGACTCGAGTTGCCGAAAGTAAAAAATACATTTGCTCAAATGATGACAAAATACAGAGGCATGCAAATAATCAATAAAGATTTTGAAAAAGTTAGAAATCTGATGAAAATAAACAGTGAGCATCTATTCAAAAAATAAACTTATAAACTAATTAAGCCATACGAGTACTTTATGAACTAAAATTAATGATTATATAAAATTAGCAGCTATATAAATGGCATGTATACTAAGTACATCATTTTAGGGAAGTAGAATCTAAATTTTAATAATTAATGTGGAGTAAATATAGTAGGTATTATAGGTACGTACTTTATGAAAATTAGATGTAAGAACCAACTCCGAGCTGGGCCTGTAGTGTTACACCATCCAGCTCGGTCATCAGTTATTATTCAATTGATGAATGTAACATGTAAAATGATGTAAATAAACTATCTACCTATCTAACAGTTTACTGAACTAGATACTTTCTTTTATCTGAGTGAAATTTGATTTAGCTAGTTGTGAACTTTAGTATCGTCGTATAGTAACGTTCCTTGTAAAATAGCCACCATTGAAACTCAATTTCCTCGTAGCTTCGAACCATTGGCGGGTATGAAAACGGCATGTCGCTGCAAAGGAGGAAAAGAGTGGCCGAGGGGCGAGCCGTAGAGAGTCATTTAGAAAATTGAAATACTAAACTTTGATGTCGGAATGCGAAAGGGATCCAACAGTGTGAGTGGAATGTGGAAAATCCGATTCCCGTCGATAAATCTGAGAGCGTTCGGGGGGTTTCAACCCCCAACAGCTCTGACGGAATCTGACAGCTGTCACATCCCACCAACGCTGAGTTTCGCTCACATCGAATTTGGCGTTCCAACGGTAATACTAGCTCGCACATGATACGCAGAAATATTGGCGCGTTTGATTCTGCAACAACGTACTATTGTCGAAAAGTCACGTTGAAATAGTGTTCACAAACCTACTCGTCCATAAAAAGGCAACGGAAGTTGTTGTAAGTAAGTTACAATTTCAAATCGATTTCGTCGTGTAGGCCAGGAAGCTGTTAGCGCTCTTTACTCAAATCACAATTATGGGATCACAGGTGAAAAAGTCAGTTTCGGATTTTTGATTGGCGGATCGTAAATTGCGAGTCTATTGAGAAAATTATTAGTTTTTGGTGAATAAAAATCTAGAGAAAGAGTTAATGAGAATCACATCACAGTGGTCAAGTCTGAAGTAAACCAAAGCGTTGCAAATTCTTTCACAGGGGTTTATTATTCAATTGGCTTGCGTTCATGATTTGAATTTCTACTTAGCTTTGGAGTGTGCGTGTTTCACAGGTGATACAGTGATTATTGAATTTCAGGAGGCACACAAATATGATCAACTGATCAATCCAAATAGATATTTTGGTTGAGAACAGATTTACGTGCTCTATGCATATCTCCTAAAATTCAATAATCGCTCTATCACGTGTGAAACACGCACACTCCAAAGCTTAGTAGAAATTCTAATCATGAACGCAAGAAAATTGAATACTAAACCCCAGTGGAAGAATTTGCAGCGTTTTTTTTTAATGGTTATCAGAATGCTTCAACCCGTGTATCGGCTGCAAAGCCTTTTAGGAGTTCACTCCAGTATCCACATTACTACATCACTACGTCACTAGGTTACTGATAGCAACACAAAAACAATAATAAACCAAAATTACGCGAATGTTGGCACCATAAATCGGGCCATAGATCGGGAATGGTTTGACCTGCGGACCTGGAGAGGGGCTCATTCGATTCCTCGTGGAGTGTTCTTCAAAAAGAGTACAAATTTAGGCCGCTTTGACTTGTTTTGAGGTTTTTAGGGATTTTACAAAACTTTGACAACCCTTAAAGGGCACTTTAAATAAAGTGAGAGAGCTGACTCAAGAATTGGGGCGTCGCCGGGCCAACATGGATTTTTCCTGAAAATTTCAGCTTTTTTGCTTCAGCCGTTTGGGAGAAATCGAGCGTACGGCGTACGGCGGACGGATGGAACAATTTTTATTGCAGATTCGGATTCTACACTCTTTGGAACGTAAACCATGAAATTTTCAGGGGGGTTAAATTTTTTTTTTTTTTTTTCCAAGAGCGATTACAATGGTTTATTATTGAATAATAAACCAAAATCGATTTCCGCGATTTAGAACAATTGGTCGTCCAACTGATCTCTTTCGAGGGTTTTTCAAAATGTTATAGATCATTGAAAAATTGAGTTCACGCTGAACAATTAGCAAGAAAAATCTTGGAAAATGGTCCAGTATTAAGAGTTTTACAGCAAAAAAAAAAAAAAATTACTGAAAAACATGCGATTCTTGAAACATTGTGTTCAAATTGATCTGATTGTGTTGGGTGTTTTTAAGAGGGTTTTGAGGGTTAAGCTGAAATTTTATTTTTAAGAGTGCCACTGTGGTGGTAGGTGTACGAGCAATCATGAAGTAGATGAGACCCAATTCAGAGTAGATGAGTCCAATCTAGACCTCGTAATCACTGCAGGACGATTAGAACAGAGCTAATAGTAATTATTTCAGATAATGGTTTCCACGTAATGAAAACCACTCCTTTCAGCTCCTATCAGCTTACAGTAAACGGTTCGATCCACGTTATTAAGCTAGGAAATTAGCTAAATTATTAGCTTATTTATTATTTTTTATTTCTTTTAAGCTGTAAAAGAAAATGTGATACGTCTCATTCTCAACTTAAACCCACAGATTCTACGATATACCTTGTTATCTCGAAAATTGAAGTAAGGCACGGAAAACGTAGTGTACGTGTGCAAGTACATAAATCCGATAACAAAAAAGCTATGGACGTCGTATGGAATAGATTGCTCTTAATAAAAAAAAAGCGAAGTTGTTTTCATGTAGCCCATTGATTCGAACACCGTAACCTTCTTCAATTTTCCAGAACGTTTTGAGAAGAATGATTTCTCAAATAGATACATTATGGGCGGAATTCATAGTCATTACCTAGTAGATAAGAAACTCTTAAGTGAAGCTCTGAGGGGCGGGCCCTACTTGCGCTATTCATAGCCACTTTCTAAGGAAATGCTCAAGCAAGCGCCTGAAAAATAAAGGCAGGCCCAGAGCTATCTTTTTTTCTCATCTTTTTCTTAGTCACATTTCTTCACTTCCTCAAGTTGGTAAAAAATTCTCACTTAAATCACGACTGTGAATTTCACCCCATATGCCTGGACACATTCAAATCAGTATGAACTGTAATGCCACATCCTTTCAAACTGGGTATATCAAGGTAGGACACATTTCTGACCTTTTCAGATCGGAAAGATGCATTTAAGGTGGAGAACTTCCCCTGAGAATGTTTCTTTATCTAATGCGAATCCCGAGGTATGCGGTCAACCACTAAACGGTCCCTTTTTCTTATCTTAGGGCGTCATGGGCAATTAGGTGTCCAGTACGATGGGCTCCATAAAAGAAAACAGAACATTTTGAAAGACCGGATATTGATAAGAGTGATCTTGAAGAACCCATATAGCTACACGAGGTGGTGAATGGTGTCAACATGAAGCGTCCAGGTATCGTTTAAGGGGTGTGTTACGCACTTCCTAGGCTTCCTGAAGTATCGGTTCAGAAATATAAAGCACAAAGATAAGCGAACCGATGACGAGAGACCCAAGAATACAGGTATCCGTAGACGAATAATATCAGTATGAAATTAAGGTTTGACCAAACAAATATCACAAAAACCGATTATGACTTATACTTATTAATTGACTTACCAGTAATGTTGCAAAGTCGTGGAATCACTAAGATGTTCTAGCCGAATTGAATTTGACACTTTCCAAATAGAAACGGATATTGTCGAAAACGGTATCTACATTTTTCAAATCGATTTAGACATTATAATCGGAGTCTATTGGCTTGAAATAGTGGTAGCACTCGGTAATTAGCATCACCCTAGAAGACGGTGCATTGAGAAGATATAGAATTGAGAATGCCTATCGCAGAGAAGGTATAGCAATATATATTTCCTCTATGCCACGATAACCACCTCGTTGCCACCCATCGTTGGTGCGTATCGGTGTCTCTATTCCTTAATGTTGCTCTCAATAATAAAAGTAACTGAAATACTTGGAAGTGGAAATCTTAAAAAGGGGGACCATTCGAAGGAAACTACGGCTATACGTAACTCGGATTTGTAACAACTTAAATTTCAGACGTGGTTTTTGTGAATTTACCGTACATTGGCAATATAGCCTCGTTATAGGGTGCCTTAATTGATTCTTACTCGTACTTGAAATGTTTTGCTTTGTGAAAAACGACGAAGCGAAAATGTCTCTGCATGGGAAGCGGTTGCTTAATAAAGGTAAGGTTAACATTGTTTCGCTTCATGTATATTTCTTAGGATGTGCGTTTCGTTAGTTTGCGCTAAGTGAGGAAGTTGCATGCGTTATTGTTCTCATTTAGGTACTTCATGGCACAGCCTAATGATCAGTGAGCTAGCAAACGGTAAGGCGCTCGTACCACTAAACCACAATCATTGGTCAAATGTGGCTTTCACACATTGGCCTTCATTCATCCAGAAGACCTGTCGGAGTTATTTTCGACCCTGCCAGTTGTTTTACGATGTTTTATGACATTGTGAGGTTCAATTTAGCCCTTCCACTACTGTTCCTATAGTAATTTTGGAAGGCACCTTCCTAGTATATAACCGAACTTACAGCGTACAGTTGGAGATATATTGAATAAAAGGGTGTGCTAATAGAGACAACCAATCGTTGGCAATTAGTGGATCCACCGAACACTGATATTCGTCATTCGCAATGACTTTTGAAAAATGAATTATAGGTACCCTGCAAGTAGAATTTATGACAATAACTACAATCTTAATAGGTTCCTTTACTCAGTAAATTCATGATTTCTTTTTCTGGTGGCTTCTATAAGTAAGCAACTCTGAAAATAAAGTAAATTATTAAAATGAACGTCCCTTAAGCCCGCCAATAGTCGATATAAACAATATTATTATGTTATAGACAACTTTGCACACTTTCCGTAATTCACTGGACTTGAACATTTAAACAATGACACTGACTTTTTCCAGTAATATTACGATAAAAATATTGCCGATCCTCCCATCTTGAATATTCCCTAATCTAAAAATAAATCTTGCCGCCGATTAAAAATCAATTCACCAATAAAAATTAAAACATTCGAACGTTGAGAGCGAAAGCCCCTACTTAAAACCCTCACATACAAAATTTCGAAAAGGGACATGAATTCTTATTCAAATTTACCGTTCATGTTAGCTCTGACAATAGTATGAAATAACTGGCATAACTGAAAAACAAGAACGTAGGAAATTCAAAATAAATCTAGAACAGATTTTTAATTAAATTACATTATTTGTGTCTTCTCTGTTACATAATTAATTCCATATTAATTATGATGAACGGGAAATTGTTGGACGCCGCACTCACGGCAAAATCACCAATTTAGGTGGGCAAAGTCAAGTCAAAAGTTTGGAATTTCCGAGTGCTTTACCTTTTTATTATTAGTTAGTAAGACGCTTAATACTAATATTTCCCGCCATACCGTGTTTACAAACCAATAGTACAGGAGTGAATCAATCATGTTTACGCAAGTGTATAATAACCGGCAGTGGGATTATCTTCATTATGTTCAAGGGTGTAGCGCAAAGTTTTATTGCTTTTGTTCAACAATGGGCATTGCTGAGAAAGGAAAGACATTAAATATCTACATTTGTTATTCGGCATTCTACCTGTAGATTAGCAAATCGTAAATGTATGCCCCTATTCAATAACGAAAAACTAAATTATCCCCAACTTAACCCAAGGATTTGTTTCATCAATCCATCTAGTCTTTCAATGTTGGGAAGAATGTTTGCCATTTTTTTGCGTTTTGGGTGGTACGTAATTTTGTTTTCAGTCAAATATTAGCAAATCTATTTGATTTTAGACCACTGTGTGCTCGCCAATCGTGTCCAACAATTAATCAGATTTTTTTTTTTTTAATTATTTTTTCCGTAATCAGGGAAGTTTCAGAATTTTCCCCCCTAAATCGGTCATATTTTCCACTGTGCGCAGTTGCGGCACCATATGTTTAACTGGTAATATGCGCCTTGAAATTTTTCGAGTACAGTTATTATTTAACATTCATAAATATCAACTGCTGCCTATTCAGCAATTACCATAGAATTACATTTCACAAAGCACAAATTCGTAAAGTACCGATTTTCGTGACACTTATGCCACATTTTGTGCTTTTCTATCTATCATGAAGTGATTAGTTCTGTCAAACATATATTGTGAAGTCCCTTGTAAATGAGGAAAAGGAAAAACAGAAAGATTTGGTAGGAATGAAACGAAAATCTATTTGTATGAGTGACTAAATCAGTGACCATCTGAAAGAGGTCAAAGGGGCACAGATCGCGATATGGCAATTTATTGTGGATCATTCGTCTTATTTGAATTGAACCAAGAAAGTTGGTAATGTGGATGATGAATCATTAAGATGTATAATTGTTATTATTAGAAATGAACTAGTTGAACGAGGAAAAATTTCCTTGCAAGATAAAAGAGAAAAATAATATTTATAGCAGAATATTCTACTATCTCTGAGCAATGGAGAATAAGAGATGATGTTTTTCTACTTCCTACATATTCTAAATATTGCCTGGTTTCTCGTAACGTCACAGGTTATCGATATGCTTCAAATAACCGTACCGTCCGTACTGCCATGTTCGATGTGTTTGCAGTCAAACTAACCTTATTCTTAATCTTTTCTCCCATATTTTCACCAAATCTATCAGCTATTACTGGTCGGATGGGGATATCAGATAGAGGTGTGTAAACCCAGGTCACCTGAAGGAGTAGACTCCCTGCAGGTCACTCAGTCCAAAGACAAGGTCAGTGGGAGAAGTTCATCAGTTCACTCCGTGGGTGAATGCGACCTGCAGTTTGCTCCGCAATTCACTTTGTGAATGAATGGGACCTCTATTATCTTCGTGTACAGTCAGGGTTCGGTAGATAACAGACAATTCAATTATTAATGTTATAGTGAGGATTATCGCTGGATAGGAACCCCAAAGCATCTTACATGTTTATTATTATTTATTATTCAGCACAACTAGAACATTATATTGTTACAATAAAGAAATCGTTATTCATTTTAAAAAATAAATGATTAAAGTAAAAAGTTCTCCTTCTACACATTCTTATATAGCTTTTTCAAGTCAGATTCGGAATTTTCCATTTCAATTTCAGAATTTTCCATTCCAATTTCAGAATGTGATCAATATCCGGGTGGGAGCGGTTTCTGAAATTGAAATGGAAAATTCTGAAATTGAAATGGAAAATTCTGAAATTGATTTGGAAATTTCTGAAATTGGTTTGGAAATTTCCGAATCTGACTTGGAAAAGCTCTATCTGATATAGTCTTGGTATGAAAATAGGGGAGCTATGCGATGCATGCAACTTGTGTTGCGCTCTTTTGGACGAAATCGAAAGCTAAATGAGGTTTTGAAAATACGTGTGCATCTTCCGTTCCTTCAGTCACCCTAGCTGCTCACTTCAGCAGTCTGCTAGGACGAGGAAACCACACTTCCCATCCTCTTGGCAGATGTTTTTTTTCTACTCTACCGGGCATCTCCGGAACTGTTGTGGGGAAAATAGCGTGAAACCCGGAAGCGGACGTTATCGGGACAAACCCCCTCGATGTAGGTACCGTTCAGTTTCTCTTCCGACCTCCCCCTCCACTCAACGCCTTCATCACCCTATAGTTGGCTCTACTGACGCTTAGAGGAGACCTAGTGATGATATAGCGGCTACTATGTGACGTATACAACCGCAATATCGAGGCGAGGGGTAAGGGAGGTCACGTGTATATTTTATACAATAGACTCGCCGCCCCTTTGCAGACAAACCCAGTTGCGTGAAATGGCACCTCTTCCACACTGTCGAATCCGATCAAAATCTCGTCCATTTATTTTGTCGTATATTACACCACAACCTCATAAATTCTGACCATCTTTTATTCAGTCTACAACAAAAAACCCCAATGCCCCTTTTTATCTTAGGCTTTTTGACTTCATTCATTTGTTTGACTGTCATTCTCTAAAATACACTGTAATAAGTGTGAGGAACAGAATGAAGGAACAAAAAGTCTATTTATTATTCCCTGGCAGACTTCTGTTTGTTTATGTTGGATTGAGTATGATACCTAATAAGGATGGGACATCGAGACAAAACATCGATATTGATATCGATGTCGATGTTTGAGTGTTGGCATCGATATGTCGTCCAATATCGGGTGAAAACATCGATATTATCGATATTTTCTATATTGGTGTCATCATCAGTTAACAGCATCCTTATCACACGGTTTCTATGAGGAATATTGATGCAAAATCAACAGTTTTATTTTGTGACAAATGGTGTCTCATTTTAAAGGTATTTCAACGCTGAAGAAGATGGTAAAAAGTTCCAGTCATGTAACATGATGAAATGAGCAAATTGATAGTGCCAAGTAGCTGTGCCTTCTTTTGAGCCTTCCTGTAGAGTGAGGTTGGAGAGTTTCCAGAAATTAAAGGAGAAAGAATTGAAATATCTATATCGGTTGATACAAGAGTTTATCTTTCAGAGAATTTGGAAATATGATTCACTAGCCAGTAATAATGGAAAAAGTAGAAGCAGTTTTAACAATTTTACCTTTGCCCATGCGCAGAAGCTGACGTTATTGATTGTATCACTGATAGATATTGAATACAATAAGAAACAGAGCTAAAACATCTAATTTTCGTTTCATAAAAATGGTGAGGTCACGTGCTGAGTTCCTTGAGCAACTAAGGATATCGAATGTAAAAATACAGGAAAACCTTTAAAAATGTCTAAGGGTTCGGGTTGCACTCATTCTGAATATATGCAGAGTCTCAGTCAATGAGTCTCAATTGGTTTCATTCCTTCGTATGTCTAAATATTTTCGTAGACACGTATTCGGTTTGTGTGAAAAACGGAGATTAGTTCAAGACATGAACCATGACCTTCCTCAACAACCTTGGTCCGATCCGGTTGTTGAGAAAGTAATCTAAATTTGATTGTTTAAATTTCAAACTTGAACCCACCATATGTTGTCAAGCTTGCACTTTTACTAATTTCATTAGATAAATTTTATCAATATATTTTTAAAAAAACAACCTCCATGTTTTGGTGCAGTTACAAAGGGCTTTTGGATTTATTTAAAGAAAATTTTTAAATATAAAACGCGATTCGATATTTTGAAAACGTATTTCTTACAAGAGTGTACACATGTTTTCCCTCATTAGTTAAAAAGTAAACGGAATAAACGCGAAGGGGATGAGGGAGAGAAAGGTGTTCAACTGGGCATTTTCTCATTTAAAACTTCCAGAGCCGGCTCCCCGGGGCGAGACATTTTCAACCCACGAGTCTCCAGTGTTTCCGCTCCGACTGGCTCAAGAACTATACATTTAATTAAATATTTAATTAAATGAGGAATCCTGGGGGTTGCTCAATCTTTCTCTTTTCGTTGTCTCCAATTGTGAAAAACCTCTCAACAACAATTTAATTTTCTCGGTTTTAGCCGGGCTTCTGACTCGATCCGTGTTCAACGGCCATTAGCTTTTATATTCGACAAGGCGTATTTTGTTTGAAACAGTGGCGAAGCCTGTGGTCATCTCTGGATTCGGCGATGACCAGACGATTTAATAAATTTAAAGAATTAGTTAATACTAATGTTAAATATACAATTTCCTCTTTGTGAAAAATAAATGTTCATGCTCGCAGTTAGCAATAATTATTACTACCTCATTGGCGACATTAACGCTTGTGTGGAAGCGCTGTTATTCTGCGTATCTCATACACCTCCCCGTACCCACCTCAGAGGGCCCCCTCCTCTTACACCCTCCAAAACATCGACCAATCAAATCGCTTTAAGGCTCATGCTAAAATACGCAACTTTGAGCGAGTCTGGCAACCTTAAGGAGCTCTCGTGACTACTCGGTGCCATCCGTGGAATTCCAATCCGCAGTTGGCGCAATTACTGCCTCATTGGCGACATTAACTCTTGTGTGGAAGCTCTGTCATTGTGCATATCTCATAACCCCCCCCCCCCCGCAACCACCTCAGAGGTCTCCATCCTCTTACACCCTCGAAAACATCGACCAATCAAATTGCTTTAAGGCTCGTACTAAAACACGCAACTTCGAGCGATTCCGGCAACCTTAAGGAGCTCTCGTGACTACTTGGTGGCATCCGTAGAATTTCGTTTCAAAGTCACAACGACAGGGTTACCGTAGCAATCGATTTTCCACCTTAAGGCGGGGTTTGTAGATCGCAAATGTTTTGCAACGTAGGCCTAAGCAGCGCAGTAGCTGACGCTGTGACTTTATGCGCAGTCGCACATTGAATGGAATACAAATACAGTCTAGCAGACAATGATCAGTAACCTTTATTGTAATTAATTAACTCCGGATATATAACTGAAGAGCATTAGATGCGATTTGAGTTTCGTCAATAAATTATTATCTTAATTACAACCATTGATTATAGAAACATTTATATAATTGACAACCAAGAAAAGTTTGGCTAGAAATGTGGCTACCATGTACATTAAAATAAGAAAAGCTTTTTATTATTTATTTAATTCAAATTGAGGCAGGTTAAATCAATTGTAGTAGATAATCTTTTGAAAAAAAAAATATTGTTGAGCGATAATTATTTTGGTTCAAAAAGTGTCATTCAAAGCTGTATAGAAACTGATTTCAACAATAAAAAACGTGAATTCCATACGTCAAAAACACCTTGGACTGGCGTTTTTGACAGGTAATTTTTCAAAATTACCCTGTTACCCAAGGGCCCTCCAGACCACCCTCCCTCCACTTCTGGTTACTAATCGCCGACACTGTCGATGACCTAGCAAAAATGTCACGCCTCGCCACTGGTTTGAAATAATATAAAAATGTCTGCCAAGTCAACAAGGGCGTATATTAGTTTAAAACAAAAAGGAAGCGAAGAATTAGTTTAAACACAAAAAAACAGTAACATTAAAGCCTTCAATAAAATATAATTGTTGAACGTCGAATTTAATAGTTTCGCAGAGTTTCAGCATTGCATGTTCAACTGATATTAATCAATCAATCGCAGTGAAATTCATATAGCAGCATCTTCAAGGCGCCTGATTGAGTTTGAAACGAAATCGGACCGTTAGCTGGTGAGAAAGTAACGTTAGAAGAACTTTTCGTTACAAACGCGCATTCGCTGCTACTGATCTAAGGCAACGTAATTTATGGGGAACCATTTGGTTACCCGCGATCTCCCTGAAAATTCCACTATTTACACATTTCATACGAATGGGGAAGACACTCATGTGATGCAAAGTCATTTAGATTATGGAAATAAAATCAGAATAATTTTCTTATCTGTTGGAATTTTCTCCAGAATGGTTCGATATATCCCGATTAAATAACTAGCTTTACGTCAAAAAACCTAGATATCTTTTTAAAAACCTTGAATGTGATTTTAACGAAACCCGTTGACATTTAGGAATTGTTGTTCAAAAAGTTATTTTGGTTGAAGTAAGAAGTTTTGGAGTAGCTCATATTCCTACGAAACTTCGCAAAAAGTGAGGAAAGTTGTGTGAGGCCTCGCAGAAGTTCTTTTGTTATTTGATTGAGATTTAATAAATCTATGGTAAATGGAGGAGAGGATGAGGAGGGCGATATGGGCCACAGTGGGATGGTGTCAGCCCGGATAACGTGTCGGGGCGCACCCTTAATTGTTGCCTAATATGGATACAAATTGGGGTGAGTTGTCCCCATAGGAGTTTCCGCCGCTCATAGCACCCTCCCCTTGGCAACTTCACCGCGGATGATTAAGTTTGAAAAGCGAGCGAATATGTGCGACTTGAAAGTGGGTGAAAGAAAACGATTCAACCGTCGTTCGAGGTGTTGTTGCCCCTATTTCCACCCTTAAAAAATTAAGGGTGTTTTTAAACCAAAGAATGGTGCCCCCCAATCTTTAGCCAACTTTATAAACCTTATAGTACAGTACAAATGAACCTGAACATGAAACTCCAAAAGTACAAAATGTTCATCAATCTTTTTTTTCTTTTAATTTTATTTATTTGGCATTACAATCGTGTGACGCATCATTGTGGTATATTATTATTTATTCATTTGTATCCGAGCAAGCCCAATGTACAATCAACAATACATTGAAACGAGCGGAAAATAACAGAAATTAAGAAATACGATATGCTGGGGGTTATAAAAAGATGTAGCAGGGTGAGGGGGGGGGGGGGGTTTAAGCTGGGAAGATAATTTCGATTAACTGAATTCAACGGGAGAAGAAGAAATTAAGGATTTTATTGTAGATAGGGGACTATGGAAAAAAATCAAATTGGAGATTTGTAGAAAGAAAAAGATTTGCATTGTCGGGTAGCCGGTGAAAGAGGCAATGTAGATCCTAGATATTCAAAGATTTTGGATTTTTATCAATTTCCTAGCACATATTAATGAAATCGAAATATATTGTTCAACATAATCTTGAATTTCAATGTCTAAATCATGTATTCAATTTTTGATAAGTTCTTTTATAGTAATATTCTGTGAAAAACGCTGCAAATTCTTTCACTGGGGTTTATTATTCAATTGGCTTGCGTTCATGATTTGAATTTCTACTAAGCTTTGGAGTGTGCGCGTTTCACAGGATAGAGCGATTATTGAATTTCAGGAGGCACACAAATATGATCAACTGATCAATCCAAATAGGTATTTTGGTTGAGAACACATTTACGTGCTCCATGCATACTCCTGAAATTCAATAATCGCTCTATCACCTGTGAAACGCGCACACTCCAAAGCTTAGTAGAAATTCAAATCATGAACGCACGCCAATTGAATAATAAACCCCAGTGATTATTGAATAATAAACCAAAAATCGTATATTCCAAGTCCCCGAGGAGGGGAGCAGGTTGCCCTGGGAGACGCTCCTCTTCGGTGGGGTCCCCTTCACTGGCGCGGTCGAGAGGGGGGAGGGGGTGAATTCCACCCAGCGGTTGCCCTCGGAGACGGTCCTCATTGGTGGGGTCCCCTTCACAGGCCCGGTCGAGAGGGGGGGTGGCGGAGAATTCCACCCGCCCAACGTTACCACCCCCTGATATACCTACCTGCTCTGATATTTTCGTCTGTATATAGATTGATGATGATGATGATGATTGATGATTGATCGAAACTGACGCTGGCACATAGGTACGCCGCCTGCAGCGCCGCGTCTCTTGAGAGATAACTCTCCTGCAGCGCGGCGCAGCTGGCGCCTGTTTCGGTAGGTACATGAAGAAATCGCAAGCCGCAGACGCCGGCCGCAGACGCATCATGGATACCATACCTCGACGCCGTGTCTTAAGTGAACAACGAACGCGATCGACGGGGGCGAGCGGGCGCCCATCGCGATCTATCAGTGCGATCAAACAATACAACTCTACAGATGTGTCAGACGTAACAACGCGGCATCACGCTTTGTTGCGGCAAAACGATCGTGCCGCGTGTTCGATTTTTCTTCAGTCCAAGAATTTTCCTTAGCCGTTCAGCCTTCACATGTGATACAACCATCAACCTCCACGCGTTCGCGCCAACCTGAGTCACACCGGCGCTCGCGCAGCTGTCTGTCGACCGCCCTTGATTTTTCAATGATTATCTTGCTGGTTTCTCTACTTTCCATTGAAGTAAATACAAAAGAACCAGAATACAATTTTAAAATCACATTTTTCATAAAAAATTCTTTATTGTTTAAAATAACAGCCGTTAATAGTCGTTAATGGCTAAAAATGAACTCTTGCTTCCGAAAACACGCAATTGGCTTCAAAAGGCCTCTTGGAAAATGATTACTTTTGTTCAACTCTTTTCTTTGTTGAAAAACTAGATTATTTATTTCAATTGAACTAGATAAGAAGGTATAGAATTGCTTACACATAGGTATTTAAACTTATGTATACTTACACGAACAGGTAACTCACAAAAGCGCGATGTATCAAAAAGGCCACTTGGACTATAATTCTTTCAAACTTTTTTTTGTAAAAATGTAATTTTTTCAATCTAACTAGATGGAAACTAGAAAAAACATTTGCTAGTAGTTCCAGAATTACGAAATACTGAAAAATCACAAATGACAAGACACAAAAAATAAAATAGTAGAAATTCAAATCATGAACGCAAGAAAATTGAATAATAAACCCCAGTGAAAGAATTTGCAGCGTTTTTTCCCCACAATACCCCCCCAAAATAAAAACATCAATAATTTATCAAGTCCTTTAGCACTCGTATTGCGTTAAAACTTCCCCAAATCCAAATTTAAACGATATAGCCAAAGGTAGACTGATGTAGAGGAGGCACTCAAATATGATCAACTGATCAATCCACATAGGTATTTTGGTTGAGAACAGATTTACGTGCTCTATGCATGTCTCCTGAAATTCAATAATCGCTCTATCACCTGTGAAACACGCACACTGCGAAGCTTAGTACAGATTCAAATCATGAACGCAAGCCAATCGAATAATAAACCCCACTGAAAGAATACTTATTTCCCCCAGTAATAATATTGAATAATATTTACCTATATCTTATCAGCGTTTCATGCATATCAGAATGCTTCAACCCGTGTATCGGCTATCACTCCAGTATCCACATTCACTACAACTCGACGCTATCGGCATCACTAGGTTACAAACAAACAATAATAAACCAAAAAACGCAAATGTTGGCACCATAAATCGGGCCATACATCGGGAATGGTTTGACCTACTACGGACGTGGGGAGGGGCTCATTCGATTCCTCGAGGTATGTTCTTCAAATAGGTACGAAATTTAGGCCGCTTCGACTTGTTTTGAGGTATTTAGGGATTTTACAAAACTTTGACAGCCCTTAAAGGGCACTTTAAATTGAGTGAGAGAGCTGGCTCAAGAATTGGGGCGACGTCGGACCAAGATGGATTTTTCCTGAAAATTTCAGATTTTTTGCTCCAGCCATTTGGGAGAAATCGTGCGTACGGCGGACGGACGGAAACATTTTTATTGCAGATTCGGATTCTACAAACTTTGAAACGTAAACCATTTAATTTTCAGGGGGGGTTAGAATTTTTTTTTCCAGAGCGATTAGAATGGTTTATTATTGAATAATAAACCAAAAACATACGTTTAATATACTTTTGCATTTCTACTTCGTTTTTTTAGTACAATTTTTGGAATTAGAACGTTCAGTGTGCTTAAAAAGTGTTGTCCAACGAACTCATCCTCTTTTTTTGGAATGCTTGATGTTTTGGCGAAAGAACGAAGTTTTTATCTCAATCGTATCGAGAGTTATCGGCGAGAAGCAAGATGAGCAGGTGGCACAATCAATTCCGAAGATGGGAATAATAGAAGAATCCCGGATTAAGGGTGTGTTCAGGGAGGATCGAGCTCCCCGTTCCATCACCGCCGCTTCCAACGCACTCAAGCTCATCCTCGTTTATTTTTAAATCGGGCGTACCGAAGAGGTGCGCATTGAAGAGACAAATCGAAGGGACTGATATGGGGAAACAGCGTCGAAGGGAGTTTTCCGCGGAGGTACAGGGCGGTGGAGGCTGGTTGTCACGGCAACGCCGGGAATAGCTTCAGCCCGAGAGAACACCGGGAGGCAGATCTCCGCAAAGGGTGGGAGTTGGAAGAACAAGGTCAGTAAAATATTATACCTCCCACCACCATTGTTGAACCGGGAGGTTCTCATTCCCGGAAAAACCCTTACCCAACCCTCGACCGATCAATCTTTATTCGTATTTTTTGTGTTCTTTCCCTCCGCTCTGGATGTAAAAGTTGAAAGAGAGAAAGAAAGCCCCGGGAGAGAGAACTTCTGACAGCGGAAAACCTCGAAAATAGAGAGAAAACTTCCGTCAGGGAGGAAGAGTCGAGAAATAATAAGTGTTTTTATGCGAGGAGTTCATTCAGGAGTTTGTATCATTCCTACCTACAGCAACCTTAGAAGAATTGGAGGCCCCTATTGTTCCCGGACGCACTCATCAAGCGGTCATAGATCCAATGGTGCAGAGGAACTCACGTATCGATTGGTGACAATCGTGCAGTTCAATTGTGCAGCATGAAGTTAAGAGCGAATTCCATTAAATTATGCTATACAATTTAAGTTAAATCATTTCGGTATGTGTCTGCTCAGAAAAGTCAAAGCTTTCAAAACCTCACCTTTGCTTTGTTTCCAGGACCAATAGGGGTAACAACGTAAGAACAAACAGTGAACTATGTTATTTTTGTTAGTTTTTCCGAGTTTTTGGTGGTTAAAACAGGTTTTAGACCTACCTTGGCAGAATTCGCCCTTTTGTTCCTGAACATACATTTTGGCTGCTCAAATATCCAGTGGTGCACAGGAACACACCTATCGACTTGTGACAACCATGCAGTTCAGTGGTAGAGCCACTAAAGATAACAATAGAAGTAAAAAAACCGTAAAAAATGTGATTTTTGCTCATTTTCGTTCAATTTTGTTTTTTTATTTTTTAAATTTTTGGTGTTAGAAACATTTTAGACAAAAATTGAGGATATATTCGAGATCTGCAATGAATACTCTTCTAAAAAAGCTTGAGTAAAATTGGTGGTTACAGCCAACTTCAGGGTAAAGAGAGGTAAAACAAAAAAATTCCCAAAATTGGACTTGTTTGAAACAATTTTTAAAAAATTTCCATCATTTTCGGATTCAGCATGATTAAAAACTCCTAGAATGAATAAAAAGAAGCCGGTAAAACTTGGAGGTCATTTTTGTTTTTTGTAGACCAGAGATGTTGATAACTCGCTTAGGCCAAAGTACTTACCTAAATATTTATTTCCGTAATTGTTGATGGATACGGGTAGTTCCCCCTTCTTCTCTTCTATCCTTGAAACTGACTCGTCTGAAGATAAACCAGATGCCTTATAGCTTCTGGGATATGCAAGGGTGATGTGGGCATTAATCACCTCATGTTACAAATTTCAATTTTTCGTCGACAGCAATACTAATTTATTTTGATACACTCTTTATTGTGTTGTTTGGTTGGAGTGACAAGTTGAAAAGTTCGGGTTTTTACTTAACCCGCTCTTTTATGCAGAAATTTGTTGAGAATAAGGGTTCTAACTTCATCTTTTGGCTTACTAGAACTATTTCTAATTGCCTTATTTATTATCAAATTCGTTATCTGCGTTACATTAAAGAGAGAGGTTTCCCGTTTTTGGCCGAAAAATTGCCATTGGTCCCAACTGCGGGCAGCCCCGAAGATTTTCTCCGAAACCACTGAATCAAAATTAATGAAAATTTAATCCAATATCACAATTGAGGACGTTGGGACTGAGTGCGAGGGATCACTTTCGTTGGTTTACTATGTAATCTATTCAGCCAAGTGATCAAAATGTCATTTGAGACACACAAGGTTCTAGACCATATTTGAATTTGAAGCAAAAGAAGAAAAACTTATTTGAGTGACATCAACCGAAGTGGTTGAAATAACTTTTAACGTGGAATCGAGGAAAGTGATTCCATTTTAATGTCCACTCCAACCATTTGTACACATGAACAGGTTGGGTAAACGAAACTTTTAAATCCAAGGCAATACTGGTTATTTCTACCAGAAAGTTGGGATTCCTCTCATTAGTCCACAATCCTAGAATGAAATAATTAATTACAGACTAATTGTTATTGATAATGATAATGTTACGATGGAGCACGATTTTCAGCTGTCGACTTTCTCGCCAGTCAGTCGGTCTGTCGTTGGTGTTTCCTCTTCGTGACAGGTGGCCGGTCTCCCAATCAAGTATGAGATGATCTAAAACCTTTATGTATGCCCTAAATACGAGAATGTCCAAGTATGACCAAAATGTCTAAATGAAGCAGAATGTCTAACAAATTCAAAATACCTACGCAGTCTCTAAATTTAACACACGAAACCTCCATTACTTCATTCAGCATGTTTCGTGCAGAGGTGATACTCACTATGTAATAAATTGTGACGATTTTACCAGCAGTTGAAGAGTAAATTTTTTAATAGAATTTTTGACAACTTTTGTTGTGTAATCGCGAACAAACGTAAACGATTTTATCCCGTTAAATTTCAGTTGTTCGTGGGTTCCAATGGTTGTCTCTATATATGTTAATTGGCCTATTGTAGGCATTACGATATCAGATTTTGCTACGTACTGAGGGAGGAGTAAGTTGTGGTGTTTACGGCGTTATGTTCATGACACGCGATAACTAACATAGAAATAATTAACCTTCGTGTATTAATTTGCATCGTTTTCATTCCATTGTGTGTCGTTCTGTTCTTTGGCGATTTCGACAACCGACGTCTTCTATTTCTTAACGCAATCTAAACCAGCGGATGTTTATCAGAAGCCGTCACGCTCCAAATCGTCATTTCTGGGCCGCTGGAGGCAGTTTGGGAAGTGCAGGGTCGCCATTAGCATTATGGTCGCTACAGCCTAATTTTAGATCGTCTTTTTTGTCGTTCGGGATGATCTTTCGAAGAGCCTAAATATGACCTCGGGATGGACCAGTTATCTCCTTCCTTTCATTATCCGTCGAGTCGACCTCATCCTCGCCCCATTGCACCGCCCGAGAGAAATGGTTTTTTTTTTACTCCTCAACAACGGATCATCAACTCCCATCCACAACATCCTCTAGGAGGAGCGAGGCTATTGCATATTTACTACGTGATCTATTTTAAATACAAGAGCCGCAGGGAGGCTAATTTCATGTAAATCTCGACGTACAATGATCCACTATTTACGATTCCATTGAACGAACTTCATGCAAGGCGTAGAGAGGGAGCAATACCCAGCATGGAGGAGAGACACTGATGAGCTTTTTTGAGGGAATCCGTACAGTTAAAATTTCGGTCACCAGACAGCAGTTCGTGCTTGATTCAGCCAGTTGGTTACCTAAGCCATAGCGGTGGAAACCGAATCTCGTTGATCAAAAGTCAAAAATGAAGGTTTTAATTGTCCAGAAAAATGATGTTTACCTATTTGCGTATATCTTGACTGATCCACAGCAAGATAATACTCAAGAAAATTAGCTTCGGACCACCAGGGTGGGGTTTGAACATGGGGACATAGAAAGGTCATTGAGTAGCCCATATTTCTAGTTTTCCCCCTTAATTACCAACTTTGGTGTAATAAATCAGACAGATGACAGGTGACAGATGGTAGAAACTAGAAAGGTATCCTGTACTTTTTAGAAAAAATATTGGACTCTAGTATTTCTTTTAGTCGCTCGAAAAGTGGTTACTTTCTTTAAGGATTGAGATTGTTTCGTAGGAGTTTATGGGCTGCGTTTCCCAGGGAATCTATCAGAATATCTAACCATATATTTTTTCAAGTGTAGAAGCACCCCTGAACACAGTCATTCAAATTTTGCTTGCTAGTTTTTGTGGGGTTTTGTGAAATGGACGACGTTGTAACTTTTCCAGGATGAAAAGTCAATTTTTTTTAAACATTAGCACTAAGCAATGCCTGCCTTTTATTGTAGAAGATATCTTTATTAAACCAATTTTAAAAAGTTCCACTCAAGCAGCGTGTTTGGAAAATTTTCAAAATTATCATGTTATATCAATGTAAAATTCAGTTGAGTTCACTTTGTGGGGAAAAAAAAATCGATCATCAATTTGATCGCGAAAAAAACTTGTTCTTAATAAAATTCTTCTACTCAAAGAAAAATGTTGGATTTCATACATATTTTTAAATTAGGTCATTTTAGAATTTTTTTTTCCATTCAGAATTTGATTTTAAGACATTTTAGTGAAATCTAAGAACACATTTCGGCATAAGTTGGGCCTTAAATTTGTTATCGACCCAGTTCAAGGCTGATCAGCTTTAAAAAAAATAATATTCGGCCAAAAAATATAAATTCAGCAATTTCTAGCCTTTTTTGTTATTTTTAATGATTTTTTTATACGTATTTTGAAATTCATTTTTTTGAAATATGTAAAAAACTATTTTATGAAATTCAATAGACATTCCCGAGCGATGCAAATCGATCTTCAATTTTTTATTGTCATTGCAGATTTTTGACCCGTTAGATTCGGTTTTCTGCTGCGGCGGAGAAAATTAGGTTAATTTTGTTTTTGTGTTTATGCAATATTCCGTCTTGTTCCAAGTTAATTATCTCAATAGCTATTTTGAAAGTACAACTTGGAGTTGTTTTACATTGTTGATGTATCTCCCTTTTGAAATTATGAAGATAGGACAAACTCAGGCATCATAAAAGGAGCGAATCCTCGCATTATAGAAGGGAGGAATCTCTGCAGCTACGTACCATGTCGCTTATATCAAACCTACGATAGCAACTGTTGGGGTCATATACAGAAGAGCTAGAATAATTAAATGAACATTAATTGGTATAACAGCGAGTTACCAGACTCCGTGATCTTAGAATAAGTGTTGCTACCTACCTACTTTTCCAGTTTCTAAGTTAAACAATCCTGTTATTTTTCTCTGTTCTAGATTATTTGAAAAGTTCACTAATTGGTTTTTTAGTCTGTTTCCTCATAATCTTGAATTGAGGCAAAGCCACGATCTCCGGGAACGTGCCCCAGTTCTAGGTTCAAAGCCCCGGCAAATTTTATTCAAACTAAAACTTCAGTTCCCAAGTACTAATTGGTTCAATATGGTTCCCTTTCTACTGGAAGATTATTCAACATTCATACCTTACGATCTTCAACAGAAAGAGCAATCTGAGTTACTATTCCTTTCCTTAGAAAAATGAAAAACCAAAAAATGCGGGTGTTTTTCCCCTCCTATCTACGCACTATCTTAGTTATCTTTACATCACTCGTTAATAATTTATAATTATTATAAATATGAGTATAGCCCAATTCAAATGTAAACTTAGTTATATGTAATTACAGCGATTATAGAGTGAGATTGGGGCAAAATATAATTGTTTCACACAAATCTACTGTTTTGAAAGAGAATGTTCCTTTGAATGTCGGTATTGTTGATATCAAATTTTATATTTTAGCCCTAGTCAATCGAGTTTCGCATTTAGTTCTAGTAGTCAATGGAACATCCCAACGAGAGTAAAATATATGTGCCATTGGATAAATTACCTATTCGTATTCTTGAAATGGAAGTGATGGTGTGTCGGTGCTTAAGATATTAACAAATATTTAAATTGATGAAAAATTAGTAAAACTAGGAAAAAGAATGGCCTTACTTGGCCTTCTTACAGCCTGGTTCTCGAGATCATTAACAACAATTTGCTGCTGAACTCTCATAAAATATCTCTAAGCTCGTCAGGTGTACGGCCTCATTTGGTTTATTATTCAATGATAAACCATTGTAATCGCTCTTGAAAAAAAAAAATGTCTAACCCCCCCTGAAAATTTCATGGTTTACTTTTCAAAGGGTGTAGAATCCAAATCTGCAATAAAAAAATTATCTGTTGGACTTTTTTTGAAGAACTTTCCATGAGGAATCGAATGAGCCCCTCCCCAGCTCTGTAGCTCAAACCATTCCCTATGTATGGTATGATCTTATGCTGCCAACATTTGCATCCACATTCGTAACCTAGTGATGTAGTGAATGTGGATACTGGTGTGAACTCCTTAAAGGGTTTATAGCCGATACGTGGGTTGAAGCATTCTGATATGCATGAAACGCTGCAAATTCTTTCACTGGGGTTTATTATTCAATCTCATTAATTTGGCTTGCATTCATAATTTGAATTTCTACTAAGCTTTGGGTTGTGCGTGTTTCACAGGTGATAGAGCGATTATTGAATTTCAGGAGATATGCATAGAGCACGTAATTCGGATCTCAACCAAAATACCTATTTGGATTGATCAGTTGATCATATTTGTGTGCCTCCTGAAATTCAATAATCGCTCTATCACCTATGAAACAAGCACACTCCAAAGCTTAGTAGAAATTCAAATCATGAATGCAAGCCAAATGAATGAAATTGAATAATAAACCCCAGTGAAAGAATTTTAAGCGTTTTCCTATAGTCACAGTTCCGCAAATATCTCAGTGGTTGAACACCTAGATAACTTACTAAACGAGACTTCGTATATGAAATATTGCTGTAATGGACTTATTTCAATTAAAATTTATCGAACATGACATAGACAATGCACGATAAACTGTCATTTGCATAATAGTAGCTCTTAACAAAACACTTGGTTCATCGAAAAAAAAAAACGAACTGATGGGAACAAGAAATATGTATTTAGAATTTATTAGTGATAAAACGACCAAAGAATGATAAACACTCTATGGAAGTGTGTTAACTGGGCTCCAGTCAAATCGCAGTTGTCAGTTGAATAACGATTTCTATTGAAAGTGTTTAACTCATGACGCTACCGGTATCTACAATAAAATCGAGGAATTCCATTTGCTGTCATAAATTATTTTATTCAATATACAGATTATTATTATATTCAGATAAGGTTTAAAAATGGGATAATTGAAGATGCGATAGAACAGGGGACGCGACGGTCACGGGGTTACGTAGTTGGAATGGAATGGCCACGGACAATGCGCTTCTTTGATCAGCTGCCTCTCAATTTTCGCCTCCAGCGCCGACTCACGAGAACTGATGGGCAGTAAAGATGTCAGGCCGTAACAACGAGGTGATGTTTTCCTATGGCAGTGAATCCTAAACCGATAAGAAACGAATATATGTTATTTATGAATTGTTATTTTAAAATTAAAATTACCATTTTCCTATTGGGTTAAACCTTTTTCCAATACAGTTAAACTTTTTTTAAATAATTGAAACTTTTCCCGAAATAATGAAACGTCTATAGGAACATTACTGTGACGAAGTTCGCGCAGTCTGGGGGGGTTACTTAGCTGTGCTACTTGTTGCAATTTCTTGATTAAGAATGTGCTCTTCTCGGCGGCCTAATATTCCTCTTGTAGCTTACTTGACTTTTGAAAAAGCTTTTTTCCACTGGATTTAACATCGGCGAGTATGGTGGTAAAAACTGGATGATCATTTCTGTGGAAGCCATGTTGTTTTCACTTCATTTGCTCGATGTGGTGTTGTATTCATGCTCACAGATATTTCACTGGTTGTTACGTCGTTAATTAATTTTGGTTTATTATTCAATAATAAACCATTGTAATCGCTCTTGAAAAAAAATGTCTAACCCCCCTGAAAATTTCATGGTTTACGTTTCAAAGGGTGTAGAATCCAAAGCTGCAATAAAATATTTTCCGTCCGTCCACCGTACGCACGTTTTCTCCCAAACGGCTGGAGCAAAAAAACCGATATTTTCAGGAAAATACTGGTCCGACAACGCCCCAATTCTTTGGGCAGCTCTCTCACTTAATTTAAAGTGCCCTTTGAAGGTTTTCAAAGTTTTTTCAAATCCCCAAAAACCTCCAAAAAAACCAAGGCGGCCTATATTGAAGAACGTTCCATGAGGAATCGAATGAGCCCCTCCCCAGGTCTGAAGCTCAAACCATTCCCGATGTATGGCATGATCTTATGCTGCCAACATTTGCATCCACATTCACTACATCACTAGGTTACAGCGATCAAAACAAAAACAACGTGGTTTTTTTTTTGTTTGTTTTGATCGCAGTAACCTAGTGATGTAGTGAATGTGGATACTGGAGTGAACTCCTAAATGGGTTTATAGCCGATACACGGGTTGAAGCATTCTGATATGCATGAAAAGCTGCAAATTCTTTCACTGGTTTTTATTATTCAATTTCATTCATTTAGCTTGCATTCATAATTTGAATTTCTACTAAGCTTTGGAGTGTGCGTGATCACAGGTGATAGAGCGATTATTGAATTTCAGGAGATATGCATAGAGCACGTTAGTCGGTTCTCAACCAAAATAACCATTTGGATTGATCAGTTGATCATATTTGTGTGCCTCCTGAAATTCAATATATGGGCTATAAATAATACAAAATTTGTAATACAAAATTTGTATTATTTAATTATCTGTTAAATATGAAACATTTTAGTTTTTTGTGAAAAATTTACACAATGTTTACAATGCCTAACGTAAGCCCAGTATGCACGGTGAAACGTGTCCTATCACTCTTCTACGTGTTTTAAAACCAATTTCCGACAAAAAAATGCCTATTATAGTTTTTTCTTTAGAGGATTCGTTTCCAAGTTATTTCACTTTTAAGATTTTTTTCGTGTTTCCTTCCTTACTCCGCTAAAATTGCCGTAACTTCATTAATTTGCACGACAAATTCAAATTTGAGGATACCATTAGAAAGAACGTTAAATTTGATGTCCATTTAATGCCTAAAATTTTTTTCAAAGTAGAATTAAGGCACAAAAAACAGTCCAAAAAGTAAACGTTGTCAACATTTTAAAATGACCTACTCTTTTTAAACGCGTTTTAATCTTATTAGTTTTTGTAACAAGACTGTGCTGACCGCAGAAAGCTGACATTTTTTCTGTTCGATGTCTGCACAGTCTTGTAACAAAAACTAATAGGATTAAAGCGCTTAAAAAATAAGTAATTACCGCTAGAGAGAGCTTTAAATTTGCTGTCTTTTAAATGCTTACATTTTTTTCAACGCTTTTTAAAAGCTCTTTAATCCTATTATGTTTTGTAACAAGACTGCGCAGACCTCCTAATAACAAAAACATCAGCTTTCTGCGGTCTGCACAGTCCTGTTACGAAAACTACAGGGATTAAAAAGCGTTTGAAAAATGGGTCAAATTTTTCTTTTTGTATTCTTTTTCCGTGTGTTAATTCTGCTTTGAAAAAAAAAAAGTTTAGGCATTAAAAACACAGAAAATGGAACGCTTTTTCTAACGGTATCCTCACATTTGAATTTATCATGCACATTAGTGAAGTTAAGGCAATTTTAAGCTTTAGGAGCCCCTTTTAATCCGGGATCTATGCATAGCCAAGCGAAAGCAGACTGAATTTCAGAAATGTAATCCCAAAATTGCTCATGAATAACAAAATCTATGTTGCCTTTGTCGATTCAATGAAGTGTTGAAGATGTTGGAGAAATAAATATATGTTATGAATCAACTTACTGTAGACGAGATTTTCAATGACGGGAAGTTTCGGATTAAGGATTATGGCCGGTAATCGGCGGTATTTCGCCGAAGTTATGATTCAGGAGGCTCCTCAGTGACGAACAGCTCGTGTGACTCACGCCCTCCATTATCGTTAAATTTGTGGCAGCAGAGATTTGAGCATCGCCCAAACCGTGGTCCTGACGTAATCCAGTGGCGAAACTATAAATAATGAGTTCCACCACACTAATAGGAATTTGGGATTTTTAAACGATTAACACTTATTGTTTAATGTTATTGATCTTGTAGATTGAACTTCTCTTTTTCTTAGAACAACGGAGACTTTACAGATACTGCTCGTGTCCTTTTCCATCCCAAAACAAATGAATGAATAAAAGACATTGAATATGGAAAGTTTCGATGGAGACATTGCCTGGGGCAAGATTTTAAACTACAATAAAGAGACTAAAAACGCATAAGCTTCTAATTACATGTACCCATGCATTCTAGCGTACTATCTGCATTAGAGCTAAGTGATTAAAAATGTGCATTTCAGTAAACCACAGACTAGAGATAACACAAAGGTATTGTATAGACCCCAACGACTGTCAAGTGTTATGGCAAGGGCTGATCATAATGATGATTGTTGTTAGACCATCCTCCAGGAAGTGTAGCATCCCTGCATCTCTCAAACTCAACATCCGATCTAATGCAACAGGTACCTAGGTGTCTTTGGGTGAGACAACAAGTATTTACCTGCTTGTCTACTATGCTGCTAGTCTTTGGAAGTTAGAAATCGAAAGAGCTAACTGATTACAGATCCTAAAGGACCTCTCATACCAAATGGAGTTGGCTCTAGATCACTTGTACGAAATCAGATCCTCAGTGAGCCCAGAAATCATTTCAGTAGTAGCATCACCAATGGCTCTCCTTGCTAGAGCATCAGCGCACTCATTGTGAAGGATACCCACCAGGCTTACTATCCACATTTACAGTTTTTTTAGACATCTCTCATTGATACAGGGATACCTTTTAGTGACCCACACACCACTAGATCAACTCAAATAGAGGGCTCTCTATTCTTACTCGTACAAACTCGTTTCAGTCCATTGAGAAAGACGTGTGTTCAACCCGTGAAAGAAGTGTGTTTATCAAAGCAGGTGGACTCAGCATTGCCTCTCTAACAGATAGTATCCCACCTCTACACCTCCAGCGCATGATGGCCCTTAGGAACTTGATTTTAACAGTCAGCAGTTGCTGTAGTGTGACCAAGCAACTCCAACTCCTCCAAAACCCAGCTCATCTGGTGAGTTCGTTGCTGCTCTGCATGATTCAGTAAAGAACTGTTTTCACGAACTATAAAAAGGAAAAGTCCCCCAAAATTCCATATCTTCAAAACTATGCAGTAAAGCCAAACCAGGGTGTGTCTAAGGACATGTTCAGGAATCGGAAGGGATAACAAAAATTGGGAAAATCAGTTATCAATTCCGAGATTTTGTTTGCCCTCAAAATCACCCATAATACTAGAATGACCAATATACAAAACCTACAATTTCTTAATATTTGTAAAATGGTGGATTTTAGAGAATTCCTAGTTATAAGGGTTGTAAGTTGGTGTGAGAACTTCGTTATCTGTTCAGCGGAAACAAGTCAGAAGGTCAAAGTTGTAGTTTGCAAACACGATTCCATGCAGCTTTCGTCTGCGATCGGCAATAAAGATAGCGACCGCCTACTCAAGTTCTCCAGCTTCCTTGTACTTGAAATCCCGAGTCGCCTTGACCCCTCGCCTCACCTCGTGCGTTTCACCTGCATCCAATAACCTGCAACGTACCCGCTCCATAAATCACGAACCCCCTCAACATTCTACGATGTGAATCATTCTCGAAGAAAATCAAACTATTGAGATGGCTCAAAATATACGAGAATGATGTTGTACTAGGATGTAATGTACTTTGAAGGATTCTTTACGATTCCTAGAGTTACAAAAGAATATGGGTATTAATTTTCATTACCATAGATTTCAGGTACATACAATAATTCACTATATGGGTCATTCCATACCCAGACAGACTCGAAATGTGCCGACCCCTCCGATTTTGTTCATGAAAATGAACGGTTTTGGAAGCTATAGCAGTTTTCGATTTTTTATGACCTAAACACGGTTTTTTAACTATATCTTCGGTTCCAGTCGATCAAATTAAACGTACGCGGTCTGATTTTCTTCGTAATAAAGTAAAGAACGCAACGGACCCTGCAGAAAGCCGGTATGAGCGTCCGTTTTGTTTGTCGGGCGGATAACGTCCGCAAATCTTGAAAACGCGATTTCTCCCGAGTCGCTCAGTATAATTAGGCGTTCGAGGTCTTAAAATGTTTGTAATTACTTGTTTTACAATGCCCCCAACGTGTTTCGTGTGTAAATTTCATTTGACAGAGTTATAACGATTTTAAGGGCTATGCACCGCCATTATTTCACTTTATTTCGCAATTTATCGTTGTAAAGCTGAATTATATCGAAAACCGTTCGAGATATCGAAAATTGTCATGGAAGAAAAGTTGTAGCTCTTGAAATTTCCATTCGGCTGGATTCCTTCCACTTTTCCATAGCTCCAACCGTTCACTAGCTATGAGCAAAAAAAAGGCTGCCCATTTACAGGTATTCATGACCTAGCATAGAGTCATCCCTCAGTACTTCCTGCCAGGGCTGTGACGACCCTTTGGCCATCAAATTCGTATAAAACAACAAAACTCTAAATGAATGACTTCAGTTAAAAAACAAAAACAATTAATTTTCAATTCGTTAGTTAAGGATAAATCATATAATGGGATTGAAAGCTCTTTCAAAATGAGTGCCGACCTACAGATACAAACTCAAAACGTTTGCCAAGTTGAGTGAACAGTGTAGTTAACCAAATTATGATGAAGTCGCCTCAAGATAGAATTTATTAATAAATGTGCAACTATACAGCCTTTATACTGCCCAACCAACTGGCAGGTTTTACATTGCCACCTCACTTGGCTTTACAATTCCCAGAATACGTGTATTCCTCATCTGGCGTGCCTCAACTTTTCTTCAAAGCTGAGAGAAATTCCCAGTAGAATGAAAAAATTGTACATCCTTTTTGAATTCATGGGCTGAAGACCGTTTTTTAATAAAAACGGCCCTCAGAATTCCAACACATGAAATGTCCTGATTTGAGAGAGAAAGTACGGACTTCTGAGTCATGTTCATGAGAATCTTCAAAAATTATGTAGGTACGTTTAATGGTTGTAAAACCGACGCCATATGATTTACTTCGAGGTTATGACCACGAGTCTGAGGACCGTTTTCCTCTTAAATAGTAATGTTTAACCTAATATCAGGACATTTCATGAAGAGGCGCCAACAAAACAGTATTTTCATTCGTGATAAAACGTGCGTCATTCGGGGTATTCCGAAGTGCCTATGGCGATTCTGAAATCATGTTTCCGATAGAATCCCGTTTACAAGCCTAAAATCAAAACATTTCATGAGAATTCTTCAAAAATGAAGTACGTTTAATTGTTACAAAACCGACGCCATAGACCAGATTATGAACACGATTCTGAAGTCCGGTTCCCCATATGTCAATACTCTCTGACGCTCTGCCTAAAATGAGGACATTTCAAATGCGGGCATTCTGTGAACCGTTTTCACAAAACACTGTCATGAAAAAAATCAGGACATTTCATGGAAATGCTTCAAAAATGAACCATTTTATTCGTAAAAAAACCTGCATCTGTACACGATTCTGAAGTCTTGTTTTCACTGAAAGAATGATGATATAAAATGATGAGAGATGCCTGTACGACTCTTGATTGTGCACCTGACTTATATGGTGGTGGATTGTGGTGTTCTGTTTCTGGTAGTGCCAATGAATTGATAACTTTCTAGCAACCGCATAACTTTCCTTTGATCCTTCCAGTTGTAGAGAAATCAGTTAAAATGTTGGGAATTAGGTAAATTTCAAATTACTTGAATTCGAGTCAAAATTATTACAAACCGTCTAACAAATGGAATAAGTTTATTGAACAAAAAAGAAAAAGAAAAAACTATGTACAAAGTGTTTTATAAATATTTTATTAGCTTAAAATAATGTTTCGTTAAAAATAAAAGCTCATATTTATTCGATCACTCATTTTATTACTTACCATGATATTTACAAGAATTTACAAAGATAAATATTTACAAAAATCGCTAAAATCATGTACACAGTACACAGAAACATCGAATTAACCGGGTTTGAGGTACACAGCTTTCAACTTCTGCCGTGATCAAGTACCATAATGATTTTCAATTCAATCCATCAATAAAAATACCGTAAAGTAACTTAATTTAGCATAACACCATAATTGATAAAACTTATAATGCGGACACTTAATGCAATGGTTCACGCAAAAGGGAGGACTTTTCAAACAGAGCGGGAAAATCGAGGATTTGGGTGTGTCAGCCCACCGCCGGACTCAAAAGCTCGAAGCCTTTCGAGGGAAGCGGCCGGGGGGAAAAAAAGGGCTTTTGATTCGGGCAGTACCCTCCCCTCATCAGGGGAAGCGGCGTTCAACAAGGGCGGAGGGGTGTTCTACAAAGACGAAGGGGTTGGAGGGGGGCGGACCGGAGCGGCGGGGAAGAGGGAACCCCCCACCCCTCCACGCGAGCCCTCCCCACCACAGACCGCCCTCTCCGCTTCCAGAACCCCCGCGCTTGCTGCTTCTCCAAAACTCAACACAACCCGGAGAGTGAGCGTCCCCGTCGGTTTAGCTCTGGTTATAGTTGTTTAGGTCGTTGTGCCGCTGAATTTTGTACTCCACCTTTTACACAAGTGTACCTATAAACTGTATTTTTTTTTAATTTTTAAAAACAGACCCTCGTTTTTTCTCTCGAGTCGAATTCGTCTTTAGAAAAAAAACCGCCGAATCTTTCTCTTTGCCGCCCTTTATTTTTCATAGAAAGTTCGAGAACTTATTTCTCTCCTACTCACAATGGCCGAAGAAAACAATACCGAACAGAAGCAAGAAGTCCAGGAGACGAAGCCAGCGGAAGAGGTGAAGGAAACCAAAGAGGCCGCGGACCCCGTCAAGGAGAAAGAGAAAGAAGTCGAGAAAGAGAAAGAGGCGCCAGCGCCCGAACCGGCGCCGCCCAAACCGACCGTGCACCGCGCCAATTTCGAGAAAGACGTCGTCTATCTGTTCCAATTTTCGCGCACCCCCGTCGTCCCGTCCGTGAGCCCCTTTTGCCTGAAAGTCGAGACGTATCTCCGCCTCGCCGGTATCAAATATGAGGTAAGTCCGATCCTTCTCATAAGGCCGTATGTTGTATCCGCCATTTTGGTCCTCATAGCTGCTACACCACTCCCTGGCGGTGGCGTCCTACAAACTCTTCCAACTATTCCCACCTATTTTCGATATTTTTCATTCAATTTCTTCACATTTTCCCCAAAACCAGGCTATTTTTCCCTTAAAATTCGTCAATTCACGTCAATTTTAACTTCCCAAAACCCATGAAAACTCATCTCACCTTCGAGCTTTTTGTTCTTCAACACCCGAACCAAAATCTGCCCCGTTTTCTCGCTTCACCGACCGTTCATTTTTCTCTCCTCCGTCCTATAAGTGCAGCGCAGCTGCATTTGTGCACTCCCACATCTCGAGAAAACCGTAGATATTCCACTAAATTCATATTTATCGCAAAAATACCTAATTTTTTCACTCTCTTGGCCATTCACTTCAATTATAAGGCCATTGTACATGTTCCCTTATACATAATTTGATATTTCGTTCATTTCCCCCTTATTTTGTCAAGATCATGCATCTTATTGATCTATCACCTATTGTGCTTTACCTAATAAGATTTAAGATCATACTCATAAATCAGCTATTATACTTTTACGTGATCCATAACCATACCCAAAAATACCCAATTCTTTCACATTCTCGCCACATATTTCAATCATTTAGTCATTTTACGTCTCTCTATTTATCAAATTTGGTGATATTTCGTTTTATTATCCTCATTTTTTTGTCAAGATCTTATATCCCGTTGATTTAGCCACCTATTGTACTTTTACGTGATCTGTAGCCATATCCATAAATACCCATCATCCTCGCACATATTTCAATTATTTGGTCATTCTACATTTTACTAAATCTATAAAATTTAGTTCATTTCTCCCATATTATTTCTAGACCTTATACCCCATTGATCTATCGGCTATTTTACTTTTACGTGATCTGTAACCATACCCAAGAATACTCTATTTTCTCGCTTTCTCCTCAGATATTTCAATTACTAAGTCATTTTACATCCCTCATTTTATCAAATTTGATATTTTGTTCCATGTTCCTCATTTTTAGCAACATCTTAGAATTTATTGATTTATCAGCGTTTATACTTTTACGTGATCTATAACCATAAGCATGAATACCCATCATTTCACTTTCTTGAATCACGGACAAAAAATCCTCGCGTTTAGCCCACCCCGGACAAAAAATCCCCGTGTGAAAAATGACAGAAATATCCTATCGTCTAGTTTACTGGTCTGGATGCTCGCTACGCTCGCATCTCAAAAAAAAAAAAAAAAAAAAAAAAATCCTATATCAATCCTTTTAGTAAAGTATAGATCAGATGGATAAATAGATGCGTTACCTATTCTGTGATTCAGCCCTAGTTTTCCGAAGTTGGGGATTTTTTGTCCGCCCTAGGGGATTTTTGGTCCGATTACCCACTTTCTTAGCTCATACTTCAATTATTTCATCATTTTTATATATTTTCTTCTATCAAATTCGATGGTACTTCGTCTATTTTCCGCATATTTAGTCAAGATCTTATATCTTATTGATCTATCAGCTATTGTAATTGACGTGATCTATAACATCTACCCATAAATTCCGATTATTTCACTCTTTTCTTTAATATTTCAATTAGGTTCATGATTTGAATTTTATCGAAATAATGCGGCTTAAAGCTTATTGATCTATCATCTATTGTACTTTTACGTGATCTATAACTCTCAGCTGTGATTATTACAATCACAGTGCGTTTACGGCCAAATTGATCATTGGAATTACATTGTTGAAACAACCACAGGTTTTATTGTGTGCACACATCACACGAACACAGTTTACAGTCGAGTTCATTTATGATTAGAAAATGTATTTCACCTTGACAATTAAGCTAAATATTTTAAGCTTAAGCTTCTTACCTAAAACATCCGTAAATTCACTATCCAAAGGCCTCTTCAAAATTGGTATATTCTAAACTGACTCCTAAAATTTTGTTTTAAAATTGTTTGCTTAGGGCTCAGTAAAACTCATCAGTTTTTGAGCTCTCCTAAGTTTGTCAAATTTAAAAAAATATGTTTCTGAATAGATTTTTAATGACTGCGAAAATCGCTATCAACCTTTCAAATAATAAATCACGCTGTATTTGTTCGTAAAATTTGGCAGCTGTTGAGTAAAGTTATGAAAATTAAGAAATTTCAATCAGAAAAGTCGCTCAAATATTAATAAAATATCTTGAAATTTGAGGGAGAAAAAAGTTGGGACTTGGTACTGCATTGTTTTTATAAAAAGTTAGTTTATAAAAAAATTTAACGTTGATGATTTCGGCTTCCAAAGATGCTTATAATTCACAAATCTCGATAGAATTAAGTGCGAAAAATTGCGCAAAGTTACTCATTAAGTCAAACTTTACGACAGGGACATTTCTATGAATGATACCTACGTACATTTGTACAGAACTTTCTGGGTAAGTTTAATGCTTTCTTAAATTTGAGTGCCACGCGCCCGTTCAACGCCGGTTTTCATCCGAAACATTGAGAAAAGGGTAGTGAAAGTTGAATAATGTGCTCATAATGTCATGGTGCATTGGGATATTTGTTCGGATTTCGTACGTCGAAAACGATAAATGAGTGGTGACCCCTAATTTTTTATTTTGTGAAAAGAATAAGGTTTTTAAATTGAATAAGATTACGGGACCAGTTCGCTCTCTTCGGTGTAAGGTTTTTTCTGTGATTTTTGAAAAGACTGCCAACAAGGTTATTGAATTTTGTATAAACTGCGATTGGAAAAGTTAAAATATTCGAGTAGATACGGCTTTGTTTTCTTTTAAAATGAACGGAACGCGTAGGTTTGAAGGAAAAGTTAAATTCGCCTCGCTTCGATGATAAATTTATGAAGTCCAGTGATTTAGCACACAACTAGATAATTTCCGAGTCAAAGACCTACCTAGGTTGTCACAAGTTTATTATTCGTGAAATTCTCATGGATTTCATTCAGATTTAAAGATGAACCTAATGTGATTCTTCTCCTTACCAATCGAGTGTTGTACTCTTCCGTCCTAAATCGAAAAGGACGTCATTTGATGGTGAGGATAGTCCTGGAAAATAAGTATCAAAGAACATTTTCAACTGGGCGAAGATCATAGTGTTCTGTGTGTGGTGCAGACAGTTCGTGAACTGAGCTTGACTGTAGCAACCAATTTCGCTGGCTCTAACAGAAGACAAAATGTTGGGTGTATGAATTTTGGTAGAACAAACAGCTACCTCCCTATACGCTTGTATATTTGAACAAAACATAAATCTAAAACTAGCATGAACTGAGATGTGTTCGTTCTAAAGAATTGAACTAATTCTGTTCATGATGATGAGTTGGGTTCAGTATTATGGATTGCAGGATCGATACAATTGTAACATAGTGGAGCAGGCCGACCAATATCTCTTAAGAGCAGTGCTTGAAATCCATGAAAGCTTTTTTTGCTCGAGCGAATCAAACGAAAAACAAGATTGTACGGTTTTGGTTTATTAGTTTCATTAATAAACGTGATTGACCAAGAAAAAGACGGTGTTAACATCCTTTCCTCACATACGTTGTTGGTTGAGATTACAGAGGTCTGATTGATGGGTTCTATGAAATGAGACGAATCTCTAACCATAGTTGAAGTAGATCGTAGATTTACATAATCAGAAATTTAAACGCTGGTTTGAAACTAATGTAATCAATGGTTACTCTGTTACCAGTAAACATCGATTAACATCCTTTCCATGAAACGTCGATTTAAGATTTCCCCCAAAAATGAGAGTGATAGTGATAAGGAGCTCATCAACCGTTTCCATTTTCCAACCCGTTTTCGTTCGATTACTGCTTACTTTACTTTACTACTTCACTTGCTTCACTCCTTATTTTCTTTCTGTTAATAGAGTGTTGTTTATGTTCATAGTTCCTTATTATTACCTGCCGCTTGTGTAATCGGTGCACTTTCAGTTCAAGGACCGACAAGACAATAGCTCTTGAAAGTTGTTACCTCGTCGCGAAGTCAATATCGTCAAGCTCAAAATGTGGGCGGCAAATAGGAAAATTTGCATCATCCACTCCTCAAGTACCAATGCCCCAATCCAGCCTCTGTGCTAATTTCTTTTTAAAATCACAAATCAGCTACAATAACTAATAAGATAAATGGCCCAATAGATAGGAAATATCTAACTATTTTTCCCAACAGTGGAAAAATATAAAACCAACGAAAACAATGACACATTATAGCAAAAATAGCACACTGGACCAGTGGCGGATCCAGGATTTATGTAAGGGAGGGGGGGGCGAACCTACCGGGATTCTGGGGGTATGGAAAAAACCCCACAGTGAAGCTGGGTAGAATTTTAAGAAAAGTAAAGGCAGAATTATGCTTTTAGGCCCATATTTTCATAAGTGCTCCTCATGTTAATACCATTATACAAACAAAACAACTGTGTGTAATAAATCAAACAAACCAACATTAGAACACATTTGGTTTATTCAATAATAATTACAAAACCAAAATTTAAGTAGGTATTTGAGAGACAACTATCTATTCAAATTTCAAAATCTCTAAAACATATTAAAATATTGCTATTATGTCTAGTGTATTTTTGATCCGCCTGGGGAGGGGGGGGGGGCATGTGTCCCACCCCTGAATCCGCGCCTGCAATGGACGATAATACAGCAAAACGGAATGGAAAGATGGTGAAGAAGAAGTGTTGATAGTTGTTCAGAACGCTAACCACTCGAAAATTTGTTGGTTGGTTTAATCGTTGATTTATTTGAACCTGAGTTGTGTAACTGACCATCGCACTTTGACAGCTGAGAGATCTCTGGTTTGCTGAGCAAACGTTGATTCAAATCTTGAGTGAAACCGGCTCTTAATGTTGCAGATCTGAGTTATTGAGGATGAGTCAAACTTAATTGTTAATTTAAGAAGTACATCTATTGGTTTTGTTTAAGTGCAAAAAAAGTACCAATTGATGTAGGTATTTAAGCATGATTGATTGAACGTGATCTGTTAATGGCTAACGATGGGAATTCTTCCCCTCTCCATCTGTCCCTCGTCGGAAACGACATCATGTGAACAAACAGAGCCACTGCCTCCTGCATTATACAATTTCGTTTGGCGAGGGAAGCAAAATATTTTAATATGACGCGAATCACGTTTATTAATAAATAAATCATGCCTCGGGGGGAAAATCCCTTTTTTCGCTCCCAAAGCATGAATTATTGATGATGCGATCAAATAAAAGAGTTTGCGACCAAAAAAAAACTTCTTTTGTCGAGATTGATTACATTGGAAGTACGTCGGTAAGGGAGGCTGAAGTCAGGCGGTAAGGGGGTGTTGGTTGTCGGTAAGGGGTGTAGCTGGAATCCCTCGCGATCCGCCAGTGTCGCTCCGGGACTAAATTTACATGAAATTTCCATATCGGTCGTGCAAATGATGAACTCTGTTTTACTAAGTGTTGATGTAACTCAAAGCTTAGGTTTAGGTCAAGCGAATTAATTTCGCATCCTAAAATAAACACTCCCATATTTGAATATCTATAGCTATCAAGGTACTGTATGTTTCTAAACATACAACGTAATAAGTCCTGTTGAATTGAAATAACATATAGGGTGTCGAGGACGTGCTGTTAGAAAAACTGGTGCAACTGTTGTTTCTAATGTGTGACACATTTGTATCTTTCATTTATGTGCTACGTTTGTTGCCCTAACTATGAGTACATACGGTGCCTAACGTGTGTCAGCCCTCAAACTTCAATTTTTCCATGACATTTTTATGGGATTTGCCGCTCGGTGTACTTTTTACTGTTTGCTCGGAACTTATGGTTCCGATCCATGGAATAATTCAGGAATTAAATGTCGTTGTCGACTTTCCAGTTTGGGAGGTATGGTCCATATTCTTTCAAATGATTTTTCTTGTTTCCCAGCAGACGGGAACAGCTCAACCTGACTCCGATTGCATTACGACACGGGAGTTTCGATAGCGTGGAAATCCATTTCGCTAGGGTGACATGGCGGCAGAGACCGTTTTTCCACGCTCTATTGACCCAGTAACTTGAAAAGCCCCGGCAGGAGGGGAAAACCTGTGGAAACTCGATGAAAATGTGTCGAAAATTGTCGTAAGCCCGCGCAACTGTCGGATCCGAAAGTCGGTGATACAATCTGGTATTATAGCATCAACTTTTTTAGCGAGTAAATGACATTAATTTTCTGTCGCCGTTGTTCCGGCTGCAATCGAAAACAATGATCTCTACTTTGGAACGAGGGACTAACGACCTTCTAGTAGGTACGCCCCTGAAAGAACGACAAAACCATCAAAGAAAGTCGTTAGGGTCGTTCCTTATTTGATCCAGTTCCTAAGGAAAAGTGATTATAAATATGTTTTAGTGAAACAAAAGCGTTTTGAACCACTGACCAAAAATTCGGATTTTGAAACACCTAACTAGCATTGTTGGGATAGCTTCGATGTTGGGAAGCGTTGATTTCCAAGTTCAAATTATTTTTGCCTTGGTGTTATTTAGTTGATTTTGTGATTTTGCCTGAAGTATATTGACAAAACGTGAATGTGATTATGGTAGAAATGTCTGTGTTGTTAAGAAAAGCGGTAGATCGTGGATGCAAGGCATCGAAGATGCATCAAAGTTTTGAATTTGGTCGAATGCTTCACAAGCTTAGTGAGCCTTGATTACAAAATTTCATACTTGTTGGTCGATAGGACTGAAATCATCGTTAGAAGTCAATCCGGAGTTAGGCTCCGTGGTGTATACTATTCTCCATGTCCCGGTGAGGCTCAATTTCAAATTTCAGTATCATAGATCGATTAGAACTGAAATTTGAAATCGGGATTAGAGGTGTGAGGTTCCACATGTCATCGATACAACTGTCACTCTCGCGGTTCCGTGCCTTATTTTATTCTACAAGTCTCACATTTCGGCTTCATTAGGGCTACCCCATGTGCGCCGGAACTCGCTAATCATTTTACGACTGCTCCCTTCAAAATGTGTCCGGCAATTTAGCCCTCTATTTGGAACATACATAGAACATATGGATAGATAGATAATTCATTCAGTCAATGAATAAAATTGACACAAAGTCATACATGTGGATAGTGAAATTTTGAACACGAGTTACTCGCTTTAGGTTACTTTCTAAACCCCCACCCCCCCCAAAGAGGCTTGGCCCACGTTGTTGAGGAAGGTCTTGCCATACACATGTACGTATGTGTACATACTATGCTTGGATATGTAGACACAAACTTTGATTTTTTTATATAAGGATTACTCTATATAGTCTATCAGATACATGCTAGGGTATATTCATGCACGTGTGTTTACATTTTGTATGTTTCAATTAATTATTTGGCACCAACCCATTCTTGTATATTTGTAAGCTACTGATCACAGGTACTGATCACTAAGTTGCAATAATTATGGTTGATTCCCTTTTATCTTGTACCAACTCTATCCATGGAGAATGGAAATTATCAAGCGCTTTCTTGAAACTTAAACAGCATGCAAATAGATGTTAGCTAATGTATTTATTGAAAATATCGGAGAAAAGATTTCGAATGAGGGTCGTTAGACTGTAACCACATCGACAATGGAAAAATTCATGGTGGGTTCGGTTATTTGAAGTACATCGATTCTGTCATGCCATGAGCAACACACCAAAAAATAACAAACCCATCTCTCCTGGGTCACATGAAAAAGACAAGGAAAGCTCTTGTGTTCCGATGAAATTGAAATGAATTTGTTCGGGTCAAGATATATTTTCTTGATTTTTCCAAAAGTTCTAGTTTCCTGGCATGTGGAGTTTTTCAAATTGATTCAATTGAATTGATAAATGAATCATTTGATTTAGTGAAATCCGGCTGATTAATACGTCATCTCGTGAAAGCCCGTGGGAGGTGATGAAGGAAGAAGATCAGCGGGGCCGGGACGGATGAGCTCTTAAATCCACAGTATTAGCGAAAGGGGCTGCATGACAGCTCCCTAATCCGTTTGTGAACAGTAGACGCCGAGGGGCTTAGAAACATCCTCGTCCTTTCCCCGTGGTCATCTGAGCTTTGCTCTCGATCAATACCGGGGAACGAGCAAGAATGGACAGTATCCTCAAAATAGCACTATACAGGGTGTCCAGCGTATGATCACAGGCCAAGAGAGGATTCTACGGAAAATTTCTGATCGAAAATGCCTCCTAGCAATTTTTTTTTAAAACTTCGCACACGTGTTTTACAACTAGCTTCCAACAAAAAGTGCCTCCTAGAGTTTTTTCTTCAAAGGCTTAGTTTTCGAGTTATTTCAATTTTAAATTTTTTTTCGTGTTTTCGACCTTACGTTACTAAAACGGCCGTAACTCCGGCGCTCTCGAAATATTTGCTAATCTAAGCCGTTGGAAAGAGCATTGAATTTCCCATCGTTTCAGTAACTTTTTAAACTTTTTTAAATCGTTAACAGTAACTTTTTAAACTTTTAATGGAGTCTGAAAAATGAATTTTGTCAAATTTTGATGAAAAAAAATTTTTTTTTTAAATGAATTATTAGTCCCTCTTAACGTTTGAGCCTGTAAGCCTAAAAAATGCGCAAAAGTCTCAGCTTTCTAATGGTATAATTAGTTTTTATTTTTTAGAGGGAACTTTTTTGAGAAAATTGAGATTTTATGCAAAAAAAGTTGTTTTTTCAAAATTTGAAAGAAGTCGTTTAAATTTCAAAGAGGTCGCCGCTCTCCTTACTCCTCCAGATCGTAAACTAGTTATAGAAGACGTGTGCGAAGTTTTTCGGATCATACGCTGGACACCCTGTATAAGGGAATTTCTTGTTTGAATATGCCGGTTTCTTCAGGGTTGGTTCGACGATTACCATTGGCTACCATGGACATAAATATTGATCAATCAACTCTAAGGGAATCATGCATTTCGGGATTATTCTATCAAAAAATGTTGGCTTAAGAGGGTAGTTTTTTGTTGTATCTAGGTAGAAATAAGTTCCCTGAATCTAATGCGAAAACTCCGGTGCTGTACGATTATCCGTTCCCATACCGTTTGAAAAACCTCATGGTTGAGTTCTAAAAATCTGTCGTTTAGGGTCAGATTTGGTAATCTATCACAGACCCCGTCTAATAAGTGATTTTCATAGGAGTTCTACTAGTACAGAAATAATGAACCTCCGTTAAATAATTTGCAGCGTTTTGTCTACTAACACGCAACAACTATTATAGAGTACAACATGAATGTGGGTAAAATCGAATTTATATTAATCTTTTCTCCTAAACCGTAATTTCTATAAGATCGAAGTTGTAGAATATGAATTAACGGAGAAGTTCCGGTGATGCAACATGATTCTAGATGAAAATAAAATTTTGATTTTTAGATTTTTTTTGTGTTCTATCGATTTTTAGCGTATTCTGATGAAATTTAAGTACATTTTTCCGTGTAATTGTGTCTATAACTATTTGAATTTCCTATCGCATATAATGACACACACCTGTATTGAAGAAACCCATTTCAGGAACCCTCAAAACCAATTTCCATGAAGGGAAAGAATTTTTTTTTTAAATTTCCGGATTCATTGAAATATGTTCTTTTTTTGGGAGGAAATTGGCTAATAACTATTTGATCCCAGGAACTTCATGTAGTCCCTTGAAATAAGAGGATTACGATAAGTTGATTTTGGTCTCCCTCCATCCATTTAAACTTTTATTCTTGAAAAGATCTACGTTTTACCTCATCATGAATTTTAATTATTCCAACTTCATGTCAAGTTACAGTTATGGGATGTAGCCGTGTGTAATTCCATGTCCACAAAACACCGAATCGTAGTGGGATAAAAACATTTCGAGCCCTTGATGTCGCTCTGTTGCATCATTGAAGGTCGCCTGATGTGTTTAGAGGAAGTTGATTTATCAGACGAGATTAAGAAAGCGGGAAACCGATAACGAAAATACCGTGGATCCCCCCCTTTCAAGTGTTGTTGTATAAAGAGACCACAACTCCGAAACTTAATAGACTGTTTAAATTTCGAGATACGTCCATCCTCATTCACGCTCAGTGAAATCACACTAACAAGGGAAATCGTAAAACATGAGTGGTTTTTAAAGGCAGTTTAACGCGTACGAAAGGAGGCAAGGGGTTGGGGTATAACATTTAAAATAACAGGAAGAAATCAGACGTAGTTCTCAAGGGAGGACCTTGAAGGGTTTTTGGACAGATGAGAAGGAAGTCGTAAAATTGGTATTAAAAGCGGCCCCCCAACACGCTGAAGGCGATGAGCATTTTTTGGTTGGCAAAGACGAAGACGAAACTGTAAGAGTTTTATAGAAACAGTGAATTTATCCAATTGAAATTACTTGTGGATATCAAGAATTTAGTTTGCTGTTAACCTATTTTCGGATATTAGTAAGTATCTGGAGGTTTTGCACATGAAATTTACGTTTGAGTTGTTGAAGGTGTGAGGTGATGGAATAGTATAGTTGCCCCTTCCGAGCAGGTGGATGCATTATTATGCTCCGCCACGCTCAGAGGATGATCCAGACGCTTGCAGGCGTCCGATTCATCTCCCAAGGCGACAGATTCTAAAATCTGGAAGGGGCCAACTAACCATATCCATCACAAAGGACAGAATGAACTTTGTTGAGCTTTTGTAGACCTTAGATTCAAGAACAACATATTCATTGAAGAGCTCTGCGGACTTTCGAGCATCTTAAGGTTTTGGACGTTATTTGCATTTGATCTGGATTAGACCTTCCACTCAAGAAGTACTTCATGATGAGCTTTGCAGACGTACGACTATCTCTTGATTTTGGAAATGGATTCACATTTGATGTAGTAAAGACCTTCGACTCAAGCAGAACTGCATTCTCTGGAGAGCTCTGCAGACCTTTGACTATCTGAAGGTTTTGGAAATGAATTTAAATTAGATGTGGTGAAAACATTCAAACTCAAGAAGAACTTCATGAACTTTGTTGAGCTTTGCAGACCTTCGGCTATATCTAGATTCTGGAAATGAATTTACATTTGATGTAGTGAAGTCCTTTAACTCAAAAACTAATTCTTTGAAGAGCTCTGCAGACTTTCGACTATCTCTAGGTATGGAAATGAATTCACATTTGATGTGATGAACTACTTCCACTCAAGAAGTACTTCATGAACTTCGATGAGCTTTGCAGACCTTATCCTTTGCAGATCAGAATCACTAGATTTTCCAAATGGGTTTTCATGTGATGTAGTGAAGACCTTTGACTCAAAAAGAACTATATTCTTTGAAGAGCTCTGCGGACTTTCGAATATCTGTAGGTTTTGGAAATTATTTGATCAGAACTTAATGCATTTTGATGAGCTTTGCAGACCTCTGAATATCTGACGGTTTTCGTAAATCAATTTGCATTTCGTATGGTGAAAATCTTCTACTGAAGAAGAACTTCATGTGTCTTGGGAAATCTTTGTTGCTCATCATTCTCTCAGCTATTCATAATTGAATGGATAATTAGAGATTTCCGAGTAAAATGTGTTTTTGAACCTGTTTAGGTTTAATGGTTAAGTATTATTTCTAACCCATATCTCTATTTGATTCTACTAAAGTACATCACTCACGATTTATCGATGTTTCTTTGGACGGACTTTTGTGTGGTTCTTCTTTCATCGGAATCCAAAAGTCGAGTTGGAACGGTTGCGAGTGATTTCTATAGAAAGACGTTCGTTCTTCCACTCGAGATAACTTGAGTTCCTTTTAGGTTTATGAGTTTCTCCTCAGGGAAGAATATTGTACCTCGCAAGTTATAGCTATTGAAACGTTGTGAATTTTGACCTTTTGAACTTCCCTCGTTCGGAATTCGCCGTCAACAGTCGAGAAATGGTTTCTTTTCTCGAAATGTTTTATTGCTCTCGCCTCCCGACAATAAAGTTGGTGACTTGTTTGGTAACTCATGGAATAGTCTCATAATTTCGCATTCAGTTATTCTAACTCCTCATTGTCATATCTAGACTTGAATCCGAGAATCAAAATTGAATTGCTGAAAGGAAAACTTTGCTCCTATTCATGATGCCTTAATTGTTTTTTCGTCTCTTGCCATTGTTCGGGCCTCATATTTACGTTTTTCTCGCTTACACAAATGATATCAGTCACATATAAATTTGCCTGTATGGTTCAAATGCGGTATGAATCAGAATTATCGTGCAGGTTTCACTATTTCCATCGATGTAAATTCACTAATATGACGGGCGTTCATTTCAGTACAACGGCATGACTGTTCATGTTCTGTTTGAACGATTTTGAACCTTGAACTTTGTAGAGGCGAGCAGGGAAGCCATTATGAGGGATTATTATGAATACTGCAATGAAACTGGAGATTGTTTACGATTCTCACGATTGCGGTTGATGTAATCAACATAATTCCAAGAAGAAAAAACGTGCCAAGTTTAGGTGTGGCTTCCTTTTACACCGATACCTTGAGTGTCGACCATATCATCGGTATGATTGAGCGAATCCTTTCTAACTAAACCAACCACCTATATTGATGTATGTATAGGTATGGATTAAAATTTGTACACCTGGGTTTAGATGTAAGAAATTGTGGGAGGAAGATTCATTGGTATTTGTGAGTAATTCTAGACTGTTGAAGGATTTCACTTGAGCGCATGCTCAGATACTGGTTCAACGAATTTGAATAGGATACTATCTAGGATCCTACCGCCGCATAATCTATGAAAAGGTCGTCACAATTTAATGTTGAGTGGAGGAAGCATATTCAATGGCTATTACTAACTATTAATCAGGCCTCAATGGAATCAATAGATGACGAAATTATACACAAATTGTGGTAGTAAGGAATTTTCCTACTACGCCATCATCTCTGCAACAACTGTCAGCTGATTGTTCCAGTTGAGTATTCAAACATGTACCATGCTTGTATGTTCAGCATGTACTTGTATAGTTTTAATGAATGTTTCTGTATTAGGTTCCAACTAGAGTATTTCATTATTTGGCATCAATTTAATTTGATGATAGGTATGACGCCCGGATGGTGGTTAACATACTATCTCAAAAGGTTTGTTTCTGGCGAATCTATAGTTTTCTGAGTTTCTGGAAGTTATGCCATGTCCATCACACTTCCATTATTGTTGATGCGAGTACATTTCAACAGACCTCGCTGCACTCAGACTTGGATAACCCAATCTATATTTCTAGTGTCTGCTACTACCATTTGAGCTCAGGTATTGACCAGCGATGGGTGAACGTGACACCCTTCCACGGACATGTTCGTCTCGTGAAGACATCCAAGATGCCCCGGGTCGACAACTAGGGTACCTACATAGCGATCCTTGGGAATGCGGTCTGCTGTTTTATGATATTGTCTAGGCCACCAGCGTCAGTTGTTCACCAGGGGCCCCTCCGCGCCATTGTTCCAATCTCGGAGGTCAAACCTTGGCGGCTGTATCAAACTCGTCCTTTTCTGAGAACAGCTGAGCACGCACGAGCAGCTGATTACGAGAGTGCATTCCACAGCCCCCCCCCCCCCATCCCGCATCTTCACTTAGTCAGTTTCTATCTCACCACCTTCCATCTCTCTTTTTCCTCTTTGTTTGATGTAAAGAAAAAAAAAATCATATATGACTCCATATTTCCTTGAGGAGGGTTTTCCTCCAAGTAGAACGCCTGGTAACAAGTTCTAGAATATTCGTGAAGTGCATTAATAGCTAACACCCAATCGATTTGTTAATTTTCTCGTACGTATATTAATAATAATTTGAAGATTTTAAATTTATGAGTGAGCAGACGCTATTTTTGATTCAGAAGCTACAAATTTTATATCGTTCATCGGATATGACTACCGTTTTGCCGATGATGGATTGATTTTATTATAGTCTCTGGATCATCTACTCCCTTCTAAATCAAAGAATTAAACAAAAATAATAATTAATATTATTATTTGTATTAATTATTTAAACAGAAATCGGCTAATAAATAGTGTTGGGAAAATTATTCATATCGTTACGCTCCTTAAAATGAAGATTGAGTAAAATCAAGGGCTGTCGTCAAATCAGTTGAATAATGTTTAAGCATAACGTGTGTTCGATTAATTTAAATTATAAACCTTTGTAATCAACCAAGAAAACGAATTGATAACCCCTCAAAGATTGTTTTTACGTTTCAAAATCCATAGCTTGCAGAAATCAAATTTTAAAAAATACGTCCTTCAGCGGTACGCCTTTCGAAGCTTTTCTCCCAAACTATTGGACCACAGTTTACGAAACTGATGTACCAGTAATCTCGGCATCTGAATCAATATACATTAACAGATTAAATCTAAGGGGATTAATCTATCACACAATCGAAATTACAAAAACTTTCGTAAGATGGTTGATTTTTTTGTTCGATTCAGGTAGAAATTATTTGCCTGAATCGAATGAGACCACTCGGGTTAATGTATGATCTTCCGTTCGCTTACCTTTTGAAAAAGTGGTTCGGCTCTCAGTAAGGCTGCAAAATCCGTCCAACGGGAAGTCTAAGTTAGACCGCGTGGCTGACGGCAGCCCATGTATTTTCATCTTGAGTGCAATTACTAGAAATGTGTTGTGATGGATATGGTTAGTTGGCCCTTCCCGATTTTAGAATCCGTCGCCTTGGGAGATGAATCAGACGTTTTCAAGCGTCTGTGTCATCATCTGAGCGTGGCGGAGCATTATATCCGCATTCAGCACAATGGAAGGGGCAACTGTATCATTCCTTCACCTCGCAACGAGGATCAGTGATTTGCCTCGAACGGCTGTCCAGTTGCCAGTGATTTACTTAATAGTAGAAATTGACGTTATCATGACAATCCACGCTTAATTGAGTTTTTGGGAAATCGCTAATTGACATACGCCCTTACGATAAGTCAAGACAAGAGATTTCCTTAATAGACCCTGGGCTCTACATTTTCTTAGAGTTCATCTAAGCGTGACCACCTTCCACGGAAGATTGATTCTCTTCTTCTTTCCTCCTTCCAACCTTAGTCAATATACATGGATGTACAACCCTTTAGCATGATTATTAAACCGTCCTTCGATCTTCTTTCAATCAATGATGATTACAAACGACTTGATTGTTCGTCAAGCTACTTCACGTGGTCGTAGTCCCTTAAAGATTTGTGTTCTAGCAGTTAGTTCCACTCGCCCGCTCTTCAATATTGATTTTTTTTTTTTTTTCCTCTTCCAAGTGCAGTGAACCATTGTTGCGAGAGGGGAAAAGGTCTGCGGGAGATGAGGTATCAGCAGGGGTCGAGAACGCACTTGAAACTGAGACCTTGATCCACGTTCACTTAGGAGCGCATACCCTCGTTTCTCTGTTAACAGAAAGTCCAATCATCTTCTTCTCATATTGTGTATCGCCGGTGATAACAGCAGTTGGAACGGAAGATCTACTAAGCCTTGGCAGGACACGATACAGAATTTCAGAGCTTTTGATAGCAGGACTAGATTCGCCGTAAAGCGCCTGGCACAGTAGATTCTACTACTATGCTATAGATAGGAAAAATAAAAATTGTTGAACAAACTTCCTCCGTATCCGAGGTTGTAGGAAAAGGTCCACAATCAAGAAACATTGCATAATTTCCCTTTTGATTTAAATATTTTCATTTAAAGTTTCACTTTTTCGATTTACTTTTTGATTTTCGTAATTTTAGCTTGTACAGTAGGGACGTTTCCCTTGAAGAAGATTTTAACCAATAATATGTTTCAATCTTAAGATTTTGAACTAAAATCTGCATTAATTTATCTCTTCTCGCCTGAAAAGGGTGTTGAAAACTAGTGGCTTGAAGTTGGTGGTTAAAAAAAGTGTGATCACCGGCTTGTCAACTCTCGGAATCAGAGAATTTCATGGTGAATTTGAATTGTCAAACCGTTTACCAAGCATATTTATGCTAATGTTGATTTTCATCTATTTTCCTTCGCGATTTGTATAATTTAAAACAATTAGTTTCAATTTTAAAACTGGACGTAGAGCTCAAAAGCAGACTGTTTTTTTGATACCTTCAGTCATTGTACAATCTTAGTCTAATGATGAAATGGACAAAATTATACACAAGCTGTGAAAGGCGAAAAGCAAGTGGAAATTTTGATTTTGAGTTAGAACAATTTTTTCTATTTCTGTCAGTATTGAGAGATCAAAACGTCCACTCACTGATATCTGAATGAAGAAACCTTGGGAGAAGTTTTAGTGCTACGTGTAGTACGAGGAAATGTTTATTCTCATGTGCGTCTATCTAATCATCTGAGTCCTCATTTTCCCGAGTCTTGATGCCAGTAGGATTCTATTCACAGTGATTAGGTAAGGCACAAAGTACGTGACGCCCTGACAATACTATTGGAAAGTATATTCGTCCATTCATGTCCTTCCACACATTTCAGAAAGGTTTGCTCAAGAGAGAAAGCCAAGAAAACCCCTCCGTCATCAATGTGTCGCGAAAGAAGCATCCCGTAATCCCTATGAATAACCATCCCATATCAAGAACAACGTCAAAAGGAGCATCACGCGTCTATGCGATTGTGATGGGCTAAGACCCATTATCATTCCCGACCTGTTCTCGTCAAAGAATACGCACATTGGCACCCACATACGTGTAGGCCGCCTTGAGCTCGCTTTTCATTTGCATTTCCGCCCTCACAGTCAGCTGGGACAAGAAGGAATGCAAGGAACTCATGAGTGAGGAAATCTTTCTGTAGATATCTCACGCAGATAACCTTATGAGGATCCTTACGATGTACGTTCCATTCATTCTATAACTTCGTTTACATCGTTTTGATATGAAATACTTTAGATTCAATCAAAATCATTAGTCCCTATCCTTGGTAAGAGTACTAACTCTTGGGTCAATCCAAGATAGATCACTCATTCTTAATCTTCCTTCTGCAACACCAAGAAACTACTGTATTCTGCACAAATCCTCATTTGAACAGCTCTGAAATCCGAGTTATCTAGCACAAATCAAATTCAGCTCTCGGTTGCCCAATGGGAAATTTCACTCATATTAGTGTTTTCCATCAGGTATGAAATCTCGGAGACCTTCCAAAAAAGGTGAAATATGACGGTTATTGATTGATTGGAAATGAGCAAAACAGTGAAATGACTCATTTTCTTTGTTCTGTTTGTCCAAAAGCTTGCTAGGTGAAATTTCGGAGTTTTCATGGGTGTGGAATCCGATTCATATAGAAGAAGTGAGGAATTTCAACTCTCGTAAATGACCCACTACCTACGTTAGTTTTTGTGTGAGATGTTGAATGGAGAATTGCTTAGGGCACGATTCTAGACTACGAGTCCGAGGGAGTGGAGCTTTTATACGGCCGTGCTCATCCCCTAGCAATAGTTATCTTTCTTGAGGAAGCAGAGAACCTAAAGATTGGGAGGATGTTAAAGGCATGCCAATATTGTTAATGCTCTAGTCACTAGAGTCCAGTGTGTCTCAGTAATTTGTGGCCGCCGCTCAAAATCAAACCACGGTCATACCCTGCTGTAGCATTTTCTATTCATATCTCCCAACGTGAAAATGGAGACATTTCTGCGAAGAAACAGGTCACCCATAACGACCGTAGGGTTCCGAAACGTGCACCTGCAACCACCTCGCAGGTTCTCTCCGCTCTTCAAATCTTTTGAAAACTCCTGGATCCAACCTGCTGAGAAAATCCCTTTACCTGCTCCTTAGCTCCGAACCTCAACTCCACCCTCCGGCCTTTTTCCATCCAACACAGAAGAAACATTTTTGTCGATACTCGCTTCCCACGTGACGTCACTCCCATTAATTGCTCTCTAGCCATCAGACTTCGCCCCCGTCTTATATAAACTACCCACAGAAAAAACCACATTGACGTGACTCTTAAATATAACTCTGGAGTATTTTAAACCCTTCGTTTTTTTTCCATCTTGAAAGAAAAAAAGTTCTCCGAGAATTTTTTTCTTGCTGTAACCTCTAGAGTTTGAGGTCTTGAACCTACCGAATGATACCACTCAACATGCAAACGCGACGGTTTTCTACCCTGCACCAATAAAAAAAAATCGACCCACCCAACAGTTAGAAGACTGTAATTTATCCCTCAAAAGTAGCTTAGGGTTCATCTCGGCCCTTCCTTCGCGCCCTGCGTGTTCTTTAGCTCTAAGTCCTTCTTCTGTGAGCCTTTCCGGGAATCTTGTCGGAAATGCGCCAGACGTTGTAAGCCCATAAAACTTCTACGGTATTCTCCGTTGGATGCCCTACGACCTGCTGGGGAACTATAAAATGGGTTGACGAATTGCTTTTTCGGACGTCCCTCGGAGCAAGGCTTAGTCAGTAAAGGGGCGCCTATCAGGATTGATCCACAGGGTTGTGTGAAAACGCAGACATGTAAAGGGAAAACGCAAAATCCATGAAAATACTGTATGAATGTAAGTACCTACGCGAGCGTGTGTATTGGTGTGACAAATTTATTCTATACTGTCCAGGCTATAATTCTTAATTGATTTTCCTGGTTCTTATTCTTTCGATCCCAATTGGAGTTAGCCCAATAGCTTTTGCAGACAGGAGGGGAAATAGAGAGGGTATATTTTTGCTATCATAAAAATGTTTCATTGTCTTAAGAACTTGATTCAAATAGTAAAAGACTTCTCCTATGGTTGAACTGCAACATTTGAAAAAGCTGATTTGTTCCACGTGTAGTACATTAAACATTAAATCGAAAAAGAAAATGTATTCACGCATTGCTCTGTAACTTTCTTAATTTATAACGCCCGTTTGAATACTTTTTTCGTTGTTGTTGAACGCACGAATGATTGTTGGTTGAAGTTGGATTAGAATCAGAGAACGATGATCTTATTCGTTTCTGGAAGATATTGAAAAGAGAGTAGTTTTCTAGTATAATTTGATGAAGTGTAAAAATATAGCATTTTCTCTTCCTATTCCTAATTCAACCTTTTTCTCATTGAATACATTTCATTTCTATTCAGCTTTGGTAATTTTGACTTGAGGTCGGAAGGTACTCACTGCCTTGGGTTTATTTTGTTTCCTCGTTGACTTTACAGATCAAAGTTGTTATGAAAGAGAAAGATGTTGTATTCAATGCAAAAAGGTTTATTGGAAAGGAAAATTATGTGTGTATATACTGATGGACAGGATGAATAGGGAGGTTCGTTGAATAGCAATAACGCCATGAAGTCGGGTTTCTCATTTCAAATACGCAGGAAACAATATCTCATCGAATTACCCAGATCATTCGTCTTCTATAATTAGAAAGCACATGTGAGTGAGAGCCCCGTTAGAAAATAGAACCGAGCGGCACGGAGAGTTCTGTCGAGGGAAATGCACTTGAGGCCGTCAACTCGAAAGCCACCCCTGCAAAAGTTTTCACCCCCTTTCCGACTGGGGTGGGAACATCCCCTAGCTCCGAACAACCCCTAGCTCGGAAGGGTGTGGCCCAGCTGCCTTCAACTCGACGCTCTCCCTATAAGGGCACGGAGAACTACCGGCAGACTCCCGTACAATATGGCTCGCGCAAGAAAGCCTGGGGAACTTGTTGATGTTCCCATTGTTTCCTTTCTTTTTGACACTTACTCGCACTTGGCTTCCTCGTTTTTTTGACGGCCTTCAAGTGAGTTATTTCCTGGAGTTGAGAGTGTAGCGATTAAATTATCCTGAGGGAATTTTAGTGGAGAAGGAGTGTAGAACAAAGGATAACTGTGCTTTCACTAGCAAGGTTAGGTAAAGGTAATAGTGGTTAGGTAAACTTCTTTTTCTTGGTCGATTACAAAGGTTCATTATTGAAAATATACACGCATAATTACACTTCTAAAAATCCCCTATTTTAATGCTATAAGAGCTCTTCAGGAATGTTATGAATTGGATGGAAACTGATACAAATGATACCTCTTTACAGAAAACTCATGTGATTCCTACCATATTGGAATATCGTAAAATGTCCTATAGGTATTGGATTTCTGATCGGAAAATTTAGAGAAAAAAATAATGATATATTCCTGTATTATTTGATATGTAGTCCGGTATTCTTCATTCCTGTAGCCCCTCCTAATCCATATTAGTTGACATTTACAGATAGTCGGAAAGAGCTTCTTTAGTTTCTGTTCCACTTTTTTCCACTCATCATATGATGTACTCCTCTTCGTTCATGAGATGTACCAATATTGCTGACCAGCAAGTTTAGCATACAAGTTGAAGTTACCTGTTTCGTAAATATACCTATTCTAATATAAATGTAGTATAATTGTAAATATTCTTCAAATTTTTCAAGGAAAAGATGTGAGAATTCCAATTCTTTTCCTGCTTACAGGGGTTATCTCCCGTTATTCAATCGATCATGTATTTAAACTGAACAGATAAAGTGACAAAGACTTTACGAAAACCCGCTGATGGGCACCACTAAGTTAGAGTGCTTTCTTAACCCGTTAATTTATTTAAAAATTACTCGACGAGGCTTAATTACGAAGATAGCGATATTTAATTTTGCCTTTGGCCTAAGGTTAGCTAAAATGTGCCTGGTCACGGAAGATGTTTATCATAAACACACTTTTCAGTTTTTATTCCTGTTTCTCATCTTTTATAGGAATAACGCCATTTTTATGAGATATAAAATTCGTAGTTTATATGAATCTCTGTAGAAAACTAATGAGCAGTCGACGCTCATGGTAATTACATGTTATTTTCTGTTCGCACCAACATTGTATTTTAATAAATTCGGTGAAATTATGAATTTAATGGATGTAATAACAATAAGATTATATTATGTATTATAATGATGTGAGAGTGCGAGAAATGGAATCATTCTCACTAATCTTCGTAGTTACCCTACGTAATAATCACGTTTCCACGCCCACTGAAGGTTTCAATTACTCGAAAAAGTCATTTCGCGAGTGCTGTCATAATTCACAGCAATTCTGGCAATTCATTCCACCGCTCCGCCCTAATTTATTAAGCAATCCTCCGCCAACCTAGGTAATCCATTCAGACTTGTTGCTGAAAAATGAAAAGTGGGGAACAATGAAGGGAACACAAGTATTACAGGGCTGGAGACAAACTGTCGTCGAGGGAGGTCCTATGAAAATAAATTCGTCCGGCGAAAAAAAAAACCCTCGGGAGAGAATGGCCTTGCCCGAACTACGGGTCGCTATAAACGTTCGAATGATTTATCAGAGGTACATAACAGAAACTCGTGGGCGAGCGGCCAAAACGTTTTTCGCGGGGTCTTCCGACGACATCTGGTCTTGTAGAATGCGTTGTAAAGAAGAAAGACGAGGATGACATTGATGATGCGTGCAAAACGCTATGTTAGCTAACTGAAATGGTTTCAGTTGGTTTTGAAGTACCGACTTGACTGATGACTCATAGAATGCATGCGAATTTCGAGCCATTTTATGAGTTCTGGATAACTTGTTCGATGATCTTCGTTACCCGTGGCCATGCAGAACATTTGCTAGTTTAAATTGGCAGTAAATTTTGTACAGAGAGGCTTTTTATTCCTCTGAGATGTAAACAGTCTTTCTATGATTTTGCTTCACATCAATCAACCTAGATGCACCTAACAAGAAGCGTTGTTTTCACTTTCAAAATCGAAATCCTCATACATTTCAAGTTTTAGTCCATTTTCGTCGTCTATCTGCCAATCCTTGTTACTACCTTAATTAATGAATCAAGCCAAATTATGAGTGATAGTACTTAAAGTATTGTGAGTGCCACCAGAAATAGCGTCACCATATTAACGCCCGCATCTCTCTGTTAGAGACCAGAGTTTTAGACCATTTTTGCAAATCCTTCTGTTGACCTTAATTTATAAATCAAGCCAAATCATGAGTGATAGTGCCGTATTGTAAGTGGCAGAATAGCATCACCTTATTTATGTGTCGACTTTAATTTATGAATCAAGCCAAATTATGAGTGATAACAACCCTCATCTCTCTGTTAGAGACCAGAGTTTTAGACCATTCTTCCAAATCTGCAAATCCTTGTGTTGACCTTAATTTATGAATCAAGCCAAATTATGAGTGATAGTACCGTATCGTGAGTACCACCAGAAATAGCCACCTTATTAACGCCCGCATCTCTCTGTTACAGAGACCAGAGTTTTAGACCAGTTCTGCAAATCCTTCTGTTGACCTTAATTTATAAATCAAGCCACATTATGAGTGATGGTGCCGTAGTATAAGTGGCACCAGAAATAGCACCACCTTATTAACAACCCTCATCTCTATGTTGGAGACCAGAGTTTTAGACCATTTTTGCAAATCCTTATGTTGACCTTAATTTATGAATCAAGCCAAATTATGAGTGATAGTACCGTATCGTGAGTGCCACCAGAAATAGCATCACCTTATTAACGTCCGCGTTAACCACCTTATTAACGCCCGCATTTCTCTATTACCGGGAATCTCGCGACTCCTTTTGAAGTAAAAAAGAAACGCCCGCAGGATCGTAGTCAGGACGAGTGACGTGGAATTTGTAAAAAGGGACCTTCAAAAGGAGACAGCTGACCTTCTCGGAGGCCCTTCGCCCAGGTCCTTTTGTGTGAGACTTGACCCCCGCCGCTTTCTTTGAGTCCCTTTTCGACGCTCCAGCATTCTCTTTAAATGGTCTCAGCTGTAATAACGACGGTGGTTTTGAAAGGGAGTTATTGTCGATGATGGTTTTAATGGACGGAGCAAAGTTTTTAGGAAAACCTTGATTTCGTTTGGTTACAATGCCAAGCCTCGGTTTCATGCACAAAGCTCTTCTTAAAAGTCTTCTGCTGTTTCAACAACTTCAACATTTGTGTTAACAGTTGTGGTTCTGTATTCCTGGTGAATGTATTATTTGCCAGATCTATATATACAAATGGATTTTCCATGGATAACATTTCTCAGCCAGAGTTAATTTCAGCTTGTCCGTCAAAATGGTCAGCCATCTACTTGACGAATTTGAGAGATGTGTAATGGGTATTGATGTTTTCTAAATTTCACATATTCCATTTGGGTGAATACACTAAAGCCACCCAATCTGACTTACGGAATATTGTCATAGTAGAACCCAAATTCAGAGCAGTTCCTAATCAACCGAGAAGTTTGAGCGAAACCAAACCTGTATCTATTTCAAAATTTATGAAACATGCACGGATAAACTAGTCTACATGCTAAAAACCTCAACCATTATAATGTAACATCATTTTATTGTTTATGCTGTCTAAATTCAAACGTGAAGTCGATGAAAAACGACGTCACAGAATCAATTAAGCATTTTATTTGACAGTTACTATGAATGATTGAGTTTTAATCGTATGACTTTGTGTTATCCATTGAATCTTGTTTTCTTCTCAGTTAGTTGTCATAAAGGTAACGTCTGTGTCCCCAGTGGGGTGTATGACTTCAAGTTTGCAATGTATCATCACTGTGTGAAAAACCAATAGTATGGATCCACCTACAAAGCGTTCAGATAACTTGACTGGCTATGAAAGTTACAAAGTTAAGAGTACAGCTCTGCAAAATACCCCTGCAAGGGCGCCTGGGAGGGATGTCTCAACTATTTTATAAAGGGTCAGTTATTATCGTATGGATTCCTTATATTGAGTTGATATTCAGGTCACTACCACCCTTTTACTATATTTTGAAAAGTTGTCCATTATTTTCCAACTCTACGTTTGTTTCCTCCTGTGTTGCCGAGTAACGCTTCAAACACACATAAAGAGATCTGGCCTCCGACAAGGGGTCACGCACCCTCTCCATATCACTTTCTTTTACGTTCTGGGGTTCTTTGTCTGAAGACCTATGTAGGGTCACCAATCTCTCCTTCTTTTTAAAACTGCCTTCATCTCCACAGTCGAAATGCTGATGTTAGGGTGATGTCCCAGGGATGGGGGAGCGGTGGAGGTACAAATGTGCCCTTCTACCAAAAAGGGCGATAAAAGGGTCGCCTTTCGCATCCTCTTGTAATCACACATTCCTTCCTACTTCTAAAGCGCCTTGCCGTTGTTCGAGCCTCCACTTCTATAGGAGTTGCGGTTCTCCATTTAGTACCTACACAGTGAGAAAACGACTCTCATAACAGTTAGTGAAAGGGCTAATTGTTCCATTTACTTAACCCCGTCCGTCTCTGCGCTTCCCTCAATTTAAAAACCTTTTTCTCTACTAATTTAACGCAATATATTCCTAACAATATTGTCTTACAGTTGTTTTCTATTGTATAGCTTTTCCAAACCAATTTGAGCATTTTCCAAAGCAATTTGAGAATTTTCCAATCTAAGAAACTTTCACTACTAAAAAGGAAGAGGGAGTTTTCCAAACCGAATCGACAATTTTATAAGGCAATCCAAGACTTTTATTGAAAACAAAATTAGTGAAGCAAAATTAAAGAATAGCACTTTATGAACAAATTAACACTGAAATCAAAGAGACAAAATTAACGAAGAATACTTCATAAAAATTACGATCTTGTTAAGAACAGAAATAATCGAGGCCACTCTGCGTTTGGCTGGTCTTAGATTGGAAAATTCTCAAATTGGTTTGGAAAAATCTCAATTTGGTTTGGAAAAAGCTGTATTTGGTTTGGAAAATTCTCAATTCGACTTGGAAAAGCTATATAATGGATCATCAAGTAGCCACAAAATATGTATTCTAGCGAATTTTTATTGCTTGAATGTTAGTATGAGTTTTAAAATAGTGCTCTTTGACTATTTTTAGCAGCTCTAATATGTTTTTTCTTTCTATTTCAGGTAAGCTGGTGTGAAGGATAAATGTCGTATTTGTAAGTCCGAATTTGGAATTGCCTACCTGTTTTTATGCTGAATGTAGATATGTATGCATGACATATTAATTCAAATCACTCGTTTCTTCTATCAGATTGGTGTGTGAATCCCTAAGATCAAAAACTTCTCTTTTTGATTATTTGTTTCTCACAATTTGGTATGAAATTGAAGAAATTTGACTATTTAAGAGTTATAAGTGATTTCTGCACGGATAAAAGGTCGGCTAAATCTCTTATTTGGTTTGAGTTGGTGACAAGATCCATGCAAAGAAAGAATTATAGATATTATCTGCATGAGTCAGACACGTCGGTCGCGATATTATTGGGCGGACTGGATGTTTCGCGGAAGGCGCTTCCTGCAGTTAGTCACCAATTCGTCTGAGTGACGGGTGTCTTGTTTGCTTCATTGCTGATTCACCTAATCGCCCGCCATACAAATAGCGTAACGTTTTTCAAATGCAACGACGGGATCCCACACCCATCTATTCATCAAGTTCTCGTAATTGATATATTAAGAAGAAGAATTTATGGCTAATATTTTGATAATATGCTGCTATTCCATGGGTCAACAATACTTAACCCTCCGCTAATAAACCCCTTTGGTCTTGTCTGTGTTACTCGCGCCAATTCGTCTCCTAATTCCCCGACAAACCTTTCAATTTCACTTGTAACTTGCCTCATAATGTCAATTATATGTTGAAACAGCAAATGAAAGTATTGCTTCGTTCATCCAGATCGAATAATCCATTATAGCGTTTAATTTCGTTGTCTCATTCCGACCATAACGGGTAGTGAACGGCGATGATATCCATGTACTTGGTTACTTAGCTTGTAATGCATTTCAAATTTCCGTTAATACTATTTGTTGTGTATTTATTTAGTTATTATTCAAGAATGTATTGATAAAGATATATACTTGTAGGAGATATAGCATTTCCAAGTCAAATTTAACCTTTTCACCATTATTACATAAAACAAAATCACGTTTTATTGAAAAAGAAATCAAAAAGGAAAATATTATTTTTAAAAAAATTTCTATGGGAAAAAAAAAACGTTCATCACTTCTTTACTAACTATTTTATGGACATGATGCTCCTGCTCCCTCAGGATGTCATATTTTTTGGCAATTTAATACAAGTATCTACTCGTATTTCACAAAATACCTATTTGTACTTTTCTTTAAGTTAGATTGAAAAAAATTCTTGTGGTGGTAGCCCCAACTATGAAGTTTAAAATCGCTCCGACAATGAGAAATCAACATTAACCTTCTGCAATTAGGAGTCTAATGAACACTTATAGAAATTGAAACTTGCATTAAATTGTTTTTACATCTCTATCGAAAAATGAATGCTAAACAACCCATAACAATGTCAAGTATGAAACTTACATACCTGTTTTAGGAACGGCTAACTTTATTTTTGAGCCCCAACTGTATAGAAATGGCGGAAGCATGTTGTTTCCTCAAAGGGCAGGGTTACCAACGCTGAAAAAACTTTGAATTGCCAAAAAATGCCCTCATTTGAGAGAGCTACGATGATTTCCTTCAAACCCATGACAATGAGACAGACGGTTTGGGACAAACTTTGAGCACTTGATTCGTACAGACTATCTAAAAGTTAGTCCCACTTGTAAACGCACTAACATCCAGTAACTAATTCTAAAAAAAAATGCTAGTTGAAATATTTCCGGTAACACGTACTTTGAGCGGATAACATTTCGGATTAAGTTCAAATTCTGACTCACGGACAGACCATGACAATGAGATCAGAGGCACATTTCGATCAATTACCGGTATGTAAAATGAAGAGTAGCCGAACTTTATGACAGCCATGAGCCAAAAAATAATTTTTGGAAAAAGTTGAACAGAAAATTATTTATCAATGAAGGACAGTGATTGTCCCGTGAAATAGGAATCACCCTAATAGATATTACTTTCTTTTGTTTTTGCTCTTGTTGGAAAATTGCGTTCTGGATCTTTTCACCCTGAACTCTGCGGTTACCGAGCAGACGTATTTATGTGGGATTTATTCATTCCCAGGAGGGTGCGGTTGAAAGCGCGGGGCTCGGCTCTTTGTGAAACCTTTTTGTATCAAAGCGTTCGTACAAACAAATGCCCCAGAGGGAAACCCAAACGAGGTGCTGCGTGTTGCCCATCCGATTGAAATGAGCGAAATACGGCGTTGCCTCCGGGGCACCGCATCCACTTGGTCGAGCTGTTACGTCCGCTATATAAATTGAGCCAGCAGATTCAGGCCGGAATAGCAGTTCGGGGTAGAACAGAGGAGCGTGTTGGTTAATTGAGTTATCTCCTTCGTCAGGGGCTGGTGGCTACGGGCGTGACGGTGATATGGTATAGAAAGGTCTGTGCGACTCGGAAGATGAATGATAGAAACGTCTGAGGTGTGCTTGGTTGCCTTGGAAGCAAAAACGCTATGTACACAAACTTCCACGTAGATAACTGCTCTTCCCCGTTCTATAGGTACTTTCACTACCCACCGATACTATTTACGTAAGTAGCTCACCGTTAAACTTGTGATAATGTCATTCGTAATCGTTTTTCTGTTGAGATGTAGTAATCACATACACCGAATTCCACACAGGGTGGACAATTTAAGCTATAAAAGTGTATCACTCTAACGGAAACCTGTTAGTGCTCAGTTCTTGATGTGACATAAAGTAGTGTACAGTTATTATCTCTACATACACTCAGTAAAAAATGTCTCCGTACACCCCAAAAATGTGTAATTTTTTTCCAACGATCCAGACAAGCTAATTCGGATGTCTAGGTTCAAGGTTGATAGGTGATATTATTTTTCTGATTGGAAACCTCGAACACAAGAGCCATCCATTTTAGAAAAGAGGTAGAATAAATTCTCTACAAGCAAACTGGAGTTCATACAAATAAGTGCAGGATCAATCAAGACTCCTCCCACCCGCAATAGCAACTATCAGAAGTCTAAAATCATGAAAATTAAGGGATCAGTATTTTTCCGGTCATGGTCATGGAAGTCTCACAGGGCAGCCTATTAGAATTGATCCAGGTTAGTGAGGTTTAAAACAAACTTGAGAAAAAAAACAGTGACTGAATACATTCATATACCGTTGCAGACCGTTCCAAGGCCGAAGACTTGACAAAAACTATAGGTGCCCTAAAGCAATTCTTGAACAATTTTCAAGCAAACAATTCTGAAAAGATTTCCATCGTTGATTTTAGTTATTGAACGTGTATTGTATTGTATGTACCCCCAGATACCTGCGTGGCACGAGTGCTGCCAGATGCCATCCAATATGACTAAGAAACTCGTCGATTAGCTGAAGCCCTATTTGTAAAGTTATCAGCAAAAAGGAGGGCCCACTAGCTATCAATCCATTTTTGAGCTCGGTTTTCTAGTGTCTTTGGACTGTACGGAAACTTTATTGCCTTCATAAAAATGAATTCGTTTACGTTTGATGACGATTTGGCCTGGTTTGTTTAGTTGGAAAATTGTTTGACTTGAAATACGTTATTTAAGACCTCTGTAAACACATTCTTAAAATTAGTATCCAATTTTTCTAAGATCGTGAGGTGCAGCTATAAGATTTGTGAAAAGCCAAGTGGGTGTACGGATACATTTTTTACCGAGTGTAGTTCCACGCTTTCAAGCATTCTGAGGTCGTTATAGCTTTGTTCAATAATCCCTTGAAACAGGGCCCTCCCATTGACAAGAGCATAGTTTCAAGTTGGTGACAGTGCTCTGATGGTTGTTGACCAGCCATTGAACAAGGCGTACACTATTAAGTTTTAGTGCCATCTCGACATTTTAACCTCTCAACTCTAGAGGTCAATTTAACCCATTTTTCGTGCTACGAAAGTCTCATCTAAGCGCTACTAAGACTTTTTAACTAATCGTGACTAACTAGCGCGTTTTAACTAACCCTGAGTGGGGTCCTATTCTTCCTGGCAATTACATTTTTCACACTTGAGGTACGCGAGTCCAAGCATTCCTCGTCAATGAGGGAGACGCCGCGCCGGCCGCTCCGCATTCCCACCCAATGGGCAGGACGCATTCCACGCGCCGACCTCGAACCACGTGCGCGCATTCTGACTTCTTCGTAGCGCACTATCTTTTATCATTCTCATGAGAAATGTCCGGTGTTCACTAACAGCTTTTAAAGATCAAGCTTTGATCTTTCTCCTATAGTACCGATTAGAATATTGAGTGTTGAGGTTTTAAAGGTTGAAAAACAACGCTTTTGTAAGCTTTTGCCGCAATAATCTAGCGTAGAAGTTTTCACGTAGTTGCAGATAGACAATTTGGAAGAACAACATGCAATATCTCCCGATTTCGACCAGTTTGTGGCCTACAAACTTCTATTACATAGATACTTACCTATTTTATTAGTTCCATCGTCTAATTATCAAGATTTGAATATTGTGCAAGAAATTTGAATCTAGATGAAGTTGTAACTATCGCAATATTTTATCATGATAGTGTTAAGGAGTAGGATCGAATGTGCCGCCCGAAATCATCAAGGTTTCGTGTATTTATACTTACATATGTGCACCAAGTTAAGGTGTCGTTTACTGGGTTTGCTCTAAAGGAAAGTCTTCAGCGTTTGATGAATTTGTGGCATCTCAACGTTGCTGTTCTATTCGTATAATCAGATTCCTAAATTCTGACGGTCAGAGTGTAGCTACCTTCTATTGCAGGGGTGCTCAAACTTGAGAGAGGCTGCAAGTATGTGTGATGCAGGGTTGTCGTACATACACGATACACCCTACCTACCTAGGTTCCACACAATTTACATTATTTTAGTCAAGGTTTGGGTTAGGTCTACTTAAGTTCTTCTCTACAATATCAATGGAAAAAACCCCTAGTTATTCAAAATTGCGAGTTTATTCGTTGTTACAAAACAAAAGAGTTACATATGGTGTTAAACTTAACTAAGGAGTGAATTTGGATGTTGAAGCATGGCACTGCATGTCCTCAGCATACTTTTCGTAGGATCGTGCGTAACCACTGAGTGCTAATTGCAAGCATGATGACATATGATCGTCAGTTAGTCGAAGCCGATATTTTGACTTAATTATCTTCATTTCAGAAAATGCAGACTCTCACAAGTAAGTTGACCCAAACATTGCCTTCAGTTGAAGGGCGATTTGTCTTAGATTCGGATATTTATCTTCAGATATAAACCACCAGAAATTTGTATCAGATGCTGTAGCTTTGAGATGTATATCTGATATAATCTGCACCAACTCATTTTTTATTTAAAAAATTTTTCTTCTCGAGATCTACTCAAAAAGCACTCGCGATCGACCGTTTGAGCACCCCTGTTCTATAGACTCTGTCATGATTTTCACTAGGAAATAACAAATGGTTTTTAAATATATTTCTCGCTCCCCTTCCCCCCCCCCCCCTTTTAATGGTGCCATAATTTGCAATAACCATTCTTTTCAACAATAAAACAGTTTCCTACCATAATGTATCCGTTTCTAAACATGACTCCATAGTTATTTACTGACTACTACAAATTAAATTTTCATGGCCCGTTTTACCGTAGTGAGCTAAATGGGAGTTGATCAAAAACCTGATGTTACCCTTCAGACACCACTGTTAACTCAGAATTAATTCATATTGAATAAGCTAAAATTATAGTAAGTACCTATTTCTAAAAAAAAAAGTAATAGTAATAATTTGGGATCCTAGTTAGCCTTACTTTTCCCGAACACTTTCTCCTGATTTTCGTTGCACTATTAGAGCCTGTTTGAAGTTAGCAATCTTTGCAATCCATCGAGTTTTCGTGTTTGCGGCGATAAGGGTTGTTAGATATTTGGAGAGATTTAGGTTTGAAGAAATAGTTCATCATTAAAAGGATAGAAACAGCACTCCCAAGAAAGTAATGATGTTAAGCCGTGACATACGGTTCCTGTTGAGGGAAAAAAGGGAAAGAATTCTGAATCTATCAAACTACTTGAGAAAACATGAACCAGAACACGGTACCGTTACTGGATTTATTCAATTAGCTTGATGTGATTCTCCCGAATGTATTAGGCCCCCACGCTGTGATTGGTAACCCCAGATTTCATTTGAGATTGAAAAGGTGTCCATAGGCCCGACTTAAACCAGTAACCACGTCATAGAGATCATTTCCATCGTTCGTTCTCGAGGCCCAACCAAGACGAAGGGAACATATTGGTCAGCAGCGTCAAAATGATTTATTATAATAGCACCAGACAAAAAACGAGAATTTTATTTTTGGAGTCGGTAAGGGGGCATTTCTAACTATCTTTTTTTGTCCGCATCGTTGGTAAGCTTATTCCTTCGACCCTTGTTGTGACGGTGAGCTCGACACCGACAAAGAATGCATTCTAGACAAAAAAAATAGGCCTAGTTGAAGACTCACTAGACGGGTTTTCTAGGTTGTAAGTGCCTTGGACTGACCCAGAGAACGTGGACTTCCCTGTCGATGTGGATGGGGGTTGGGGTCTGTGGGCTACGGCTAAGGTAACCGGCCTCCCCGCCGCGCGCTCGGCTGCCTCTGCGGCTTCTCCAGACCCCTTAACCTCGGGAAGCATCCGGGTAACTGGTCCAGACAAAGGGAACAGTGGGTTTTTCTCACAAGTATCGCATCTTGTCCGCGTGATCTTCTTTCGCTTTCGTTTCTCCGGTTGACTGATTGGAAGTGTACTTTACGTTCATTTGGAATTGAACGGATTCAAACTTCACTCGACCCAATCGTCAGAGATGTGTTTGGAACTTGCAGCCTAGCCCTAAGAGGATTGAGGGTGTCGGATCTCAGTTTTTATCAGAAACTTGCCATTTCTCAACTATTTAGTACAATATTAGTGAACGAATATCAAGTTTTCTCTAATGTAAGCATCGTTGAGTAGTTCTTGTATTACAGTCGTCCGTTTTGTCGGAAAATTGACACACAATCCCCCCTCCCTTTCCCCAGGTTAATCATCTGAGCCATCGGTCTCTTCCTTCTCAAATTCTGAAGATTCGGAGGTTTAGTGCAAAACTGGTCAATAACTTTCACGCTTCGGATAAATACAATATAATCGACCAGTGAGTCCTGCGAAGCGGACAAATAATTTCGTCAGGCACATAGTTTTCTTTCATCACTTCCCAGGGTACGGAAGTTTTGTATGTGGATTTTTTCTTTCTCGAACTTGGTTCCAGAGGGTTCTGGGCTGTTATTCATTCTCATATTACAGAACGTAGTCCAAACCAGGTGAGAATCGTAAGGATCGAGGACTCGCTTTGCACTGATGGTATGGCGCCCATTTGGAACATGGTTCATGCTGAAAAGGCTAGAAATAAATTCTCTATGCACATCCGAAGTTAGTACCCTACACTGCTTTCAGCGGTGGCTTTTGCTCCACTTGAGCTTTCCTGATTTCTGAAATTCAACATTATCAGTGGTAGTACCTACGAGATGATTGTTATGCTTCTTATTTTCTGAAATTAATTTATTAATCAGTTACCAAGTACTTGATTAACAAATCAGGTCTTGGAAAATGTTAGAATGGCTTACGGATGTGTCGATGGATGGCTGATAGAATAACTTTTTTCATAAAGGCTCCACATACTCTTATTCGTTATGGAGATCTTCGACAATTATACTCGTACCACTTGAGGTTAAAGAAGTTTTCAAAACACAACAACAAAATTATTTTAAAATGATGGAATAGATATGAATGTGGAGATATATACGGCTTAGTATAGAACCCTGAACTCCAAACTAGACTCTTACATAGGAGTATTACTAATATTTCATTCATACTTTTATGCAACTCTAAATTTTATAATGAGTATAAAGATCTATCTACTAATGTTTGAAGATATAATCTGAAATGTGTAAATTCGCTTGCTATGTATAAGTTTCTTGATGCTTTTCAAGCGATTTTCGAAAGACACTAAGAATAATCAGTATTAGTGCTTGCTCTATCTTTCGCTTTAAGTGGAAGGTTTTGTTTACCTTCATATCTGCTCCGATTCGTCACAATGGGAGACTAAAAACTTTCTTTGGAAATCAATTAGTCAATAGAAGGTGATAATACCTATTGATTGAACAATAACGTGATAGTATCTCTATTTTCAATTCACTCTGTCGGAAATCGTTGGAACCGTCGCGAGTTCCCTTTGGGAAGTTGCATCTTGATTAGACTCCAGTGGCAGACCGATCTCTTCAGAGTCCGACGCTCTTCGAATGCGTCTCCTCGCCCCCTAATTGAACCTGACAATCTCAAGTTACAGGTTCTCATCCCACGAGAGGCTATTATTATAATTTGAGGGCATTTGTCCTACCAGCACGTCCACTCGATGAGAAATTCTCGACTTTCAACGAGTCGAAGAAAAAAGTCGAGTTTCGGAAGCGTCGAAAATGAAACGTCTGGCGCGGAGATTACGGCAATCATTTCATGAAGAACTTGAGTTGTTTTAATAGAATGATATTCTCCTCAAGGGCTTGTTCTCCGACCCGTTCGTACGTACTTACTTAGGTCTGTGCTTGTCTTTAGAAGCTTGAAATCTTACTTTACACTATTACGAACTTGCTTTTCTTGTTCACAAACTGTTCTTGTTCAATCAGTACTTAATTATTGTAACCCAAGTGAAATGCAAGTTGAGTTCTTCGCAAAGTCGTGTAAAGCTTAGCAATATTTAACGTAACGAGCGACTAATTATATATAACGGCAGTTAATCCCTGTTTTGGTATCCACCACGGGGTGAAAAAAAACTTGGTGAACGCATCATCTCGTCTCGAAGAAGGCCACGAAGAATATGAAAGTTTCTCTTCACTCTTTCAGAAGACATGAATGGACGTCATTAATCAGTCATGTTTTTTCACGATGCTTTTGACGTAAAGGTCACGTTAACTGTAAAGAACCTACAGTTATTGTACAAATTAATTTCGACTGCGCATCCATGAATTGACCACTTTTTCGTTGGCGCGGGAGTCTCATAACGATATCGTTACAGTTATCTCCTTTATTCTGTGATGAATTCTGTTAGTGATTCACAATGACGAAATGTGTCATGCGATTCCTGCTCTTATTCATACTTATCTTCTGCCCTGTTTGCCGCTGTCCTTGAACAGCATTTCCTTTCGTTTATGAACCGAAATTCTTCCTCATTGCCTTAATTGTACATGTATTTCTTACAATTGTATATCTTATTTAGAATTTGGGATGAATTACTCTTCTTCGACCGTCCCAATTAAAATAAACCCCAGTATTAAATGAGGTAATGTAAGGGGAAAATGTGAATTGATTACCTCGAGTTTGAAGGTGGGAAGAAGGATAGGGTATGGGGAGAATAGTTAACACACAAATTGAACATGTTGAAATGGAAAATTTAAATTTTTCCTAGATATTTTTGCCCATTTATACCAGACTTTGGGGACAAGATTCCCTCTGTCAATATATTGCTCAACTCCTGGTTGCTCAAATTTACTGCAGTTAAATGGTCTCAATCTTGTGTCGGTCATTTTGATATCCCACTTTATCAATTTGAAATGTTTTCCGATGTATAAAGATACAGGATTAAAATCCGAGCCATCTCTTTGCTTGTTCGTGATACTTCTGAGTTCTTTTGCTCTTTCTTCAGCGTTACATGGCAGTTACATGTTGGCCGAGTTATCTCGGGTTGGAACCTGAATACCATTGCATCTAGTTTTGAACAAGTAAAAGAAACCTAATTTATTCAATCATAATCATTTCATTTATTCATATATGATATAGAGAAATTAGTATGCAAATACGTGCTGTAAAAATATAACTTATCATTGGCGGTCAGAAGATAAATTTCAGAAGTTATATCTAACTGAACTACACTTATAATGTGGTCACATTTAAACATAATAAAAAGTAATGCATACATTTTTTTTCTTCAATTGGCATCAGCCAGAAGCCATAGCCGTGAACTATATAATTGAAAAACGATTTGAGGAAATTTATAGAACAAAAGGCCTTTAAAAAACAAGTTACATATAACACTGAGTTAAAAAAAATGAAAATTCATTAAAAATGGACTGGATTAGCCGTGAATTATAATTGAAAAACGACTTGAGGAAATTTATAGAACAAAAGGCCTTTAAAAAACAAGTTACATATAGCTCAGAGTTAAAAAAAGAAAACTTAGATATTTGAATTCACTTCTTGGATAAATGGACATATATGTTTTGTAAACGGGCAGAGATTTAGAATTTAAATATTTGGTCATGATTGGAGACTCCAGTTGCTAGTGCATTATATTTAACACCGTATTTCTAGCCGACGCGTATTTTGGGCGATCTATGAAAATGTGTTCCAGTGTCTCATCTTCAACCAGCGCAGTAGTCACAAGTGGGGGAATTAAAGATACTTATTTTAAATTTTTAAACTTTACACAATCCATGAATTATCCTCGTAGTGAATATGAATTATCCTCGATTCGGCACCAACTCAGGTACAGTGATGATTTACTTGATGTGATGAATCAATTACGGAAAGAAGAACAATACATAGAATGGAAAATAGAAATTAAAATCAAATGGTGATAGTCTTCACATACCTGACAATTTATAACTATTATCTCCTCCGTTCCCCCTCCTATCTGCACAGCTAGACTGACATTGGGATCAAATAAAATTAGATTCACGAAAACCAGTTGAGAATTGTAGCCTGTGTATTGTCGACAACATTTTTCATAAACACATAATAGACACTGAGTTAGACGTATATTTTTTTCTGTGATTCGGTTTTAGAATGGATTGAAAGGGGTTTCTTTTTTTTTTTCTCATGTTTTGGTTTGCTGGTGTACCCCAAGGAAGTGTATTAGGCCCACTACTGTACCTCCTGTACACCAGTGACTTACCAGAAGTAGATCAAAGCATAACAGCAACATTTGCAGATGACACTGCAGTCCTGGCAGTGGTTGAAAGCAACAATGAATCAATTTCCAAACTTAATAGATCCCTCTCTAAAATAAATATCTGGACATCAATATGGAGGATCAGATTGATCAGTCCACGTTGACTTTAAAAATCGGAAGATCAACTACATACCTACTTTCCTCAACAACGTGGCAATTCCCTACGCGAATGAAGCCAATCTGGGCATGACGCTTGATGCTAAACTCAGGTGGAAAGAACACGTCAAAAAAAGGAATCTGAACTCGTGTTAAAACTTAGAAGAATGTACTGGCTAATCGGCCGGAGATCCACCATGACCATCGTGAATAAGCTGCTGTTGTACAATCAAGTACTAAAGCCAGTTTGGGAGTATGGAGCGCAATCCCACGTTTCCAGAACACCGTTTTACGATGTATCACGGATGGACCGTGGTATTTCCGAAATGATGCCCTCCACCGTGAAGTTCGAGTTAACACCGTGGATGAAGTTATTAAAAAGCGAGCTACTGCTCATCTTAACAGACTCAAATAGCATGTAAATTAGGAAGCTGTCAAGCTACTGAATGCACAAGATATAACTCGTCAAATATATATATTAGCAAAATAAGTCAAATTAACATTGTTAATGAGTTTACTCGGCGCAATAAGAGTTGAAAAAAAAAATGTTTTGGTTTCCTCACACCTGGATCAATTCTAACAGGCGTTGCCTTGCTGCAAAGGGGTCCCCCTAAAAATCCACCAATTGGTGGGCACAACGCACCCCCACTAGTATTAGTGCACATCATCGAAATGGTTCGAAACTAATTTCAGCTTCCCACGGGTGTGACATTTCATCTTTGCCATCGGACAAGGCTGAACCAACACGGGACACAAGGCGAGTACGAAAGCGCGTGCTCGGCCTCACGCACGATCTCGAATTACCTCCCTATTCAAAACCAGGTGCGGAGTTTTCTGTTTATCAAAACTGAAAAACCGTTACCTTCCACTTTTTTTGTGGAGTAGTTGGCAGTGTGAAGCAGTCGGGGGCTTCTTCTCCAGGTTTGAATACGTATTCGACGGTTCTTTGATAGATTGTTAGTTTTCTAAGGTCGTTTCATATTATAAGGCACGACATTGTGATTGGCGGAGTTGTCGGGAATCCCTTTATTCTATTTGGCCGCGATTTCTTTTTAACTTAACCCGCGGAAAGACCTTGCGGAGGAATCCCGGACGAGGAGCGGCTGTTGGTATGGTAAAGCTGGGTGCGGTTCGAGCAGCAAAGGAAAATAATATCAACCTATCTACTATTACTGAATGTAAACTGCGTCTTACGGTACCTAGAATCCATACAATTCCTCTCCATTCTCATTTTAATCTTCATAACTTCTACATATTTTGCTCATTTATGCTACATCCAAACTGCTTTAGGCGGCATAAAAGGTCCTCGACATCGTGTAAATGACCTTAATTGCTGCGCACTTGAATGGTCGATAGTTATAAATTTACCGCTTTTAAAATGAAATGAGAGATTTTTTGCGAGTTGCAAGAATATTACGAATTTATGGTTAAGATAAGTGCTACTCTAGGGCAAAAAGGAATATGAATAGGTTAATTAATATAAACTACTTCATACTCTATACTGAACCAATCAACATCCACTGATACACAGTATAACCTCCATAAATTTTAACGTACATATTTTTTCATTATTAGTGCATTCAAATCTGGTTTTGCGATCATAAAGTATTCTCAACAGTATGTGCCTAAGGAAGAAATTTTTCTCGGTTGGTATGAATATTGCCAATTTTTTGGTAAAGGAAAGATATATCAACCCATCCACTACTAATGAATTTAAACTGCGTCGTACTGTACGTCAAACCCATTAATATTCCCTTGATTCACATTGCAATCTCCATTAATGCAAACTCTGTACATATTTTGTCCATGAATTCTGCATCCAATCTGCTTTATTCTGCTGATTTTTGCCTGTCGCATTGATAGTATATCGGTAAAGCAAGATTGGGTTCTAGGAGCCTTGGAAAGGAATGTCAACCCTACGTTAATTAATATAAATTGCACTATTAATGAATCTAAACTGCGTCGTACGGTACATCAAATCCATCAATATTCCCTTGATTCACTGTGCAATCTCCATAAATGCATACTCTGTACATATTTTGTCCATAAATTGTGCATTCAATCTGCTTTAGCCGCCGGAAAATTGTCTCCAACATCACATACGTAACTGACTTTAATTGCTGCCCACGTAAATGGTCGACAGATACAAGTTTACCGCCGTCGCTTTTAAAATGAAGCGAGAGATTTTTCGCCTGACGGATGAAAATACCCGTTTTTGGTGAAGCTAGTTGCGGTTCTAGGAGCGAAGGGAAGGAATTTCCACCCAATATTAATTAATATAAATTGCGTCGTACCTACTGAACATCGAAATGATCGTTGTGCCCTTGATTACTGCATCAATTACCATCCCTGATAAATACTGCATCCAAACCGCTTTAGCTGTCATAAAATGTTCCCAACATCGAGTCATAGTTGTTAATTACCCCGACCGCTATGAAACGAGACAATTTTCACATGTCACATGAATTTCTCATTTTCGGTAAAGGTAGTTGCGGTCTTAAGAGGAAAGGAGGGGACCAACTAATGATGGATGAATGATGGAATGAAGAATGCAAACTGCGTCGTACACTACATGGAATCCGTCAGTATTCTCTTGATCCGCAGTTTAACCTCCATCTTACGGTAGTACATATTTTTTCCATAAATATTGCATTCAATCGTACATAAAGTGTATTATGTGCCTAAACGAGAGATTTATCCGTGTCATGCATATTATCAATTTTGGTTTATTCTCTTGATTCGCAGTTTAACCTCCATAAATTTTAACTTAGTACATATTTTTCTGTAAAAACTGCATCCAATCTGCATTAGCGGACATGAAGTATCCTCAGCATTATGTACCTTAACGAGAGCTATTTCTCTGGTCGCATGCATATTATCAATTTTTCGGTAGAGGTAGGTGCGGTTCTAGGAGCGAAAGATAGGAATATCCGCCTAATATTAATTAATATAAATTGCGTCATACCTGCAGAACATCAAACTTCATTATCCCCTTGATTCACTGCATCATTCACCATCCCCATAAATACTTCATCCAATCTGATATAGCCCATAAAATGTCTCCAACATCGTGTAAACGATCTTAATTGCTGTTCACTCGAAAGGTCAACAGTTATAAATTTAGTGCGACCGCTTCTTAAAACGAAACGAGCAATTTTTCGCGTGTAGCATGAATATGACCCATTTTTCCTCGGAAAACCCGTGCGAAGGCCGATCTTGAGGCGAGGGTGTTGGTTTTCACGTGAATAAATTAGCATTATTTATTGCTGAAGTTGGATCCTTCAAGGATCCCTCAAGGCCTGGTCTAGGTAACCCTTAACTCTCAGGTGACTCTTGGTCTTCCACAAATTTGCCGTACTACAATCAATCGATTTTTTTCGTCACCTGATATATGCAGAGTCACTAGTGGACTGGGATAGTCTTCGACAGTTCTCGTTTTCTATTTGTCGAGACGGAAAGCCGCTTGAACAATGCGGCGTCGAATCGTCGCAGCGATTGTCTCATCCACAATAAAACTTATGAGGCGTCTGTCTATATTCTTCTGCATCTACTGACAAACCTACCAATTTGTCTTCTCTTAGTGACATAAGAGTTATGCTGTTAATTTCAAGGATCTGCCCTTGTAGTAGGTACTGCCTTGAACTCAGGTCAGGATCTGAGCAATGTCCCACATTTTTTCATGAAGACAGATTCCTCTCTGAGAATTCCTTATTCTTTTTTCCAAGAACTTATTCCAAATTGTGTCAGTGAGCTGTCCTCGATACCCATCACTCACCACTTTGCTAGGAAGAAGTCGGGTGTTTCATCTAAAAGTGAAGAAGATACACTTATATTTCCAATAGTTCTACAAGTCTTGATGTTTACAAATCAGTACAATTACGTTGATTTAATCTCACATTCAAGTCTAATTTAGATCATATTCTCGATTCTCGTACATACCTTTTATTGGAAAATATTAGATCAACGCTGCATTTCCCTTAATAAGGAAGCCCAAGTATTTACCCTAATGAAATAATTATTGAATGAACCGAGTATCTCAAAAAAATACTCGAACAAAACTTATAAAATACAAAACAACCAACAAATTAAAATGTATCGATGAGTTCAATACATGTTGATTCCTCTTTTTTAATATTGTACTGCTTTTTCGAAGACTGCGTTCAATTATTTGCATCTAACATTGTTTCCATTTTGATTTCAGGTAAGAATCACTGTCTCATCTATCCATTTGATCCAGTTAATTAACCTATTGACAAGTAAGTAATTTTCATTTTGCATTTAAATCGATAAGTGGTCAGTAACTAAGTGTTTTGTTTCCTTAGGTGGTTTTGCATCTTTCAGACCTATTTTTATTCAGGATTAAGTTCCCTCGAAATTCTAGAACACTTATCATTACAAACTTCACTTTTTACAAATCACAAAGTTGAAAATATATTTTTATTACTAACATTATGGTAATAATGTCTGCGGATGAATGTTTTCCATCCTTTCATTTTTAAGGTTGACGGGAATTCGGTAAATTCCATCATTTAATCCAGGAATGTCATTTTAAAAACTAACATACGAACCTAATAGTAACTTTTGGCAAAGAAACATTTAAATCTGAATAGAAATGTGTTTCGAAAATCATATCGAACGCTCAACGCAATTTGCCAGAACAACGGACAGGTTTACCAAAATGTATACATGATACAAATATGGTTTCGATTGATTTCGTTATTTCAAATCACTCTTCACATTGATGTACTGTGTTTTTACCTTTTGGTTGACAATTTTCTGCATTCATTTCTAGCTATTTTTTAAATTAAACTTCAAATTAACGTCTTTTAGTTTTAGTCAAACATTTTTACTTTAAATTCAGATGTTTGAGTTGGATGTTCCAAGTAGGCAAGTGGATTTTAGAATGAGGATCAGTGCATGAAAACGTTATTTACTCACAAGAAATCGGCACAGGAAAAAATCAGTCTACATAGTTTTACAGAAAATTGTTGGTCTCAATACATAGGTTGGTCATTGCCAGCAGTGGGTACATGTGGCACCTCTATTCATGGGGTGCCAAGTACATGTCTTATATTCACTTTCAAGCTTCAATTAAACATGAAAAGTTTTAATTGTGTGTAATAAAAAAGTTAAGAAGGTTTTAATGGGGCTAGAAGAGGTTCAAATGAAAGTTGAACAGGATTAATTTAAAGTAAAAAAGGTTGAAATCAATAGGAGGTAAAATTCTAAATTAAACTTTTCAATTTAATATTTTAACAGACAATACCCCATTAAAACTAGGTGCTGTAGATGTTGATAAATTCTTTGTTGCCCTTAGATTCTCAACGCTATTGGTTTGGTTCGATCGTTTAGAATTGACGTTTAGACGATTTCTGTCCGGTTTCTCAATCGGCAATTTTCTTCGCAATAATTCTGCAGGCGGGAGAGTGAGAGCTTTCGTCCATTTAGTTCTTACTCAATACCCCTCGTAGAAACTTCTTGACAAATTTAAAAGGATGATAAGGTAGAAAAAAACTGCGCCTAAGGAAAAGAGATTGTTCTTTTTTCCCCCTGTAAGGTGGATTAAACCGTTTAGGAGCTGAAGAAAGCGCGTAAGACTCGCCAAGAGATCGCAGAACAGGGAAATTTCCCAGACAATCGCGGTCCGAGTATTAAGAGAAAGTGGACGTTTGGCGGTTTGTGCAGATGAAGATGAATCCGAAGTGATGCCGAGGATGATTCTCTTTCTTTCTTTTTTACATTGCGAGTATTTTTTCAAGTTATGAAACTCGTTGAGGAGCTTTGAGATGAGTCAAGAAGAAATAAGTAATGATCATTGAGATAAGTAAACGGTGTCCCAAAAACAAACCCACCACTATCTCCCCTCATATTTTCCCTTCACAATCCCAAGTCTAAGAAAGTTGTTATAGGTAAACCTTGTTTTTAATTTTGATAAAAGAAAGTTGAGGTGTCTGCAGGGTACTCTTAATTTCAGCTTTACTGCTAGCTATGTTCAGCGTTCAATGAAAATGAAATAACATGATGAATCATTTGAATTGAAAGTGGATTTTTCTAAATTTAGTGTTACTAACAACTTTTTAAAATAGAAATGAAGAAGGCATTCTTAAGGGGAAATGTAAAAGTCAGGGAAATATAACCGATTTTTTCAACAATTAACTTGTTAATACATGAATGTAGTAATTCTCTCAACTTGGATTGTGCTCTATCTTATGTAAAAATGCTTCAGGCACTTGAAGAACACTGGTTACTGCAACGAGATTATCGGTCCCCATTAATGGGATATCCTGGAGTCATAGGCTATCGCCATGCTTGAAATAGTCGAACAAACCAAGAGTTCTGTCATGTTTGCTCACTATTCGTGGTGTGTTTGTAATCAAACTGTCCTTATTCGAAATCTTTTCTCCGATATCACTAAGTCTATCAGCTATTATCTATTATTTGAATGCCGCTCAATTTTCTGGCGAGCCTTCTATAATTACCATCGTTCACGGTCAGAGGCGGTACAGTATGAGAAGCGAGACAGCCTTAATAATTGCAACTTGCAGTGATTAGGAAGTGTATGTACTCCTGGTTGTTGTGTTTGCGATCCAATGTCTTCTTTATTAGGGTTTTTTTTTAAAGATTTCTGGTTTCTCATAAATGCAGGGGTTAGGTAACTAGTACTTAATTGTATTATCCTAGGAGCTTTGGAGGATCCTTTGGTATTGTTGTTATTAGGAGTTGCGATGTTACTTGCACCTGAACGTCTACCACACATTAATCTATCATATTAGAAGATTGGGTGGGAACCAAATGATGGATTGGTACATAGTCAGGCAAACACACATTCAGGTAATTAACCTAACATGGTTTTTTGTGTCCAAAGATGTGTCTCCCTCACCCTTTGTGTCGGGGTCTCCATCGTGGCATACCGACTAAAAAACACCGTTCCTCTCTTCTTTTAGGACTGTCCCGGGACTGCTTTTTGGCATTACTTCGGGACAGTCCCCCTTTTAACCTCGTGAGGATTCCTCCTGGTCTTCACTACTTCTACCCTGGCTCATTCCCAGCTTCTGTTCAGTTCCTTCTCTTTGAGCATCATTGTGATATACGTGCTGACTGTACTCAAGTTCTCCGCAGATTGTATCATCTTTTTAATCAGTTTCCGGACTGAAATCACCTATTACTCCAACCACTTCCTGCCTTAGCTGCTGCCGTTTTGGGCATATGAAGAATGTGTGCTCCACATCATCGTCCCCCATTCGGCAGTACACACACCTTGCCTCGGAAGTCTGCCCTATTCTCTTTAGGAACGACCGATAATAACCAGGAACTGTGTTAAATAGTAATAGTAAAATAGTAAAACGTCACCTTGTTTCCTCTCCGTCCATTTTTGCACTTCCCCCATCAGACGTGCTGTCCACCTTCCCCGGGTTTCAGCTGCCCATCTCTGCTGCCATTTTTGCAGGGTCTCTGCTCTCTCCTCTTTTTTTACTGCTCTGGCCGCATGTTCTTGCTTTCTGGCATAAACCCGCTTCCTCTCATCAGCCAACAGGTCAATTGGTACAACACCCGCAATAACCTGGGTCCTGATAGACTGGACAGTAGTTGTAATTAATCCTTATCTTGTACATAAATTTCAAACTTTGTTTCTACCTTCCTATGTATGTTCCCAGTAGATGGACGGCTTAACTCCAAAACCGATTTTGACGGAAGCAGTCATAAAATGGTCTGATTGATTCGTTTAGTTCCCCAACCTTTGTTATTATGATTCCTAACAGGCTGTTTGTTAGTAGCTGAGAATTGTAACAACTGGAGACATGAATGCAAAATTTCTTGCGAAGGACGGGTTTCCTCCTAGTTCTTAATAAATACAAAAATTGGTTACAAAATTTTTCAATTTCTAAATACCTTCGTTGTGCCTACTATTCGTCATGGCTTGATCATATAATTATAAGAATTTAATTAGGAGGAACAACTCGCTACATAACCGTTCAACAAAAAAACAAATTTTTTTTTTTTCGTTCCGGGGTTAGGAATGATCATGTTTCCTCTTCCGCTTGTAGTCGAAACTGTGGTTCCTCACGGTTAACCTTATCAATTATCAAGGGTGAATTTTTCAAAAGAAATGCTCATGTTCAAGCTTTACGATTCTTTTATGAAAAGGGGCATCAACATTTTTCTTTTTCGCAATTTATTGTCATTTAAAAAATAATGAGCCACTCATTTCCAACCCATATGACTCGAGTAAAACTATTCTTTATTTATTTCCAATATTTTATACGTACACCAAGTATTTCTTGTTTAATTTATAATTTTTCTAGTTCTTATTAATAAAAATTGGCACTTCGTTAACTGTTCTTCTTTCATTGTTATTTGAACTCCCCCGAAGAGCACAAGTTTTCGAACTTATTCTTTGGCGGGCAACGTTAGTTACTTCTGATTAATTTGAACTTATGTAGCACATTGTAAAATTACTTTGTCTACCTAATTTTTGTAAAACTTGTGTATGTGATTTCATTATTGTTGCCAAAAAATGGATATTTGAACATTGAAACTAATGGATAGCTAAATTCAAGAGTAGAACGGCTTGTTAATAATTCAATGTCAGCGAAGGTGGAAGACTCTTCCTTATCACATCCTTAGTACTCGAAATTTCCTGTTTAATTGGTAAATAACAATTATTATTCATTAAGTTTCGAGAAACCCTCTCATAAGCTATTTCTGCTATGCCACAATAAACTACAAGTTTCTCATAAGGTATCATAACTGACGAATAATTTCTTGAGTTGCCCTCTTTTAAAAAATTCCATTCAAGTTACGGAGGTTTTCATTTTAATTCTCTCGTCTTTAATTTGTGAAACGTTGAAATAACCATTCCTGCGTTCTGGAGAGGGCCCTTGACGACATCAAAGGGCTCCTTTCTAACTACTGCCCCCGTTTCAAGTCCTTCCAGGCGTCCACAAACGCTTTTTCGACTTTTAGAGTTTACGGCAGTTCATCGACCCTGACACGCCTCCTTGTTCGCGGTGAGAGTGCAAACGGAAATACCATTCGTCGGATTAGTTCCTTCCCTTAAATGTTTCCACCGAAGAGCGTTTCTCCGATTTATATTTAGTTACCTACTCAACAAGTTAATGGGACGTTTAAATACTAGAGCGGGTTTTCCGGAAAAAAATTCCAGTCCGGACAACGGCATAGATACCTAATTGGATTTTCTCAGAATTCAGACCTATTTGAGATATTTGCCGTCTATTAGGGCCAAATCCCACTTCACAGCGGTATTTAAGATAAAGACATTATCTAAGGACTAAGTGAATGCTGTGTAAGCACAATTAAGGATAACACCAGGCTTCATTATCTCATTTACTATTTGGTTAGCTTTTGTAAATATTAAAAGTTTCGTTATGACTTTACAGATTTAGGCTCGTCGATTCAACACTGAACTACTGAAATTAATAATTAAATTTTCTCAGTCCCTAATTAATATGTCCAATACTAATCAACTAATTATCGGGAAATGGTTTAAACGATCTCACATTCCAATTTTATAAAAGAGAAATTGAGATGCAAGTTTTACTATATCTGTTGGTGTTTCTGCTCGTTTGTACAGTGAAGGGACCCTAACAATGTTCAATATTTTCGTACCTGATCGTTCTACTTTGAGACTGTACAAAATGAATAGATTTGTTTGTGAACCAAGCTTCACAGTGCAATCTCCATAAATGCAAAATCTATACGTATTTTGTCCAAAAATTTTCCATCCAATCTGCTTTAGCCGCAAAAAAATGTCGACAGATACAAGTTTACCGCCACCGCTTTTAAAATGAAGCGAGAGATTTCGCCTGTCGCATGAATATTACATATTAGGGCTGTACGGGTTTGGGTAAAAGGCGGTGAAAACACCAAGGTTTTAAGTAAAAATCACCACGACTTTGGGTAAAATATTTACGAGCAATAAGACGAGTTTGGGAAAAACAACAATACATACAGGCGAAAGTAACTCATCGTGTTAACACATTCTGATCTATTTGTCCAACTAATCTATACTTTACTAAAAGGATTGATGTAGGATAATTTTTTGTTTTTGAGATGCGAGGGAAGCGAGCATGCAGACCAGCAAACTAGACAGAACACATTCCTGCCTTTACCTGAACCCGTCGCCCTAATCTTACCGAAACTCGTTGTCTGAATAGAGACCTTTCATTCTCCGTTTACTGAAACCCGTGCCGGTCACATATTATTACAGAATATTACAGTTTTTGGTGAAGCTAGGTGCGGTTTTATAAGCGAAGGAAATGCAAGTCAACCCAAAATTAATTAATATAAATCGCATGGTACTTACAGCACATCGAATGCAATTGATTCAGTGCATCAATCACCATCCCTGATGAATGCTTCGCATCCAAACTGCTTTAGCCGTCATAAAATGTTCCCAACATCCGAGCTTCACAGTGTGCCATTCTTACCAGACAGGTTATTTTATAACTAGTCCGTTAAACTAACTATTCACTCCCGGAGTTAGTTAGATGCACTTCAAATGAACCTGAACCATTAACAATTGTTATGAGCTATATTGCAATCAAATGTGTACGAATATGGTTAGTTGGCCCCTTCCCGATTTTAGAATCTGTCACCTTGGGAGATGAATCGGACGCCTGCAAGCGTCTGGGTCATCCTCTGAGCGTGGCGGAGCATAATAATGCATCCACCTGCTCGGAAGGGGCAACTATACCGTTCCATCACCTCACATGGCAATACCAGACTAATTGAGTTTATATCGTTAGGAAACATCTTATTCACTGTATAATTCATACATTTCCGTGTAATACTATTGCTCAAATCCTAAAATGATATACCTATTAATTATGTTATTTTATTTAACAGTTTGTGTGAATTTCAAAGACTGGAAATTTGAATTCGAATTTCCTTCAACAAGACAATGTTATTATTATTTTAACAAGTAACATCAATTGATGATATCCTCACACCTCTAAGCTTTGTGATAATGAAAGAGTGGTCGTAGTTATAGAGCAGCAGTTTGACAAGTATAAAAATCTTACTTATTTCTCTGAAAAAACGTCATTTTTCTTTCAGAATAGTTGAAAACTTTGTTTGTCACTCGTTGTGAGCGTTTCTAGTAAACTTTCCGTTGGATGCGTGCTTGGCAAAATCAATCGCTCATGAGAGGTCATTTTTCAAGCTGAATTCTCCACTTCGAACTTCTTGATTATGGTTCAATATATCTTGATGTAATTCAGCGAATATCGAAAAATCGGTAGTTGATTTATTGGTCGTTTTGTAGAAATCTGACGGTTGAGATGCTTGAGTTTAGTACTGTTTCTCTTCTTGTTCTCAATCCCCATAATTCTATTTTTAGATTCCCTCTTGCAGCTCCCGCTATCTGTCCGAGGAAACAATTATTTTGTATTCTACAAGGGGAGATAAAGTCTGTCCTATCTACACTTCTGAATAATCTGTTGGAAGACTCGGCAGAGGCCGATTCTCCTTCTTAGTTAATTGGGCGAAAGAAATTAAAACAAATTAGGAAAAGGCCCCGGTTCCCAAGTCTTTATCTCTCGATCGCTCTCTGGCGGTTTCCCCTCGCTAAGATTGTTTTTCGGAGTTGCCCCCGATTAATTTTGCGGAAAATCGAGAGTTTGTATAACTAGAGATTCGCTGATACCTAAAACGGCAGAAAGACGTTAAACTGCCGATTTTCTGTTTTGGAAATTACTTCTACTATTGAACAACCAACTTTAAACAATCTAAGTAATTATGATTAAATTTCTTGTTCTTCATAATAAATACTTGTATATTTGGGAGGTTCATAAATGGAAATATGCAATTCAGTGACTTGACATCTTAATTTTAATTTCTTCAATTGCTCCTTTTTATTGCAATCCAAAGATAGATGGAGAGATTCTCTGACTACTTAGGAGTCGAGATCTACCGAATAAAATTCTATCAAAGATAAGAAGATATCGCAGGGGTTGGATTAGGTGAGGATATCAAACTAGTTAATTGACATAAACATATCGATATATTATTACTGGACTCGATTCTGAACAACTTTCGTTTTGGGCCTGTCGTGTTTCCGCAAATCCTTGTAACAAGGTTAATTGCTACAGCTATCATCCGATTTAGTTGAAATTTTCATTGAAAGTCCATGTTAGACTTTCGATGGTCCCCTCTGAATGTCATCGCTCAAAATTTCCAATCCCTCCTGAAATGGAATGGGACGGATTTTGGTTGGATGTCGATAAATTCATGCTTAGTTCCCAGCTGCTTAGCAGTTCCGAATCGGTTTTGCTGGCTGATGAAAGTCCGTGTTAACAAGTTGTGGCTGTATTTATTGTGTGAGCGTGGCTCAGAATTTAGCCCGGGAATGGATCTGTGATAATAAGTACGATTTAACAGTTTTGGGAATCTAGTATGTAGCTAGGTTTTGTGATAAGCTGGGAGGTTATTCAGTAATCGCTCTGTATCAGTCTTATTTTTAAGAAGATCACGACTTAACATAAAATTGCATCCGATAATGGACACTAGTACCTTGGTGTCATTAACTCTTGTACCTAATGAGTACCGCATCTCATAAAAACCTGCCACCTCCACGTGGTCCGTTCCAAGTATCAGGAAAGAGCGAGGGAAACCCACTGCTGCGTCATCCAATAAGTTCTGCCAGATGGTATTGGGCCAGAATGGCCCTGGAAACAATCAAACCCATTCTGGTACAGCAGGTTCGAAACGCTTATGAACTTCTGGAAGTAAATGAACTGTTCTCATCCCCACCGTATTGGTCCTAGAAGGAACATGGTTCGATTCTGAACTGGTCCAATGCTCTCTGTACAAACGACCCTTCAGTGGCTGGCATAAGCCTAAACTTTTTTCTATTGTAACTTGTTAAGTTGTTTTTCAACAGTAAAAACAGAGAAGTTCAAGTTTAATTCAGTTATAGACACCTAATAGCTCAAGGCGCCGACAATAACTAGGAGCAGGATGTTTGTTTAGAATGCAATCGAAGATAATGTTATATTCCAGGCCGTGTCGCTAACGACGGATTATTTTCCGTGATAGCAGCACCAACGTTACAGCGCGTTAAGTGAGTCGTAATAATGGTCACCAATATGAAGGGCAGCGAGGCGTGCGTCCAATTTTTGATTCGAGCCACGTGGTGGTTTATTCATTCCATTTGTATCGATTCCAAACGGCTCCAGCTTGGGGGGCGCGCGGCGGTGAGTCATCCGGATTTTCGAGGGGTTGTAAAGTGAGGCGGCACGGGAAAGCTGTTGACTCACTCCCTCATTCCATCAAAATGTGGAGCAACACGCGATTGTATTTTCCCCGTATTGTACAGAAAATATACCGTTATCCCCGGGTTTTGGACCCAAGTCGTAAATATACAACGTTTTTGCAACGCGCATACAGTTTGTTCAATAATTTTGATAATTGAAAATTTACATACCATACCATACACCAAATAGAGGGTTATCAAGATATTGTATGTGGAAAAGGAAACTAAATTTACCTTAGCAATCGATCAAGAGAAAATATCTACCCCTCCTCTCCCACTGGTTGTTCAAATCGTTATTTCCATGAACACTGTAGATTCTTACCACGAACCTACTTACTCAATTTGGTATTGAACCTCCCACCACTCTGCGAAAATTAGTTTGAACATTTTTTAGTTTGAACATTTTCTGCCTGACATTTGATATTCACTTGGGTAAAACATGCGTTTGCGAATACCGTTGATGAGTGCAAGTCTAAAATGGTCAGGTATCGAAAACTACGGTCAAAACTATGGTCAATCCTAAGTTCGGAGAGAATTCTGGTGTCAGTAAGAATGACAGGTAAGAGATCAAGATGACAGTTATGTGCTTTTGTTACGGTTAATGTCAGGGCAACACAATCCACCAGATGGACCGATTTCGATACCGTGTTTTACAAATAGCAAAGTTATAAGTTTGAAACCAAAATCAGACAATTAATTATATCACCAAGAATATCGGAACAGAATTACGAATAGTTCTATATTTTATTGCAGATTTCTCTATGATCATCTCTTTGAATAGTCCACAAATTTCATTGATCAAATTGCATCCTTTATCGAATCGATTCCAATACTTTGGTGATGACGTTGTTAGAATACCGAGGTGGAATTACGCAGTGCATTAGTTCCCATTCAATTAAGCATCCCCTCTCGTCATGACCTCCTTTTTTTCTCTTACTTTTTTATAATTTAATTAAATGGATTTTTTTCCTCTTCCCACGTCAAATTATTCTAATTAACTGAAAAAATTTTCCATTTGTTCTATTCCGGGAGTTGTGACGTACGAATCCTCACGTGTTCGAGAATAATGCACAATCCACAATTACGAAGTTGCCTCGTGTTGTGTTTGAGGGTTTGGAATTCATAATAATTTGAACATAATTCAAATAATTATTAGATCATCGTAATTCAATTTCTTAAAAACTGCCTCAATCGGTTGGAACGTTTGTTGAAGTAGCCTTCAATGCTGATAAACGTAGGTTTGTTATTATCTAGTAATTCTATTTTAGTAATTAAATTGAATCATTTTAAAAGTTTATAATTGAAAGTTCAAGGTAGGTTCATTTTAAAATTTTGACAATCGCTGATAGCCCATCGAATTTCTAATAATTGAAAGGCTAACTTTTTTGCTTTGTTAAACAATTGTAGTAGTATAATAGCCTAAACGAGATTCTTGCATTGTCTGCAAATAAAAATTGAAAAAAATCCGAGGTTTTTCTGCTTGAACTAGGTATATTAGAGTAGATGAATTGCCGGTATTTCTGTGTAGCATAATTGAAATTGCTGTTATAGTAATATTTTAGTGCTATCACGGGCATTCAATGATGGAGCTAGAGGGTATTGGATGTCGTTCGAACCGTCGCCAACAATTTTGTGATCATTAATAACTTTCCAACGTTTCGTTGAAGATATTAAAAGTTTGAACACAGTTTGTTCTGATATTGTTTGCCCATTAATAAGGAATTTTATTAGCCAATTGTTTGCTCTGTGCTTCTGGGTATACCGTTCCGATATTTATCGTTGCTTGAGGGCTGATCATTCATTATTGCAGGCATAATGCATCTCTGATTTACAAAATTATTTACCGTTGGTGCCCAAGGGCACATATTTGGAGGACGTTTGAAATCAATAAAATCGGACACTAGGTGCCAAATCACAATTTACCTCTTGGGCATCCAGAAAGTGGAAACACGTTTGTAGCTACTGCAGGCCGTGTAGATGCTAAGCTATAGTTGATCAGGCAAACCGTGGCTAACTCGCGTAACTAAATCTACGGTAGTTTCTGCAGAACGTCACCAATTCCCACTCGATTCTGGTTCTAATTCACCGTGATCCCCGTGACTTTCCCATCAGAAGACTACTGTGAACGAACAGGTTGATCCATCACTTTGCCCCAATCAATCTGGTCTGCATGGAAGAGTTAAGTTGTTACATATTTATTTTTCCAATGGGTACCGATCTACTCCATTGAATCGCCAAACGAATTTACCAGCTCAGTTGTCGTTTTAACTGTTTTTCACAATCCCACTGTTACAGAAGTTGGAAGATAACATAAGTGTGTGAAATCTTCATATGGTGGGAATGGAACATATCAAGTCTTATCATTTCTGGTGAATTCGGTGTTGCGATTATAATCGCTAAGACATACCAGTAAATACGCCTTGATATTCCATTGGGAAGCTTTAAAGAAGGGTACATCTTTCAAGTTCGTTTGGTAATTAGTTTTGAGTGGAAAACTGCTGGAAAACCATTGGAATGACCAACTCTACTTGTCGTCTGATCCAGAAGTAATAACCGTTGTTTAATATTGCTTCATTTAATTAATGGCAGCGATTCCATCGGTTCCCCCACATTTTGCTGCTGTGATTTTATCCAAAGTTGTAGAAGCATAGCCTAAGTGTCACAACTCTCTGTGACAAACATTGTGTACTGCAGCATAAATATGTGGTACTTTTTCCTCAGGTAGTAGTCTTGCACTCCTGTTTCGCGCATAGTTCAACAGGGAATGTTTGGCGATAATTTATATTTGCCAAGGTTGGTGCACATGTACTTATAGTTTCATATTGAAAATCAATTTAAATGCAAGATAAGGAACCAAATCGAGTTTCAAATCTGCAATGCCCATGGGTTCGAAGAAATGGCTTTTCGGTTGATGAGGTGTGGGAACGTCGTGAAGATGGGGCGGCTCATTCTCGTATGGAAGTCGCCCGATGTAGCTTCTCCCTCGCTCGTCGTTTGAACCTTTTCACTGACAGATTACCCTCATCCGGTTGTCCGAGTCAATTCCGGACGGAGGGACGGGGTAGTCAGAACCCGTCCTTTCACGGAGTGGCGGTTCCCAACTGCATCACACACCTCGTTGATCGTCAAAGACAAGCGGAGAAGGTGTTCACCTGTGTCGTTCGCTCAAAACAAAAATAACGTTTTATCGGTTGAAGATTTCATGGTGTTTTATTGAAGTTGAACTGGTCGAGGACGTTGACCATTCTCGAGGTCATCTATCCACCTTTCAGTCCGTATAATTAACTATGTACTTCATTCCCACCTAACATTCAATCAAGGAGACCAAGAGCTTCGAAGTCTCGCAGATGACGCGGCATGTCCATTGTATCTCAAATGGTGTGAAAATGCCAATCTTCGGCCTGTTTGTATGTTTCTGAACTATTCTATTCCAAGTGGCTGATTTTAACATGAAATATTCTTGAGCCATCTTCTAAATGGGCGAAAGCATAGTAGGAGAAACGAAATGTTGACCCGAAAAGTAGCGGACAAGTAAGGAGATGAGTTGATTCAATCTTCTCTTCTGAATCAAACTAAGTAGGAACCCGCTCCAGTACACGTGAGACGAACGAAATCACAGAATCGGATCTGAACCAGCCAAGAGAGTTCCATCATTCTCTGATCGATTGCAAACATCGAATTGTTTCATTGAAACCCTCAGCCAAAACAGTAATGGAAAAACTTTAAGCAGCGAAAATGTGCAGCACGGAAAAATGTACGTTTGTGTCGATGTTTGCTGCGAGTTTGATGTCGTGTTGCTTCCCAGATTTAAAGAGCTTCTTATCGCTAGTTGATAATTGTATCTTTGTAGAAATTCAGGGATATTGATTAACCGTGAGACGAAAAAGTTCAAGACAGAACACAACCAGGAAATGGAACGCTGAACTAGTTTCCGTCCTCCCTAGATTACGTTTGTAGTGCCGGCTTCGAACACGTAAACAATATCATCCCTGTCACTGCCAGGCAGGGCGTTTCAAAGCACGCACTCTACCACAGAAATCCGTCCCATCGCTAATAATCAACAGGTGAACTGGCTTCATTACAATTCTTGTAATTGGGTTTTGTCTGATGATGAAACTAAGTTAATAGATCAAATAAAATGCTGCAGTGGTAGAATTTTCGAAGACAGTTTGGTAGAGGACGTGGTAAGAGTTTCGATCAACTGATCACTATGCTGATATAAGATATAAATCATTGGACGAATGGAAGCTCTATCGATATTCTTCTCCGTTCCTCATAATCCTGTATCCATGTTATGGTGACGGTGGTTGTATAACTGCAATGGTCTAAACGCTTTCGACCCTCCATTAATTCAAAGGACGCGGCGATCACGTTCCCCTCGATTGTCCCACTTCTGTCGCCTGAAAACGGAAGTTTTATCCGATTCGGCAACCCGCGGAAAGGAAAAAAAAAATAAAAGGAGGACGTTTTGTCACGAAAACAAGCAAAACGACTAGAGAGAGAGAAGGGTTTTGGTAGGTATAACAAAACGGTTGTTGAGCAAGCCATCGGGAAATCAAGAGAAGCGATTCGTCTTAGACTCGAGCTGGAGGAGATGATGAAAAAGGGAAAATCTCAAAGTTGGAGTTAGAGGGTGTTTTTTTTTTCTCGAGATTCAGGGCAAGTCGAAGGTGCGAGAGAGACAAGACCTGAGAGGAAGTGAGACGGAGTGCGTAGTGGTGAAAAAGCTCGGCTGAGCGTTCTGCACTGAAGGAAAGTTGACAAGTGGGTCGTGGGCGATTCGTCTCAGTCGAGTTTTCCAGCATGGGGCCTCTCTCTCCCTCCCAAGTCGGGAAAGTCACTTTTCGGTGACGCAAAACGCTTTAATAGTTTTTCGGCAGGGAGTGCCGCCTGAGTAACAGATGTAATGGGAGTTACAGAGCATGGGCATAACAGGTCAGGAAGGATGGCGGATTGTAATTCGACCTCGGGAAACTGATATAACCTGATTCCCCTTTGATGTAATTCATCGACAGGCTTCCGGTCCTCAAAATCGAACGGTTTCCAAAGCATTTGGATGCTGTTGTTCGATTTTGCAGCATCTTGTCAGCGTCATTGAACCAGAAGGTGGATTTCCAAGCGTTATAGAAATAAACCTGGACAGCATTGATATGGATTTCGTGATCATCTTTACTGTTACTCAATAGACCCTGGTTTCATGTACCGAAAATCTGTTTCTGCTACATCAATTTTTCTCAAAATCTGAGTGCTGGTTAAGACAATCCAATAGGACTTGATTCGCTTGAGGGGACATGCTTCAATCGTCCAAGTTACCTGAATGTTTTGATGAGATTTATTAAACCCTCTGGAAACTGATGTGTCTCCTTGACGTTCCTCCTAATTCATCGATCGGCTTCCGTTCCTGGAAATCTGCGATGCATTTGCTGTTGTTGTCAACAGTGCTTCACCATCTTGATGTAATTCATGGACAGCATTGATATGGATTTCAGGATCATCTTACTGCTACTCATTAGTTCCTGGGTTACTAATGTGTATTGAAAATCGGTTGCTGCTACGTCAATTTTTCTTAACTTCTGCATGCTGGTAGAGCACAACTCGATTGGATTTTGAGACTTTTGGATGGACTTGATTTGCTTGAGGGGACATGGTTAAGTGGTCCAAGTTGCCAGAGTGTTTTGATAAGTTCTATCGAACGGCCTCTAAAACTGATAGACCTAATTCCTCCTTGATGTAATTCGTGAACCGACTTCTGGTCCTCAAAATCGTGCGATTTCCAAAGCTTATGGATGCTGTCGTTCAATTTTATACAACTGTGGTGCCGCATCATGTAAGCGTTTTTGAAGAAAGTGAACTTGTAGGTGATATAGGAATACCACCTGTACAGTATTGATATGGATTTCAGTATCATCTTTACTGTTAATCATTACCTGGTGATTATGATGGTGGCTTCCTAACACGCATTTAAAATCGGATGCTGCTACATTAATTTTTCTTAGCATCTGAGTGCTGGTAAAGACAATCCGATACTATTAATGAGGCTGACCTTTGTCTTAATTTGCTTGAAATAACATGGTTTAATCGTCCAATTTAGTGCTTAACTTCTAGTGGGGGAACAAAGAAGAGTGTTTTGATGAAATTTACTATATTATAACCTGGTGACTGTTTCCATAGGCCCTGATGCTTTGCTACGAAGTCCTGATGACCAATATCACAGAATATATTGTCTATTGTCACTCAACTGATGCCTGCAGCTGCAGAACACATCAAATGCCACTCAATATCTGCCTACAGCCAAATAACATGATCACATAATATCTAATATGACATAATAGCTAATGTCTTGAGTGATCCTTTTAAAAATATTTGATCTATTTTTCCTTACCAACCTTTTCTAATAATTTTCTCTTGACCATTTCTGATTTATCACTTTGTAATCATAAATATATGGATGCGTTTTAAGTTTTAACTCAACACGTATTCGAAACTGAATCGTTGAAATGATTCCAAGTAATATATTTTGAAAATCAATTATTTTTCCTCTTTTGCAGCTCAAATATCACCATTCCCCTCATATAATTTTATATTTCATTAGTCATTATCACCAATTATTGGAAAGGTTTATTGTATCTTTCTAATTTTATGTTGAGCCCGATCATTGAAATGATCAAGATTAAACATTGGTCACCTAATTATTAGGAGTATTTTCCAATGTACTTGATTGTATTTTTGTGAGAAATCACATCTGTGTTCAATATCCTAAGGAGTTAATGATTAACCTTTGGTGAAGCTATTTTCATCCTCCTCTTCAAAGGCTCTACGGATAGTGATTTATTTATCTCATGAGCAGACTTGACGTGATAGGATCGTGTGAAGATCACGCGATAATTCGTTCTCATCAGATTTGAGTGACGACGTGGATGAGATTTGACGGTTTGTTTGTTGAGATACCATTCAGTGTCGGTCGTCATAAATCACGTAGAAAACACTTTGTCTGTCCTCCGGAGTTTATCTTCCATCATCTCTACACCGACTGAGATGTGAAAATCCCCCTGATAAAGCTGAGCGTACGACCCGGCTGGTTTGATGACCTTTTTTCCTAGGAGGGGAAAAATTCACACGGGCTCCCCGGCACCGTCGCAGACACCTTTTCTGAGAGGTCCACCGGCCGACCTCGAAGGATGTCGACGAACTCTCGCATCAGTCACAGATCCCCTTTATCGGGGTCTGTAGTGCTTCAACAGGTACGTCCTCCAGCCGCCAGAAGCCGTGGTGAAACGTAGGTCGTTGACTGCGCTTTTCAAAGTCGTTTGAGCTCTACAACTAATTGGAACGCACGCTTATCAAATGGGTGGTTTGTCGAAGGTTAACGCGACATCATTCTTGTTCGCGACCTTCGGTGATTCCGAACCTTTAAAGGTGATGTGCCATACTAACAATTTGGTACATGTACAACTCAAAAAGGGTTGCTCCTGGCTTTGTACACCAATTGAAAAGGCGGAAGCATTTGCTGAGGCTCTTACAGAACAGTTTGCACCAAATCAACTCGGAGATCAGTACTTTGATGAAAATATAGAAACTGCATTAGAAACCCCTCTACAACTCTCCATTTTCAAGAAAATTTTCAAGCCTACCCAAGTCAAAGCAGCTATTGTGAGATCCCCTTCCAAAAAGACCCCTGGTTTTGATGGAATAACTAGGCCACTATTGATAAACCTTCCTCGCAAAGCACTTGTGCAGCTGACGCAAATCTACAATGCCATGCTCAGGTTAGCTTATTTTCCAACCAAATGGAAATTTGCGCATGAGATAATGATCAAGGAAAAAGGTAAGCCATTTCATGAGCTCAGCAACTATAGGCCAATCAGCCTTCTCTCCCTCCTGGCAAAAATTTTCGAACGGCTCCTTCTTCCTGAACTTCTCGTCTACTTGGCAAAGTGCGTTACAGGATTCGACAGCTTTACTTCCTACTGACAAGTGATTGCATCCCTCTTCATATCAAACGACTCTTATATCTGATGCTCATCAGACCGATTTGGCTGTATGGGAGCGACATTTGGAGCTCAGCTTGCAACACTCAGATCAAACGCATTGAAACCGTACAAATGCGAGCGCTGCGCACACTCACTGGCGCACCCTGGTACGTAAGAAACGACACTCTTCGCACTGACCTTTCGATAAACCCCGTTCTTCAAACAGTCACATTAACCTACAACAGCTTAGCGGACCGCATAAATTCTCACCCGAACTCCCTTGTCAGTGGCATCCTCTCTACTCCCAGACCTTCTCGTGTCTCCAGACGCCTGAAACGAAAATGGCATTCGGATCTCTTTGCTCCTTGATACGCTAAAGGGGCACATCTGTCCCAAATGAACATATCATATTTTGTTATTTATCTTCATATTACTTACCTAACTTATTTTGTTACCAATTGTTATTTGTTACAAAGTGTTCTTTACTATATTACCGTACTATGCTCCAAAATTGTATTAAGTTGCCACTGGGCAACGATAAATACTTCAAGTGCCATGTGATAATATTGTATATATCATATTATGTATCTAACTTGATAGTGGACTTCTACAAAAAAGTTTCTAGTGGAGAAAAAAACAAGTGTGGAAGAGAGTCAAGTTCCTTCAATTTAATCTGTTTCAGAAACATGAAATATTGGTGTTAACAAGTTCAAATGTGTTTTAATCCTCTACAGAAAACTGGAGGGGCCTTCACAATAATCAACGTTTGAATATGGGCCGCTTGAACGTGAACTTCAAACAGTAGCACAGGGAACTGCCTACATGTATGCTAGTGTCGAACCTACTGATTTTTGGCGTCCACATTCCCGATTCATTCATCTTTTGTAACCACCAATTTCTTATAATTAGACCTTACAGCCCGTTTTAATTGCCTTGACTGTTGATAGCCATTCCAACAGTTGGGGGAACTAAACATCAACTTTGAACGTTCGATATGGTAATCTACGGGCTTTTCGTGGGTACCCTAGAGCTGATTGTTCGAGAAACGCACAAACGTTTTCTGTCATTTTCATTTTGTCAACGATTTGTTACGATTTTTGAACGTCTATTCTCCCCATAGACCTTAACTCCATACAAAACGGAGTTCTTCATTATTCATCCTTCATTTAAATTCAGCGTGAAGAAACAGTTGAAATTCATTTGCCACACTATGTTACGGAAAAACTTTTTCTAACCCTTTTTTTATGGGTGAATATTTTCGACAGTGTACCCTGTGTTCACCTCGCTATAACTAGTACTATAAAATAGATTTCATAAAGTTCGCGTTTTCGAAGTTTTTGGAGACGGATCGGCGCTTTGTTGTTTTTCCAGAAGTGAAATTTAAAACATGCCCGGTTTTTGGAAATCACGGTCGTATTTTAGATCGAAACCCGCGCTTTTTCCCGCCTCCGTCCAACCTTACTGTCACCTTTTGCTGCACGAATTCAAATGTTCAAATATCATTGGGCTTTGGACTGGTAAAATGGTACTTTTCTCTCGAAACGCTGACTTCAAAGCCTTAGTTCTTCTCTAACTGGCAATAGTTTTTTGCTTTGGTATAACGTTGGGGTTTTTGAAGAGGACAGCGGCCGGTTTAACCTGCGTCGAGGCTCTGACGCTTCTTTATACCGCACTGGTTTAATCGTCATTCGAAAATTGCGCTATTGTATGATTTCCTTTTGGTTTGGTGATTTTTAAAAGTTGATCAAGTTCTCTCTGCCTATAGTAGCTGATTCCATCAATTTGATACGTCACTCTCCAGACTAACTATTCAGCACTTATTCTCAACAATCTCAACTATTCGGGACGATTCTCCTCCTGGAGTAGGTGTGTCCCATAAATAATGTTATCATCTTCACTATTGATGTCGTGGTGAAGGCAAACCTTTACCTAATCGGATCTCAATTAACACATTAAACGGTCGTAACCGTGGAATCGAGTTAATATTCGGATCAAAGTAACCCAGTTAACGAAATTAATGGTGCGGACTCCGACGCAGGGGAGAACACGGTAAGGCGATTAGTGACTATCAAAGTAGAGTAAGCCTCCTGGACCTCCGTTAAGCGCTTCCCTGAAGTTTCAGGGGGGAGAAATTTCCAAACGCTGCTTTCCAACTCTACCTTCAAAGTTTGGCGATGTGATCAAAAAGTTCGGAAACCCCTCCTGAATCCACAGTTAAACGGGGACGGTTTTTCATCCAATTTGCAGTTCTTCGGGGGAGGACAGTTGACGAAAGCGTATTCTAGGATGGACTACAACCATAAAGTAAACTCCAGGACAGATGAGACTCGTTGCTACCTCTGGAACTTTCTTCTTCGTTCTTTACACCTCCTTATCATCTCACAACACGCTTGAACTTGCTCATCTCCTTTCCAACTCCGTCGTCTTTATTAACTTTTCCTCAATAAGCCACGTGGAGTTACTTTTCGTAAATTTAAAAGTTGGTACAGTTATTTATATAAAGTTCTGATATCTCTGATTGCGTACGTACCTAATTCCCCTATGAGTTTATGATACTTCTGAAGCAACGGATGTACAAAACCGAAAGTTTAGGTGGTAAAATCTAAGAGTAATAAATTACGGAAAACCATGGAAAATGAGGGATTAGGAGAAACATTCGGATCAACTTTCATGGACAGTTTGCTACTTTTGTGGAAATTGTTCATTGTTCTTCAAAAATCATATGGATTGAGGTATTTTAGTTCATAAATATGTACCTAAATGCTTTTGCTCCAAAGCCGTTTCCAGTAAAATCCTTAAATTTTATTCGATTTCTTTGATTACGTTTTCAAAGCGTATTCCTCCAAATCTTATCTCTGATGTGGATTGTAAATAGTGGAATATAACCAACTTCTTAGAACCCACAGCTGTCTTATGACAATGTGAAAAACACCAGAAACTCAACAGTTACATGTATGGCTGGCTCTATATATAGAGTGACCATAATTTTGAAAAGGCGAAAAAAGTTTGAAAAACAACTGTATATTCAATATTATAGTATATTGAGACGTATATTATGCGATTTTCCTGCATGAAGCCCTGCAGCTTGGTTGGAGACGACAATAAAGTGACTCAGAATTATTCTTTGACTTGGAATAAACAACTGGTCAGGTAGTGAAATGAAATGAAAGGACTTGATTAACTAGTAGAAAAATCGCTTTTCAACTTTGAGGATCATCTTTTTTTCAACGTTGGATTTAAACATTTTCTAATCATTAATGAAAAATCACCTTTTGCTCTACATTTTTGTTTTTCCTGTTGCATAGTTTGACCTAGGTAAGTTGGCACTGACCCCAATCACCTACAGGCCAATTTCAAAAGAAGGACTTTGTGACTATCACTTCCATAAAAGAGTACCATTTCTTCCCTATCCTGTGCCCAAAAATATGAGAGAACCCGAACTCGGAAAGTGGTTCCTGTCCTCTTGAAAGGAGTAATTCTAGTCACCGTAATTATACAGGCAATTTTGTCACTCGAACTGCCAAGCTGCTATGAAATATGAATATCGTATAAATGTTTGTTCCATAGAGTGAGCGTGTTTGTTGCATCAGAGATTGCATATCTGGTACTTTATGAATATATCAACTTCAGTAGCTGCAATAGTTGTCACAATTCAATCATGTTGCCAATTTGCTCTTGCGGACCGTAGTAGATGGAACTAAGTGTACATTCGAGTGAAAGCCTTAAGGACCCCCTAATTCTTTTCGGAGTCGGATATCACCGGACGTTGCGCACTCCACCGTCTCGGAAAACTCGTGGGGAGCGGCGGGGTTAACGATGATGATGATTATGGCTATAACCCTCTGGAAGTGGCCACTTTCACTTTGTAAGGTTATGGCTCTGAAGGAGCTTCTTCTGTAGAGGCTGGACAACAGCGGCCGTTCAGTTGGACAAATGGTCTTCCTTTGAAAAACTGCCTTCGAAGCACCATTCGATAATCATCTGTGGCAGTATTGATTGCTTGATGATTTGGGTAGGAAATTTTCATCCACCATTTCATACAACTTGAAGTAAAATCATCATCACAGTTGGTTGATTGTCAAATATCAGCATACGTTCTGCATTAATCCCTAAATTAGGTATACTGTTCATGACACTATTGAAGGCTCTTGCACTAACATTGTGAGTACTAATTCAATAATTTTGTTTCAGGTATGCAATCGGAGAACTCATGTTGTAGCTGCTGTACGGGTATGTTGGTAGTAAAATTCAAAACTTGGTTTTCCTAACATCCAGTTCTGCACTTACCAGTGGTTGGGAGGAATACACATCCTTTTGTAGCTTCGATATACTTTATGAGCAAAACGCATTAGGTATTTGGATTTGGAACATCCTAGATCAAAATCCTTTTGAAATAGACGTAACTTTTTTTTCTCCTTCTTTGAGTGACTGTGTTTTGGAGTAGTATCGGTAGGAGTTATCAGAGCACGCGTTACGAGGGACTTGTCACTCTTTTCTTGGATCGTACTCCTTTGAAATAGATGGTTAGTTTCTAGTTGTTTTAGGTGGTGTTAAGCCCCCATTTCAGCCAAACGATTTTAGTAAAATCAAGTTTTATTTCAACCCCGTAGGGCCGACAATGTATAATCCCCATTGAAGGGCAGTGAAATTCCCAACAAATGAATAGGTATTTAGTTCAATGGAAGCATTTCCAACTCGTTGTACCACTTTGTTCCGCACGATCGCCCTTTTCATCCTTTTATTAACGGTGGTGGGCGTTTTGAAGTGGCGAACCAGTCGGACACCGAAATGGCTGTGGGGTGAGTGGAAATTGTTCCGAGGATTGTTCGGGCGCTTTCAACCCCTAGAGAGAGTTGAGTTTTCCCTCTCAGCGATCCCATTTTCCACCCTTCCCCGAACCCCTTCGCCAGCAGAAAGGCCAGCCGCTAAAAGCCGATTTCGATATTCTCTCAAAACCGCCACTTTACCCCCCTAACACCGGGGCTCTTGTATTGCGGGCAGGTCTGGATTGTACTTTGTGCACGGTCTATCTCCAACCCTTGTTTATAATACTCTCAAAACGACTGGTGGAACACCGGTCCCAAAACACACCCCTGGGGTAGCCCCGTTGCCATCCCTTACAGCGTTAATTAGTGAAGTGGGCTAATTACGTGTCTGGTTTCTCACTCCTGTGGCAGACTTACCGTTTCCAGACGGGGTCAGAAGCATAAACCACTCACTTCAGAAGGATGTTTACAGTCAAGTGCCATGGGAATGTTTAACTTCTAGTGGATCCTTGACTTACATCGGGTAGCAGCGCCTACCACCCTTTTCCATCTTGAAAGGATTTGAACGATGTTACATCTGCAGTATTACTTTTCCTTTCATGGCAGAACCATAAAACGTTGAGGACTTTTTTGGATGTGTTATTTTGGACGATGAAGTTCCAAAATCAGTACCTGTTTTGTAGGAATCCTATAGAACGACTGGAAGAAAATCATTTTGTAAAACCTTAGTCCTGATTAGAAATGCAAAATGATGGTAAAATCGTCTTAGATAATATACTCATTAATAACTACTAAAACTAATAATTCATTTGATGTATTTAATTCATAGCAAATACAAAAAACAATTCAAGAATTATGTTTTATAGCATAAAAGCTATATATACTTGAGAACGCAGTTCGAGATTTTCGACAAACTTGCCTTTCACCCTAAACGACCCTTAATCCTTTTCAATTTTAATCAATTTCACTTTTATATTTCTTGAAGCAGAACCTTGGGTTGTAATTGTAATATTCGATAGGTTTTGAAAATTTGTTTTTTTCTTTGTATTTGATGAGTATAGAAATAACATGCGATGCTATGATGTTGTTTCTATGTTGGTTTTTCCAATGAAATATTTGGGTTTACACTTGTGATGGACATGGTAAGTTGGCCCCTTCCCGATTTTAGAATCCGTCGCCTTGGGAGATGAATCGGACGCCTGCAAGCGTCTGGGTCATCTTCTGAGCGTGGCGGAGCATAATAATGCATCCATCTCCTTGGAAGGGGCAACTATACCATTCCATCACCCTCACATGGTAGCAGAGCGTGGTTACGATCCACGGACCTCTGGGTTATGGGCCCAGCACGCTTCCACTGCGCACCCTCACACACTTGGATGATAATATGTCAGACAATAGGACACCACGTTGGAATTCCAGTAATTTCTTTGCTGATTTGCTAAACATGAGTGTTTTCTTCGTAGGTGGGTTTACAAGTCCAGGTAAATAACGTGTTTACCTCAAAAATAATGTCGTTTTTAGTTAAAAAGTGCATTGTAGAGTCCATAGGACAAAGTTTCTAGCTTCTTCATCACCAAGTTCTCCGTTTCTACTTTGGTTAACGCCTTAAACCCACCTTTGATATTTGACCCGTCATCTGACCCACTTGTTGTCCTGCAATGCAAAAGAACAAAGCTTTATGACATTCAAACCATAACCAAGTTTCTGATTGTTGATTCTTCTCATGATTTAGATGCGAAGTGTGTAGGATTAATGATTATATAGTTGTCCCTACCAGATTCGTAAATATCTCGTCAGTATTCGTGACTTGATTGAGTTTCGAGGATCACATTCCTCATTCATGTGTAAGGAGGAGGATCAATTTTAGAAGTCAAATACGTCCTTTAACTTTAATTCAAAATGGAGTGTATTTCAAAGATTAAACTCCGAATTGTTCAATATTTTATGCGTATACGTGAAGACACTGCATACTTTACAAACCAAATTATCCAAATTCCTCAAGATATTCCTACGTAGAATTTGGACGACTGAAAATTAATTCTAGCGTTGGCGTACTGCCGATTCCAGCTCGTGATGAATACTAACAAACCATTATTGTTATCGAGAGACACAATCAGTTCATTCGATAATGGGATCCATAGAGCATTCATAAACTCATCAGGGCCCCTCTGTGAGAAGATTCCATTCCTCCCTTCCGGAGGATGAACGTAGAAAGTGAAATGGAGAGCAGGCTAATTGGAGAAGGAAAGGAAATTGATGAAGGGGTCTGAGAATAATCAGTCTGATCGGCGAGAGAACTAGCCTTCGCCTCCTACGTGTAAAACGCCCGCGGTGAGAGATGTGAGATGGGAATATCCGAAAATGGGGCAAAACCTATGAAAGGAGAGCTTTTTTGTTAGTTCTGGCTGTTGAATATGGTGGAGAAAATGGAAGGTCAACTGGATTTTCTCTCTTTGAGGGTATCGGGCGAAAGGGAGCTTTTCGCGCTACGAAATTGAGTTTCTCGTGGCTTCGTTTTACAATTTGGGTTGCCTTTAGAGTTGTATTAGTATGAGGCATGCCTTAGAACAGACCTCTCAGTTCAATAACTCTACGAAATGTCATTCCAATTTAGTGGCGTTACATTCGTGAAGTACTGCCATGGAATAGCGACTTCGGAGCTTCAAAAATCGTTAGTCACCTCATCGTTGTTTGACGATCCTCTAACCTAACTAACCTTCTCAACTATAGACAACTTCTTGATCACTGGTTGTTTTGACTATTGACTGCATCTGCTATGTTGTTGGTCATGTCTGACCTTAGTGCAGGTACCTGGTCATTGGTAGCGTGTCTTCAAATTCGAGTAAATTTAAACGGACAACATAACTTAAATCTGCTTCGGCTGAGATTTGCGCTTGGGCAGGTCAGTTAGTTAGTATAAGTGGCTTATTTGAGGTTTTTTCCTTGATTGAGCTCAGAACATTTAATTACCTACAACATAAATGATTGGTGACTGCGCACAACAACATATCCTTCTAATTCCATTTTCTCCGAACAAATCACTATTATCTCTTTAGATTCCACACTTATTCGTCAATCACAATCCACCTCCAAGATCAATAGTTATCTTAACAATCACAGTAATGACGAATGCCTTCATTCTTCATTAATACCTCTCATATCTTCCTTCCACAGATCGCATGTCGTTTACGAGTGAGGTACTTAGTCTGTCAGAGCTGGAAATGTGCTAATCAATGACAACTACCTTTGGCTGGCGACATAACATAACACCTGAATTCACTGTCAAAGATAATATCTAATAACCGCATTATGGTTATGCATAACGTAGGCTTTCGTTTATGCTTGTTGGCATGAATTGATCAAGGAGAACGCCATTAAAACTCCATTTCGCCTATAATAAACCTTGATTGTTGAAAACAGGGACGCTGGGAGTGGAGTGTAACACTTCTGGGCCAATTATAGAAATTGACCATAGTAGCTGTTATTCGGAACGTTCATCAGAATCATCGTAGTTCAGCTTCCTCTCACTCCCACTAATTGAATTTTATCACTAATTGAGTTTTATTCTATCTTCTCGATATTTGCCTGTGTTCTATTCGTATTCCTTTCATTGGAGTGCCGTTTAAAGTAATGTTTATTGCATTTGCAGGTGATTGAATTTCGAATTTCATTACAACCCTTCGCTTTAAGTTAGATATAAGTAATTACTTTAGACGTATTGGACGTTCAAAAATGTCAATAACTCAGAATGCCATATGAGCGTCCGTAATTTAGTTTCCTCATTTAAACATGTGCCAGTTTTTCTTGATGTTTTCGACTAGAATTGCAAATTTTCTTCTCGTCAGTATCACGATAATAACCGAGTCAAATCAATTGTTAATGATAAAGAAGCGAGAGTGAAAATCCGCTGGATGGCCCGGATTTCCCTCGTTGAGAGCGCGGGAGGGCGGGCGTCGTACGCCGCGAAAGAGCTAATCCGGTTGAAATCCTCTCCAGGTTTCCGCACCAGATACCGCCGGCACGTAACGAGAAAGTGCCGCCTCCCGAAAAAGAAGACGTTTTTGTCCTTGGCCAATGCAGTACAAGTGATACTTTTCATGTGCATGAGAGAAATTTTGCATCCCTAGAATCCGTGCAAACGGTTTGTTGGCTGCATTGCCTAGTGGACTCATCGAAGATCCATCTGAAAGAATGATGCAGGGTTGTGATGTATCACATCCTCAAGTTTGAAAAGAGTTCTGTTCGCTGAATGTATGCTTTAAGTTGGGCCGTGATTTGGTTTATGCTTCTTATTTCATGGCAATACTGACGTTCTTTATCCCTTCATATTCTGCATCAGGAACACCAACTTATTCACTTGTACAATTGATAATGATTAAGGTTTAGAACCCCTTATTAGATCGTTGGCATCTCAGGTGATATGTTCAATGCACATCCGAGAGATTCTGCAAGCAGTTGCTCAATTGGTTTGGTTACTTTGGTTACAGTGCCAAGTGGATTCATCGAAGATGCATTGGAATGATGCAAGGTTGTGACAGCCTCAAGTTTGAAAAGATTACTGTCTGCTGAAAGTGTTGTTGAAGTTGGGCCATGATTTGGTTTATGCTCCTCCATTTCCTCGCAATACTGACGAGCTGTATACCTTCATATTTTATATCAGGAACACCAAATTATTGACTTGTACAATTGATCAAGATTAAGGTGTGGAACTCCCTGTTGAATCGTTGGCAGCTCAGGTGATACATTCACTGCACATGAGAGAGATTCTGCATCGCAAGCAGTGGTTTGGTTACTTCATCCAGAGTTCGGATTATAGTGACCAATTCAAAGACTCCCAACATCCCTAAAGGATCAATCAATGAGAGAAGGTGTATGGTACTGTTACCTCCTACACCATGTAAAAACTCTATTCTGCTCTCTTGAAACATCCAGTGCATATTCGCAAACATGAAGTTGGAACGATATTCGGTGGGTGGCCTTTAATTACTCTCAGTACTAAGTTATGCATATCGTTTGAAACTTTTATCCATGTTGAGATCAGTATTTGAGTGATCTAGTCAACCCAGGGAAGGTGTATATGCTATTACCCTTTTCACTGCATTGCATTTCTAGAGCTTTTCACTGCACACAATTGGAGGCGGATGCACGCGTAATTCCAACGACAAATGTAAATATTGTGATTTCATCATCTCCCGCCCTGAATCCGTACTGTTACGTGCGAGTATGAAGAGAAATGTATCTTTTATCACGGTATTCTTACTCGAAATGCAGCGGACGTTATCCATCTCGCTGAACGCGTTAGAATCTAGATGACGTTGAAGTTAATAGTATCGCTTACACAATACACTGTAGGGACAAAGAGAAAATTTTTCTCTTGTTGATGTATTTTAGTGGATATCAACATTATATCTTCCCTGAATGTATGGACGAGAGAAATGTCTAGTACATTTCATTTGTGGTATTGTATAGTGGGTTCTGATCTCAAAGGAGTCACGTACAAACTATCTATCAGAGTTTGTGTTTCTGGAAACATACAACAAACAACTTTTATGATCTTGATTCTTGTTCATTTTCATGGCTTTTCCGGGGAATCACTTGTAAACAAGCGCAATGAGGAGACCTTGCTCTAAATGCAAGCTATTGTCGTAACGCCCTTTCCCTGCCCATTTCCCTGTTCTTGTTTTTGATTTACGTCGTTCGACCTCAATGGGAAAAGTCTTACACAACCCGAGTGGCCCGGTAATGGTAGGAAATTCCATATGGATATCCGCCCTACAAACTGAAGGGTGTTCGAACCAATGAATCACTATGAACTATTAATGTTTCAAGACAGATTAGATAGAGCTTATTGGCCGTCGTACATAGACCCCGTTTAAGTGGCGGTATTAGAAGGGTTAACTTTCGAAATAATTACCCTTATCGATAACCAATGCGTTGAGCTCCGGAGCCCATTAGCGCATTCCAGCTTTAATGGCCTTCAAACTGGCTCATTCACTCGCCCCGATGTGAAAATAGTTCGATCGCATTTCGGAAGCCTATATTCAATATTACAGTTGGATAAATGAATTATTGAACAATACCGAGCCATTAAAACACGAAAATTGAGTTAGGTTCTTTCTACATAGAACAAAAATACAACGTACCACCTCAACTCAGATCCACTTCAACTTCAAGTCTTAGAAGTTCCCAATCAGTTTACAATACTGATTTTGATAGCCTAGCTTTTAAAACAAACATCCTCCACATTGAATTAACATTCCCTAATTAAAAGTTTCGGAATTTTCCAAATGATTCCGAGTGGCTCCGAAAGCAAATTCATTAGACGGAATTGCGAATAGAGGGCGCGAAGAACTAGCTTACATTTTACTTACATGTCCTCGACCTTAATATGTGAAAAATTGAAAATTCTCTTTACTTGAAATTAGTATGCTTCGCACATCGTGATTTAGCTAGAGGGCAGGATGTTCATTCTATTTTATCAAACTTTCATTCAGTTTTAGAATTGTAAGAGGTAAGGTTACGTGTATGATTTTATGCCCAATACACAGCGCTAATTGCTTTTTCTATTGACCGACTCGGAAATTCTATTACAAGGTTCACCTCTGGAGAAGGAAGGTTTTTTTCCCGATGAAGTTAAATTACTTTCTCCGTTCCCACCAAAACTCTCATTAAATCCCCACAAGTTGCAATACTGTTTCATCAAGGCTGTAAATGTTGCTCATGCGGGAAACCTCCATATTGGGATGTCTGAAAATGGAAATCTCGTGTATAGAAATTTCTATTTATGAACATGAAATGATTGAATGACCGTCCATTTTGGTTTATTGTTTTGATAATGAACCTTTGTAGATGGACCAAGAAAAAATCTCCCCGCAAAAGTTGGTGTTTTACGTTTCAATTCGTGTGGAATTCGGAAATTGGCAAAATTTTAAAAATCCGTACCGAGCTTTCCTCCGAAACTACTGAAACAAAATTGGAGAAACTCAAACCGAAATCTCAACCATAAAATCTCATTCGGGGTCTAGTTAAGACAGGATCTCATCATTGATCTCAGTCGTTCGGTAGCCCCGATATTCCTTTGCTAGCAAAGTTGCAGGTGTTCAATGCAGTTGTTCATGCAATTCTAGAATATGGAGCGCAGGTTTGGGGATTTCTGGAGTATGCGTCTGTGGAGGCTGTGCTACTATTGTTCATTAAAAAGCTTTTGCATTTGCCCTTATGTTCTCCAAACTACTGGTTTACCTTGAGACCGAACTGGACACAATTTCGACATAAACTCTCGGTCTGCACTTGGAATATATCTCTAAAGTGGCTAGCATGCCAGATTCTCGTCTGCCAAAGATTGTTGCCCGCGAGATCATTTGCCGTGGAATATACTGGGCAGAGAGCTACAACTCACTGGCTGCTAGTTACAACATCTCCAATCCGCTGGCACCTATGGATGCGTCGCACTTAAAGCTGAACGTAGGACAGATTTTAGCGAGCTTCAGGGAAGAAAAAGTGAAGAGATTTTGGGCCAGAGCTGCTGCATCAGAGACATACACTCTTTATAGAGAGTTAGATCCTCTTGTGAAATGCGCTAGTTTCTGTAGACAGCTGGACATCAGTTTGCACGAAGCTCGTTGGCTCTTCAAACTTCGTGCAATGTGCAATTTAAGTGAGAGCGTGAGGACATTTTTCACTTTCTCTGTATTTGCCCCATATTGAGTGAATTCAGATGGCGGGCACTGGAATGTGGTACGCTCACCAGGGACGAAGCAGTATTTATCCTTAATGGGGGCATGGGTTGGTCATGTGTTGTTACATATTGCAGAAGTGCTTGGCGCTATAGGAAATTTTTAGTTGGCGAATTTAATTTTTAGTATAAGAAGTTTATTATTTTTATGTTCTTATTTTCGTACTCAAGTAACTACGAGTTATTGTTATTGTACAAGTAGGCCAGGGCTCGAAACTCCGGCGGACAGCTCAATGAGCTATGCTGTATTGTTTATTATTTTTGTTTTATTTATTTATTATTATATGTGTATTGTAAATCAATTTCCTTTCAATAAACTTATTTCTTCTTGCATTGATCTCAGTCAACACTAAAGGGTGATATCGAAGGGCTGAAACTTCAAAAATTTGAATGTCAACAACTTTGAACAAAAACTGTAATGGCCATTTTCTGTTCTAGAAAGCAGAAATTTGATTGATAGCAAGATGATTTGACGTAAATCTAGGGCTTTCCAACTAAAATGTGAAAGGATTCGTGTTTGAAAACGTGGGAAGAATTGCCATCTTTTGATTTCCTTGTTTTAATATGTTATGATATTCCAATAGTAACTAATGCACCATTAGTTGACCTTTTTCCTTACCCATTTACTTTGAGAGACGTAACGGTTAATGACTAATCTCTACAATCTAATCTAGGCTCTGACTTCCATTTTTAAAACCCGAAAATCAAGTTCATTCACGGACATGTTTTCATGAATGGGTCTAGAATGGTGCCTCCTGTTTCCTTGTTGGAAACATCTGCTCCTTCCCTCGAAAAATTAGATGCGAGAAGGGGAGTTCCATTAAAACTAATTAAAATTATTAGAGACGATTATTAGGGGGACCAGCTGCAGACCGGCTCGAAGGCCTTGGTCGGATGCATCACGAACACAAAATTATGGTTCCACTCTTCACACCGAAGGCTCCTCACACGGTCTAACTTGTACAATAACAAAGACCTTCGGTTGCTGGGAAGTGTTGCAAACGTGGGAATCATGGGACATTCTGCAGTTTTTATTAGCTTATTGAGTTGAACTATAATTATTTGTGCTGCATATCAGCTAATAGACTTTGCAGACCCCTAAAAAATGAGAGTTAAATTTAATGGACAACGAGAAGAAATTAGGATGGTATCTAGTTTTGGTATCTTACTGGTCCTTGTGAAAATATATCAAATTTCAATATTTCAGATTCGCCGAAGTGATATTTATAAAAATTCTATAATTATTAGAACATTTCATTTTCTACTAGTAATGGCTTGAAAAGCTAAAGAAAGTCTTCTTACAACTTCGTAAGTCAGCATATCATGTGCAAGTGTGGTAAATACTCGTATCAATGAAGAAGGGGCTTGGATAAATTTTTTCTAATGAAGTTACCTTCATACCTCGTAGAGGAGTTTGAACTATGTCTAAAAATTCCTTGAAGATGCTACATTTGGAATGGCAATATAGCTTGGTAGGGATTTGATAATTTCAATGTTACTGACATCTTTCACATCCTGTTTTATTAATGTGACATGAATTTGAGGATAATTCCCGATACAAGAAATCCTGAAATTAACACATTTTCAGTGACCAATTTCCTCTGTTTTCCATTTAAAAAATACGAGTGCTATCTTCTCATTCTCCTTAAAGTTTTCATCATAATTGGCTGGTGAGTGAATGGGTGTGGGTGTAGCATGAGCGATATTTCAGATTCAACTCTTTTTAACCGGACGATGCCCGACAACATTGTTGACATCTGAAGGACACTGAAGAAATCAAGACTTTTGAGACATTCCCATTTTGAACAGTGCCAAGAAACCGAGTGATAATTGAGAGTTATGAGTATTGCAAAATGTACACCTTTCTTCATGAACATCTTAGATGTTTGCTCAAGAGCTTAGGCTGTAAACTGTAAAAATTGGAAGTAGAAGTTATTGATGGGGGGAATTCTAATCTTTTCCGCAGTTCGTGAAAGCTTAATACCCAAATATGACATTCATCGATATCTAGAGCATAACGATAAGGATCACTTGAAGATTCCAAGAAGGACCAAGACAGAAAGAATGGAAATACCAATTGATTTAATTAGTGATATTGTGTGAATACTACTTATTTAGTCCAAAAGAAACTGTGCACTACACAATCGCTTGTTTTGTTGAAGCTATTGGACTTTGCAGAACATTTATGTTCGTGAAACTTAGTAATACATTCAGTCCTTTAGTGGAAAGCAATTATAAGCATAAATAAGAAATGATTGACAAAAATATTTGTTTAATTCATCGCGACGGAAACAAATTAGCTGTTGAAACGCGAATTTTTCAATTATTTAAGGATAATGTCTAAATAGCACTTCGATACTTTAAATAATTATGTTCCCTCGTAACTGGCTCATTACTGAAGAAGTTGATAATGTCCTCGATTATTATCCCTCTATGTGATCGTTAATTTTGTAAAAGAAACTTGGGTAGGTAATGAATCACATTTTGACTAGCGTTCCAAGAAAAGCGAATAACCGAGGAAGGTCGCTCGTAAAAAAAAAAAAAAAAAAAACTGGAGGAAATGACCTGATACGGCATCACGCCATGCAGCTAATCAATGGCATTTAGACGCTAATATGATAACCAGTAACGAGAATCGATCAATATAAATAAATGGGATTCGGACAGGAGTTGGGATATTGCTTCTAAAATCCAAGCTCGATGCATTAGGCGGGTTTGTTTTGGGAACTTCATACCTCCTTTATCAACCCAGCAGAAACCCTTGAACTCCTTGACCATTGGGGTCAAGTAATTTCAAGACTACGTTTTCCCAGGTGTTCATCACCTCTCTTATTTGTCAATTAACGTAATCACATGGATCAATACAATGGTATGAACTGTTGAACTAGTTTTCAGGTTGACGCTCTCAGCGATTATCAGTACGATGGTAATATCAAGATTTTAGATATTCAATATGAACAAGATATTGAATGATTAAGGTTTTAAATAGTTCAATTGATTATGATCGCTTGTTATTGCTTCCGAATCTACCTACAGCGGGAGCATCTTCGGGGGATGACAAATTGTTTCTTCTTAATCCATCCTGAACAACTTTCGTTCCGTGTGTCCGGAGATCTTTGTAATAACCTTAACCCCTACCCGATCTCAGAAATCAATACATCAGTCTGTGCCTACGTTATTTCTGCATTTTGAGGTTGGTTTTTAATCTACCAAGCATCGTTTTCTCAGGATGTAGTGGTTCGATTGATTGCCCTTCTAAGCTAGTAAAGATAGATAGTGTATCTTCTACTGACTTAGCGTGATTTAGGGGCAATAGATACTTGTCGGCTAAGGTTTTGAAGGCGGAAACACGTTCGCGACATTTCTGTCCTGTGAAGAATATAAACTAGAATAAGCATCGATGACTTAGGCATGGTAGGTTAAAAACAGCGGGAATTTCCAACAATTTTATCTTTTCCATACATATGATACCTGCTATAAAACTTATGGTTGCTTGGCGTTCATGAGGTCTTAACAACCCATTTGAGATTCCCTCGATGTGACTTTGGGAAAGACAATACATGTTTTAATAAAAATGTTCCTACAGTTGTTGGGAATTCACATCTCTGCAACATAGAAACTGTTGTTGCTCTTTGTTTTGAATTACTACGACTGAAAAATTAATTTAAATCTTCTTTCAATTACAGGATTACCTGGCCTAGTTCAAAGTGAACAATCGCTTGTTTGCTAAAAAATCAATAACTGCGTCAGAATGAATGATTTATCTAGAATTCGGTTTGATAAGTTGGAAAAAAAATCAAATTTTGGGTTGAATACCTTCAATAATATTTTCGAAATGTTCCCCCTCGCCGCAAGCAGGAATCTTGTTTGATAATGACCAACCGAATCCAAAGAAACATTCGTAGAAGGTAATTTTTATTCTTCAGTCAAGCTACCTCATCCCGAAGGCCTCCACGAATAGCTTCTAATTTTAGTTGGACCTGCCAACATCAACATTCGGCATTCCATATCATCTTATTGTTCCTATTCTTTCCGTTTCGCTTCGATATTTCGCTAGTTACAATAATGGCGTACTACGTACAATTTACTTGGATTTAGTATTAACAAAGCACCGTGCAAAACCTTCCAGTTGCGTCGAAATGGAAAGTGCATATATTCATTTTTTTCGGAAAGAACGAAGAAATTTTCACCAACCGAATTACCTTCATGATTCTTGCGAAAATGAAGTTTGCAGAGTATATAGGATAAATTGAGCCATTCAGGGCCTCATTGTCTCGGCAGAACTCAATTTTCATAATCACTCTCTTCCCGTGTTAAACTTTGACCGTTAACTACCCGTTCCCAAGTTCGTGATTAAAACTGAAGGACGGCCTTCCGCGAGCTCATCAATTAGATAACTTAAATCACTCTGGGGCGTCTTCAAAGTTTCTCACGAGGCCAGTAGGGAAAAGTCACGGGGACATGACGGGGAAGTGCCAAATGATGCATATTCATATCAGAAACTTTGAAATTGATATTGAGCCCTTAGGGTTGAGCTAAATTAGGGTTTGTGCGGGCCGAAAATAAGAAGTATTGCGGAGTTCATGGGATGGCAAGATGAAATCACAAAAGTTTAAACTTTCTAGCAATATATTGGCGACTTTTATTTCATTTTACGTGAGTATTGTTCAAAAATCAAAGCAATCCTCTCAAGAGCTTGAAGAAATTCATCTGTACAGTTTTGGAGGGCACAAGTCCTTTGTAATCCCAACATTGAACCTTTGTGATCTACCAAAGAAGAAATTTAGTAAAATATTAAAACACGATAGAAAGACTTGACCGATGTATATTAAAAATGTGTAAAAATTCGTGTAGGTCCTAGAATCTTTCTTATTGCTTTTGCTCAACCGCGGAGAGACGATCCAGGGGTTGAAATATTTGAAACTCATAGTCGCGACAATTTTCTGTTTTATAAAAAGTTCATTTTTGTCGTATGATTTTGATAAAATTCAGCCCCAAATCGAATGAATGATGGCCCAGTGGATTTTACAACCATCTGTTCGTATTTCAGAAGGGTAAAATTGTTGGGAGAGGAAAACAATTGTCCACACAACTGTCATTCGCAAAAGAACCTTGATCAATGCTTATTTGTTCTAACATTTAAGTGATACGTTTATATAGACCTGTTATTTTTTCAGAAGGCTATCTAATGCAGAAATAATAAACTTAAATGTAATAATTGGCTGAGTTTCGTATTCTCAAAAATTTGTAACACTCTATTTTGTACCCAATTTTCGAGAAATGTTCTAAAACGTAAGTACACTGTCATAGGATGAATTTCGTCGTATCCAGAATCAGCTGTCGTTTTTCACCCCCTTTCAAATATTAACGAATCGTTCATTTTTATTCTCATAAGTTTAGATAATAATTTATTCAAAAATTCAAAATCGTTGAATTAATAGGTAGGTTCCTTATGAACTGTTATCGATCCACTAGATATTTGGTGTTTTTCGTACATCTTGTATTTTGACGGAACACGTATGTAGTTGAATGTATAACTTACTTTGCACAGTAGAGTGTAAAAATATTGATTGTGAATTGGCCGAATGGAGAAATAATGGGCCATTAATTCAACACATCAACGAATTAAGATCCAGAAGTTGAAGAAGACTACACTTCACTGGCCGACAGTCTGTATTAGATTTTGAGAGATCAAACCAACATCAATCAGATAAACTTGTCAACGCAAATTGAGTAGTCATTCAAACGTCCAATCAATTTAGTTTATTAACTAGATTGGTAGAAAAATAAAGGGGAGGAAATAAAAGAAACAAGGCGCGTGTGTGACCCAGATTCCTTTCGAAAGGGCTCGGAATAAACATCGGGTAAGGAACCTTCTGAGTGGTTTCGCTTGCCATCAGGAAGGGATCCCACACAGACGTTAACGTTACTCCCACTTTCAATAGGGGGAAATAGGGAAAGATTACGGTTTACCCCTTTGGACAGATCCGTTCACCATAAAACGTAAAGGAGGGAAGGAACCCTTTGCAACTAGATACGATTTCGTGGGGGTGGAACTTTGTGGGTTTCTTGTGGGCTTCAGCTTCTCCGAAATACTTCCTTCCTGTTTGGAAAAAGCATCAGCTTACTTTGAAACTGCATTCGTGATATAAAAGTTACGTGAGTTTGTAGAGATTTAAGTGTAACAGCGTTTGAGCCCCTCGATTCTCCTGATTTATATTTATTTACCACAAATCTTCATTTGTAGCTACTAGAAAAAGTGGATTCCCCTTCCTAAATGAACGAGCCGTATTATTTATTCGGATCATGTCGAGAAGCTGTTTTGGAACCCAGCTGAAATCTGCTTCAAATCAACTTGGGTATAGTTGGAATTTTACCATATTAGAATACAATTTAGGATTTATTTCGTCTCAACTTAAGTACACCAGGGTAAGTGTCAACTCGGAGTAACTGGAAACCAGACTGATGTTAGCGCTCTGTTGGGAAGATTCCGAACTTCTATTCATGGATTGGTTTTAGGGTCACTAGCAGCATGTAGGTGTGTTGGTATCCCTATTACTTCAGCTAATTAAGAAAAAAATATCATTTTCTGAAATGTTTTGTTTGCTTTTTTCTATACATATGCCCTGTATCAATTTCTGGCGCATTTTCTGTGATGAAACAGCCCTGTTTTCGCTTGCCCCTGTAATGCGGGAGAGGAGAGGTTGATGATATTGATTACAAATTTCACTCCCTGATTGCCAACAAGTTGAAGGACTTTCGATAAAAATTGGAGAGACATTGCTCCAAAATTGTGGATATGGGAAAGGTTCTAAGTCGAGCTAACAAAAAATCGGGTTCCACTTACCCCGGTGTACCTTATTTAAAGAATCGCATTGTCACTATAAACATAAACTAAGTGCATACTTGCTCATAATGGCATTCGGTTTCAAACTATCCTAGATTTTGGTGACCCGTCACGGGTATGGGTTTGTTGCTGTAAAGACGAGGTAATGAATTTTCATGTCTTCGAAGTGAATTGTATAATGATTTCCTTCATTTTATGGTTTTGATGAGATCCGTGCAGCCACTGCACTGGCCTCGATGGCAAAGAAAATCCGTGTGAACAGGGCGTCGGGGTTCCCCCTTTCGCTTTCTCATTACCATCTCATTTGAATGGGATCGCTGGGCCGGGACAAGGTAAACTTTGCCAGCGGCTCGACAAAACGCTGACACCTTCAAGCCCCGTTTCCGATCCATCAACTTCTGTTTACTCTGCTGAACTCTACATCACTCCCCCTACAACTTCCCCTGTTTTCCCCAATTACGTCGTTCGATGATGAGGACAGCCGGCAATTATCCCATCAACTGGCACGGGCCAACTTTGACTTTCAAAAATAAAATTGACTCACATGAGTCCGAGTAGTCGTGTTTCGCGAGTAGTCATTCCGAAAATTGAGTTGGCAGAGTTGAAAGATTCCTCCGACAAGCAGGAGCGTCGGCTATAGCTCTATCAGCAGGATTTGACAAATTCGACTGTCGGAAAACTATTAGCTTACATAACTCTCGTTGATAGTGTTTTGCAGCTAATCATTTCTAAATTGAGTTCGCACAGTTGGAAGGCGCCTCTGAAAAGCTATTACCTCATCAGCTGGTACAAAGCAAAAATTTGACTCCCTGAGATGAAATTGACTGCCACGAGTCTGATTGCTTGTTTTTCGTAGCTAATAATTCTAAAATTGAATCGTCGCACTTGTAAGATCCCAGGCAATCCTAACAATCGGCTATAATTCATTATCAAGCATCAGTAAAATTTGGTTCCCGGAATTATAAAATCGACTAACAAGTGTCTTGCTGATGTATTTAGTTATTTAGCAGCTTATCACTCCAAAATGGAGTCGGTTCAGTTATAATATGTTTTCCAATAATCAGACAATTTACTTCAACTTTAAATCTATTAGCAGTCAACAGCCAATTAGACTTAGAATTGACATCTTTAGTTTTGAATGGTGGTATTTAGCAGGTAGTCATTACAAAATTGAGATAGTTTTTGCTTACATACGTCTGTTTATTCAGTTCAGCATCTAACCCTCCGAAACTGGGCGACTGGAATTTCTGCTGTATTTATCTCTAAATGCAAACTTCGCGTACTCCAAATACAGACATGATATTTCTATGTACTACACTACTGCTTATGAGCAATAGTACAGATTGTCAACTATAATTTTAGTCTACGAGATATCCATTGCAATACCTAATCGTGCTGTTGACAATTTGTACATATTTGTCGTGGTGCAGTACCCATTTCAATTCTTACTTATCTACTATATACATGAAACCATTCCAGTCGTGAATATATATATATATACCTACCCGCTCCCGTGGAGCTGCTGTGAATTCCAACCGATTTCTATATCTTATTTATAATTCGCTTCACCGTCCGCAACGTTATGTACATAATGTTTTTTCGATGTGAGTTGTATCGCTCTCATTTCGTTTATTATCGTGTGAAGGGTGGAAATCGGGTAATTGAGGGACGTGCGAGTCTGTAATCGGAGGGAGGGGGGCTCCGGATTTCTCTGTTCGAAAATGTATCGAGATCGAAAAGTAACCAGCGCGCTCGGAGATTATCGGGAAGGCGGAGGGGAAAGCATCGGAGCAACGCCTTCGAAATTTAAGGCCACAGAGCTAGGCCAGGAAAAAATATCGGAGCTATGAGTGTCTCATCAAATGTCACTTAGGAAAGGGCATTCAATTAAAGTTACCCTTAATTTTACAAAAACAAGATCGGGGTTTGTAAAAATAACCAACCTATTAGGAAGATGACGTGATAAATTTATTTATTCCCTACATGAGTTATTCCATTTCATTGTGGCTTCTGATTCTATTAGAATCAAAACTTCAATCACAGAAACTTGTTAGGCCGAATTCAAAATGTCCACTCGTATTTCATGTTTTGAACCATTCTGAACACTTTTAATTATTCTATCTAACCGTGTGCCCACAAGTCCTTGTAGCTAGATTAATTTCAACGGTTTCCATCAGATTCTGAGTACAATTACATGGAATGTGCGCGTTTGGTTGCAGATGGTTCCCTGTCTGTTTCCGATCCTGAATACAAACGCTACTTCTCCAATTAGATTCCGATAACAATTTTAGAACCCAGAGGACAGTTCTTACATCAAGTATTTATCATAATAATTAGTGTCAACAATTTCCACTGAGTAAAATTCGTCAAGCAATAAAGAAATAGGTACATAGATTCCGCGATGGAATCTTTAACCCTTAATGACGCACGGTGTCTTCCTGGATACCTTTCCCTTCAACCTCATTTTCCCCGAATGAGAATGAAGCATATCAATAAAAATGGGTTCTTAATCCACTCTAAAACCAATTGGCACGATAAATTATCTCTGAACGGTTGTAATTGCTGTTTTTCTGGTTTCTAATTTGCTAGAGACGTGAGGTCCTGTTCCTTAACTGCTACGTTAGCGTTAATGAAAACTCATTTTCGAACTTTTGATGTTTTCATGTTGGTTATCATTTTTGACATTAATACATCAAGTGTCTCTTATCATAATAACAAAAGATAAAATGAGTATTGTACGTAAAACATATAATATTGGATTTTATCCATCCTAATGAGTAAAATTCATCAAGAATTTTGGATCAATATTAAAAATACTTAAAACATTTCTATGATCTATACATTTTATTCACAACCGAACTTGTAAGAAATTTTATTAAATAATATTCTTTTGGAATTGTAGTAGGTACTACATTTGTGTGCACTTGAATTGTGTGATCAACGTGCGAACAAGACATTGTCCATCTATTATGCTGAGATGAGAGCGCATTTAGAGCTTTTTTAACAATAATTTATACTCAGCGATTTGATTACAGAGTTAATCCTTGAACAAAGGGCTCCAATTTTCGAGAACTTAACAGGCTGGAAAGGGAATTTTTTCAATGCAAATTGTTAGGTTATCTTTTGAGCTGATTTCCTGGCAGAGATTTCGGTCTTGTTCTTCCATAGAAGACCATCTAACGGGAATTGTCGACAACATGACTGAGGATCAACAAAGTATCAATACTTCGCCCACGTCAGGCAGTGTTCCAGGCATACGACTTCAATGATCCAACTTATTTCTCTGATTTTTGGTTGAGTATATGTCTTCTTGTTGAATTCAGGCAATACAGCTAGGGAGTTTATGATAACAATTCGCTGACCGATTTCATAACTCTCCTCTTTGTGTTCATCGAGGTATTAAAAAAGTAACAGCATTGATGTTGGCACTGCAGATTGTCTAGCGCATCTCAGAATGAAATTCTGACGAGAAAACAGTACCATATGGGGGGAGGTTGTCGTTGAAGGTCTTGAATGATACATTCCCTTCATTTAGGTATTATATTGCCCTCTTCCATTTCAAAAGGTTCCTCCCTGGGCTTTATATTCTCGAAGGCCTCGGAAGGCGTCCTTGGGATGCCGGCAGGGCGCACGAACGCACGCACGCCCCCTCGCACCCGGCTGCTTCGAGGGGTCTGGAAATCTCGGAAACTGGTTTGGGTCGTCGAGTTTTTTTGTTTTGCTCCTATCGAACTACCTTCGAACGGAAGACCTGAGGCTGAAAGCTGTCTCTGCCACGGTCCTCGCCCGTCGCGACCAGTGAAAGCGCTCGAAATGTAAACAAACGCCCCCTCCCGCTATCTTGTAGCGATGTCCATCTTCAGCGTTGGAGGATGGGCTGGATAGTTTTCAAGTACAAATGAGGTGGTTGTTCCCAAACCCTGACATGTCCATTTCAGTAAATTTTTCAGGAAACACAATTTTATGATCGTAAGTGTAATATTGAAATTTGAAGATCCAATTTTCTTTTAAATGCTTCATTCCTGGTTACCTTCCGTTAATATCGATTGGTGGCAGATCTAGAGAAACTATTCAAAATGATACATTTAATTAAATTTTGGGGTAGAAGTTCAGTATAGGGGGCCCTTCCTGATAAGACCGTCGTAACCCGATGTCTATATATCGATCCACGCTTTCGATATATAAATCGATGATACGCGTTACCTCTACAAATTGCAACTTTTGAATATGGCGGAAAATAACGAACTTTTAAGTAGCAAATGACGGGAAATGAACATAGTGAAATACGTAGGTTACGCGTCTGGAAGGGAAAAAAACATATGCTGACATCTACAACTTCTCTCAACTATCTTATTCTCACCTCAAACCATGTCCGTATCGCTCGCCAACAAATCCACACAAACCTCTCTAAAAAAAACGACGCCAATCAGCAACAGTAGCCTTAGCTAGGTTCAATTCGTGCATAATGTGACTTACGATGTGTGTTCTAATGTGTTCTGTCTAGTTTGCTGGTCTGGATGCTCGCTTCGCTCGCATCTCAAAAACAAAAATATATCCTACATCAATCCTTCTAGTAAAGTATAGATCAGTTGGACAAATAGAAGGTTGACAGTTGTGCTGGTTCAAGAACGAAAGGTTGAATAGAAGCGGGGAAGATGGCGGGCCTTCAGCTTCTCGAAGGTGGTTGTGCAAATCAATCCGACATGGCAGCGGTATCGATATTATGATCCTATAAAAACATCGATCCTAGTACACATCGATATATTCTTCTTATCAGGAGGGGCCCCCTATTCTGAACTTCAGCCAAATTTTGGATATACCCGGTTTTGGCACAAAACGTTCAGAAAAATAATTTTTATTGAAAACAGTAGCTCATTTGGAACATGAAAGAGGTAATTTCTTTGTAAAAAAAACGTATCCTTGAAAGGTAGTGTTTATGAGCATTGACAAACCTTGCTGTAACATTAGAGAAAAATAAAATTAGTTTAAAAACACAGGAAAGTAACCATTTATTGGAAAAACAGTCTTAAATCCAACTTTGGAATCCATTGCTTGAGATAGGTAATCGAAATTTCATCATCATTTTCACTATAGTAGTGGAATTTTGTGAGGTTGTTGGATATTGTTAACAGCATTCTATCACGGCTAATTGAGTCGCTGAAAATGTGAACAGGCGCCGCTTCGTAATGGAATGTCCAGCGTCCACCTTAGTAGAAGACGTAGATTGGATTGCAACTCCATGATCGTCTGTCATTCCACTATGGTACTTCGGCGCAGAATTCTGGCACTATTGAAGCCATTACAGTGATTGTGTGTGAATATGCAATGGGTATCTGTGCCTAATAAATTATCTAATGTACAGTCATTAGCTTCCTTCCGTTGTCCATTAGACGCAAGGAAAGCTCTCAAAATGTAAATTAGTGCCTATTCTCTTACGCCACAATGTGTAGTATGTGTAGCTCTTCAGTATAGCTTGTGACCATCAATCCAGTTCCCTACAATGCGATGGAAAATTCAGACTTTACTGACAACAGTATAGTTTCGTATAGAGCCTACATATTTTCGTATTAAGTATAATTACACACTATACCGTTGAGTGACACACATTATTACTACGTCAGAGCTGGCTAATCACTCAAAACGTGAACGATCGTATCCCTAAATCTTGGACTGCCACAGGATATGTGTTATGAACAATTTACTTCTGTATTTCTGGCTTGCAGATGGAGATACGGTACAGTGATCATATATGTACAAACATAGGAGGCAGGTGTACAAACATCCATTACTTACAAAATTCTATCATGGTAGATAATAATAATCCTCCTTTACTGAGTTTTATGGAGTGTGGCGACTTGTTTTGTGGAGTTTGTGATGGGGTTGATGGGTAAGCTATGTACCACAGGCTGCTACTGGCTTTAATGCCCTCAAGTTTGTCCAAAGTGTGCACCAAAGTATTGGACATCATTGTACATTGGATTTCATATCCACAAACTTCTATAATTCCAGCATGCTGACACTTCGGCATAGAATTTCGACTCTACCGAACCCGTTAGAGTGATCGTTTGTGCGTATGCAAAGGGAATCTGATACATTATCTAGTGTATAGACATCAGCTTCCTTCCGTATTCCATTAGGCCTAGAGAAAGAACATGATCTATTCTATCTTCGAATCATGCACTGTCTCAGGTATGTGTTAGGTGTTGTTATTTGTATCTCTAGCTTGCATATACAACGCTATAGAGCAAATGTGTACTTACACAGGATCCAGATATTGCTGTACAAAATTCAGGTACATACATAATCTTCAACTTTCTCTCAAGATATCGACTTTTACCGAGATTTATGGAAGCTTTGTTACATGTGTTCAGTAGCTTATAGGATGGGGGTTGATAGGTGAGCGATGTACTAACCCTTGCTCTACTGCCTTGAATATCCTACATTTTGACCATATTTGGTCACTAATAGGGGTGAGCTTCATTATTGACGAAATCGACCGTTCGGTCGATCCACCCTTCCTACCTTTTGCTACAGGCCACCACCCCTTCCTTGACACATTTTATATCTGTGCGACACGCGCTTGAGCCTCCTCTCCCGCGGGTCTCGTGTATTGGGCGGGATCGCGTTTGTGTATCTCCGGGAAATCGGGCGTTGACATCGGGCGCGATTGGCCGTTTGCAATACGAGTATCGACCGCCTGCGTGCAAACGGCTGTTGCCAACCACCACCCTCGCACTGAATTAATCGTGATTGGAAGCCCAATCATTTAAATTAATCAATATCTGTTATTTACGCATATACTCACCGTCACTGATTCACCGTCGATCTTAATTTCAAAATTGACTTTTATAATAATTTTATAGGCTGGTTTCGATGGAAGTCATTGACACTTTTTTTACTTTTCCGAATTGCCTTAGTAGTTTTACACATTTTTCAAACCAATTGACCATTTCTCTAATTGAATTAGTAGGTAACAATTTTGACACACTCAATACCCATCAAAATACGACATTTTCATACCGAAGCTTAAAATGTCACTTACTAGTGCCAGGTCCATTTTGCCCCAGGAAAATATTGAATTTGGCTTGAAAATGTATAGATCGGCCTGATATATTTCGAATTTAAAGTGAAAATTTACAATTTGGTTTGAAGTCAACGGAAAGTTAGTTCCAAACCCGAATTCGAAATGCTATAAAAATTCGATCACTACAGGACTTTTGCGATGGTGCATTCCTTACGAACGATAGGTGCTTGTTTACCTAGACTTGTATCAAATATAAAAGTTGGACTGGGTATATTTAAAAATGGTTTTTTTTGTGACCTTATTACCGGGTTTGTTGACGTTTGGCCGTTTCCAAGTTTGGAAAAGATGTAGGGGACTCCTGGTTCTCTCTTTCACTGAAATTTCTACCACTTAGAGGTACCAGGGAGAAGAAGAAAAATAATTAGTAAAAACGCAATCAGTTCAGCCATCGTCGAAAATTTGTCCAGAACTCTTAATACTAAGATCGGTATTTATTGAATAAATATCGTACAATAGTTTATACAAAGTGAGAACTAAAGCGGCTTGGCTTGAATTTCCTGTTGGTGGGAGGTCTTGGCAACTGGCCTACATTTTAGGCATAGCTCTAAATTTTTGACGTGAAGAACGCAGATAGAATTGGTCTGACCTAAAAAAGATTTATAAATAGGATAATATTAATCTGTGATTTAAAAAATCGGCCATGTTAGGTATGGCACATAGCTTCCTCGTATCGGAAATATGAAAGTTGTGAATTGCGAATTAACTTGAAATATGTCGAAAATAGGCTTGTTATGTTGATTCACGCGAGAAAAGTTGAGGGAGAAATGTTCCCGCCAGTATCAACGCCTTCAATTGGGTAGGTCTTGTATTGCGGTACTTCCGTGCTATTTCTACAGCGGACTTAATGATTGTGCGATAGAGTTGGAATGGATGTGAGATGATTGAATAGGTTCTAATATTTGAATCACACGTTCGCTCATGCCCACAAGTTATTGATAGTACGATCGAGTAGAAGTTGATATGGGTTCCAAGACCTTCCCCGAATACCGTACCTGATTTCAGCGAGACCGATCGAGTAGAACCTTCGAAACTCACGATAGGTGGATTTTTCGTTTGCTCACTCGCACTATGGGATATTGAGTTCTGTGCTATGAAACTCATAGGGAACTTTCCACAGCCTTAACCGTAAATTTCCTGAAAATTTCACCAAAATTGGATGAAACATGTCAAAATTGAGCCTGTTACAAGGATCTGCGGACACACGAAGTTGTTCAGAATGGTCCGCTACCTGTTCGTAGACTCGGAAGCCAAATATCACACTTGAATAAGTTCGTTTGAATTCTATAATAAAGTACTTGTGTATTTCAGTTTGAATTTGTCCCGTATACATCTGCTCGTGAGATGTGTCCATTGTCATATGATAACTTGGGGTGAGTTATAATAGTCTCCCTCCTGATATTGGGATCAAGCTTAGTTCGATCTCAATCACCTAAATATATGCATTACAAAACGTATACCTACTACGTTTCTGACTTATTGCTTATAACCGATCTGCAATGAAGTCCCTTGTCCACTAATACTCCCGGAATACATTCAGTAAATCAACTTCCCGAGGGTGGAAGGGCGCAACCGGATTTCTCCCCTGGGGATTTAACAACTACGTGATCTGAAACGCCAAGCGAGTGGAAAACCTCGGAATACACCGATGGTTGTCGATGCCCCGCACATTCATACACTACATTTCCATTAGTATTACGTACCATTGCTTTGTGGCGACGGGTGACAAAGTTAAGGATATCAACTGGACCGAACTCACCATCCCATGGATACGGCTGGGTTTATCTGTTTATGCTAAAAGGGCCTCTCTGTCCTTCTATTCAGATTTCCTTGTTAGTTTGCTCATGAAACTCCAAGCTTCAAAACTGTCATAGGTGCCCGCTTGATTTGAAAGGGATGAAGTCTTGATTTCTTCTTCGCTACCGAAGGTTGACAAGCTGCTGGTAAGGAGGGGGGGGGGGGGGGTAAAAGGTAAAATTGTATCATTCTCAATTTTCCATTGTTTACGGTTGTTTCCATTGTTCGTAGACGCTTTTTTAAAATTTTGTTAATGTATTAGCCCCAGATTTTGCCCTTATACCCGGATTTCTCTTTACGGCCCTGATTGTTAACATGATGCGCAAACATCACTGAATTGTAGTGAGTTTTTTTTTTTCTAACGACACCTGACTGATACCTGTGGTGCTATTGATTGTTAAATATCAAAGATGGAAACATTCATGGGAGAACATTTCCTGTCTTCACACTTCATTACATGTCCAGAATCCCAAAGCTCGTGTTTTTTGTAGACTTTATTTATTTAATTTGCTTTTACAGCTAACACTTGAGTGTTTGTGGACCCAAAGCAAGTTAAGTTGTGACGGCTTTTTTGTATTCGCCCAAAAATGTAGTTCAAAAGTTGTGTCCAAATTTAAGGCTAGCAGGTAAGGGAAAAACTTTATTCCTAAATCGAAAAGTCCACTCGTTTCTTGCGTTTCACAGCTTTCTGAATAATTTTTGTTCCGTGCCTGTGAGCAATCTTAGTTGATGGCAAAGCCGTACTTAATTACCTGCTGCACGATATTTATTCAATTTTCGAAGATCGGGAGGATTAGCCTCTTGGCAGCCTCTGGCCAAATTTTTTGTTCCTCGTCTGACAGGCTGGCTAACTTGTCATGCACGTCGATTCCCTCGCATAGTTCTCACAGATGAAATTCGACGTTTATGATATTTTCCGGGATGAGAATTCGAGTTCTATACAAGGTGTCCCACTTAAGGGTAGACATCCGACCAGGGATGGATTCTAGAAATAATCTGTCTCAATAACAGCCTCTATGACACATTTTTGTAGCGGCTTCGTTTCCGAGTTATTCGCGGTTTAAAATTTTGTTAGTATAGAAAATTGCGCAGAACATGTCTCCTAGCGAACACTTCCCCTCGTGAGGTGGTAATTTTTCCCCCCAATACAATCCCAGAACCCTCAATTTCGCTTGATAAAACACGTTTTCCGACTGGGAAACGGGATTTTCTTCCATACTGGCCAGAGTACATTCAAATTTGAGGGTATCCTTGGAAAGCTGAGCCTTCTTTCCAACTTTGTGTAAAGTCAGGTCCAGTGTGTAACGTGAAATGTAATCCACCGTGTAATGTAACATGAATCCTACGTGTGGACCGTACTTCGAGCATTACATGTAACGCTCGCGCGGCGTTCGGGGTTGGTCCATCGGCTGTCGCTTTTTCGCGCGAACACAAAGGCGCTCGCAGTGCTCGTTTGGACGGCGTTCGTGACGGTTGTGTCGTGTGTACGTTCATGATGTGGAGTGACGAACAATCGCTTGCACTTATTAGTTTGTATAAAGAAAAACCTGTTATTTGGGATTCAATGCTTCTATAATAGCTTCGCAAAGTTCTGGTACAATGCAAGAGATTGACTGTTTTGAACTTCTGAAGGTGTATTGAAGGCTTGTATATGAATCTTCTGTTGCCAAAAATCTTAGTGTTAGATCTATCTTGCGGCGAAATTGCAGATCTCATTGTAGTGTCTTGTCTTGATATTTTAGGCGCAATGATTGTTAACAAACATTCGAAGTCATTAGGCGACATCCGTGTAAAGTTTTTAAATTAACCACTTATATACCGAGATTTAAGTTTCTCATGATCTTCTTTTATACAATTCAGTTTTCAACCATCCGAAACGCTTCCGATGTTTCCGGTCTTCAGTTAGTAAGTACATGAAAATAAAATCCGTACCAGCCATCACGACCTGCCTATCCGGCATGTTGGTAGCAACTGAGTGGAAACAGCTTTTTGAAATAGGCTCGCGTTAACAATTCGCTTTGAGTTTGTGTGCCGTCCACACTGTTGACGCTAAATTACACGTAATCTTACTGTAATATCACGTGTAAAATTCTTACATTACGCGATACACTCGTCTGGACCCGGCTTTGAAGAATTAGGTTTTACAGGTGATTGAAAAAACCAGTAATTTCCCGGATTTGACACATTTTTCAATTTACGCTCATTTTTTACCCATTTAAACCTTAACAAATAATTTCGGTTTGACATCAAGATAGGTAATTGAATGCTCTTTCCAAAGGTATCCTCAAATTTGAGATTCGTTGGAAAATGAAGAAGTTATGGCTGTTTTTATGTCGGAAAGTCGAAAACACGAAAAACAATTCAATCCGTGAATAACACAGAAACTGAGCCTCTACAAAAATATTTCTAGGAGGGACTTTTTGTAGGGATAGGTATCGATACCCGATATTTTACCGTTGAGTATCGATATTTTTGAATCGATACTGGACCCTCTAATAATATCGAGTATCGATACTTCAATTCCGATATTTCGAAATATCGGCAAATTTTTTCTCACTAGCTTAAAAAGATTGGTTTTAATATTGGTTTGATTTTCTTACTAGTCAAAAAACTCACCAACCAATCTTAGGACACTCGTAATGGAATCTGGAATGTAAAAGGATAGTGGCCTTAATACTAGAAGGAAAACAGGAAAAGAAGAATTAGGAAGGCAGCAGTAGGAGGCTATATTACGGGTATAGTACCCACTGTTACTGTTACCTTACCCCTCACAGGTTCAAAAAATCAAAACAAAGATTATCTTCTGTTCTGTTTAAATAGATACGATTAGAGTTTTTGCTGTTTAATTTTGAAAAAATTGATGTTGAAAACGATACTCGATATTCATAGATATTGATACTTTGCTTGACCGATATTTGGAGTATCGATACCTACCTTACGATACAGCATCGGTACAAAATATCGATAATTGCTCAACGATACCCATCCCTAACTTTTTGTCAGACTTTTTTTATAAAATCCATTCCTAGCCGGATTTTCACCCTGTGTAACATTTTCCGTGGAAGCCTTAGATATTCTCAAAACGACATTCTGCCGGCGAAATAGTCCGAATTCTTACCTTTTGAAGAATGCAGTATTGAACACACGATGAAACCCTATACAGTTAATCTTCTTGAGATCAATATTCGTTGATCCACTACCATCTTCTTCCCGTTTTCCCCTTTGCACATGATACATTGTTAAATAAATTAGCGTTATACCATTAAAGTCCGTGCCTATTCATAATGAAATCCTTTGGAAGTCACAAAGCTGATTCGATGTCGAGTTAGGACCCCAAGTTTGTAGCTCTCGAAGGTCCCGTAAACGCCTTATTAGGTTCTTGGGGTCCCGCGCCCCAACTCCGCCCTCTCGTCTAATGAGCTAGCGGTTCAGACTTTACCAGACTCCCCTTTTTTTGTATTCCTTTTCGTATTTTATTTTTGTCCATTTTTCTCAACCATATTTTTCTTCTTTTTTTTCGGGCTTCTCCCGGAGCCTCGCCTTCATTACAGCGATTCTTCGAAAAGTTATGTTGCCCCCTAACGCGGTAGTTATTTTCAATTTTTTGTTTTGCTTTGCGTGTTCAACTGTAATAAGTCTGCTTCTTGCTCTGATTGTATGAGGAAAGGCGATGTTTCTCTTTTCTACCAGGTATCTCAAATTTGAATCAACTCCTCTATTTTGAAGTTGGTCACATGAAATTTCAACTGTCAACTTCCATTAATCCCTTACGTCAAAAATGAAGTGTCAAGTCTTAAGTCAAATCTGAACTGATCAGCAATAGTTCAAACTCTTTGAAGATTCATCCTACCAACATCAAGTTTGTTCGTGTTGTCATTTTTTGACAGCTTGCATAAGGGTTTTCCCTTACAAATGGATATGCCTCATTACAATGTTTACTTTTTTAAGAAAAAGGGTAGCTACCAGAGGGCAGTCTAGGTCGTTAGAAAGGTTGAGAATCGAATTCATCCTTATAAAATCAGGACATTTCACTTCCTCGGATACAGGAATGAGATCTGAATTAATTGTGGAATCTTGGATTCACGAGAAAGTAGTCGTAGGAACGACGCCGCTCTCTATAATCAGGATTGGAAACGAGAATGAGCGTTGACGGCAAATAGAAACAACATCAAGGAGATCAGACCTTGACTGCAGAGCGAAAATAGCGACCGAATGTCATTTCAGAAATTGGCTTTGGGGGGAACAAAAGTCATCTACTCGCGAAATTATCGATCTGTTTTGAACTTGGTGGATACTCGTATTTCTGAGCTAGAAATAGGATCATGGTCAGATCAGCTCCAAACTATAAATGGTCAAATCGCTCCGGTCCATCATCTTTACCTCAATCTCAAGATTAACGTTCTACGCTTTGTTGTTCTTCACTAATCATACACTCAAATATATTCACTCAAATGCAATCGTTGAGGGCTGCAAGTATTTATTACCTATTGTACATCTGGAGTTGGGATATAGTTGTTTTATATTGTTAACTTTCCTTACTCAACCCGGATAACCTATCAAAACTAATAACCTCCATTTTGACTCAATTCCCAAGTATACATTTCATTGTGAAGATCATTTACATTCATATACACACTGGTGTATCAGTTAGAAATATACCTAAAGTTATTCATTATTTTAGCGAGTTTTTGAAGGAAATTGAGCTACTATAATGGCTTCAAAATTCACTTGATGGAATCCTGTCATCGATTCTAGTTCAGTTTGGAAAATTGGCCCACACAAAAAGTTGATGGGGGGGGGGAGAGAGAGAGAGAGAGAGAGAGAGAGAGAGAGAGAGAGAGAGAGAGAGAGAGAGAGAGAGAGAGAGAGAGAGAGAGAGAGAGAGAGTTGTTTTATTTTATTAGAGCGATGACATGAGGTTACAAATTTAAATAATACGAAAAATTCATATTCTTATTTGATAAATACATGACCAGGTTGAGACAACAAAATTCATACTACAAAAAATCAACTTACGACTAATTTAAATTAAGTTACTTTTTCACATGCATACTACTTTTTTTCATCTCTTTTTATCTATTTACAATTAGGTTTTGCGCTCATACTGCCGGTCGTTTTGACCGTCGCAGGAGGTTTACGCCGCTCTATACTTTTCCCCATCACCTTGTCCTATCAGTTCATTCCAACTAAATTCTTCACAATTCTAATCTCTTCCCGGTTCTTGAAATTCCCCTGTCCCAACACTCATATTCTTTCCCTCTAATCATAATTAAACTCCCCAACAAGAAATATCCTATATTTGGTCGCTTCCTGAATATACCTCACCAAGTTATCCAACTTCTCGTTTCTGCCGTCAAGAATTTCGATGATCTCCAATTCCGTTAGTGTCACCTTCCCAAAATGCGCAATTCTAAATTCTTTCAATGCTGGGCACGTCGCCATGAAATGTAGAGTTGTTTCACTTTCGTGTAGATTACACGTGCTGCACTTATTTGCCTGCCCATCTCTCCATCATTGGTAATTTACAGCAAGCATTTCCGTTCTTGCTCTGCAAACAATTCTGACTTTCATCAGGTCGTTCCACCCCAGGTACGCTCCTCCTCCCTCCACAGTCCGATCCAATCTAGCGTATAGTTGATGGTGTACAGAGTTTTCAACCTCTCTACTAACCGACCCCACCTCTCAATCACCAATATCATTATCTTTTTTTACAAAGTTGATGGATTTCAATTTCCCTTACTAATAGAATTCCTAAAATTCCTCTTCAGTATTTTTTAGATGTGGAAAAAAAAATAAATCACCACTTTTGGACACCTTATATATCTAGATCTATGTCATATTACCATGATCCCATATCATTATTAATCTTCCTCAACGTTTTTCTTCCTTCAGGGATCGAGTTGAAATATTTATCACTCATCTCGACCTACCCACTGCTACCTTTTTTTTTGTCGGTATTCCATAACTATAACCCTATCGCCACCTACATTCCTCCACAGCATTGCGGGTTCGAAGTACCATTTTATCATGCGTCAGAGATCTTAATCCGCCTTCCTAATGCGCGTCCCACAACGAACTCCCTGTATTCCTGGGTGTTCTTCAACGGCGGTTTTTGTGTCGCTGGTCGTAGCTGCTACCAAAACTCCCTTTTCGTCCTTTTTGCTCCACCTTTCCCCAAATGTTCATTGATAAACAACCCTCCCCCTTTTTTGCCCGCTACCCTTCTGGTCGGGCCTCCATCATCGTTAAAGTCCATATTCTAACATGTTCTCGTGTTCATATGGTCCGCATAACTACGTAGGGGAAACATTATTAATGATCCATTGCAATAACGTCACGTTTGAGTTTCTTCCGTCATCCATATTAATTTGTATCTTTCTTTTTTTTCAGGTGAGATGTCCACATGTCTAACATACACGTCATTTGTGATTGTTTCCTTTCCATTCTCATTCAAGAATGTCTACATGTCCGTAAGTGTGAATTTAAATTACCTGTTTTTGTTTCAAAATGGAATCTGTTAGGCAGATGCCATTTCGATGTATAAACAATTTTTACGAACGAATGTAGCGATATTCAGATTTATTATTTTCGATTGTGGGACAGAGATTGGGGTAAATATTATTGCTTGAAAACCCAGTAGTATAGAGATTTTGACGGTTGGGACGATATGTCACGTTGGCAGTCAAATTCTATAAATAATTCCCTACTAGAGTGGAAACTCGTCAAAAAATGGAGTCCAATTAATTCAGCTAAATTCAGTTATGAGTCAGTATACAGTTCATTTCGACTGTCTAGACACTCCTATAAAACTAGAAAGAATGTCTACATGTGCGTAAGTGTACATTTAAATTACCTGTTTTAGTTACAACGTGTAATCTGGTAACGCAGATGTTGTTTCGATGTATTATTTTTATACGATGGTAGCGATATTCAGATACATTACTTTCGATCGTGGGCGACCGAAATTAGGGCGAATATTATTGCTTGAAAACCCAGTAATAAAGATTTAGATGGTTGGGACGATATGTGACGTTGGTAGTCAAATTCTATAAATTCCACACTAGGATGGAAACTCGTCAAAAAATGTAGTCTAATTAATTCAACTAAATTCAGTTATGAGCTTGTATACTATTTATTTCCACTGAAATAAAGGACTGTCTAGACATCCTGTAAAACTATAAAGAATGTCAACTTGCGCGTAAGTGTACATTTAAATTACCTGTTTTAGTTACAACGTCTAATCTGGTAACGCAGATGCCATTTCGATGTATACATTATTTTTTCGAACGATGGTAGCGATATTCAGAAATATTATTTGCGATCGTGGGGCAGAGATTAGGGCGAATATTATTGCTTGAAAACCCAGTAATAAAGATTTAGACGGTTGGGACGTTATGTCCCGTTGGTAATCGAAGAGTTTAGCTAGTTTTATAGGTGTTTCTAGACCGTGCTTTACCTATTTCATTCGCAATGAATTTTATAGAGAATCATATCTGAATTTAGCTGAATTAATTGGACTCCATTTGACGAGTCGCTCGTTCATGGAGTTTGGTCGAGGTTCCACGATGTTTTTGATGAGTTTCGTACATCCCTTCATTCCAATGTATCGAATATGAATAGAATGACACGTGAAATCTCGAATGTTTATACGAAGTTGGCTCGAAAACTACTAACGTAAATGAAACGGGTTAGTGAAGGGAAAATGGCTACCTTGACATTGCCGCTGCCAATAAATCATAGTGAAGGCTCAGCAAGGCGGATGGGGGGTTCCAGGTCCCGCTCCACCTGTTCTGGTAAACACAAACGGCGCTCCCGCGTTCCACACGGCTGTTTCGAGCCATTGTGGGAGTCATTTTGTACCTCTGCGATCATATCACGAATTATGTGGCACATCGTTGTGGGAGAGAAGTGAAATATAAAAGAAATCGAGTAGATACGCTCTAGTGACTCACAATAACATTCTTCTTCCTTCATTATTGATATCCCAGTACTTATTGGATTTAAGGAGTATGTGAAATTGGAAACATGATGTGTTTATTTATGTTGTTTTGATTGTTTCGTGGTTCATCTACCGGGACGTTTAATTGATTTCAGTACCTTTTGGTTAATTTTCAATAATGAACCTTAGTAATCGACCAAGAAAGAAAATATGAAAAACCCGTCAAAATTTGTTGTTTTACGTTTCGAGATAAATGGACCCAGAAAATCGAATTTTACAAAATCTGGAGCTTTTTCCGGTAACTACTGATGTATTTGTTTGATAATACTAGCAAGCCCAATACACCGAGAAGAACAAAATACACAATTATAGAGCGAACTGTAACACTCAGGTGGTAAGAGGGGAAAAAATGGTATTGACAGGCCCTTGGAGAAAATATTGTGACAAGATGCAACCTTCACTACCAACTAAGAATGCGAGAGCGAATTGAATTTAAAAAATTGAAAAACAAGTCTGTAGGTGAGGATTGATTGCCTGTCCTGTCGTTAGACAGTTCATCTCTGATCCAAATCTCACGGGACTCCAAATCGCTCCCAACCACGGATACTAAACTAGTCTTAGTCTAGTATCCGTGCTCCCAACCCAGGAGCATGAGGCAATGGGAAGCCACGAGCGAAATCGTCAGACCTAGTTCCGATCCTCTCTAGATCCGCGACGTCCGCGACACCTCCGGGTAGTCGGACAAAAATCCAAGGTGAAATTCCTCGTTTACTTTACTTTACTATCAACAGGCTCTTGGAGAAAATATTGTGACAAGATGCAACGTTTACAAACAACTAAGAATGCAAGAGCGAATTGAATTTAAAAAATTGATATACAAGTCTATGGAGGATTGATTAATTAGGAGGTTAGCTTCTCTGGGGAATCTACACAGTGAGCAGTTGTACAAATAGTTTGTGGATGAGAAAGGAGCGGTGAAGATGATTTGTGTACGGGAGTATGCTCGAGGAACAGCAAGATACACCTTGCTCAGAGAGAAGGGGAGTCGACCTCTCCAAGCATTAGTCTCCAGAAGAAAGACAACTACTGACACAAAATTGACGAAACTTGGGTTAAAAATCATAGTTGAGGTCTAGTAGAAAATTTTGCTAAACTGATAAAAACTGCCTCTTATGTAGGATCCCACGCTTTCCGAGGTTTCGACGGTTATAGACTGGCATTAAACTACAGTTGAAGATGCGATTGGCAAGCACATTAAATTTCTTCAATTAAATTGTTCAAGCTGTACCCTCTGGATTTTGGTTTGGATGTAAAGATGATCTGAATAGTGAAATTTATAACTGCGATAGGTGTGTAGTACCAAAATCCGCTCTTTTGTTGTGCGATAGCACTGTTAGTCGCTGTTTAACTCATATCAAAATGCCATTTGTTTTTGTTCGGTAAGAAGAAATTGCTTTTCAATATTAAATGCTTATGTAGCTGTTCAAAAAAGTTGGAGCACTAACCAAGAAATTCAAGCTCAGTCATTTGTAACATTTACAAACGGAACTAACATCATGTACCCTGATATAACAAAACCTTTTGAAAAGCAAGGCTTTATTAGCCAGAATTCAACATTACATATGAAATATGAATTTTCTAAGTGTACACAATATTGGTTGTTTGGGAACAAGTCATACATCGTAATTAGTGTTAATTATGTAACGGAGAATGTCACCACATACCCATTCAGGGGTACGGGCTAACCCAATAAATCTATGACATTAAAGATCAACTGATGACAGAAACTTACGTGTCGACCAAATGCCGTCGATAACCTGGATTTACGTTGTTGCTCCGATCCGTTTAGTTGTATGTCATAATGATTTAGTGATAATTATACAAAAACTTTGTTCGAATGTGACCAACTCAACTCAACCGCCCAAAGGACATAATTTCTCGTTTATTTCATCTTCGATAAACCATATCAACTTCAATTGATTAATTTATTCATAATATAATTGATTTTTCATTTTGGCCACTTATCTGTAGCGTTGTCGATGTTCGAAACATCAAGTTGATCCCTTTACGCAAACATGTTTCAACATTGGCCTCTCATAATCCGTTATTCTCGCTCCACAACGTCTACCAGATGCGCAAATATTAATGTTTGGACAGATAAGGTTGTTGCAAGCTTGCAAATATTTACGCGACTTTTTTCCGCTGCCCAAGAGGCCTTAAAATCTCTTTTTTTCATCTGCGTGTTTACGCCTCCGGAAAAGGTTTTAACCCCAATAACTGTTCTCATCCCCCGGACCCATCTCGTATAAACTTGTTTCGTAACAGGGTTCGCTTTTATTTTCGTACGAGTTTTCGAAAAATCTCATATTTCATCGTCAATTTATGAGTTACTGTGCCCTCGATTGTGCGAATTGGTTTGCATTGTTTTCAATACATTCTCCTTTAGCCCTTTTGTGGTACGTCTCCACTGGGTTTTTTGGCTTTTCTACAGTGAAAGCAATAAGAGACTGTCAATTTCCTATCTGAAGTATTTATGATCATGTTGAATGAATAAGTTCGTTGGAACAATTGGAGTTGGAAGCGTAAGTCCCATTCCTCTTAGAATATATCAACAATAATACCACTGCCATTGGTGTCTTGTAAATCATTCTCTAGCTGGGTTCATCCTGAAAAATCAATGGGTCGTGTTAGACTTTCAATTGATGATAGAAAGAGATTTCGCTACTGATAAGAATTTATGGAACCAGCAGAAATAAACAAATAGATTTATTCTACTCAATTGTGGTAAAATGTTCACGTTTCCTTGGTTTGGACTATTTATAACGAAAGCTTGCACTTATAAGAATGAAGATTGTAGTGGGGGAAAAAATTATTGGAAAATTGCTTTTGGGAAAAATATTTATCAGACCTTCCCATACTTATCTGTGATTCTGAAACGTCCGAACCCCTTCGGGCTTTAACCATTCTGATCAAGAAGAATTGATACAATTCTGAGCATTTCTGTATCAACTATTTGGTGATATGCTATGATATTTATCAAGAAACCTCCAAGAACATCTTCGAATTCTTACTGTGGGACAAACCATTTACCGTTAGTAGAGAGATTTACTATCGGTTTAATTCAATTGAACGATTTAGGTACGTTCTACGTCATTAATGGTTTCTACTCATAAATTGCCAGGTTCCCCATTGACGACATCCAGTAGGTGTTTCATCGTGAAAATCAGAAGCCTAGTTGTTGTTTCCATTCTGTGAATCCTTCCATCATTCACTGGTCTTCAGCTAATTCTGACAGATTTGCCTTGCGCGAGTCATTCTTCTTGCGGATGAGATTCCTCGTCAATGCCATCAGCTCTACGTCAACGTGTAGCTTTCATGATTTGGTAGCTGTAAAATATTGGTTTGTCAAACGTGTCATTTTATAGTGGGAAAGCTTCACAAAACGAATGTGCTTGTATTGTATTTTTCTTCACGGTTAAAACTTTCCTTTCATCTGTTATCAGTATACAAAAACCGTGAATATCTTTCATATTTAGTCTGGTTTGCTTATTGGAGGTCTTGCACTGTGTTGTGTCGAGAGAGCATGAAATAAATCCCGGTTTAGAGCTCGACTTTTTAATTCAATGTGTCACCAGAGGGTCTTCTGAATTCACAATTTGTGGTTCGTGTTTACAGCCTTGGGGAACCGTGAAAACAGCCATATTTCACTTGGTGGAGGCCGTAGCGCGAAGTGTAGTTGGCCGAACAGATTGACTGACCGTCGGGGGTCGGAGAAGGAAATGCTTTATTTATCGGAGCAGCTTGCCACTTCCTCCTTAGCGTCAGATGGAAGCCCCTCAATAATGATAACGACTGTTTGGCCCTACTGTCCACTTCTCGCGGTCCCCAAGCTGCATTACCGTCCTTGAGGTGGCAGATGATGAAGCGGTCTCTCGGAATGCTTTGGTTAACTATGGTTTTGCCTTGAATGGAAATCGATAGCAGGTAGCTTCATTCCATTCGGGTTTAACCCTGAAATGTCAATGCGGAGTGTTGAGGTATTGGACAAGTTTTGGCGGTGGTAAGGTGTGGCACATCCACACTATTGTCAAAGTTGGCCGCTGTGATAATCTGGGGATCAATTCAATCAACTTTGGTATCCAGTTAGGGGAACAAAATAATTCAAAATCACAATAAGATTCAACCCAAAAGTCGATATAAATTACTGGAGTGGGGTTTCACATAACTGCCAACGTGCACAGAATCTTTTGATGTTATCAACATCTGATGTAATTTATACCCGCATAAACATTATCAAACTTTTTAAAAATTTTACTATTTTAACTACCAATTAATGAAAATGTTCTGGATTAAAGAACACGTCAATATCGAAGGAAACAGGGCATATGACAAAGAAGTAGATGAGCTGTGTTTCTATCATTTTGTGCGATTTGTTGACATGCGTTATTACATGTGATATTCTTGTAATAGATAAAATATCTTCTGTTTTAATAGGTACTTCATGCATTTCTATGGACGTGCTTACTAGAACCCAGGACCGGCGAAATTTAACTAAATACTGTACACCGCGAGCTAGTAATGATGACTATAATATAAGTACCGTCGTAGAAATGTAATCATGTGCTCTACCCTGATAACAAAAGGAGTTGAAACGGTATCTCGCCTTTTGAAACTTGATCTCTCTCTGTCGATTCTGTGAAAATCGCTAGATGCTTCAAAGGGTATCACGTTTCATTCTTTCAGCTTATCTCCTTTATCGAAGGGCCCTCAAGGCGGGAAAGGACCTGACGGTCGGTATGATATCCTTTTCGATAAGACCTCTCGTCAAAGGCAATCAACCCGTGCAAGTGCTGATGAGGCTCGATTCGTTTGTTTCAGTTAGTTCAAGTTACCAGGTATACTTCAAACGTACGCTTCCTACTGGGAATGAATCAATATTGAAGGAATTATATTGTGGAACTAGGATGGAGTGAGTAGTAATTGGTTACTTCCCTTAACATCCACTATCTACAATAAAGAAGAAGGTTTAACGTACCAATTAACTGGGTTGGGAGCGTCATTAAATTTAGATCATCGTTAGAAACAATTGTATTTGTAAGTGATCTGTTTAACTCCATGCAAAAACTCAAATATTACCAATTTTTTACTGTGATTCCAAAACCAATGACTCTATAAAAACTATTTCGAACTGATGCTTTCTATTTGCGTTGAATGTCGATTTTGCCCAAATGGTACATCCTACACCCACCTTCGTTCTTCGTTCAGTTTATTTTAAATGATATATGTATTGTTGAGATCATTCAATATTGTGTATCAGATCGCACACTGAAACCTATAACACAAGTTTCATCGCTCTGAAGTTCTTAAAAGATTATCTAAAACCTTTCAAAATATCGATCCATTCATTTTAAGTAGGTGAGGAAGCTAAATGTGCCACTTCAAACTTGGCAGACGTGTTTTCCAGAGCTATTCTTTGAGCATAGAAACCCGATCATGAAATTGCACTCGATGCCTACTAACTAACGCGCTATCTTCAACTAGTCTTGTATCTTTAATTCCATATTGGATTCCATAAAGTGAACTCACTATCCACTTTCGTTCTCATTCATTTTTCACCCGTTTGGGTAGTTGTTATATGAAATTGCGTACATCCCATTAGCACTTATTCTGTTTCTATTCTACTAATACAGTTGAGGAATGCATTACTTGATTCAACAATGTTATTGCGTAAAGTCACAGTTTGAAACGCTGAATCGTACTAAACACGAACAACTTCTCTCGGTAGATGAGAGGATACTCAAGATTTGCGAGTCGCTCCATGAAAACCATTTGCATATTGTGGCACTGTTTTGTGCCACTAATGACTCTAATTTTCCAGCCCGCCAGAAATACTGAGGACTTTTAAAGCTGAGGTGGCTTTTTCCATCTCGTGATTCCAAGTTTTAATGGTTTTCTTCTTTAATTCCCAGTTCTGGCCTCGAGTTTTTCCCCCTTCCGTTCTTTTATTTCAGGGAGAAGTCTCATTTCGAAGTAGGATATGAAGGTTTTTCGATTGTGATCACCGGAAAAGTTTTGAGGATTCCTTTCCGCTAACTTGGGTCGGAGAACAACAGGTCTAACTTTTACACGGAAGAACGATTAAAAAACCGCACTTTCTTTCAACTCAAGACGTTTGAGAATATAAATAATTTTTATTCTTTTCCATCTACATCCAGGGCAATGAGTGCACACAGTATCAATCAGGGAAGGAATGACCCTGTGACACATTTTGCTGACCTGAATTCTTCCATGGACCGTAGTAAGTTAAATTCTACATCTCCCAGAAAATCTGCGTTCCAAATTGTAGCGTCGTAGGTCTATTAGGATAGTTATATGCCTAAAAACTATTTCAGAAACTTGTTGGACTGTTTGTAAAAACATAGCATTCAAAATGGGATCGTATATCACAATTATTATCGCTCAGTTATTCATTCATCTTTTCTAATTTCCTAATATTCAACCGAGGTTCACGGTAATACGTCGTTGATATGAACAATTTTGGGTGGGGGTAGGGGATTACAATTAAACAAAAGAATTAACTGCAAAGAAAAAATATTATCTAAACAATATTATCTACCAATATTTTTTCCTCACACTATCCGACGTGTTGGCTAGGTTGTGAGTTGTACACAGGAGGGGTGTATTACCATTGGCAAAACCGTACACAAAAATCATGTCAACATACTCACTTGTGGTATAGCTACTCAACTGAAAGCAAATCATCGCAATCAATCGTAAATGAACACAAACAATAGCTGTCTCTCGGATCTTCGATTATCCTGACTTTGGCTGGACAGTTTGGAAATGCCGTAGCACAAACGAACGTTTTCATTCATTAAATTAATTTTCGTTTTTCATTTTTAAATATTTATTTTTTAATTTAAATCTGAACAATCTTTTATAAACTCTAACTCTTTGTATGAACTCGATTTGAACCCCAATATCGTACCATTGTCCAACAGCTGGATAACATGTTCGAGTCAATAAACATTTTACTAAAACTGAATTTGGTCAGAAACATCAAATTATCAACATTGCAACACCCAATGCCACGGCCGAATCAGATTGGGGTTGATAACACACGGCGCACAAAGCAACCCCTCCTTCAAGACCGGGGGGTCGTGCGGGTCATTGCATATCCTTGCCCCTGACCAAGACAATGCCTACTCCGTAGCTTTCCCAATTTTCAAACATTAGGTCTTTTTTAGTGATACAGGGTGTCCCAGGACTTATGCACAATCCGACTCCTACGTGTTCTACAACTCATTTCCGACTGCGATAAGTTGCATTCATCTTCCAGACTATTGGAAAAACTTCAATTTTAACAGAAAACACACGTTTTTCTGCAGTTAAACACCATTTCCTTAACTAAAAATATTTTTAAAAACCAAAACGACTACACCGTTGGAAAGCTGACATTTTGGGGCACGTTTTACCAGGCCTGCACAGTTCTGCGTCAAGCATTCATGGGGTTTCTAGGCGAGATGAAAAACAGGCGGTGTTAGAATGTTGACAAAACTGCCATTTCTCGCAGCAATCGCAAATCTTCAATGCAATTTAAAAAAAGTTTTCTGACATCGAATAGATAGAAAATTTAACGTTCTTTCCAACGATGTCATCAAATTTGAGCTATCTCCGAAATTGAGGGAGTTATAACAGTTTTAATGACATAAGATCGAAAACACGAAAAAAATCTTAAATCGCGAATAACTCGGAAACGAGGCCTCTGGCAAAAAATTGCTAAGTGGCATTTTAGTCGGAAATGAGTTGTAGAACACGTAGGACTCGGATTGTGCATAACTCCTGGGACACCCTGTAGAATTCGGTATATTGACTTTAAAAGTTTGCTTATAAATCCCGTAATATACTTTGGTATTTATTTTCGCATTCCTTCCATTTTTTCATTTTATGAGAAAATGAGACGTGGAATGGATGAAAGGGCATTACCCTTTGAATGAGGCTGATGGTTTCAGATAACCCCCATCTTATGATTTATAGCCACTTTGTGCCGGTCGGTCGTTATATCATAAAAGAAGGGAGAAGGAACTGAACGAATCAAATCACATCTTATTAAATACTCGAGCCTCCGCGGGAGCTATATTATTGAATCAAAGAAATTGACCCTTCCCTCATGGCTGGGAGTTAACCTCAGTTTACAAAAGGAACGAATTAAGAGAAAAATTTTCTTTTTTTCACGAATCAAGAATGAGATTGTATCTGCCGAGTTTGGATGGGGGTTTTGATTGTTGCCGCCTTTGATTGGTTCAAAGGCATCAGACCTTTCCCAATCGTAAGTGGAAGGAAGTCTTTTGAAGTAACCCCCTGCGGCGCCAGTTATCTTATTGGTTGTTAGGAGACGGTTAATAGAAATAGAAAAGGTGTTATCATCTAATAAAATGCGGCATGATGGATGTAGAATGTAGGTATGACATCATCGGGACAACAAGTCTATATTACTCTGGCCTGTAATGGGTTAACGGATCCCCAGGGGTGGGTCAACTATGGTCGTTTGAATCATCACACTAGTGATAAGATGATGTGTTTTAATAAAGAAAGTTCTACATTTAATATCCGCTGGGTTCATCGTGATTCCCGCCTTTGTCATCTTAATGTCATTCCCTCGTTTATCTTGGTTGTTTGAACCTGTCATACCTTAAGTTCCAAATAAGTGGTGGACGACGGTGTTAAGAATCGCGCAACAATGTTCAATTGATTGTACTCAATTTCTTGAAGGTGCTACCTCCACCAATAAAACGAAGTGCCATCATTCGATAACAATATTGTTCAAATCAGTTTAAAATATAAAATTTACACCGTCATCGGAACATTGTTCCGTTCTCCAGACATACCCTACTGGAAACAGTTGCAGTTCGTTCATAAGTCAGTGACTGTATGAAATCTTAATTTCAAATATTACAAAATCTTTGTGATTTCAAAATCACACGCTCTTGCTTCCTCCTTCGCTCTGACTCCTTTATGCAGAACCTAACGATATTCGCTGTTATTTCGTTGTTTGTTACCTCTGCTGTCAATTCAACTCCTCCGAGAGGTGATTGAATGTTTTAATTCTACAAATAGGGATTCATACACATGCAGCTTCTCCCAACACTTCTTTAATTGATAACGTTCAAATACTTGATTCATTATTCGCAATGTGCATTTCACCTGTTGATGTACTCATACAAACCCTGCGCCTCTCTGTGGAATTAAATGGTAGCTATTACAGCTGAAATGTGTATTTGACAACCACTCAGTACATTAAAAAACGGAATGACTTCCATATTGAGAAATATAAACAAATTGTTATACAATTCTTCAGTAACTAAGTGACTGATCTGAACTGGCAGAACAGTTCCAAGGATGTTAACAGGAACTATGGTTCGGAAGAACCATAAAAGGAAATTGCAAAAATCAGCCAAAACCTTGAGTGATGTAAGTGTTTCAACAACGACGTTTTATTGATATCCTTAGGGGTTCTTGTCATGTGTACGAATTTGTGAAATGAGCTTCTGCTCCTAGTTTTTGCCTCTCCTATGCACTAGCGACGCGTCGCGACGTGTTAACTCTTGAAGATTTTTGATGTAGGTCGGTGCCGGTGAGCCGTTTTATTGAGACTTTCTAGTTGGGCGTTGCGGGTGTCGACGTGCAGGTTACAATGCCTTCATCCTTCATAGAACTGCAATCCCAACTTCATCCTATTTGCAGGCGCCCTTTCAAAGAACGGCCGCCTGTAGAATTCAGAAAAAAAGAGGCCGAGTGAAGGTCTGCTTCTACCGTTCCAAAAGGACTTTTACAATACCTCGACGTTACAAAGAATTTACATCTCTCTGATGTGCAATGTGTAACACTTCAAAGTGTAGGGAAGTATACATTTTCCTGCAGAAAATAACTGTGAAAACGGAGAGATATACTCGTTGAAAGATAGTGGACTTCAATTGTAGCCCCATAACAAAGCTAAATTAACAAAGGGATCTATTATTTGGATAGTAGTTTAGGCTATTAGGTTAAATAATCATCAATAAAGATCACACAATAGAAAATAACAATCCTTTGAAATGAAAATGATTCCTATCTTGTCTGTTCTTCACAAAAACGGAAGACCTATTTACTAGTGATTACTGATGAAATAGAAACATAAATATGAACTTCATGATAATTTAGTTGAATACGCCCAATCAAAATATGGAATTTTACGTAAATTTTAAATCGGGACCGCAATCATACGAGTTCTATAGCTTGATTGTTGTAGCTATCTGTTTGTAGTAACCCTTATATAATGGCTTTAGCTAACTGGGTATAATAACTTGGTGAATCGTTGTTCGATAGTGGAATCTCAAGCTACATTGTTTGATAGAAACCTTTGCAAATAGCTCATCAGTGTCTTTTGTACTGGTATGAAACAATTAAAGGAGTTAATGAACCTAACGAATCGATTCACTACTCGTCGCTGCTGAAAGCAGTTTAACCACAAAACCTTTCCTCGAACGTCGAGAGAAAAAAGAGGCAAGCTGGACGAACCGGGTTTACCAAACACTTCAACGGGGAGCTTAAGACAACAACACGTGTTCCTTATCAACAGTCCATCAATAGGCCTTCCCTGTTTACAGCAGCGGACTCTGGGAGGGAGCTTCTTGAAATGAGAGCACAAATACAAGGATTCAATATCTCAGAGCAGTGAAAGAGGAAGAAGAAAAGCTAGGTCTGGATAAGATCGATGCGTGAAGCTTTGGGGACCCATCGTAGTCTCAGAAATAGAAGTATTGGTTGTAATTGAATGAGCCGTGACATAATAGTGCTTTTTGTCTGGGTAGTCAAAGGTGGTTAACTGTAAATTACATTCAAAACGAAAAGGTTCATTTTTAAACGATGCCTAAATAAGTTGATTAGACATTCTAGTCCCACGATGATGAACATCTGGTTCTTTGTTGAACGTAATACATTTCCAAATTTCATCATATAGACAGAAAAAAAGATGCCACTATCAAATATCACGAACTCCAGATGAAGTTCGAAGGATGATCAAAATAATAGGGACTCTTCGCATGGTATTAAACGCATTATGTTGATCCCGGCGTCGACAAACATCTTTAGTTCCGTTCGAAGTGGCTCTATAAACCAATCGACCAATCTGTTTATTTATATGAAGCCGTTGTACATCTCAAAAGAGAACCGATCCAGACAGAACAGCTATTACATCACTATAAATACAGAAAGTAGGCTTTAATATTTATGGATGCTTTATACGGTTTAATCTAATAAAAACCAATTACCTATTGCCGCATTATTTGAAATGTGTCTGACTTCTGTAAAATATGAAGCAGAATGGTGCAAATTAAAGAAAACAGAATTTCACATTGACGTTACATTACAAAACTGTCAGGGAGAAGAAGAGAAGGATAGGTAAATTTTGCTCGTTCAGACAAGAAGTTATTACAGCATGTTTGCACAATAATAAGAGATGTCTACGAACACCTGGGGATTGTCATCCGAAGGAAGTAACTCCTTCATCATTCATTATCAAGTTCGTTATGGTTTTTAATTGAATGGTTCAGACTTCAGTGTTATTTTCATGCTGGCATGCAATATGACTGAGTTCAAACTTGGCGTAATTGTATCGTTGGATTGTTGGATGGCTGAAGCTGTGTACCCGTGAATGATCACAGTGATGTTTCCTGTTGGAATGTATAATTTAGTAAGATGAATTTGAGTTCGCTTTCTAATTTGTAAAACGTGATCTTGTTTCACCCTTGGCGATACTGAAGATTAACTTCAATACCCAGTGTTTGTACCAAGTAGAGTGTGCCTACTATTACGCAGATTCAATGAAGAGAATGAGCGTAGATTTTTTCGTTAGAAACCTACCATTCTCATAGATGAAGCAACAATGCAATAACAGGGCGTATCATTGTAATTATCTCATTATATCACCAGGTACTCATTTCTGCTCGATGAGTGAAGGTAAGATGAAAAATTGTCACTCCCTAACCCGAGGTGATCCTTGGGCGGTTATTTTACGGGGACGGCGATCCCACTCAACTTTTGTATCCGATTATGATAACAAACTCAATTTCCGACGGGTTCCTCTCCGAAGCGCCCAAATCCCGCTTTTCTTGTCCCGGGTTTTTTGGACGAAGCTCTTGGGAAATATTCGTAATGGCCTCTCCGAGACAGCTAAGCTTTTCTGACAAGTTGGACACTGCACTTGGCAAAACCTTTTCTGGCAGAAAGTTTCCTCCGACAAGGATATTTCTAAAATGAGCTTTCTCGAGTGTCTTATAAATATCTCATTTGAAAGTATAATAGTTGATATAACTCTATCACATCTTCGCTATTTAGGCTCATTACCAGTACCACTAACTTATTCAATGACTGTGGGACTTTGAAGGGTAATGTAAGATTTTTTTTCCTGAAAGTTGAAAGCTATTTTACTCGCTTATAGACGTCGGTTTGGCTGATGGGTTTGAGTAAAATTCAATTTTGTTCAGTGGAAAGACAACGGACCTGACGTTTTGGGTTTTGACGACGTTCTTGCTCGCCCTCCCAACTGAGCAGGTTGCTACCCAAGTTATCGGCAAGCCACATTACCTCACATGCCGGCACTATTTTGGAAGATGAGTCTACTAGAAGAGTGTCTACCCCTCGGCTTTCAAGCTTAGCTTTCCAGCCTGGGCTTTCGGGTGGCAGGCAGATAATGCGTTGTCTGGGGCTCCCCCCGCCCGTGGTACCGATTTTGTGTATGGAATTCACCAGCGAACTGGGCATCCCAAACACCAGAAGTCCGCAGTCTCAGGCCCGCTACAGGAAATGGAACCCTGTAACTGCCACTTTATCCTCAACCCCACCGCAGTGAGGTACATTTTGGGTCTAGTTGGGACTGAATTCTGGGCAATGATTTTATCTCGTTCAATTCAGTTCTACCCCCGAATTTCTTCGCCGTTACATACACCGTATTGTATGTTTTGACATTCCACTCACCTGCCTGGTAAATACAAGTTCGTGAGTCCCGAAAACTGAAATGGCTATCTCCTAACCTAAACAACCCAGAAAGCTGACATTTCAATGGTATCATGATGATTTGAGGTATCGAGGGCTCTCCAACGGAATACACTTGGTCTTGCGTGCAGAACACCATGAGCTATAAGTTTTGATATTAGCTTCCGATTCGTACAAAGGGAGTAGTACCGGTTGTTGTCCACGGAGTTGCATTTAAGGCAAAGTCATCCACTCATCCAACTTTCTTAGGGCACTTAGAACTCGAGTTACAAGATGGAGATCAGTGATAAGCTGAATTTCCTAATGACTAATTTTGTTCCTGATCTGGGGCTCTTTTTGTGACATCTAGAGTGGAAAAGACAAAATATGTAGTTGCATAGTGTCGAGTTTGGATAACGTACCATTAACTACTTTTTTAATGTGGTTTTTGGCACATTTTACGTTTTTAATCGTTCCGTTGTAGGTTGGTGCCTATTACATTGCATTTAGCTTATGACCATACACTCCATTCAATAATTATCTGCAGCTCAGTGATCTCAACGCGAATAAACCCATTTGTTCGAATTAGCAGCATTTTTTCTCTTTTTACATGAGCTTCTGGTATGTCAACATTTCTCCTTGGCCTACGTATACAATTTGCACCGGCATATCTACGTTTTGCATCCACACTAGCGAAAGTCACCATTCATGTTGGAGGTTCAACTCAAGTTTCCCCTTTGAAACCAAAATTTTAATTGCTTTTTCGATTCAAAGATTTTTACAGCATTTGATTTTGATGGAAATTTGATTGTTTGTGAGGGTCACTCTTTGACGGTCCCGATAATTCCCGTCGCCTTTGGACTATTAAAAAGGAATTAATTTCACGATACAGCTGTTTCGCTCGATTTAATCGCCAATAGTTTGTCCAACTGGAAGAATTGTTTTGTAATGGTCCCTACGTAGTGAGTTAAGCATTTCTTTTTGAGTAAGCAATAAATAATGACAAAGGAGGGAAGGTAAAAGTACTTTTCTCTCCAGATCTGATGAAGTATTCTGTTGTAAGCTCCTTAAGGATCCTTTCAAGTTAGTTTCATCGTCGCTAGTGTTATTTTGAGCAAGAAATTATTCCTGTATAAGTAATATATTCAATAATGTTGCCAACTTGATGCCACGGATGCAGGAAATGAATTAAGACTCACCGCTCACTTTACTTGCCAGACGTTTTAGTAAATTCGACCATATAGGTAGAGTGTTTATATGACATAAGCAACCTAGGTTTTGGGAGAGTTCTTCGTTATCATTAACCCAAGTGTCATCGGTATCATCACGCAACCCATCAATCAGATGGACTCTACCGAGTCCATTCCGCCACCCTCATATTATGTCATCAGCGATAGCCGCAGGAAGTCATTCGTTCGAAACGTCAGGGGATGTCTCGTTAATGGGTGGAAAGGGTGGGTGTACCTTTCATTTCTTCTTACGAAGATTTTATACGATTTGAAGATTCAGGATGATTTATAGATGAGTAGGTAACGATGTATAACAGTTGCGTACATTAGGGAACTCATTGTAAATGTGCTCTTTCCAGGTGATTTGTGTTCATCGATTGCTTCTATTCCGTATTCCAATCCCAAATGATTCAATACAGTGTGTTTGAAGGAAACCGCCGTACAATGCTATTTCCCTTTTTAAAGAATCACGTAGTGATCGGTAGGGATATTGAGATCCCGCAGAAAAGTTGTCACTTCGATCCGAAATAGAAAAGATTGATGAATGGTATATAATTTTATGTTCGTTTAACATAGTAGATAGAAAATTCAGGTCTAAGTATACCAAATGCATACATAATCACGTTTTAGAGGAACAAAATTATAGGTACTAACTATATTTATTATTATTATTTATTTATTTATTTTTTTTGTCATTTTTGTGCTGCATAGTGTGATCATGAAAGTAATTCAACAACATGCTTTAGCTATAAGCAATACTTTGCTGAAGCGTTTCATGTAATGTCGCCAATTCTCCGCTTTGTTCTTTCTGCTCTGACAGAGATCGTCGTTGAATCGGTCAGTGGTTCTTGGCTAGAACGTACGACTTCGACCAAAAAGCCCTGCACATTTAGAAATCAATTTCATTGCGTTTATCCTGCCTTCTCCAACAAGTGATATCTCCTGCCAACAATCCATGCAAATTTTACTGCTTACAAACCCGAAAATTTTGGGTCGTTGGAGGAAACTTAGGCTTAATTTAATGGTTCGTTTATTCATTTGTAAAGTTGACTTAATTTCTGTCAGTTACGACGGAAAACAGCTAAACAGAAAATAATATTTCCGACAACAGAAGATTTGTTGTATCTTAATCGTGAAATTATGTTACAAATAAAATGTAACCATATATTTCGAAGCTGAATGCCATATTGAAAATGATTAATCAATAAAAATTGCCGAAGAGGTTTTAAATGAGTTACTTATTGCGGCCTAGTTATTAAAATTCTCAGCATGTTGCCTGCAGCTTATTGCATTCCGACAATGACTAATTGGAGACTAGCTCTACTGCAAGAGTAATCTAGAGGTCGATGACACCTATCCACGTCAATATGAGCTCGGAAAACCCTCATACATACGTAATAAAAGTCTCATCGCGACGAAGGGGAAAGGGAAAACCGGCCAGGATGTGACCACTTACGACAATCGATATATCGAATCTTTGAGTCAGTGGCGCCAATGAATCACCCTTATCGATCTCGCCTGTTGTCTCTAATTTTCCTTTCCATGAGCACTTACTTGAAAACCTCACCCTCTGAAAAAGCCCCTTCCGTTTCTGTCCACTTGAGCCCTTTGCGTGATTACTCATCGTAGTCCCTAAAGTTTTTTTTCCATATCGACCCCTCCGGCTTTTCCCGTATAACTGTATTCATCAGTCAATTCCTCCCGTGTTTGAAACAATGAAAAATGTGCCTGGAATTGTCTTCCTGCCTCCCTCCATATTGCTACACCCTTCATTCCGACGCAGAAAAGATATGACTGCAGGCTTTTATTCATCCACTTGTGAAACGCACATCTTGATAAACTACTAATAGGATGTCTTACGTCCAGTCCAATTGCTGACGTTAATAATATGGGCGGTGATTCTAAAGAATTTCCCTCGAAAAGATATCTACTTACTTGTGATGAACCAACTCCTTCTGTAGAGTATTGCATTTAGTGAAGCCTCTAAAGCGAATTGAATTGGACGCTAGGTGATGGGAAAGTCGTTATTCAGGTTACATACTGATGGTAACGATAACTTGTCGTGCATATCAATATGATTTATGTGGATTTTAATGTGAAACTACACAATAAGCACAGATCTGATGATTTTTCAATTTTCTTGCATATGTGATTGCGCACTGTGAGAAAGTGTGTTTCAGGACTAGTCAACTGTTTCCTGCATCAACAGAAGTGGTTTTTGGGTGAATCATAACCTTGATTGTACTAGCCTGGTACAATTAGATTAATGCTAGTGCGTTCTCTGTAACAATGATTATAATAAATGAGAACGGTACCAATGTTCCTCATGCAGGTACCGTTGAAAAGCGGTAACATGGGTTTGTATTCCCAAAACTGAAACTATGCAGGAACTGTCCAGTGCATTCGAGGCGTGGGGCCCTGCCACGCCCTTCTCGCTCACCCCATCACTGAGCAAACAACAACAAAGGGAAAGGGATCTTTGGGCGATGGCATTACCGTAGGAAAACATCCTTTCTTGAAGTTAGAGCAACCTTTCAACTCTCTATCTGCACGAGGCAGGAAATCCTCCACACCCTTCAATTTAGTAATCCATCTATTATATACTTTCATAAAAGATAAGTAAGTGTAGGGCATTACCCAATTATTACTTGGATGCCTTGCCAGCAGAACCTTTTTAATGCTCTGAGACACTTTTTTATTTTTCAGTAAACCTTCATGAAAAATTACATCAGTATCGTGTAGAAAATACGAAGTTTACAAGTTCACCATTCGTAACCTGCACAAAAATAAGATAGGTAACCGGTGTTCACTAAATTGGTACAAGTATTCCAGTAGATTGGAGTTGTGTATTGCCAACTGTTGTAAATCGAACGTTCATAACACGTGGAACTGGCAAACAACGTCGTAATTTGAGAGAACCCGTATCAAACTTCATTGTTGAAGGTTGCTCAAATCAGGTTTTACAAATTGTATTGCGAACAAAAATTTGGTATTTGAAAATCTTCATTGACTTAGGCTAAAGATGTTTTTAAAACGAATTGAACCCTTTTTTAGTCCTTCGACTTTGTTCATTTGATCAATACAGGGGAGTCTTAAGACTGGGAATTAGCACGCAGAACAGTGGCCTACTGGACTGTTGGGTTCCAACATCTGCTAATAGAGCATGTTGGGACGCACTAACAGTGATTTGTCATCTGAACTGTGATTTCTTCCCATTGGCACTCGTATTCCAAGAAATATTGCGAGTAGATTTTAAGTATTTTACTGCCTGAATGAGAAAGGAATGGGCGAGCGGATTTTTGTGTAGACACCATTCAATATTTATATTCCCCCTGCAAAATCGTTCTCCCCAGACATATCGATCGACATTCACCTGATACCGGGCAGTTGATTGTCGTAACAAAACAATTCCGCCCTCGGCTCGTGATATTCGTGAAACCCATTGCCCGGGATGTCATGCACGACCCTCCGAACTAGGCTTGCAAGAGTGACAAGTGGGGTTGGTCCCCAGCCATCAAAGTTTAAATGGGAAGGAGCCCGTTGGGATGGACTGATCAACCTTATTTATCTAGTTAACAGTATTCGCCTCAGGGGTCTGTCACTCAGCCTGGGATCGGTCGGTAGGATCTGCTTACAAATTGCATTTATTCTTATTTGCATTTTCCTTCCCGACAATCTGTATGTTCGATGGAATCTGAACCATGAGGTTCAAGTTTTCTCATCTCAAGAACTCAGGTCAATATTTTAATTTAAAAAAAAAAGACAAATTTTTCATATTGTTCCCCCATTGATCAGCCAATTCTTATCCACCCTTGATCTCCTTCGTCTAATGTACATTTAAAATTACTACGATGATTTCTGCAGAGACATCTACGAAATGCGTAACTTGAAAACGCAGGCCCAGGCCTTCAACACAAATACGACACAGCTTGTGAGCTGCCTAGGTTATATCTCGCTAAAGTTAACAATTCTCACTGTCTGTCGCTGTTTTGAAGCCTCAAACATAACAAAAACGATCAGGACGATCTATGCCCTGCTCCCGGTACTCATTTTGAAATACTATAAAACTAAGCTAAAGAGGGCGCTGGAACCCAGTATGTCCAAATGTCAGATGGCTTACCCACATCCTCAAACGTGTGGTTTACAGAGAAATTTCCCTAGATATCAGGAGTGTCGATTCATACAGTCCGGTATGGGCCGATTTTCCCAGTTTTAAACATAATCTGTGTTAGATAGTAGAGGAAGAAGACGTGATACACAAGAAATTCCAACGGATTCAATCTCATTATACGGAAATGAATATTAGTTGTCAAACAAAAAATCTTGCTGAGTTGCAAGACACCATCACCCATCATTACTCATACGTACTGATGTACTGTTGACTCACTTCATGTGTTCATCCTTTACAGTATTCCTTGCATTGAGCACACCAATTTGTTTCTCGTTTGAAATCGGGCTCAGCTCCCTGTTCAAACAATGAAATCTCGGATTTTCAACCTCTTTCGGTTCATTGAGTTTTTACGAGGGAAGCTCGTCCATTCCCATTCCCTCTGATTACCGTCTAGACCCTGTGGGTGGAAAATAGTCGGTCCCAGTTCCCAGCTCCGTGCTCGGGCAAACGCGTAAAAGATTAACGAACCAATTTCGGGGATGAGTGGAGTCATCCCTGCCGTGTCGACTAAATGCCCGAATAGATTCGACTTAAAAGAGATTTGCTTTCGACTTTATGACTCATTCGTTTTCCATCTTCTAATCTCTTCCGCGCTTCATTGGTCTATCAATACGATTTTCGGTTGGCTACGCTCCTTTTTACATTCTAAGCTTTACATCCTAGAGCTTCATTAATAGTTAACTAACTCTTCATAATGCTCACTAGGTAACTCTTCAGTTAATCTTACTTATGATAAGTGGAATTTGTGGCAGAAACAAGAGTGCGTGCCCTTACCTATAAACGTTTTGATCGAGGCTTTACATTCAGTGATAGGTGTAACGTTGCCCACTTCCTCACTACGCTTCGGCAGTGTGACTCTCCGTTACTTAATCGTTAATCCATGCTCAATCAGATCCATATTCAATAGCCCAATCATTTAATATCCATACCATAACCTTTTCACATTAGTAACTTCATTAATTCAGAATCAAATAACCTCACTGTTCTTTTCTCGTTCTTACCTAGCGTAGTTCGTTAAATTAACCCCCTCCTTCTTTCTTCGGAAAATCTTTAAAAACCCAATCAATCGACTTTTGTCAAATTATTATTTCTATTTCTTTCGTCTTCTGACTTTTTCATTTTTTCCAGCTATCGCTCAGGTTTGTTTTTCTCTTTTTATTTATATTTCTCTTTTTGCTGCTTTAGCACAAGATTCTATTCTTTACTCTTTTTCTCTCGAGGACAGGCGTTTTCTTTTATTATTTCACATCATTATATTATTCTTTTCCTTTCAGTTGTTTTGTGTCATTTTGATCCTTGATTTTGACTTCTCTTTCTTGAGTATATTGGTGTATTTCTCACTAAAATTGTGAGTGGTAGCAGGGTCTGCGTTGTGGCAATATTTGCAGTTACTTTCTTCCAGATCGTAATAGCGGATATTGTCTTACACAGGGGATACCGCAGCCTTGTATAACCAAGAAATTGACATCTTGAGCTGCTAGATGATGCACAATTTCGGTTTTAACGTAGTTTCCACACTCTCTATCCGAATTCTCGATGGCTCCTACGGCCAATATCCTGCAGATAATAGCTAAGCGTGGTTAAAATACGTTTTGGAATTTATCTCGAAGTAAATTATGATTAGTTATTCAATTCAAGTCCAGTTGATCGACATTACGCATGATGCAAGATTTGAGTTACTCCATCTGTTGGAGTTTGAAGTTCGATAGCGCATCTCGACTAAATTGATTTGGATTGATGTCTTGTCCCACTACAGGGTACGGAAATTAATTACGTTTCATCGGTATTTCCCCAGTTTTCATGTGTTATTTGGAACTTTCCACAATGATTTTCCCTTATATTTTGTCTTCCAGGCATTGTATCTAATATTCGGCAAAAAAACTGGCCTCCAATGTTAACGTTTTGGCTCTGACTTCGCTACTTGTAATTATGTTTTCTCTAGGGACCTATTCACTAAAAATATAACGAATAACTCCTCAAATAAAACATCATTGCATATGCCAATTTCAGATTTCTGTTTGATCACATCTTGAAATAGGGATTTTCATTAGTTTTTGGTCGGCTTGTCTGGGATTCACATATTCCATGCACATATTTCAAAGTGTAAGGATCATAAATCAATAGCATGAGTCGATTGTTGCGTTGGTGGCATAGAGGTTGACGGCTGGGCATCCCCCACAGTATTCCATCCTCGTGGAATGTTGGGTTCTTCTCGAATCTGCCTGCTTTCGTTATTTTAGTCCTTCTCACGACCCGTAAACCACGTTGGTCAGGTCCTTCCCAGGCCACAGGTTGCCCTTATCTCCCAGTCAAACGGGCCAAGTCCACAATATACGTTATCAAGTCGTCCAGGTAGGCTCGCCTGCTTCTCCCGCCCAGTTTCCTGTCTTCCCTTATCTAATCTGACGCCCGGCCATCTACGCACGTGACTCCCCGTGGGTCATCTCCTCCCATTCATGAACTCTCGCTGAAGGTCCCAAACTCATAAATCTTCATATCTGCCTCCCAGCCGCTCCTCAGCTATATCGTATAGATTTACTGCCCTTCAGGCTAAGACGCGGCCACTTCCGAGAAAATCTCCGTACAATTCATCAAACGCAGCAGTATTTGGTTATTGGATGTCATGAATTATCATAATGAAAATCCTACTTTTCTACCTGTACGACATTTTGATATAAGTTTTCGTGATAATTTACTGCAACTTCGAAAATTTGGAGGGTATATTCACCCAGATTCAGTATCAACCTATTCTTGGAGTATAACAAACATTATATGTACTACTTTTAATGAGTTTGAAGGAGCAGTACCGTCCTGTCTTTCCAAATTCGGTCGCTTGATCTTATCTCACTTCCCTCTGCTTACTCTAATCATACTTTCATTCCAATCTTCCTCACTTTTACCTCTGTAAGCAGCAATTTTCGCTATTTTCACCATGTCCCAAAATTTGACTTAACCCCCACCATGAGCCTGTTCGTTCTCTGCAGGTTGTATTTTTTCGCCCCCTTAAGGAGCGAATTGCGGCAGATCTCTCTACTTCCGTTTCACAAGCAAAACAGATAAAATCATCGAGAATTACCCTCAATATGCGTTTTGGTGTGTCATCATTTAGTAACCTACTAACTTCTTCTATAAGTCATCTCTTGTCTAGTCTATGCTGTGTACAAATATTTATGGCAAAAACACGTATTCTGATAGATAGATATTCTGTAATGAAATGAAGTTATAAGATCATTATGATTACTGGTTTTATATTTTGAAACTCATCGTTTGTTCTTGTTCACAGGTACGTTATTCCGAATCTATACTGCCATGAAAAAGACCCATGTTTGGGGTAAGTGTGTGGCTTAATTTTAATGGGCGTTGGGAATGTCCAACATTCGTTCTATTCATAAGTAATAGAATCCTTTGCGTCATCGCTTTCCAAGGAAAAAACACACCGTAATCCTTTCTTTTTTAACCGCCTTTTGTCAGTCATGTCTTTGGTCGTCAAAACTGTTTTTCTTCTGAATAATTCATCACATTGTCATCGTAACGTTAAATAAAAGGAAGCGAGACGTCTATCGATTTCAAAATTTACTTAACCTAATGGAAGTTCGCCTACCGTCGCGTGTCCCTAGACGGTAAAAGCTGTGACGGTCTCCTTCTGTTCGGAAACTGTTATAAGTGCACTGTTATAACAGTGACGGAGGCTACCGCCCTTGCGTGAAGTGGAAACGACCTCACGTATGTCCATGTCTGGAGTCCCAAATATGGGAGTCAGACTGACTGGTAGACACACTGTCTGAACTGTGAATTATTTAATTGGGAAGTCCATGTCTGCTCTTTCACCACCAATTGTCTTCTAAGAACACCGCGCTTTCCTAGCCGGCTCAACATTGTTGCCACCGCAACGCGCGTCTTGCTGTTCGGCGTTGCTCATACGATATTTATAGCTGGTTTACGTCATCCACGTTAATGTTTTCGTGGTAAAAGGCTCACGTTGGTCGATATCTGTAGAGCACCCTGGAATACTTGAAAGGGTTTTTTTGACCCGTAAAAGGTATCGACTTGCCGTTCGATCAACAGCCTGAGATGGCCAAAACTATTTAAACCTCTTTTATGCTTCATCTTATATCTCCCGCATATTCTCAAGGCCCTTTCCGCTTCAGAGGATAATAAATTAATCCAGTGATCTTTCTGCAGGTTTTGAGGGATAACTCCTGACTATGGAATATCTAGCTTTAAGTTAAAGTAGTTCAATCCAGTGCCTAGATCACTGGAATCCATTCGATTCAGTTATCAAATAAATGAACAAGGAAATAACGATTTATATTGATTGATGCGAGAGAGAATGATATAATTTTTAGTTCAAACCAAAACTCAAGGTATTCACGAGTATTCAACATTAAAGGTGTTGCATGATTAACCTGTTACTCCATTATACTGTGTGTTTCCACTTCTTCATGAAATCGTTGGTTCATTGTGTCTGTTGATATTGGCCTTCAAGTCGAAATACATTCTTAGACTTCATCTCGGCGTACATTGAAACAAGACTCTCCGGATAAACATAAAACGGTTCGAATCATTACTCACACTCGGGACTCGTTTCCAAATGATGGAAGGGCTCATTGGGCCAAGCATTGTTATCCGGTGGGTTGAGATGTAGTGTAACGCCAACCCATCACTCCACGTCAACCACCTCATCGCCCTCACAAAAGGTTCCTCTCCATCGTTAGTCAATTTCAATGGAATTCCGCCGGTCGCCCGACAGATGGCGCGTTTCTGGACCGATGAATTAACGTGTTCCCGACTGTATATTAACGTTTCCCCCTTCCTCGTGAGTAACGAAATGAAGGAGGGCAAGTCACCCACGGAATATGTCCACCCGCGAAATCGCCCCTTTAGTTCTTTCTGCAGTGGGCGTTAACAAGAGAAGTTGATCTTTCTGATCTTTCAATCTGATTAATGTGAAACGGTAATGTTACTAGAAGGACATACTCAAGCTACGGAGAAGGCGGTATTCTAAGGAAATCATTATTTGCATTAATTCAATTATGCACATGCACATCTGTCTTGTTTCATCTTAAGTATACAAAAATGTTTTGAATCAGGTGTCCAAATGTTTACTTCCTAGGGCTAATTGCACAATATATGTATTAACATTTGTAGCAAATCTTATTATTCCATAAGTCCTGGTAGTAGTTGCTCCTACATTTTCTGTTGCACAATGGTTGCTGAGTTCCTCATATCAGAAAAATTTGACTCCAATAACATGAGAGGCCCTACCTCAAAATTTAAGTCAATAACTTAATTGGCAGCTGCAAGTGATTTGTTTAGTGTTGCCAAATCAGGGGTCCCCCCCTCAGACTTAGGGTTTTTGTTATGAACGGGGAAATTTCAGGGAGGTTTTTCTTAAAGTCGGGGGATCAGAGAGCAATGAAGAGGGAAGAAAAAACGAAGAAAATTAAGAAAAGGGACAGGGGGGATTAAGAGGGGGGGGTATATAGACGGTGTATTTAGTTATATTATGTTATGACGCATTATATATTATTCTCCTAACAATACACTGTTCAAAGATTTTTATGTATGATTTTTCAGTTTTATCCCCTTTTTCTAGCTTTAGGGTTTTTTTAGGAGGATTTTTGTGAGAGTGGTTTGGCAACACTGGATTTGTTATTGGAAAACAAATAATGGTGCCGATTTTTCGTCATTTTAGCCCCTCAAATAGTAGACTTTCTATTATCGCCACTTCCACTAGTTCTTGACGTACAAAAACTTCAGTGGTTAACGAATTAACTAGTAAACGTTCACTGACAGAAATAAAATTAGTTTTTATTGATATTTTAGGTAATGCAAATAATATTTTGATTCTAATGTATTCTTGGCGATTGAACAACATGACGCTAATAATCTTCGTAAATCCGTTAAAATTATCACTAATTATACAATTTCGATGACATTATCGTCATTGTTCTACAAGAATTACAATTTATTACTGTTGGAACCTAGTTATTGGTTTATTAAACTTTGTACAGTTGTCCCCAGGCTAAGTATGCAGGAACCTGTTTATTGCTTGTAACCTGTGTAATAATGGTCAATGCGAAGTTATATTCGTGGAATATTGTTGACAAATTTTGTACATATTATGGGCGGTATGACATCCTACAAATCCGAGATCTGGGATGAGTTGGCGTTCTGGGTCGCTGGATTTAAAAGTTGTATCTACAATGTATAAATATCTAATTCTTAGATCACTATCCACAAAAGACTATTCCTTCTAAGAGTTATTCTTAAGATTTTCCGTACTTGTATACTTAACCTAGAAGCTGGAAGTACGTCGTTTATCTCTAAGTTCAACCAACTCTTATCCCTAGAAATGTTGATATATTTAAAACTTGTTTATTGATTGCGTTCCACTTTCTTGACAGACAGAAGATTGTAGTGACTAATTTAGCAAGTAGTTCAAACAACCCCGGAATTATTCTAGCGTGCAGAATTTCCCCGGTGCATCCTTTCTAATTTCTTTCCTACGAAGCTCGCAGTTCCCCTCACATTGCTGTTTTCCCTCTTAACCTTTGGGGAGTTTGTAATCGAACACTCGGTTCTTTGAATGAAACTGCCTGAGCTAGGAATAGCATTTTCCCATCTGTTTACCTCGTCCCGACTCATCGATCCCGGGGCTGGATCTCCTTTCGCTTTCATTTTCAAACAGCCTTCACGCGACTGTTATGATATTCTGGTTTTATTGATGGAGTTGAGATGACTCCTCTGAACACGAGTGAGGAACAAAATTTGTCTATTTCCAAATCGAATTTCACATTCAGAACTTTTTGAATAAAATAGCGTGATCTGGTGTCATTGTAAAATAGCGAAAACTGGCATAATTGCATACCTGAAAAATTAGTTACCTCTTGTAAGGACAGATACAACCTTGTTGAAATAATTTAAAACGCTAAATGGTGGGATTAGTTGGAAGAATCTTGGCTATCCCATGAGTGATACTTCTTTTCTTGTACATACTTCCATGTAGTTGGTTTATCGCCTAAATGTTACTCGAAACTCACTATTTTGGTTGGCGAGTGACTTTTGAAGGGCCAATTGTAAGCTAAAGAGTATGCAAATGACGATCACAAGGCCTTCAAGTCATCCTTGATGGTTCTTCAGTAATAGCTGTTGGTGTCTTCTCAAACAGACTATGCGATGTCAACCTAGATGGATGTCATCTGAAGAAAAAATTGTTTTCGCTGTAGTAGTTTTCTTTTGATTCTGGATGCACAGTACGTGAAAGGGGTTGTATATGTTTTCGGCACAGAAAAATGTAAAATTAATGTATTCTTGTTCGTCATGAGTTTTGATTTTTGGAAGTCGAAGGTTCCTCTTCCAGTTCCTTCACAATAAAACTCTCTGAGGGTGAAATACGGTTTGCCGTTACTCTATCAAATCTACTGATGCAAGCAAGAAAATTATCTGCATAGCAAATTATTTAAATTCGATAGATATTAGTAAGCGTAAAATACGCTTAATATTAATCAAGAAGAAGGACGAGACCCTGTTGAAATGAAATCCTAAACGAAACACACCTGTGAGGTCTATTCTCTCATCGCCGATCTTTAAAATGACCAATTCATCTTCAATATGAAATTTTCAAGGAAAAAACAACACATTTAATGAAGGTGTCTCAACAATGACGAAAACTTCCATTGTTCGTCGTATTATTCAATGTTGGCTACCGTTGATAATGATAATTTAATCTTTGAAATCGCTCCAACTTTTTAACTCTTAATTTCACAGAAATCTACTCATTAAATTCTATTTTGTTCATTAGCATTGATTTCCATGACTAATTAGAAAGTGATTCCATTTACAAAGGTGTCAATCGATTTGGTTCAATCGGATCGCCCTGGAGTTAATCAGCACAATCTAAAATCCGTAATAGGGCAGTCGTTAGATGGCATTTTACACTATGTTATTGTTATCATACGTAGATTTTGATTCACCCTCCAAGTATCACGTATACAAATTATGAGGAAAGGATTTCACTTGATATCATGCTATCATATTCATGTGATGTAAACATATCTGATTTTGCAATTACACATTTCCACGAACGTTATCGAATAGTAACCAGAATTAGTTTCAAAGGGTGACTTCAATCATACAGGAAATTATGTTGCTTTCTTTTATTCCGTGCCAATGTTAATGAGGACCGCGTTGTCCGTGAAGTTAAAGATAACATGTTATGGTAATCCGCGATGTACCTATTGTAATATCTATTTACAATTTAATTTGTCGGTCAGTCAAGGCATCCGCTCCGTCTGACCGAACGACTAATATCTAGAATAAATCCGATACGGTTGGTTGAAGAAGACCCTGAGAAACGGGTATGTAATTCATGCTAATGCCTGATGGGAAACTTCGCAATTACCTACGGCCGTTTTTCCTGACCTGTGACCGTGTAAAAGTTTACCTTACTGGCTCGATAGAGTTAATCACTTGGTTATTGATGTTAAGAAGCTATTAGAAGCTTTTCCTCGAAATCCACCAATAATTGTGATGATTCGAATTAATCAGTCAACGATTAATGACAAAAATTGTATCTAGGAATTTCTGCGAGCTTTCCAATAAGGCGATTCGAAATATGCTCATCAGATTACGTTTTACGGCGGTATTTATTTATTGGTTTATTATTCAATAATAAACCATTGTAATCGCTCCTGAAAGAAAAATTTCTAACCCCCCCTGAAAATTTCATGGTTTACGTTTCAAAGGGTGTAGAATCCAAATCTGCAATACAAATTTTTCCGCCCGAACACACAATTTCTCCCAAACGGCTGGAGCAAAATATCTGAAATTTTCAGGAAAAATCAATATTGGTTTGACAACGCCCTAATTCGTTGGCCAGCACTCTCACTTAATTTAAAGTGCCCTTTAAGGGTTGTCAAAGTTTTGTAAAATCCCTAAAAACTCAAAAAAAGTCAAGACGGCCTAAATTTGGACTTTTTTTGCAGAACTTTCCATGAGGAATCGAATGAGCCCTTCCCCAGGTCCGTAGCTCAAACCATTCCCGATGTATGGCCCGAATTTATGGTGCCCACATTTGCGTTATTTTGGTTTATTATTGTTTTGTTTTGATAGCAGTAACCTAGTGATGTAGTAATGTGGATACTGGAGTGAACTCCTAAAAGACTTTGTAGCCGATACACGGGTTGATGCATTCTGATATGCACAAAGTCAAATTCTTTCACTGGGGTTTATTATTCAATTGGCTTGCGTTAATGATTTGAATTTGTACTAAGCTTTGGAGTGTACGTGTTTCACAGGTGATAGAGCGATTATTGAATTTCAGGAGGCACATAAATATGATCAACTGATCAATCCAAATAGGTATTTTGGTTGAGAACAGATTCACGTGCTCTATGCATATATCCTGAAATTCAATAATCGTCTATCACCTGTGAAACATGCACATTCCAAAGCTTAGTAGAAATTCAAATCATGAACGCAAGCCAATTGAATAATAAACCCCAGTGAAAGAATTTGCAGCGTTTTTACGACTGTGGTCATTGAATTGACTGGTGACTTACTAAATAATTATTATTATACATTTTATTGAATGCATTATCGTTTTGTGTATTAAATTAATTTCTAACCCACTTCATCTCAAATCTCTCTGCCTTTGTCAATAAACTGCTAAGTCTTTCGATGAATGGAAGACAGATATTTCAGCTTTGACGTAATTTTCCGGGCTAAGCACTGATTGGAGCTCTCGTATTTCAGTTGACATTTTTCATTGAGGTATTTACAAGAATGGTGAATTTGGATTCGTGTTTGGAAGAGTGATATTCCAGCCTGTATCTATGCACTATTGATGCCGAACACCTACTCACAATTTTTGAATATCTCAATATGGCTCTCCCGGATAAAGCTAACCTCTTGCAGTACTTCATTTCAGGAACACCAAACTTTGTAAGGCCATTAGAAATTGACAACTTGGAAAAGTGTGGTTGTGCTTTGAACTATCAGAATGAAGTTCATAATGTTTTATATTCTTTACGGTGATTTGAGAAGGGAGACACCCACCGGACATATCCACACCTTCTTTTTACCAATTCTATTCATTCTATCACTTCATATTAGCTCAATGACTCACAGAAATCCAGTGAAGGAAAGAACATAAATTATTCCCTTACCTTGGGGTCAAACAACTCTATATCGTTCAAATCCGCAATAGTTTTCCTTTGATCTTGGCGATGAATGTTGCGCTAGTATTAATTTATTCCCCCTTCATGCTATTCCACGACAGCTAAGGCTTTTCTGCCATCCATCCGCCAAATTCGTTTGTTGTTCCGCGTATGAAGACTTTATCGATCTGCTGATAACACGTGAATCATTTTTCGAGCTATTTCAGGCCGTGCGTTTTTTTCGTTCTCCGGAATTCAGCTCTTCTCATCAATATCACATCCGATTCATTGGGCCGTCGTGAGTCATTTGCGAAGGTTCGGAGGTTATCTGAGCATCCATTGGTATTGATGTTGTCCGATCGTCGAGCGGAGGTCAGTCGAAATAAACAAGTTGCCGACGGATTTTTATCGCTACGAATTCCGCGCGGGTCACGTCATCTCGATCTCAGTTGATGATATTTCTACGTTGTACTACTACATCCCGTATTTGTGGCGTCTGAGTTCTGCCTCTTTCAGTTGTGTAATATTGATGACATTCAAATAGTTCTTTGACTTGGCGCCTGTCTATGTGCCGTTTGCAAGATGCCCTGGCTGGTTTAAATATCTACATCACATTCTTGCATAACAATATGCGAGAAAAACTCCCCTTTTGGATCATTATTTCAAATGATAAACCTTTTTAGTTGAGCAAGAAATAATTTTGTTAACCCTCAAAAATTGTTGTTTTACTTTTCAAGAAGTTAAATCCGGCTGTCTGCCGCTCTGCAACTTTTCTCCGAAACTGCGGAACCAAAATTAATTAAATTTATGCAAAAAATCGACATCTGGGGTTAGTTGGGACTGGATTCTTGGCGTCGCAGGCAGTCAATCCTGAAGAGTGAAATCAAAGGCTGAAATATTTTAAAATCTTAGTTTTTCAACGCTTCTCATTAACACTAATATTTTTGTGTTCGTTATAGAATACAGGCTGTTGTTCATTCATCCGTTTACTCTCTAAGGTCTGGAACTATGACAGGAAAAGAAAACGTCAACACGAGTGCGAATGTCCTCGTACACGGTAAAAATAGCCAGTATCGAGGATGAGTATCGGCTGATATAGTTGCTAAGGCTCCCCCCCCCCCCCCTACCCCTCCCCCCAAGAGTTCCTTTTCGAAATCGAGCTTTCCAAGACTTATGTTGCACAATTGTGGCCTAGCGAAGCGTAGGTAGGTGTTTCGTTTTATATCGTTAAAATCCATTTGTATTGTTGTTTTTCTTCCTAGCAAGTTGCACCCTCATCAGATTTCCGTGGGTCTACAAAAGCTGCCGTTCAAATTCTTGCTTATAGTGTGGTCCAGTTGAAAGTTAGGAAATGGTAATAACTACAATGGTGAAACATGCTGTATCGGGACACGAGTGGAACAACTGAAAGTCATCGAGGTAAAAATAAAAACGCCTACTCTTCATTTGTACTACAATTATATTACAAAAGACTTGAAAAACTCGATTTCAAAAGGAGCTCTTGAAATGAAATTCCACAGTAATTATATCAGGTGATGCGATCCTCGCATGATTCCAGACAATTTTTACTATCCCCAAGTCCATTCACATTCGTGTTCATGTTCTTTTTCTCTGTCAAAGCCCTTGGGGAGAGCGAACGGATGAACGTGAAGGGAGGGGGTTCAGATGTGCTCATTCGATTCTTAGAAGCCACGAATATCCTGACAAACAGAATAATGTTATTCCGAAAGCTTACGTTGTTCTCATTTTTAAAATTCCTATAAGATTGAACGAGATCGGTGCCGAGAAATCCGTATTAACTAGACTCAAAATCGACGGTGAACTGGTGAACCATCGTATCCTCAAAACTTGTACTTTTCAGTATCCTCCCAAAAAACTAGATTCCTCCCCATCACTTTCATGTTACACGTGGAACCTCTTCTTCACTTTTCGACCACTTAAAATTTCTTCCTGGCCACTTAAGCAACGCTAGAAGGCAACTAAATAGTTAGATTAACGAAAAAACCTCATTTTGGTCAAAAGTGGAGATACAAGGATTCACCACTTCATTGTCGAATTGTGATTTCCGACCCAAGTTGCATTGACTTGCGTCCAGTACTCTGAGAAAAACTCCGGACGGCGAACGGACGGGTTTTCATTATGGTTTTTTGAATTCATGAATGGACTTGAAACGTTTAACAATTTAACGTAAGCATTTTGAATGGGGGGGTTAAAATTTATTTTTTTCCGTGTTCGATTAGAAAGGTTCATTATTGAAAATGATAAACCAAAGCTGTCCCCCAATTATCCTGATTAACACTGATGGGAGGGTGAAATATGGGTGTAGGGCTTGTCAACGGCGATTTTCCACTTCATTAAGACCGATCTGTGTAGCCCCCTACCTTCCTCATCTACCTGACAGACGCAGACGAGGCCGCACCAATCGATCAATCCGGCGCCAACGCCAACCCTGTCAAGGAAAGGCCGGTTTTCATTTATTCAAAACCACCCCTGACCCCCTAATACCCCCGACGCCCTCCCCGCAAATTGCCTTCCAAAACAGCCCTTAAACCGTTTTTCCCGGACTGTTTTCCCCAGTTTTTTGTCTCCGATCGCCCGAGTCCTTGGCCTACTCCAGGGCTGTTGTTTGGGTCTGATGGTGTTTTCTGTTGCTATGAAATTATAATCCGGCTCCGATGGAATCGTCCTTTTATGAGGGACGAACACGTTTTATTTCGTGTGTCCCTTCTATTCTCATTCCCTAACTACCCTTTCGATTCTCATGGATTAAATGAATCACGAACGCCCAGAATAGTATTTTAGCTCGAGCGATTCTATCCCATTACAATATTAATCTGTTAAAGACCGTCTGAACTATTTAAAGAGAAAAATTCGACAAGGCTGACTTCATTGACCTGTGAAATTGATGTAGCTTATACGGTTTCGAAATCTGCTGTTAGGGAGGTGTGAAACGTCGTGATTGACAATTGAATACATGAAATGAGCAGTTACGATTTTGAATTTCTGTTATTTTGTTCAAGACTAAACCTTTGTAATTGAGCAAGAAAAAAGAAAAAAAATATTAACTCCCTCAAAATTGTTCGTTACCGTTTCATCAAGACCCGCAGATTTCAAAAATAGAAGAAAAAAAATCCTTCCGCCCGTCGTCAGCAGCTTTTTTTTTTTTCGAAATTACTGGACCAAAGTTTACGAAAGTTAGGGATATGCCAATAATCTCGACAACTGAATCAATCAATCCGAAAGGATTATATTCAATGGTTAATCTATTTAAAAAATGAATGAATAAATAAATCTCAAACATTTTCGTTGTAATAGGGTAGTTTTTTGTTGTTTTGAGTCAGATAGAAGTTAGTTTCATGAATCGAGCGGGACCACTAGGGTTAGTGTACGATCACCCGCTTGCTCGCCATTTGAAAAATCGGTTAGGTAGACCACGTGGCTGGTGGCAGCCCAAGCAGTTTCATCTTCAGTTAAATTAGAAGTAGTGGTACGGAGTTTTGATAATGTACCCCAGATCTCACATACGTAGATCAGTGATTTACGTTAAAGGCTATGTAATATAGAAATAGTAAACCTCCGTATAACAATTTGCAGCGTTTTTAATGCGGCCCATAGACGGTCAATATTATTGTGCAATATCCCAGGTTGTACAATAAAATTGATCGTGTGTAGACGATATTGAAAGGTTGCACAGTATATTGTGTGATTGACGAATTGAAAATATATTGTACAACCAGGAAAATATTGCGTCATCTGTAGGCAGTATTCCGCAATATCCAGTACACTGATAATTCTTGTTCTTGCCAACGTATGACAATATTTTGAATGTTGAAATGCAATGATTTCAAATTGAAAATGGACTTACCTCAATTTATTCCTTGAGGCAGTTGATCAGAGCAGTGCACGTTTCCTTAACAATGTGACCTATTGACTGAGGTGAAACAGCAGTTAAAAACTTCAGATCTTCAAAACTATTCCCAGTAGCTAGATATCTTGGGGTTAAGGACAACATTTGACTTGCGGGAATTGCATCGCGCATGATAGTGTCCCTTTTACCGATTTCAGGAGAAACCAAAGCTAGTTCATCAAATAATTCTCCGTCCAAAATTCATTTGGTGCAATTACTCTCAGTTCATTGAGTAACTTTTCGTAAGTGTACTTCTCCCTTGATGAAAGCCCTTCACGGAGGTGCAGTATTATTACTGGGAGAGGTTTACGGTTTATGTCTGTCGCGAGCTCTCTGCAGAGTTTTGGGCAGACGCTTCTCAAACTATAGCACAAGAAATTGTCCATAAAGAAGTAGAAGTATGCAGAAAGATCAATCTAAAAGGTACGTATTGAAGTTACGTTAACTGGTTCACAAAACGGTAGTGAAGGGGAAAGAACTTGACGTTCCACCAGAGTTGGATTTCTTTAGAAACTTAATGTTGCTTTGCTTCCCAACTCCAGCGTTGTTGCCGTAGTATTTATGGTTATTGCCTGAGTTATGAAAGTGGGCGAACTTGATAATTTCTCATCTCTTCGATGATGGATCGTTATCTGCTGATGGGGCTCCAGATAACGGCCCTCTAATTAAATAGAGCGTTTATTTGTTAATATAATTTGTTAATATATCAACTAGTTACAACTGATTATACGAGTCACAGTGATCATAACGCACTGCTAGGAAACTGTAAGCTTGATAGCATTATCCCTCGCTCTCAGATCTGTTTGGCTAGTAATATGATTTGAATTATATCCTTAAGCAATTTTACATTGATATAATTGCTATTACAACCTTATCCTAATCCAGTTTAGTTAGATTGAATTATCAGAAACGTGTTTTATTGGTTCCTTACTATTTTCAGATGGAATGAAGAGGATCATGAAAATAATTCGAAATTATGAAAGTTTTTGTATCTAAGTTATCGTTGAGTAGGTATGTCATCGAACAGTTTTCACCTTCTTCTGAAACCTCAAAAGCCACATCCTACTGCATGTGATCTACACTCAGCCGATGTTTTAGGAGAGAAAGCTTTGAAAGCCTCAGATTTTATATTACCTACCTCACGGATCGTAAATTAGCCTTGAACCTCGATTTTTCTCTCCCTTTATTCAAGTAGAAGGCGAATTTCCAGCCGCGACCTCCGCAGAAAACACGCTATTACGTATTGACGTTAGTAACACGTGTTCAACGTTTGTGTGACGCTAGCGTGTCTACAACCTGTGTCGTTTTATTGTAGGAACCCATTATAATTCAGGCCAGGTTTCATGTCAAATCTAGATCAACCCAGAAAAGCCGAAAATTGAGGACAATGCGGATGGTTATTTCAGGGTTTCGTATTTCAGCCTACCTTTGTGCTAAAATGCGTCAACTTCATAGGTTTGTGTTAATAGAATACACAGCTTATGGACCTAGTAATGTTTAAAATCTTTGAACTTCATCAGGTATTTGTGGTTTGGCACGTATCACCTCAATGCTTGATAAAGAGAATTAAAATTCCACCGAAAAAGTAAACCAAGAATATGGGACATCTAAACGTTATTTGATTAAGTTACAGTAAATATTTTTGTAAACTGAGCCAGAGGTATGAGGGCCGCACTCGTCACTGGTTAGAATTCCTCCGTAAATTATGTGTACAAATCAAAATTCTAGTGAGCATCGAAGAATCTCGTTTTACAAGTATCTTGTATGGCTGCATTTGTATCCAGTTTTGTTCAATCTTTTTATCATCGTAACTAATTGCGAGAAATTGAAGTATTTTTCATGGCCTAAATTGACGGTTCCTAACGAACGGTTTAAGGATAGTAATTATTCCTAATTGATTACGATTCGTTAAAAGTTATTGATTACACGTCGTAATGGAAGTCCGTTTTCCCAGAGATGCCATTATAATTGTCATCGGCGAAGGGTCTTCATCAACTCTCTGCCCTCAACACTGAATTCAGACAGTTTAACTGAAGATGGTGAACTCTTTATTATTATTATAACGAAACATCTATGTTATTGCCTATTCATTCTGCGGACTTATCTATAATGAACACAAGTAATGTGAAACTTTGGCCTTTGCTGCCATCCTCAGGCGGTACTATTGAAGTGTTGTCATCCAGTTAATCTGGTGAAGTCACTGTATCTACATATGACCTCAATCCTCGTGCTGATTTGAGCTAATCTTCACTAGCGCCAAATTTCAGATTGCCTAATATCTGTGTGATAACACTAAATTTATTGCACTTAACTGTTGCAGGATCTTTTAGTTTTGCTATCAGCTATCCCAGATTTCTAGGTGATATGCATTAAAAAAACTGTATCAGCTCAAACATATTTGTTCAACATTTCTAGTATAATGGGGCCAAGAGCGTACTTAATTAAGCTGGATAGGAACTTTGGATGATCTGAAGAATTATTCTATAACGAAAACAATGAACCGTTGCGTGGAACTTTGTTGCGTTTTTTAATTGTGGCAATCACGGTAGTTTCACCAGAAAATTATACAAGGACCGGCGGTTGTAAAACGTCTCGCCAAGCGCCATCTGCTATTCCCCTCCCTCGCCTCACCCCCTTTTTTTCATTATCTTTCCACATGACACACCGGGACTCGGCTCCTTCCTTTTCTTTTATTTAACATCGATCCGTTCAAAGAAGAAAACGAATAAGAAAATGTAAAAAAAAAGAAAGAAAAATCGAGAAGCGGTGCCAAGAGTTGAATGTGTTCCCATCCACCAAGGACGCGCTGGGTACATCTGCAGCCCACTCGGTTCTTCATTTGGGTGGTGTTCGTTTTTGATGCGGTGCTCTTCGGAGTTGGGCCGATGATGCCTACCTAACACAACCTTAACCAAATAATGTTGTTACAAATGGTTCGTTTGTTACAATACAATCATATTGCATTCACATGTCAAAGGAAGTTGAATTAAATGCATGGAAAAATTGATAAAATATGTTCAGAATTTAAGAAGTGAATGAATAAACGGAGCTTAGGTGATACCATGTTGGTACCAGTTTGCAAATTAAACAGCAATTGATGCGCACAAGCGCAGCCCGGACCCAGTCACCGTGACGGCTTCCAAAACTTACCGTGTACATGCGCCCATCTTGTTCGAATACACAGAAATTGCAGTGCAGATAAGCGTCAAATGCTCTCGGGAAGCCGGTTTCAATTTGTTATAAAAACGCTAATACTGTGATGCCATCGGATCTAGGCCGTAAGGTCCTATTGGAACAACCACACCAAACATACTAAGGACAACTGCGGTTGTATATTTATGCTACTCCACATAGTTGTTTCATGATCTTAGCACTTACTTCAAAATATAAAAAATATACTAAATCAATCCTTTTAGTTAAATATAATTAGTTGGACAAAGGTTCAGGATCTCTGATGGGATCGGGAAAGAAATTGGGTTGGCTTTTATTGAAATTAAAGGAGTGGCATTTTCCCACAGTGTTTCACATGGACTGGCGGTTTCACTAAAACTGTTACGGATCAACCTTACATTCATTCCTAAACACCTCTTCTAGGAAGAAAGCCTCCAATATGAGCTTGACGTACATACCTGAAACATACGAATTTCACAATGAATTTCACTGGGGTATTCGAATGAGTCAGAATTTTGAACCTCAAATTCTTCAAAAACCAGTTTTGTTACCCTTTTTTATAATCTGTACTCGAAAGAGGAGCTGAAACAATGCGAAAGCAGCTGAATGAAGCAATTTGGTCCACGAAATGAATTGGGGTGTTTACCGACGTAAGTTTGCTCTATTGTCACTGAAATCGCAATTCAAATTCTACGATTACATTCGCTTATAACAACATAGGCATCAAAACAACATTTCACAAAACATAATCAACTATAAGATCTGGATCTGGATTATAATATTTTGTTGGATCTTATAGTTGATTATGTTTTGTGAAATGTTGTTTTGATGCCTATGTTGTTATAAGCGAATGTAATCGTAGAATTTGAATTGCGATTTCAGTTACAATAGAGCAAGCAAACTTACGTCGGTAAACACCCCGACGATTCATTCTGCTGCTTTCTCATAGTTTCAGCTCCTGTTTCGAGTACAGATTTTCAATTCTTCTTTAATTCCCGATCGACATGCGAATCGTGGCTTAACTGACTCTAAATTATCGTTTTAGTGTCTCGATGTGCATTATGAGCAGCTCTCTCAGTTACTTCAATTGAGTCAGCTCCCACACGTGTTCGTTTTGATTTGTGTCCCCTCTGTTGACACGTCAGGCTCCTCTAAATGGCCCACCTTGGGTACTTGTCATGGGCCCTCTTATTCACTGAAGCACGCTCGAGAGGGTGTATCCGAATCAACTAGGTGCTTTGGTTGGTATTAGCAATGTCCGTACGTTCTCTATCTTCACTTATCAACGCCCTCTAGAAGGAAAGTTGTGTAATCTCCCTTTAAATGTTGTCTCTGGATCCTCTCCAACTCATAGTTGAGTGTAATATAAACTGAGAACATCAGTCGAATCAGAGTGAAGTATGTAGATATCATGTAAGCATACGTTTGTCCTTATCAAGCTAGCGCCAAACTCACCCCAACCGTCGATGGTCGAGTTATTGCATACAGTTATTAAAAATTATCCAACTTCTAATTGAACATTATTCCATTAAATTGTAGAAGGAATCTCGGTTGATGGAAACAGTTTCTGTGCTCTGTGAATTAGGCGCATACCAATTTCTCCTCCTGCTGGTGGAAAGGACATTTTCTTCGTTGTATGATGTAGGTGAAACTCGAGACCTCAAACTTTACCGCCATTCTACCCATCTGATAGGGATATAAAATTTATACTGTTTTGTTATTATAATCATAAATTGTACTTTTTGCCTTTCGGATACTAAGCGTTGATCATTTCCAAACATTCTAATGGGATTGTATTTTTTTTACAGGTAAGTGCTGTTGCCAATATAACCAATACAGGGGCCCTCACCAGTCGTAAGAGATGAACTTTTCGTTTAATTTTATATTCAAATTATGAATGTCTGTCAAGAGCCACCCTGATAGTGTTTACCTATTTCGAATGTGTAGTGAAAAAACTTGTTTCTCTATGAAACTTGTATTTTCAAGTTTCAGTACACATTCTTATGCTTTCACGCATGAATCTACAAGTTTACATTTGTAACACCCCCCTTCTCCTCCTCCTCCTAAAATTTGTTGTTTAAATTTCAAGTTGTCCAGATTAAAATTCAATTAATTTTAAATCAATTAAAATTGTACTGTTCATCTTTTCACTAGATCACACATTTTTGGTTCTATATCTGAATTCTATATCATAGCCTCGGAAACCTGAAAGTCAAGAGCCATTTTTTCAGTCTTGATTAATTTCACTTTTCTCAACCTTTCGAGTTACCCTTGACTTTTCTTAAACGAAATTTTGTTAATGTTCTTCGGTGAGAGCTACAAAATAAACGAAAAACATTAACATAATTTTTGTTAATGTGCACCAGTAGTTATTGGTATTTTAAGAGATAATGTAATAAATGCAAAATTACCTACGAAAAAATATTTGAATTCGTGCTTTTTTTATATGAACAGTGCACAACTATAGTTTACGTCATATTTTTCGAACGGATTTTAAGACATCAATTCCATGCGTCCTTCTAAACAAAATCCCTTTTTTCTGCAAAAATGTCGAAACTTATGAGTATGAGGGGGTTACAACTTTTTTTACGTGGTCGATATTACAAAGTTCATTATTGAAAATAATAAATCAAAAATCGCCATAACTAAGTAAATTTTTGAATGCACTTAAAGATTCTCGTTTTGTTCTGTACAAGCTTGTGAAATATTTAGCTAATCGGTTCGATAATTTTAAACTGATATGAATCATCGTCCTGAACTAACTATGTCTATCATTATGGATTCGTTTTATGGTCGAATTCATTAGTTAGCTGAAAGTTTTTTTTTATTGCCGCTATTGTTTTCATGGGACAGAACGTCAGTTAGTACCACGTGTGGGAGATGATACTAAACCGAACTACTTGCGATGCCCGTAATTTTCTACCTCATTTGGTTCGATCCTTTTACGTGTTCGTTGTCGTTCGCTGAACGCCCCCTACCTGTAACGTACCGATCGTGTCGGAATCAACGAGGTGCTCGTGCTTCACCGATTAGCGTTGGCAGTAAACGTTCGAATATTAGCGAGCTTCAACCATTACGGGTCCCGTACAAGTTGGCCGAGAAGGATCCTTCCGAGGTTTTTGTTTATTTTCAATCCGCACGCCCTCCGTTGTCTGTATTCACACAACCCCGTCGTCTTTTTCTCGTGTTCGTATTAAGTATAAAGAGGATCGTGACTATGGGATCTTTCTATTTGCTCCCCCTGGTAGTTTCTTTGACCGTTTCTGTACTTGTTCTGTCGGTGAACAATCTGACACAGGGTTCCACTTGCATACTGGTCCAAGTATAATATTATACAAGTTGAATACATAATCGAATCGCCCTGAAATACAAAATACCCTGCAAGTCATGACCAAACATCTATGCGACCTTGTTCTTCTTATAATCTGCCAACTACCTGTATTTAAACCCACCAGACCCTCAGTTTTCATTGTTAATTTTCAATACATGATCATAGCTTTTCTTTCTCGTTAAAATAAGTCTTATTGAGATCAATATACAGGGTTCCCACGAATTCCCCCCCCCCCTCCTCCTCCTCCTAAAATCTTCCAAATGGGAGTAAACAAACAAATTTTTTTGAATCTTCATATTTTTTTGCAAATCCCCAAAAAAAAATATTTGCGCACCCTGTGCAACTGCGCAACCATGCGTTAGTGACACTAACTTACCTATTTTAAATGGGAATTTTTATTCCAGATTCGGATTCTTCTCAAAATTTTATGAAAATTTGATCCTCCAACCAATTTTTTTTATTGAGGCGCAACCGGTTCAGCGAGCTCGCAAAGTTACGCAACCCCAAAATTGTCAAGTAGTAGATGATGGTGAACTCCAAAGTTTGGCACATGAATTTTCATTGTTTTTAACGATGTTTTACGTGATATTATCCGTTTTTTGATTCGAATCAATTTTTGCGGAATAATCACCAAAATTTGTTTATTTAGCGTGAAAAATCATCATTTTTTGCCGACTTTCAACTCTCAGATTAAGATGATTTTTCACTTGATCACTGAAGAAGGTTTCAATATCCTATTTTTAAATTTTTCAACCAGACCTCGAAAATTAATCCCCGTAAAATAAAAAAATAAAACGGACCCGAAATAAAAAACTCAATTTTTGCGGAGTAATGCCTGAAATTTGTGTGGGGTGCGCAAATATATTTGAAATCCTTGCAAAAAAAAAAAAAGATTCAAAAACAATTTTTTTGTTTACTCCCATTTGGACGATTTTACTCGTGGGGGCACCCTGTATGTTTTAATTAATTATCGTTAGTTTAAGTCTGTTAGACAGTAATAAATGATAATAAAACCCAACTCAATAGTGCTGGGTACGATATAAAGGGCATGCACGTGTCTAATTTAACAAAAACTCGTTTTGAAAATGGTTATCTTGGTACATCTCATGCTTCGATACATTTGGATATATATCACCGTTACTACTTGACAGTTTATTGATCTTACATTAGTTTCAGGTTGTTTGGTTTCCGGTTGACATCAATAATACTTCTCGTTAAAACAGAACTCTTAATATTATATAAGCATATAGAAGATTGATCGCTCTTTGCAATGCAATCTGTTTCCAACAATGAAGACGCAAATGATTTCCCATGAGTCATTAGGAAGTTGCGCAAAGTTTGCAGATCGACCGAGCGAGTGAGCTTGTCGATTCGGTTTTATGTTTCAAGGCAGGGCTCGAACTACGCAGTAGAAATCCATTTCATCTCTATTTGAATGGTAGTAAATGTTAAGTGAATTCATTCTCACTTCTAAATGCTCACCCATTCAATAAATCAAATTCTAACAGATATTTTATCTATGGTGGACTCTGGTTATAGCTATTTATTAAGACTGAGGCACTATGGCTCAAAAGTTTACACCATTGCGCATTACGGGAATTCACGGGGTTGGGACCTAGTTTTGTGCTTCATAACAAGTTCTGGATTTTCGGCTTTTCTATTGGTTCGCTCAATTAAAATCGTTGATGACATTTATGTCTTCCGTAACCATCCTTGGCCTTTAGTTTGAGTTGAGGCAACTCTGGATTTGATTGTTGATTCTTACGACTTTTATCATCGTAAGTGTCTTATAGTTACAGAGCAAGATTCACATCAGATTCTTGTACAATGTCTCTCTGTAGAAATGTGGTTTCCACAAGTTATTCAGTTTTAGTCCATTTGCGCCGTCTTTCTTATCATAGCGACGTGCTGATTGAACTGGAGCGCAACTACTTCGGTAGTTACTGTCACATTCTGGTAACAAGATTACTCCATTGTTATTCCATACATTTACACGTTTTCTCTCCAAACTAGTACGTAACAGGGGTTTATTTTAAACAATACGTATATACCATGAAGCGGAGGAAATTTACGAGTATTAGTCTTATCTAACAAAAATATGTTGTCAATTCTCTACATTTTTACTATGTCGTTACTCTGGCAAGCATCATCTCGAAGACTATTGCGTTTGTCAGCTTTTCTATAATGTACTTTGAAATCAAGTAGGTAATCATTGAATGGTCCAATTTGGTTTAATTTTCCGATAACAGATCTTTGAATTTGTATAGCAAACGTTTTTCATAACCTCCCCCCCCCCTCCCTCCACCTCGAATTTCGTTATCACACGTTTTAATTTGCGTAGATTCAAATTTGCAATTTCTTTTAACGACTAGGGGTGCAGTTGGTCCATACGCCTGTCTTTCCTGATCGCCTCACACGTATAGCCAAAAACATAGTTTTTAGAGGTTCATGCTGGCATTGGCAAACCCTCATATTTTTGGACACGGAATCGACTAGGATAAGTTTCAGATCCGTGGAAATTTACCCATGGCAAATAATCTCGATTTCTGAACCTAGAAGTTTATCTCAAAACCAACACTATAAAACCTACTTCCATTTTATCTTCGATAACTTTGAAATACAACAATAATAAATCCTTGTGTAATAATTTGCTGAGTTTTTTATTCATGATCGCTTTTCAGTGGTATAAAACACACGTGAATGAACCACCACTTATTTCCAATCCGAATGTCAGGTGTTTGCGGTTCACTCGAGGTGTTGGTTATTTCAGCTCATGCTGTTTCTGTATCCGGATAAAGAAGCTTATTGATTAGTGAAGTGCTTCCAACATCCAAGTCTCTGGATGACTGATGACCGCTCGCCTGGCTCTCTTCGTGAGTCAAAAACTGCCTTTTTCCAAGTTAAGATCGTCAGACTAAACACTTTAATGGCGCTACCGTGTTTGTTATGAGAAGGCAGCATCTTCGGTAGCGAGAGCCAAATATACTCCAGTGCGGGAGTCAAGCGAACGGATTCATCCTATGAGTACTACGGTGGAATATATTGAAATACAAACCTGGACGGAAGGAATATTTGAGAAATTGTGCTTGTAGATTGGAGAGTATATTGTTGTTTACCTATATGCAGACAGATAGTTTTAGAAATTGTATTGATACCGGCTCTAAAACAAGGTGACGTCACAAAGGTATTAACGACCTCATTATGCTCCGTGTTCTCTCGGCTAAAGGGGTAGTCCGAGTCGGAGTTGTTATGCAAAGTGAATCCTCCGGTGAGATATGTGGACTATTGAGCGGGGCGGAGCGATCGTACATCATCGCAGGCGCTTTAACGCCCCGGGCGCGGGACTCGAGCCAAATTGGTGTTAAGTAGACGAGAGGCGATAATGCTTTAAATCAGTCAAACGCAAACGTGAATAACTCGACATCCTTAAGGGCCCTACGATCCATAATTCCTCGTTCAAATGCGATTGAAACCTGGTATGATTCAAGATGCGGTAAAATGGTTTGGTACGTGAAACACGATTTTGTTCTCACACCAGTATGTATCGTAAATTTGTTCTTTCCCTCCTTCATTGGCATTCATGGTTCATCTCATATTGATTGACAAAACTTGGATTACGAATTCGTTCCTTGGCGTACATCATCAAATTCAACTTCGACATATCGGTAGAAGAGTGAGAGAGCTCTGTCAACACTTTGTGCTTGATGTGCAGCTAAATTCGCTTTCCCGGTTATCGAAGGTTGAGGTGTACCCATTTACTGCAATTGAAAAGCTTGAGAAGTTCGTATTGCAGGATAGGTTTGCAATGTAGAATGCACTCCAGTTGAGTCGGAAACTTTCAAAGTGAAACAGTGGGTTTGTGTGTGGAAGAACGACGGCCTCTCCTTGTTCTTTCGAACTAGTTTTATTATTCTCCGCAAGACACACTGTAAGACGGCTATAATATGGTCCGAGAACGAAATCTGTGATTACCCCTAATCGCGTGTGGAAACAACCCACTCTTGTGTTGCGTCTCCTGTCTAGTAGGGATGACAATCAAACATGTTGGATACATAGCACAAGTGAAAAGTGCGTCAAGGAATCTCTGCAGGATCTTGCAGGGTCAGCAAAAAAAAATCTCAACGCTATGAAGTCCATGCTGTTAATGACCAGCTAGAAAAGGAGAGGGACCATATACGTGAATTCCTGCTGTTACACGGAAAGGGGTTGAAAGGCGTCCCTGATCCTCCCGGTAAGTGTTCGGTCAGCCGGATAATTCTCGAACCAGTTAAGGAAACTCTCGTGTGCAAACATCGAGTGACTGATGTGATCGCTTGTCGAACGCTAGAACGATTGAGGAGTATCCTTCGTTGTCACTCATTTCAATTACATTGAATTGGAATTCAATTTCTATTAATTACATTTGCTTTTTGGCTTCGCACCATATTTTTAACTTGGAAATTTTTGAACTACAGATACCTCTCAGAAAGTGTGATGCGACTTTGTCACGAAAACACTATTCTTTGCGGAGATTGGATTATTTTTTGTTATTCCTACACGAATTTTACTATTGTTGCTTCTCTTCATCATCGAGATGAAGTTGAATGAGTGAACTATAATTTGTTTGAAGGAGGTAATTTTCTTATTACGACGAACGCCCTTCTTGAACTGGACATTCTTCGAATTGAAAACCCTAGTGCAAAATTATGAGTCTCTCAAGTCTAAGGTAAAATGTGGCATGTGACTAGCTCCGCTTCCTTGACACCGTTGGAAGCATAAAACGATAAAAACCTTGACTGAGTCCGACCCATCTTGACGATGCCAGAAAAAAGAGTCATTATGCTGCCCCGAGAAGACAAGACAGCAAGTCCAGTGAAAGGAAATGTTGGGAGCAAGGTTGTGGCGACAGGATGACTTCTTAAGACCAACTTCGATGCAAGGTCGTTTCGTTTTCTTTAAGAAAAAAACCCATTGTTCGTGACAGAAAAAGTGGGAAATCAAGCGTCTTACAAGGCAGTCAGAAAATGGAGTTATTCTTGAAAACGTTCTTGTCATCGTAGCTTCAGTGTTGTAGCAGGTGGGAAGAACAATGGACTCATACATTACATGCCGGGTTGCCAAGACTTCGAGTGCTTGAAATTCCAGAAATTAATGCTTCTATTGATTTCCAGGGATGCTACCGACACCTCCGTTCCACACCTCATTTTTTTCTTCATCTCGAAACCTGTCTACTATAAGTATTTCGTGAATGGACCATATCAAAGAATTACACACAGGTTTATTATCTCGAGGCACCAACGCCTTCTACATCATCGTGCGTCGAGGGTCTTTCGCTAATTCTATAACGGTTTGAATAATGACAGACCGTTCTTCCTCGACTGTTTTTAAATAAGAGCGACCAGAGCGCTAAAACCTGTCATAATTAAGGGAACTGAATTTTGCGTTTGCCCATGCGCAGAGTGATGTATTGATTTGTGTTCATTGGAGCTCATGGGAAACCATGCACGCCCTGACTCGCACATTTCTTGAACATTTTTAATCAAAATCCAATGAAAACTGTCGGTATTAGACTCGGTGCAAGGATTTTACATTCTGCCATTCGCTGCAACTACTAACGGTACTATTGCGTTGAAATTGGTATTGGTATTGTTGAGTTGGTATGAGATTAGCAGACCGTTTTTCCCCAACTACCCTTGAAATTTGGGGACGATCGGACCTCCAGAACCTTAGATATTGATGATTGGTGGATTTTACGTTAGAGCATGCGCAGTGAAGTAAAATTGTAAGCAATGACACTCATAGGGGACCATCTGCAGCCTTTTATGAAACCTGTAGGAATTAGACTTGTTACAAGGATAGATAGATAGATAAATAGAAAATATGTTTATTGACCTATAGCCAATGTTAATTAACAAAAAAATTATTGCAGAAAACATCTAGGTCATAAAACATTGGTCATCTGCCCGGAGAGTTCAACTACCTTAACACGTTTGTAAATAGTTTGTTCAACATAACACAATAGTTATTTCGCTCCTTTTTACCAAATTTCTCTCATTGTTATTTCAAATTTTTAATAATGAATAATTTTAGAACAAGTCAATGGATAGCTTGTAATATGATAGCAATGAATTACGATAACAACGATACAATAGAAAAAAAGATCACATGCCAAAATAACAATACACAACTCAGCCAACAAAATTGAAATTCTGCGTCAAAAACGCACCAAGTCCTCCTTAAGGAACCTGTACAACCTAAACCATTCCGCACCGTCTATTCTTTCTATGACCTCCCATTAATCAAGGTATTTTTTTCCGAAATGGCGAAGTCTAAACTCGGCAATTATGGGGCATCTACAGAAGAAGTGATGACTCGTCTCCTCTTCGACCTGGTTTCACATAGAGCAGAGAGCTCAAAGCCTAGCATTGAGCCGAAGCTGCTCGCAGCGTGCTTTCGCTATTAGCTTGACGACCTTAAATACCTTAATATTCAAGGACTCGGGGTTCTATTCCAAGGCTGCATACAACGGAAAGTGGCTCAAAACTAGTTCCCTCTTCCTAAAATTTTCTTTCTGTCGGGCATCCATTTTAGGTATGACGGTGTTTAAAGGATTTGCAGACACACGGACGGATAGACAAACAGACAAGAAAAGAAAGTTGTTCAGAGTGGTCTATAACGCAAAATCCAAGTAGAAATTTAACCATAGGTAGAATGGAAAGCAAAATGCATTTTTTTTAAATAGAACCTTGTTGAATCTGCTACGTGGAAAGTGTGAATTCTCGACATGATTTGTTTTTTCAGACATAACATTGTTAGACAAGACTTGTAATCTCGTTTTTTCAGCGTCCATTTCAGGGCACTTTCACTTGAGTACGAGAGAGAGAGCATCGTAGCTCTTACTCTGAGGAGCCTCTTGTTGCGGTTGACACTGTCAAAGTGAGCGTTGGTTAACAACGTTATTAACCTTCGTGTGTGGGCGTGAAGGGCGTAAGTGAGCTTACGGGTGTGTGAGGGAGATGCCAGAATGAAAAAGTGAAACAGAGCGGAAACCGCCTTTTCTGTTTGGAGTCGAGCCGAAAAAGAGAGAAGGGTGACGAAAAACCCCGTATTTCCTCGAGTGGTGTCATGTGTGTCCATAACACAAATTAACGTACGTGCTCGGATGGTACAGAGAGCTGCCGAGATGTCAAAAGAGGCTTTACAACGATATTCGTATTTCGAGAGGGCTTTTCAATTTGGTATAATATACTTGAATTATAAAAGTGGTGGAAAATACGAGTTTTTCCTGAGCAATGTCTTTCAGAAGCATGACCTACACAGTTTTTATCCTTATTGTTTTAATCCTTTAAGAAAACAGGAGGGGTTTGAGGATAATCAACGTTTGAACATCTGGCGCTCGAACATGAACTTCACATAATAGTACAGGAGATCGCCATCGTGTATTCTAGGGATTTTTGGCTTCCCGATTTTCGGTTTATTATTTTCCTTAACAAATTTTGTAATCAACCATGAAAAAACAATTGCGTGAGTAGTTAGTGTAACTACCGTAGACTAGATCTATTAGACATCGATTAATGATTTACTGGGTAGGATTATCTGACAAGATGATGAACCTCTTGGCAATTTCCAATTCGGAGCGTTTTAACTCTGACTCTCACTGTAATTCGAGTAATAACAATATTGTTCAATTGTGTCGATAAATGTTGAATTTGGTTGGAAAAATGTACAGATTTACTTATCTGGAAAACGTTTTTTTTTTTTCAAAGAGAAAATGCGGTAGATTTTATGGAAAGTCTAGGTTTTTCTGCATTGGACTCGTTTTCCGGTCCCGGAATTTCCCTCATCAGCTGACTTGCTGGGGGAAGGCGAATCCCAGAATTCCGGGCTCCAGGGGTGTGGCTGGAATCGGCGTTCCCGACCCCGGCTGTGGGTTAAGGGGTAGGGAAGGGGGAATGACGTTGTCATGACAACGCTGCCGGGGGTGAACAACCCCTGGAAAAACCCCCGCCGCCCTTCCACCCTTCCAGCAGCTGCCTCGCCCATCCAGGCACCCCCGCCACCCTTCCAGATCGCGCCTCGCCCATCTCGCACCCCCCAGAGCCAGACTCTCCGCCTTCCCAGTTCTCTCCAGGGGTTCTCGCGGGGGCATTGCCCTCTCGTTTTTCCGGCTTTTGTTTTCCTTTAGTTAGCTCCTGCTCTTCCAGAAAAATAGAATACAATCCAATGTATATAAATTGTATGCATAATGTAACCCTGCCTCGATGAGTGCTTGCCCCTTCCAAGGGCTGAGTCGATTATGCCTGTAACACACAGAGGATATTCCGGAAGCTAAAGGGCGTAATGCTCAGGAGCGACAGTTTCAAGAATCGGGTCTTAATCCATTAGGAATGTCAAAAAAATATCGGTACCTGGGGGGTTTAGGGTGAAGTGATAGATTGGGAGGCAAGTCTTTTCTCAACAGCGTCAGGGTTTAAATCAAAAATTGTCGGTGCACCAAAAGAAGACAAAAACTATGGTTTTCCAGAGGCACTACAACGCGACAGCAATAAACGTGAAGACGAATTTCCTAATGTATCACTTCACCCTCAACCACTACAAACCCACAAAAACCACTACTAAATATGACCACTCAAATGAAGAATTTCGATACTTTTGTTCGATATCTCGATTTTTTACCGACATGTTTCCGTACGATATTTCGGTGTGTAGATTTCATTTTTGCAATATCGAAACCGATATTTTTTCTCCTGCAAAACTCCAAAATAAACCCAAACACGCTACTACTGGGGAAAAAACGAAAAAAAAAAAAACGTGTCCATGAACTTTTTATTCAATTTTCAACGTTATTAAAATTGTTCGGTCATTTTCGAAGTCCGTGCAAATCAAATTTGGTACCTACATAAACTTTCCATTTTTCCAATTTATCAATATTCTGATTTTTCCTTTTTTTCTTCTTAACATTGTATTCTTGTATTATTCCTTGAAGAAAAACCTTCCATTCCTGCTATTCGAACTGAAGGCGCAGAAATATAATTTCTAGGCAGAAAAACGCCATAGTGTTTTCTTGAAATGAGTGTTTGGTTCGTTACCAGGCTCTGCTTCCTTGTAATCATTTTTCTGCAATGAAATTCATAATTTTTGTTCTGACAATCGTTCTGCACTTATGTTCAACATGGACGGCCCCGTCCCTAAGATTTCCCATAACACTGCTGTTTCAACCATTTCCAATCATCAAATAGGTACCCATTATATAGGATCTTTTTCGAAAGCTCTCGTTTGTGTATTTAAAAAAAAAAAAAAGAAAAAAAAAGAAGGTTTTTTAAAACCTAAAGGTGGAATGTTCTACTCTAATATTTACATAGTTGTAAAAATGATGCACAAATCTTTGCTCCCACTCGGAAATTGAAAACGAACTTGTTGAACTTTCTTCAAACATTCTCTTCCCCTGTTATTTCAGAACAACGTAAACTGTTCCAAGCCCAGGGGGAAGAACAACGTTTTGATCGTAAGCTTCTTTACTTGAGTCTTCCCCAGACGGTTAGGCAAACACACATAATCTGATTATATCGGCTGTACGAGAGAGAACTTGGAGATTGGTTTAGTCATGCACGTCCACCCCGGGCGGCCTCCCGACGGAATATTATTTTCCTTTCTTTATATCCGAGTTATATCATTCTATTCAGATGAAAACCACTCAAGAGAAACTACGGCACCGGACAAAAAATCCTGTAACTCTCCCTTCCGATGCATCGGGTGTCAGAGTCTTCGTTTTTTTCTGACATCTAATTAAAGTTATTTGTTCTGGTGGTGTTGGCGTGATTTATTTTCTTTTTCTTCGAGACTTTCGAGGGAAAATGTGAGAAGAAACAGACGTTTTATGGCTGGCTTCGGAGGTGTATTTTGAAGATCGGTTTAAGTGAGCTGAATGGGATTTCATCAATCAAATGGTATTTATTAATCAAACTCCTTTTCCCTATTCACAAATATTATAGCTTTTTTAAAGAAGACGAAAAATTGATAACCGAAATTCTCTCTCGTATGTCTCTATTTCGCGCTTTCTGAATGAATAGAGCATCGTGCACCCGAATCCTTGGCACATGATAATGATGAATGAATGATCATAACTATCAACTAAAAAAATTATTCCAATTGTCACCGGACTTATTGAAATGTCACAGGTTGTGTTGGATCGCCCATGAATTCATGTCTCCATGAAGTGTAAGAGTACCAATAAAACCAAATGGAAGCACGCCCAACACGGTGAATCGGAGCAATATACAATATTGCTACAATATACAAATGTACAATATTTGTTGAGATTGCAATATCCGCCTAATATAGCAATAACTTACTCGGTTTTCATGGGTTATCTCACAATTCAAAGGTTGTGCGGATCTGATTGTCCTTAATACCCTACATTCCTAAAATCATTGTTTTCAAATCAACACTTCAAACCGCTCATGCGCAAATGTAAAATCCATCAAACCCCATTTTCTCGCGTCCAGGTAGCCCGATCCCGCCCAAATGTGTAGTGTACGCAGGGAAGGACGGTTTAATTTATTTCATGTAAATTTCAATCAGATATTTTCCCCAAACCTTAATCACTCGCTATTGCAGCATATATTATTTTAAACATTTCATTGTACCTCAAAGTCATATTCCATATGAAAAGGAGCTACGTGCAGAATATAAGACAAATACATGTTGAACATTAGCAGAGGTACATTGCGGTAGTTTTTTTAACGTCTTGCATGAACGCCATGTTTGCCTATGGGGCAGGAAGAAAACAAAAGAGATAGTAATATTTCAGATCTGTATACCGTTAGTAAACCCAGATTTCACCTTAATGCATTATAATTCGTAGTTAGATTTATCCGTGATAGTTTGATACCGCCGGGCGTGAGTCAGATAGGAGGTCTAGAAAGCGCCTCCAGAGTTTATTGGAGTCATCAGACTGAGTTAAGAGTGACAGGGACACGGTTTATCTCGTAAGGGTTTCCCCTCGGCCTTGATTGGCAGATTACTACGTTACTTTTACCGTAACGAACCGTGAAATGCTCTTAGGTTCACTTTCAGGCGTCAGACGTGGAAATGAAAAGGTGCGGCGGTTACTTAATAATAACAAAATTGTATTATACAGGGTGATTCCTGGTCGGGATTCGTGACTGACGGTGTTGGGGGCTTTTCAAGTGGTCCGTTGTGATAAGAATCAACGCAGGAAGGTTAAAAAAATCTCGTGTATAACATATGCAGTGTCACACGCACAAGTTAGACGGTAACAAACCCTTTTCAAAATCAAATCCCCATCAGCACGGCTAAATCAGCGAATATTCCGCTTTAAATTGAATTTTTTTTTTTAAACACTCCGGGAGCACAGGACTTATCTATCTATCCATTTATTTAATTATGAGTAGAAACAAATAAATCCGTTCAGAACTTGAGGACTTGTTAAATTTCCGATTTTCTTGCTTGTTTTATTACTATCTGCCTGGTAATCACCAGTGAAATTGAAGTAAAATGTTCAGTATTATACTGCCGTGAAATATCAAAATTTTCTATTTCCATTTTGATGAAAAATTTTCAACTAATACTCCTCTTAAAATATAGACGATTTCCTGACTCTTCCCTAACATATCCATTGCCTAAAACTATCAAAAGAACAATTTTTTCTATTTTTTATTAATTTTTTCTCACACCCTTATTTTGCTTTTTTTCGCCTCAACAATGATTTTAGAAATCTGTGAACTCTTTGTCGCTGTCCAACAACTCCATCCTTTCTTCGGTATGCTTGAGTTTTCGTAAGTATCTTCGCAATTATAGGGAATTTCGCAAGAATTCTTACGGAATTTCAACATGTATGAGTTAGTTTCCATATCATCTTTAAAGCTCGAAAATCCTCCGAATTTCAAAAATGCTTCAACAATTTGTTAACACTGAACTAGAGCATTTATTAATGCCAACTTAGTAACTTTTTTCACATTTAATTCATTTAAATTTGAAAAAAATTACTAAAAATGATGAAAAATTGAAGATTTTTTTTTTTTTTCAACATTGCTTCAAACATTTTCATCAACTGAATCAGAATATTCGTAAATTTGTACGTAAATCTGTTCTGAAAAATTAATAAATTTTATTAAAATATGACATTGATTGGTTTTTAAATTCGAAAAAAAGGTAGACTTTTTTGTACCACAGAATATCATTTTTTTAACTGTTGCACCCATAAAATGGACACTTTTAATGCACATAAAGCGTTCAAATTGGATAATTTGCAAATTTTACGTTAGTTATAGTTATAGACGAATCATAAAGTGATTTAGATGATTTCGGAAAGTTGCTCATATGGTCATGCTGCTTCATTGGGACTTTTCATTGTTGAGTTACTTACTGGTCTTTATGCATTGTGTTACTGCAAGATATTGGCTGAAGGACGGTTGGATACTGAATCATTGATACTACCTGGTTTGAATCCAGAATCTGATGACATCATATGGTCGCCCTTGAGATTACATACTTTATTCATCTTGGGGTCCCTACGGCAACAAGTGCGGGCGGGTTGAGAGGACGAAACGATGGAAATAAAAAGAAGGAACGGACTAAATGAAAATGCCAGTTGGGCGCGGTTTCTCGGTTGGAGAAGAAAAAAGAGTTGAGAGTTTCTCGAGGCGCTCACATGTTCTCAAGACGAGCTGAGTTCAAGGTTGTTGTGTACTCGGTCAGCATTCATCATCCGAGCTGCATTATGGTGTACAACTAAAGGCGCTTTAGGGCTCCGGTATAAAATTGTTCTCGTAAAACCTCCACCATCAGTTACATTCAGTTGATACTCGCTATTGTATCTGAACTTCTTGCGACTTTCATATACATAAACTCAACTATAACATATTTACAATATCAATTCTACCGCTGTTATACGGTACATAATAAGAAGATAATGCTAGATTTCAAGTGGGATCGGAGCCGATAACAATCGTGGTGATCGAGTGAGAAATATACCCCGTGCAGCTTCAAACTGATTTGATGGTACACAAAATCAATCAATAAAACAGTTTCTTCGGCTTTCCTCCTCAATATCTCCCTTTTTCATCGTGAAAGTCTACATTTTCAATATCCGTGACAATACTAGACTTCAGGGGGGATCGAACAAGATAGCAATCGAGGAGATTGTATCGCAAAAAGTCCTACATCCACTTGAGTGAGTTCTTCAGGAAACGCAAATATCTGTTGCAATTAATTGTAGCTCGTGGGTTCACTTTTTTATTATTATTTTTAATTGACCTTTTTTTTCTCTTCTATTGTTTATATGTAGGGTGTCCAGGAGATTAGCTCCAAGCTTAGTGAACGGGACCACTACAGATTTGGCTGAATTCATTTCAATTCTCCACTTTCTGCACCAATCGTGCATTTCATCCAGTATTGGTTGAAACTTGATTGCTGCAGTATTTGGTGAGGTATCAACTTGGAGGATAGCCACGTCGTCAGCAATTTTCCAAAATGATGTCCGCATGCATTTTACTTGTAACAGAACTTTTTCCAGGACTAGGTAAATTAGTATGTGTGATTTTATGGATGACAAACTCAAGGACCTAAAACTCACCAGCCATAATCCTCTATTTGATTCTAATCATCTTCAGACTGCCAATGAACTGACAGACCTAATTAGAATTTTAGTGGTAGGTACAAAAATTTACGGTACTTTTTTAAATTGGTAAACGTGATTTTGTGGATGACTAACTTGAAGATGACATGTTCACATGGCCCAATCTACTATTTTATTATAATTATGTTCAGATAGCATAAAAGTGATAATGATTTATCAATTACACGTGTTAAGCCAAAGAACCAAGAGACAGAAATACAATTTTAATAGTGGAGACATTGATGGAACTGTTTTAAATTGGTATAAGTGATTTCTGTGGATGTCAAACTTCAGGATAACAAGTTCACACGCAGCAATCCACTATGTAATTCCAATTGGAAGTTGTTATTTCGAGACCATAAAAACACCATCGGCAATCTTAATTCCGGAATCAGAGCAGTAAACGCACGGAAAGACAAAAGGCAGCGGTGAGTAATTCGTGTGTGTGTAATTTCCAAAACTCACGAAAACCGGAGGGCTCACCTTAATTGTTTGAGTCATTAGGACAAAATAGGCGGAGGGGGGGATAATTCATGACTCCCCTCTTACTTCACCTCTTCCACACAAAAAAAGTCATATTACGTTTCCCATGGCACGGAAACCAAACGACTTCCGGGGATCCTAAAGGAGAATTTCGTGCCTTGATAAGAGATGTTCGGAAGACGAGTTCATGAATAAAGTAGAGTGCACCTTCTGTCCCGCAAATTGAAATGGAGGTGGAGCGCAAGAAAGAGAAAGAGAAAGTGGGAGGTGGTAGATGGTTTTTCTTCGTTAAACGAGGAGAAAATGCGAGTGGATAATCGTTCGTACACGGAGCCGCCATAAATAATTCAGGAGGCTGCGGCGGTTGGAAGGAGAAAAACCTGGTCGACGAGAGAAAAGCCGGAATGAAAACGCGGAGGCGGCGAGAATTCGGAGATAATGTTAGAACAAACAGAGGATGTCAGAAGTTGTGTATTCCGGAGGGAGCAACGTAAATTCACCACTGGGGTGGTATCTAACAAAACAGTTTACTAATGAAATAACAAATTTGTTTGTTTTATGGAATGTTTTTGATATTTTAATAAATCTTACGTCGGAACTAACCTCATATTTTATTACATGATTAGTAACTCATTTATTTTGTACAGATGATGAGGGGAGGTTTAAAATTGGGCTTTCCTTTTTTCAATTCTCATTTAAAGCAAACGCTTTCGCCTAGAAGGCTTCTTCAGGGCATGCTGCCTGTATAATATAGTTTATGATATTTAATCCTTTCTTTTCGGTTATTTATTATTATCCATCTGGTTAAGTTCTATTTATCTTTATGCGTCTTTCACCGTTTCAATCCCATTTACAATGATTTTAATACTTACATACTTGGTTTGTAACTAATGGAAATTGTCTAATTGGATTCATTGCATGTAGAAAACATAGTTGTTATGCATAAACATTAAGCATCCCTCAAGAAAGAGAGTTGTCTGAGTGAGCTAAGGCTGTTTACTTTCAGTGGGAGTACTGATTAGCCCAGTTCGAATCCGATGGTGATTGGCACCAATGATTAGGGCCAAAATCCTATCAGGTGTTGTATACCTGTCCTGTCGTTAGACAGTTCACCTCTGATCTCGATATCACGTGAATCCAAATCGTTCCCAACTCAGGGGCGTGAGGCAATGGGAAGCCACGAGCGAAATCGTCAGACCTAGTTCCGATCCTCTCTAGAGGACGGCTGGCGACGTCCGCGACACCTCCGGGTAGTCGGACGAAAATCCAAGGTGAAATTCCTTGTTTACTTTACTACTTTTACTTTACCCTCAAGAAAGAGACGAAAACAAAATTGAAAATTTTGGCAGAAATCACATGATATGATATTGCATTGAATATAGTTATTTATGGAACATGTCCGATTGATCATGATTGAAACAAATCATTTGAAATATTTATCAAATTTTACACAGTAATAGGATGTTGGGTTGACAAGTAGATATATTGGTTTTGGTATTAATCCGCAATCAGAAGTTTAGTGAGCAGCGATCTAAGAGATTGTAATGAACAGGTGAAACCATTAAATTCTCAATGATTCTGTATTCTCGTTTTCATGGTCAAAACTACAGTACTTGGTCTGTCGGCTGTTCAAAGCTTTTCTCCAGAACTACTGAAGGAAAGCTATCGACATTGGGCTCAAAAATCGTCTGAAGTTGTGATATTATTAAATCGAGATCTTCCTATTCTTTCAACCATAATTACTCCAAAAGGGTTTAAAGTTGGAAAGTTTGAAAGTTGTCAACGTGACCGTGAATCTTAAATAGGAGTAGGCTGAACTTCTGATATTCCATTTCAATTTTACAGTTTTATTTTAAATTGTAAAATTGCGGGAACCCCTTTAGCAGCCTCTTTTACACTCCAATATGGTGGTAGAAACGTCAAGTCAAGAAGCACATCACATGTTCTTTATGCATTACTAGTGTTGGGGTCACACTCTAAATACGTCGTCCTCTACTGAGTCTTCAAAATTCAGGAAATTCTAAACCGCCACAGATTGATTAGTCGGTTGGTCAAGATCGCGTTTGACGAAGAAACCCAAGCAGTAGAGCTGTGAAAAGGCTTCGAACGATTTCCAGTTGTCCTCGATAACAGTTCAATCTGGTAGGGTCATGCTCACTCCCACTCTTCTGCCTGCCTTAGGAAATCGAATCAACTTCAATGAAATAGGTTGTTACAAACGCAGGTGGAATAGCATATGGGATGGCTGTTCATGCCAGTGAAAATATGATCATTTGGATCAATTGATGACAAATTGAGGGTTGAACTATCTGATGTGTTTAAGCCAGTTGACGTCAGTTGATAGATCTGATTACGGTTGTCTTCTGGTACCATCCTAGTTGATTCTTCGTTCGTTATGAACTATTTCACCTCAATTTTACCTCTTAGTTGAATCTGACAGACAAATTAGTTCGAATTTAGATATTCCACACATCTTGGAGTGGAATCGCGATATCAGATATTTTCTCACTGTGACTAATACCTAAGTTGCTCATGGTGTCCACAAAGTTTTGGAACGTATTGAAACAGCTGAATGGAACAGCTCCAGTCACTTCTCTGAGATTGATTCCTCTCCCGAACATTCGTTGAGAGAATGAATGGCTGTTTCTGTTGAATAACTTGTTAGTTTTTAATATAACATGTAACCAATCCTTTTCCATTTCTGACAGGGTAATTAGGAACTATGACGCCAACTCAATCCAGTAGAATTTCTGTGAGCCTAACAGTTTAAAAAGCTATTTCTAGAGCTCGACTCATTTTCAATGGAAAGTGAAAATATCTGGTAGCGTTTCCGTTTCAAATGCGATCCGGCGGATGCTTCCTTTCGATCATAACTCGTCCGGCTTCCTTCGACGGATTTCCAACGGATTTTGACTCGTATTCCAAGCGAGTGAGACGCCCTTTCACCGGACGTCCTCTCAATTAGAAGTCTCCCGGCGAATCAGTTGGACCTGGTGAATATCTTCATCGCGATCCGCAAGAGGCGTTCAGGCCTTTCTGAAAGATCATCCTCCTGAAGGATCTGGCAATCGTCCAATATTCTTAGAGATTTAGACTCAGGTTCGAAGTACTAGTAACTTACAGAATGGCATGTAACGTATGTATGGGATTATGAAATGGAAGACAACGCTGTCTCAATGCTTCCTCTTTCCTTCATTATTCCCCTCCATTACTTCATATCCTTGTCATAATGGATAATAAACCTGATTAATTTCATGCGACGGTAGAGCAGTTGACCATTCAATGTTGGGAAGTTAGCTGCCGTAAGTGTATGTATTTCTTAAGAGAGAATCAGTACAATAACGATAATAATTCATTTATTCAGGACCCTGTGCTTCTTATGGACTCGTTCAAATATGAATGAAGACTGAAAACCTCTTGTTTCTACAAGATATTACCAAGGATCCTTGAATCGCACATTCTTGATTTCATCTCTTCATCAAACTATCATTCACTTCCTCCCAAACGTCAACTCTGTAATTTAATAACATATATCAATTGTAGTTGTAGTGCAACTCTATTGGGACTCAAAGTCTATTTGAAGATGGTGCGTACGAAGTTGACACTGTCATGGGACATACAAATTAATCGGAGGACAACACAATCAGTGTATTCATGCAACTGGGAAAGGAAATTAATGTTGTATACAGGTTTCGGATGCAGACCATGTGCTCCCCATATGCTCAGACGTTGAGGTCCACTTCTGACATCCGCCATTAGTCTTTTCCTTGCTTCTACATACTGTGTTCTCTGTTCTCAAACGCTGATTGCTTTATTTATTATTATTCTTTTTCTGAAGTAATTTCCCTGACAATGGCTAACTCACAGGCTAAGTTATAAAGCTAGTCATAACGGTCTAGTCATAGAGGTCTTTGCACTTGACAAGGTAGTGTCTAGAGGGAACAGGTTTACCTCGCCGTTCAGGGTTCACCGGCCACGATCGCAGTCGTTCACTGAGTCACTCAGTCACCGTGTCAACGGCTGAAATCACTTGGAAATCCTCATTATCCCGACGCCGTTATGCCCTCTTACCGCTTCGATAGCCTTCCAGAGGTTGAATGCTAGAGATCTAGAATTTCCCCGTTCTAAAAAGGAAGTACGTCCTTCGTTGGATGTAGATCGTATTTTTCTGTAGGTAACGTACGGGTAAAATGGAACTGTCAGTATCGATTGAAGTTCAAATCACTGAAAAATGGAAATGAATTCGGACCGATGTATTTGACGCAGCGTACAATTTAATGAACACTGACTTCAACTATTGGACTGTTTGACTGGACAACGTTTACTTCCCAGTAGTACGACTTTAAGTTCATTGATATTTTTGAATTTGGTTGAATTCGTCATTGATGTAGGTTGTACGAAGTTCTTTGATTTTATTGCAAATGACCAGTTTTTAACTTGTAAACCAAATTATTACAATTGTTTACATATTAGAATATGAATATCATACACTTAAAGAGCTTGACTATCTCGGTTGCTTTTCTGATTTTTATAGGGTTTAAAGAGGAAGATGCATACTTATTTGGATTAGAATTCGGTTTGTAAAGTTAATGAAAATGATTTAAGTTGCCAATAAAAGTGCGGAGTATGGAGGGAAGGACAACTCAGATGTTACGTACTCGTAGTTTTGGTAGAGTAACTCGTGCCCATATTGTGTCTGTTACTGTCCCAACCGAGGTAGTGTCTCCCCTGCGACCTATTGCAGAGTTGGACACGCTCTTCTCCATTCTTTCAAGCGGTAATTACGATGGATAACCTTCGAATGGTGCACTATTAAGGTCTTAATGGAGGTGTCACTCTCTCTAATGTTATTAATGTTGAATTTGTTACGCAGGCCTAGTCCTGTTGATCCAAATTCATTTTGAATTGATTGGCATCACAGTGGTCTCTTTTAGAATCTTGGAAAATTCATGATTTTGTACCAAGAACGATTCTGAAGATTGTCGTGACCATAGGAGAGGATGACTTATTTCAGTATATCGCCTAAACTCTTTCCCTCTCCTAACATTCACTCTTCCCCCATGCGTTGGTAAAACGCCTCAAATATTACGTTCCGGTAACAACTCCGACGGAAAGAAAAACATACTCAACACATTTCGTGCTAACACGAATTTCCCCATTTTTTACTCCCGAAAAAAAGGATTGTGGGTAGCACTCTGGGATATTGAGATACAATATTGGACCTAAGCTCCTTTCTGGCTCTTCCGATGGAGATGGACACTGATTGCTTCCCTTTATAGAATCACCCTTCTTATATACGGAAAGGTTACAATAAAACTGGACGAGAGGAGAGAGAAGGGCTTCCCCGCCAATGAGATTAGCTTACACGGCCAGGGCCCTAGGGCTATTTTCCTTCCTTGATGTCCTTTGCGGATTGGTTTTCCCTTACCTCCTCCTTTTTATCCTATTCTCCGACCAATATCTCCGCGTATCTACAAGGACGGATCTCCTTTATTCAAATACGACCTGCGTTCTTGAAAGTTTTTGCTTAAAGATGTCAATCTACTGCTTTTTGCGAATAACCGAGCACAGGAATCTCGATTTTCTTTGCTCAGACATCGAAGAAGTGTCTGCTCTGACGATTAGAGGCTGGGAGCAACTAAGACTTAACTGTTCACCAAAGCAGCAGTAATCTTCTCATTATCGGTTTATTGTTTTCGATAAGGTTTTATAACCATCACTTTACGTTTCGTTCAAGGTGTGCAGATTCAAAATCTGCTATGTCCGTACGCCTTACGGGCCATAAAAAAGGCCTTAGGCTTGATGTAAAAAAGTCCATTCTTTCACACATGGACTCCATTTGGTGCTCAGTTGATTCTAACTTCTAGCGAGCCCGATCTCTTCGCATGCGCAGATGCTTTTGGTCAAAACCAGTCAAAGGCGTGCCAAAACGTGGGTTTTCTCGATTTGTATTGTCTTAGGCAAGTGGGGTGTCATTTTCAACTAATTTTAGATGCTAATCTGGCTTGAAAATCTCGTTCCAAGGGTGAAAATGTGTGTAAAATTCAGTTTTTTGAATACATATGTGTTCAGTTTTTGGTTTTGACGACTTGCCAGTGAAGGAAAGTTGTGGTGTTGGTTGAGGAGCTCTTATTAAGGAGGCTCGTAAATAATAAACCTTTTGAAATAATTTGCATTTTCGAAGAAATACGAAAAGTAGTTAAGATAAATTCAAGTTGCATTGTAACTATGGACATCAGGGGCTAAGGACAGGCATTAATAATTTTCAACAACATTACAAAATTGGTATATTTTACATATTGGTACGTTTTATTCAATTTGATTCAAACAACTAACGAGTCAAAACAGCTGACATGGGGCAGAGAACGTGTGGTGAAGCATTTGAGAACACGGCTCGAGAATCACAGATCAAGGATGGTTGATAAAAATAGATGAATCAAGCAAACTGAATTAACTGCATCAGTTCAAGAAAACTATTATTGGATCATTGAGCAGTACGCATTACACGGATCAACACATATCGAGGTATATGTGTTGGTAATTTGGTCACGCGAATACATTAGTACAGAGCTAACATGAAATTAAAACACAGTGAACCAATCCTTTCAGTAAAATGCATCTTATTGTTTATAAAATGAATCGTTTTGTGTAGAAATCATTGATTTTGATTTGGTTCATCCAATGCTTAGTTGTCAGGAAAACAAAATTTCGAGTTCATTTTTGTCATTCGATCGTATCAATTTATATGAATCATACACCGATTTTATGAAATGTACTCTCGTGACTCCAATACCTATTAAAAAATGCATACGTACTTGATTACCCCTTTGGAAATTGATTATTAGCTTACTTTCACTATAAAATTTATGAAAATGTAGGGGAAAGGCACCTAGAAATTCCAAGTACCAACACTTTGATTATGTATAATAACAAAAAAAAAACCTCATCAATATTCCCACTTGCTACTTTAATTCAAAACCTAATTTGTATACAAATTATCTATATTTTATAAAAAACACTTGTATTAATTGTCTCTTTTCTCTTTTCAGGTAAGACCCCCCTGCGAAATAGGAAAAGGCATTTAGGTCGTCACTTCGCATTTGTAATTGGAATACAAATAATTGGGTAAAAAAATAATTCCAATATGTTTTAAGGTAATTTTTCATTATTTATAACTTCAATTTGAAAGTAACCAACTATTGGTTTATATATATCGCTTTTACAGCTATATTGAAATATTTTATGCCTTATATCGATAAGATCACTATGTAATTATAATAGACCATAGATATAAAGTATAGCTTTCATTTTTTTTTCAATTTCTAGTACGTTCTCTTTCAACATCATGATCGTGGAAACTAATCATAATTGATCGATAGTATTTAAAATTTTTCTTCAATAGCTACAGCCGCATTGTTACAAATACGCAATTAATCTTTTATAGCTCTTTACAATCATGTTAAGGGCACTAGGAAACGTGATCTAGAAATATTTTCACCCAAAGGTTCAAGAAATTAAATTTTTACCTCTTAGTCCTTGTTCAACTTTCTTCTTTTTACGATTCTAACATTTAATTGTAATAAAATCCCATTCCCGATGTGTGTTTAAGACGAAAGCCGACCTATTTGACTAGTTTTTTTCTGCGGTGAACGCTGGACATTAGTAAACGCTTTTCAAATAACTTCGTTTGGAATTTACGAGACTGGATCAGAACAATGAAGTAGGAAATTGAAGGTGAAAAATTCGTGTAACGGGAGCTATTGAGTTGGAAAGTCGTTATGCACGGTTCTGGTTATAATTAATTTAAATTATCGAAAAAGAAATTAGTAGATTTAATGCGCTCCTAGTAAGGTAGAATGTCAAGTAGTAGTTGCTTCAAATAGGTAATTTATATTTCGAATTTATAGGCATTTACTTGTGTTGGCTTTTTGTTTTCTAGTTCAACTTTCTTCTTTTTTTTTACGATCTTATGAGTAGATTTCATCCGCTAAAAAATCTCATTTCACCCCGCTGTGTGGTGAAAAAAACGAAAGCCGGCTAGCTCCAATATCTTTTTATTCGTGGTGAACGCGAAACCTCTATGAGAACGCTTGCTTTCCTGATAACCTCGTGTGAGGTTTACAGACGTGGGAGGGTACAGGGAGATAGATAAATCGGTGAAAGAGTCCGAGAACGGTGGACCGCGAAGGTCAAGGCCCCGGTTCCAAATCGGACGAAGCCCCGCAGACTGCGTCCTGTCACTTTCTCCCGTCTGGAGGCAAAACACTCGGTCAGTATAAATGAGTTTTTAGGCCAAGCGTCGCCGCTTTTTTTTCCACCGAGCCGGTCTAACCCGAAGATTTGGCCAGAATCTGTCGTCCGTCTGAACTGGATCGTTTCGTGAATACGAGCATCCAATTTGTATAGGTTCTTGTAAATTAGACCTCATTAATTCAGAATCAATCAGTGTTCAACCCGCATAACCCAAGCTCATCACATTCTTCATATGCAGCGCTATCAAACAGTAGCATTTGCCAGAATCTGCGGTCCGTCAGAGCTGGATCGTTTAAAGAATTACAAGCATCCAATTTTATTAGTTTCATAAATTAGACCTGGTTAATGCAGAATTATTAAATGTTTAACCTGCATTCTCCCTAGCCTTTCAGATTTGTCATCAGCAATGCCATAAAATAAAAGCATTCGTTAGAATCTGTCGTGATAACTGGATCATTTTGTTAATAACATACATCCAAGTATTGGTTTCAATGAATCAGACCTCGTCAATGCAGAATCATTTACTGTTAAACCTGCATAACTCCCAAGCCAATCAGTTTCTTCATCCGCAGTGCCATCAAAGAGTAGCATTTGCCAGAATCGGTCGTCCGTCAGAACTGGATCATTTCGTGAATTACAAGCATCCAATTTGTATAGGTTCTTGTAAATTAAACCTCGTTAATTCAGAATTATTAAATGTTTAACAACCTGCATAACTCCCAAGCCAATCAGATTCTTCATTCGCAGTTCCACCAAGGAGTGGCATTTGCCAGAATCGGTCGTCCGTCAGAACTGGATCGTTTCGTGAATTACAAGCATTCAATTTGTATTAGATTCTGCGTATTGGAAGACCTCGTTAATGCAGTACCATTAAATTTTTAACTTGCATAACTCCCAAGCCAGTTTCTTCATCCGCAGTTCCATGAAACAGTAGCATTTGCCAGAATCTGTCGTCCGTCAGAACTGGATCGTTTCGTGAATTACAAGCATCCAATTTGTATAGGTTCTTGTAAATTAGACCTCGGTAATTCAGAATTATTCAATGTTTAACAACCTGCATAACTCCCAAGCCAATCAGATTCTTCATTCGCAGTTCCATCAAGGAGTAGCATTTGCCAGAATCGGTCGTCCGTCAGAACTGGATCGTTTCGTGAATTACAAGCATTCAATTTGTATTAGATTCTGTGTATTAGAAGACCTCGTTAATGCAGTTCCATTCAATTGTTAACCTGCATAACTCCCGAACCAATCAAATTCTCCATCCGCAATCCCAGGAAACAGATGCATTTGCCAGAATCTATCGTAATAAAACTGGATCATTTTGTGAATTAGACCTCGTTAATGCAGAATCATTCAATGCTCAACCTGCATTCTTCCAAGCTTCTTCATCAGCAATGCCATAAAACAGCAGGTGCATTTGCCAAAATTTGTCGTAATAAAACTGGATTATTTTGTGAATTATATACACCTAACTATTTGTTTCAAAAAATTAGACCTCGTTAATGGGGAATCATTAAATGTTTAACCTGCATTCTCCCCAGTTTAGAGTCTTCATTCGAAATACCATCAAACAGGTGCTATATTAAGTATCGTAATAAATTTAATAAAAACGGTTTGATGATTTTATTTTTAAATTGAGCAGTATTTCAGCATTGCCTTATTTCTATATCCACTCCTCGTATTTTAAATTCTAGAAACAAATACATTCAGCACAAAACTCTACATGAATTCCGAGTGGAGTGTTCCGTCCCTTAATGGAGCCCACGGAGATAACAATTACCTATGTTGATGTGTTGTTTCGTTTACAAATTCTATCCTAAATCCTAAATTTGAGAGTCAGACCTTCCCGGAATTTGGAAAATCTTCGAACACGTTTGTGACGTACTATCCGAATGGATTCTACATTAGTTTGTTGTGAATGGAATCAAAATTCATTCAAAATCAGTATCATTATTGACATTTTATGTCTTTACTTTGCTACATAAACTCAGCAATGTAACGCGTCACGAAATATTTCTGATGGTTTTCGCTTACAACCGATTCGTTGCTACGTATAATTTATCTTCCACATTTGTGATCGTACAAAACTCGTTCACCACTCATTTGAAAGCTGTTGATTTACTTAATCTTGTTACGTTAACCCCTGGACATTCGGAACCTCAGTGACCAAAGTACCCACGGTGTCGGAACAATGAGTCAACACGATCGCGAATTCAATTAAGTACCCACGGGTGGTACGAAGTACGTGGTGTGTGTGCGGGAGGGGGCGCAAAGACATAAAATATCCCTCGTGGTTGCGTACTTGTACGAAAGCTGTTTCAGTTTTTATCGTTTTGTGAAAACTTTCGATTTTACAGTAGGGCTTATCCATTTCTCAGGAGGTGATAAATTAAACGTGGTAAATCACCATTAAAAATTGGTTTTAAAAAACAGTAGATTGGCAAAAATTCAAGTTTAGGATAGAAAAAACCATGTAGGACGTGACTTGGAAGAAAATGTTATGGGATGAAAAATTCCTTCTTTTTCCCAATTTAACTCCTTTCATTTTTGAACGCTTCTCAACACCCTCGTTATAATTACGAGGTGAAACAATTGTTGGGTGATCCCCATGAATTTTAATGGATTTGATATTTTAATTAAGGAAAACGTGTGATCGTGCACTTACGAATTCGTAGAAACATCTCGATTGTCGGATTTCGCTAAAGAACTAACAGCAGTTCTCCTAAGGGAGTGGGGGTGATAGCAATCTCGATCATTGTAGTGGATTTAAACGATAGATTGCATAAATGCAAAAAGGTTCGCGCAGTAAAGAGTTTCCCATTCGTTATTTTTATTTTTCGTTCGTTTTTCCACATTTTGTGCTAGGTCTTCCATACTTTCATGTACAACTCGGATTTCATCATTGTTGAGTGCCGTGATCTGGACTCCGTTGAAAACTCGCTCAATAATGTGTTTTACATTGAGCCTGCCAGAAAAACTTGACTGAACCCTAAAATGAATGAGTTTCGTACGTCAAGCATTTCAAAACTGCAATAGACCCTTCCATCTCGTAAACCTCTTTAAAAAGTCAAGCCCGGAAGAAGATTAATTATTCAATAGAAGCCGTTCCTGGCTTTGGCTCGATAATTGTGGGGCTACTTTTTTTCCAAGTGGGTGGATGATGCGGGACTACCCGCATGCGCCCAGGATAAATTGGTTGCCGTTTAGTGAGAAAATCATCTTCTGCTCAACATGGGGGTAGCGCAGTAACATTTATCCTTCTTCACTCCGACGCCAACAGGCAGAAACGGAGTTCAAATTTGGAGAAAGCCTCAAAAGTGGCCTTTCCTGGTTCATTGGCTGCCTGCTCTATGTCGGTGGTTTGACTGATATTGTTTGGATATTATTCGAAGCACTTCTGGTTAATGACACCTTTTCTTTCCAGAATTTGAACTGGAGCGCTCTGGAAAAATGAACAGCAAAATGTTGTAACGTAACAGTAGAACAGCAAACTATGTGTGCCACACATCTTGACCCTCATAATTAATAAATACTGCTCACAGTCGTCAGATATCAATAGTTCAAGCTTGAAAAATAAAAAATAGAAAAAAATAAGGCAACATGGAACAAGTTTTAGCCTTTCTCTGGTTTGTGCTTCTCTTGTAGATTCCTGAATTATTTTCCTGGCTGCTGGTTTCTAAAACGTTTGAGGAACTGGATAGAATCTGACTCGTAGAAGAACGTAATTTCACTCTGTTCTTGAAGTTTAGTGAGGTTTGATGGGGATCAAAGTTCTGCATTCCAGTGTGAAAGAGAAAGGATTTGCCCCTTTGGGTCTATCAAAATGTATCCTTTCATTTCATTCGATCTTGTATGTTCAGGGAGGCTTTCTATTGAATTCAAACTTCCTAGGGTGAACAGAAGACATAGCTCCCTTACACACATCCATCCACTTTAGAGTTAGCATTCCATCCCAATCCTATGTAACTGTCAGGGTATTTATGTCTCGGCTAAAACACATTTTATGCTCAAATCTCGTTAGTATCTCCTATAATATTTGGTTTTTATGGAGTCACGGAGAATGTGTTTCAGAATGCGATTCCACTTGGTGGTGTGGTCAATTACCACATCGTCCTACGTGAAAGTTCTTCGATATTGCACGTATATGAATTGATTCATCCCCCAAGGCGACGCAGTCTAAAATCGGAACGTTTTGTCACAAATTTCGCAAATTTCACTCAAATGTTTGATTCACATATTGATAGTAGTTGATATTTGAACATTGATTTGATTGAATATCCGTTAAGAACTACCTCTAAACCTCGGTTGTGACTCGTTATTAGCACGAATCGTGAAGCCGTGAGTGGAGGATACAAACTTGGTTTACACGAGCCTGATATTGATCCGGACTCAGTGTTTAAGTAAGGCAATGCCCATTATTGGAAGGCAGATTAATTATGTTAGCTCTTCCATTCAAAGCAGCAACTCATCGGAGTAACTGAAGCGGGTTTTGTTCCCTTAATGTTCGATGTTGTTAACGGAGAAAATGTTTATATACGGAGAGAATGAACAAACGCTCTGATAGCTTTCAGAACTGTTTCTCTTCAAAACCTCCTACAGTAAACAGTTTGTTCCTTGATTCTATAATTGGAATTATTAACTTACGAGTTTTGCAGTGATCCTATTTCTTTATGGGTCATGTCTCTTGAAGCGATCCGAGTATAAAGTAAAATTGTTCATTTTTTGGTTGGCAAAATCTGATTTTAGATCAACTGCTTATACCTATCATTTCCAGTGACTAATCGCTAAGGGGTTGATTGCTGAAAGGTCGTGTAATCCATTTTTCATAATTAGTCTGCACAAAAACAATAGCTGCATCATCGGAGAACATGCCTCTATAAACTATGATTATTCTTCGAGTATTATATTCCTAAATAGGTTAAGCGTTGATGGTTTTTGTCCATCTATAGCACCTTCTGTGTCATTGAATGTTTCCTTGACTCCCAGCCTTATGGCAGCCTTTAAAAGACAAAACGCTGCAAATTGCCACACAAAGGTTTATCGTTTATGTATTAGAAGAATACAGTTGGATGACTTCGTCTTAAATATTACTCCATGAACACCAACCTTTACTAGTCCCTTTGTATGAAACTGAAGCTGATATCAAATCTTACTGCTCACAAAGCTCTGCACCCCAGAATGTGGGTCATTCCATATCCATAGGATTCATAGGTTGGAAGGCCCTTGATTCACCTCAAATCATCATACCAGCCTTCTAGGTTTATTAGGACAGAAAATTTGGGCTCACTCCTGTCCAGAAGCACGATGTTCCATTTTCAGGATACTGCACATGATGAAACGTAGAACAACCAGTTTTGAGGAAGCTTTAAGAAATTAAAAATAGATGCTTCTCCCTGAATGATTCTGATTATTGAAAATAAACCAATTCGTCATGGCCCGAAGTAAATACATGAAAATGTCAAAAAGCTGTTGAAATGAGGATTTACATACAGTAGCCGTTGCCTATTACGTCATGAATATGAATGTAGTCATTGCCCGAAGTTTTTTCGTCCTATGCTCTGCCGCAAGACCTTCAAAGACATTTTTCGAGACATTTAGTGGGAAATATGTAAATGTCCAGAGAAAGGACTTCGCTCATATTGCATACTTTCTCCATTCCAGGGTCAAATATTTCTTCCTAAGCCTTTTCAAAAGAGGGACTCTCTATAAAGATGAGAATGTGCCCGGAGGGTTCCTTCCATTTGTATTTCCCTCGGAATCGCCAGCTCTTCTTGGAATTATTTTTCGTAAACCGTGTGATCAATTTTTACACACAATTGTGTCTAAAATTATTCTAGACGTTCATCGTGTTTCAGAATTTCATATTCGAAAAACGCATTGTCGAATCACCTTGGTATGCATACTAGAGAACTTTTCTCTGCATCTAATTGACGGTCAATCTCTTCTTAATAAGGTGCTTTAGTTTCGGTGCAGGGACCAATTTTGTTATTTCTATCTCAAGAACAGTAGTCCATAATTCGAATGTGAAATTCCCTAACTTTTCAAAAAAGTAGCTTGAAATCTAGTTCAGTCATTGTGATTTATATTTTACTCATCATATAAAACTGACATCTGATTCATGAAAATTTTGTTGAATGGTTTTAGCTAGAAAAGTAGCAGAAGCTACTTTTCGGATCCTACCCTCACAGGTCCTGATACTTTTATTGAAATCGGACTGTAATATTGTGTGGTTTTACCTATTCAACGATTTGCAGGTACTAACAAATGATTACCAAAAATAGAAAAATTGTGATTTCTTTCATTTTTCCATCCTTTCTATTGTGAATATTTATTAAGTATAAGTGAAATGACCTTAAATTGGCTAAACTTTAAATTTTGTTCGTTCATATTGAGAGCAATGAGTTGGTTTTCTATTATAAATTAAACAGTTTTCTCGTAGCAGTCATGAATTACACAAATTATTGTTCTAGGTTATAATAGAGTTGAATAATACCCAAAAGTTAGCGCACAATGTTTTCTACACAATAAGGTATAAGGTGTTTCGACTGGGGACTTTATTGGGGGGTTACGTGTTCAATAGATAATCACCGATGGATGGATGGATTGATTGAACAAGTCCAATGTTTTCAATAAATTATTAAGAATTTATCGTTATAATAAATCGAGGTATGTAGAAGCGATTTAACACTGTTCAGTATCCACGTTTCACCTGTCAAAGGCCAACTAGCCCTGACCTACCACAACTGCTCGCGATTCAATTTATATTCAAGCAGCCCTTGCTGATGACTCCAAACATTTAAAGAAACGTACAGTGTTATTTAAATGCATTAAATAAAATGAATAATTAATGGTGAATTATTGTCCGTATTAACAACGTCATAACGCGCTCCAAGTAACAAAAACTCCATTTCCAACGAGTCTCGAATTGAATATATCAGGGTTTAGTGCATCAATCGATTGATTAACGTCCGTCATGTACATCGCATTTCTCCTTTTTCCACACTGTCCGCGTGTGAGGATCGCCTTCATTAATTCATTATATTGTTCCCCACCTAATGTTTGTCCAATAGTATACTCGTACACCTGATTGCACGTGTACATTCCTGTAGTAATTCCACGTGTTTATCGAGGCTCTTTCACATTCTCCAAGATGCCTTCATCCTGTCTTCTAACAACTCTCATCAGAATCCCGGATTCCAACCGCCTCGCCAAAGTTCAGTCCTCTCACTTCAGTTTAGCGATTTTCTAACTGTTTTCAACCAATCAAAACTGAAATTTCTCGGAGAAATATCTTCGTTTCTTCAGTTTGAAATTCCCTATTAACCTTTGGAAATTCCGTGTAACGAGAAGAAAGCAGGTGACCGTGAACACTGAAATTATCTGTTACATTCGTTAGCCCCATTTCAAGAAATTCCTCACATCTTGTAAACCCCATTTTCTCTCAACGGTTCGTTCTTAAATCCAATTTCGGTCAATAAATTTATATCAAATGTGCTAATTCGTACGTGGATGGAGATTTTCTTTCTCATTGAGATGTAGGCTTGAAACCAATTGATTTCAAACGGAATTCATGGAAGCGAAATCCCGCTGCGGTTATATCAGCCATTTTATTACTAATTATACAGTTTTTGCGTGTTAGCCAACAAATTTTGAGGAGGGTTTAATCCTTTGTTGAAATCGTTCAAGTTAGATAGATTTTATTGGCTTTTTATTTGAATATATAGAACAGAAAAAAAACATGGAAAACGGTAAATATAATATTACTCTCATACTTATATTAAATAATTGAAAAAGAAAAAGCAGAATCAAAACTTCAAAAGTCAATTAAAAATTAAAGTTTTCGAGCTGGGAGTCATTTTAAAGAAACAAGAAGTAGAAACTAGTTGAAGTTTTGAATAAATTTTACCTTGGAGGGAAAAAACAATAGATCATGGATATGCCAATTGTTGGAGGTGTAATTAGAAAATTAAAATGATAAAATAAATAAAATACACACAAGATATTTTATGAAAACGCTGCAAATTCTTTCAAATTGGCTTGCGTTCATGATTTGAATTTCTACAAAGCTTGGGTGTTTCCCTGTTTCACAGGTGATAGAGCGATTATTGAATTTCAGGAGATATGCATAGAGCACGTAAATCGGTTCTCAACAAAAACACCTATTTGGATTGATCAGTTGGTGATATGTTTGTGCCTCCTGAAATTCAATAATCGCTCTATCACCTGCGAAACAAGCACCCTCCAAAGCTTAGTAGAAATTCAAATTATGAACGCAAGTCAATTGAACAAACCCCAAGCCAAGTGAAAGAATTTGCAGCGGTTTTTTTTTTTTTTTTTTTTCCAAGGTTATCAGAATACTTCAACCCGTGTATTGGCTATAAACCCTTTTAGGAGTTCACTCCGGTATCCACGTTCACTACATCACTAGGTTACTGCAATCAAAACAAAAACCATAATAAACCAAAATAACCCCATTGTAGGCACCATACATCTTGAATGGTTTGAGCTACGGACCTGTGGAGGGCCTCATTCGATTCCTCATGGAAAGTTCTTCAAAAAGAGTCCAAATTTAGGCCGCCTTGACTTTTTTGAGGTTTTTAGGGATTTTACAAAACTTTGACAACTCTCAAAGGGCACTTTTAATTGAGTGAGAGAGCTGGCTCAAGAATTGGGGCGTTGTCGGACCAACATGGATTTTTCCCGAAAAGTTCAGATCTTTTGCTCCAGCCGTTTGGGAGAAATCGTGTGTATGGCGGACGGACGGAAAAATTTTTATTGCAGATTTGGATTCTACACCCTTTGAAACGTAAACCATGAAATTTTCAGGGGGGGGGGGGGGGCATTTTTTTTTTTTTTTTTTTTTTTTTAATAGCGATTACAATGGTTTATTATTGATTAATAAACCAAAAAAGCTCGAAGCAACAACATAGGCACACCTTCTGAAAAGTTTCTAATTAATCTTCGGTAATCTTTTATTAGAACTAGTTGCTGTTTAGTATTTGCAGTAGGAAGTTTTCAAGAATGCGGAATTTTATTATTTTCATTATTATTTTATTTATTTTTTTATTTTTTGTTTGTTCAAAAATGGACAATTTTTGGGGACTCAACGAATATTGCACGTTGATCGAATGGTATCAAAGCCAAAAGTTCCCGTACAAGCGTTCGTTGTTGGACTCCAGCTGCCTCCCGCAATTTAAGATCCGCACCATATCGCGGAACTATAGCGAAACTATCAAGCGTGGGTGGACAGGACCCATCGATTACGTGTCTGTTCCAGCCAGGGCGTTATGAACTGCGGGCGATCCGAAGGCAAATTGGCCAGGTGCTCGCCCACGCGTGCGTGATTCGCGCATTCGAACCGGTCGGGGGTTGAAAATTTATCACTCTGCTGCGTCCGACTTCGAGATTTCCGCCTCCCCCGGACTACATAAATCCTCTAACGATCCGTCAAAATTTCCGGTTTCTCCCTCCTTTTTTTGTCGGATCGGAGATATTGACGGATTGATGGATTCACGTCCCGTTTCTGTCTGTCGTATAAATTACAATAGGGTTAATTCGTACAGTACAAATTAGGTACACTCGGAAGAAGCACCGCTCGTTAGTACACGTTCGTCAATAAATTTCATCATTAGGAGCCTGGACGTTTGCCATTTATTAAGGAATTGTTCAACATTACCAAAAGAGCTTCCGCAAATAACTGGCAGGTTCGCCGATTCGCTACTGAAATCCGGGCTACTCAAGCTTGTACATGTACAAGAGGATTGTACTATGTTATTTTCCAACACTGAAGGCCTTTGTGACGAATTTAAGAAACAGAATTGGCTCACATCGTCAAATTCTACATGAAAAACGATGGAGACTGTGACAGGTCCATTTAACGATATTCGGGCTTTACGTGCAGCTGTCAGGGAGTGTCTTCAGAAGTTCAGAGGGTTCGAAAGATGAAAATCTTGATTGAATTTGATAACACAGAATATAATGGCAGGTTGACTTATTTGATCTAGGTACTGAGTGTAATTAGCATGGGTAATGAATGGTTTTAAAGTCTGTAACAGGGACGAGGTTTAATGATGTAGTTATTTCTTCCAATGGCTGGGCGGTCAGTCTGAAACACCTAGAAGTGGAATTCAAACGCTCTGGGGCAGCAGTTTTAAGAAACAGGTAGGGGGGTACTATACATGTCCTACATTCATAACTGGTTGAACTCGTGTTGTCTCATGTCATAGCTCCGTGAGACCAAGATTGACCTCCCACGTACTGACCTTCTCACGTAGTTTTCAAGTTTCTGTGCGGCAAACCCCTCTCCATTCGAGGAGACGAGCCAATCAGACCAAATTTCAACTCACCCTTTGGAGGATGGCTGATGACGTCTGCGATGCCGATTTTGTCAGACGTGAAGTCCCAGAAGTCCCAACTTGGCACAGTTGTTTACTTTTTGAAAGTACGAACTTTCCTCCATCTCAATTTTTCATGGGAAAAGCGATTGAATGAAGGGTTAAATTAGAGCTGTCATTTATTCATTTGAAGGTCCAGTTGCCGATAAAAATCCTATTCTGGTTCTTTGCGAAAAAAAGAAGACTTCTAAACAAATAAGACCATTATTTTACAGGTTGACATTCAACCCTTACGAAATAATTCGATCTCCCTCACCCTCACGTGGCATTCTCGTGGGAGATCACCCCTTTGCATCCCCTAAACCTCTCAACCGCACTCTTCCGCCCGCACGTACTTCGTCAATTCGTAATAACTTGCGGTCGGCCGGCCGTGAAAAAAGCCCATTCCGAGTGTTCTCGTACGCGTCAGGTGCTCGGAGCATCCAATTACTCAAGCTTTTCATCACCTTGTTCCCCTTTTAGGTGGCTGGAAGAAAAAAACGTCTGAAATACGCCTTTTGAACGGGCCCTCATTTGAAATTGCCTCTCGGGACTTCTTCAAAAATCTGATTCTAAAGGGCTCTGTTAGCGCCCTAAATGGAAAACACCCTAATGAACACTCTCAGTTTTGGATACAGTACAATACGCAGCGAATTCTTCCCAACAAATATTCTCAGAACCCATTAAACCTGTGAAATCCATCATCATAATCAACAAACCGTGTCCTAATCAGGCATTACGAGTTTTCATTGACAAATCCACCACCAATCTTCTCTTTCTTGAATCCTACAACAGACGTAATCCGTGTGCCCCTCAAATGACTTGCGGGTCAATTATCTTTCCGAAAATTATGCTAAGTTGAGTGGATAGTTCACAATTCTCTCATATTGTACTTTTAACCTTCTCACAAATACATCATACTAAAGTTTAGTAACTAAACGATCTTTCTGGAAACATAACCTGAATTGGATGGCAGTATACAGGCAAAATACTGAAGTTACCACATCCGAATAATACGCTATCTAACTACAAGCGCTCCTTCTTGTGAGTTCGCCTGTGTTGTCGCTGGAACGTCAAGAGATGCCAGTTATTGCCTACAAAGAAATATAACGAGGGGCAGTTACATTGTACAAAGAAGTAAGACACCACGCATTCTAATTCTGGAAATGAACCTGCATTGGGTAACATGGGTTATGGAATTAGCTCCGAACTTGAATTGCTTGCCAGAATTCAGTATAAAATCTGTATGAATCATTTTCCTCACCCGAACCCGAAGCCATCGCGTATTATGTCCTAGAGGCTGTCGAGTCTATTGTTTCTATACTAAAGAGTGTTGTGTCCGAAACTGTAGAATTAAATTCTGTTTTTTATTATCGCTTTCTGAGCCAACTTTATTATTACTTCACAAATATTGTTACTAAATCACAATCCTTAGCAACAAGGGAGCATTTTCTATGGAACGGAATATAACTGATTTCACTACTGCAGAACAGAATGAGTTAATATTACATTAGACGATCAGAAAACTTTAGTGCGATAGAGCGGGTAGGCAGGCAGGTGGGGAAGCCCAAATGAACCGGGAAAAGCAATCCACCCTTTTCTCAGAGGCTAAGAAAAACTTTTTCCATCTTGCAAAGCATCTGTGAGGGCTTGAGTGGAATTAATAGCAGCGAAGAAATTTGAAAAGACGTAGGGGGAACTTGGTTCATTTTCGAGCAAATTCTTCTGAAAACTAAGGTTTTTGTTTGATAACTCACCGAATGGAAAGGTAGCAATGTTAACATAGAAATTTGTTATTATTTATTTCAAGGGAGCCTTTCTGTTACGATATCTACTCTTTCACAATTAAGGGTTAGGTGTAAAATAAGTAGTGCGTTTCGAGTTATCTGTGCAACAGGCAGTAAATCCTGGGGCATTCAATGCGTAAGCACCAAAAACTAAAGTGTGTTTGTGTGCTGCCTGCACTGCTGCTGTCCATGATTTTGACAAGCAGCAGCTGTTGTGGTGCGACCACTGCTCAAAAACTCAGCTCGTCTGCTGAGTGTGATACAGTTCTGCATGATTCAGTGGATTGTAAAGAATTCCGTCAGTGCTCCTTCATCCCGGTGGGTGGAAAGGGATTGAGCCCCGCGGCTAGCGATTCTGGCAGGGAGGCAATATGGAGTTGCAGAGGTAGTCGAGGGGATTGCTGATACCCTTCGCCGTGCGAGTTGGCGTAAAAATGAGAACCTGTATTATGCAGTGCAGCAGTGTCCACCAACTCAAGGTGGCCACATTCTTCGCCATGATGCGGTTGCCAAGCATGAAGAGGGTGCTTTGTCATCCAATGGCTGCTGTGTAAGACTGTACCATATGCATAGTAAGCGGAGCAGGAAGGCAAATATCGTAGCCAACAAGCCCAATGTATCTGCCATAATCCTAGGTGACCAGGTAGTCATTGTTAGCGTGGACACGGAGCAGGCCCAAAATAAACAAGTATGCCAGTAACTGTTGGAATTGGGCTTGTTGGAAGGGTCCGCTGTTCCATGGACAGACAAGAAAAGAAAGTTCTTCAGAATGGTCTGAAACACAAAATGCAAAGGGAATTTTGATTTTTGAGAAAACCATATTCATCTCCCGAAAGTGGAAACAAACCTTCCCTACCTAAATTTAGAATCGGAAGTAGTAAACAAAGAAATAGTGTGTGTGCAAGAAAGAAGATTTCCACCTAGAAAATTGTTGTTTTGCAAAGTTTGGAACCATTGCAATGACTTCATTTTCCTCAAAAATTCCCTGAAATCTCCGAAGAAAAAAATGTGTATCTACGTTCCGACATATTACAGTCCATGCCAGAGGTTTTTCATCTTGTTTCGACTTCACCGAAAGAGGAAAAACAATTTTTGGACGCCCGATAAAACTCTTTTTAAAAGCCTTTGTTCTCCACAAAGAACGTGATCCCAGCTGTGTATTATATGAAGCCACTATGTCCCTTGTCGTTTCTCATTTGTCGCGTTGCGGACTCCTTTCTGCCACCTACGAAAAGAAGAATTATCTGCCCCCGTTCTCCGCCTGGTTTTTATCCGGTCCCATCGGTACTTTATTTCGATCCTCTTTCATTCGCTCGGATAATATTTCGTCCTTTACTAGCAATAAACACAATACAGAAAAGGCAGATAGCGAAGAAACTTTCCCTCTTTCTCCCTCCCCTGAAACTTGCGAGAGGGTATTTTTCCGTAGATAAATTCGGCTCGAGGGACAGATTTCTGTCTCTTGCGCGATTTTCTCCCGCTATTTGTGATTTTTCTTGGGTTTATTCGTACCGAGTCTTCCTTTTTTAGAGTTTGGCGGAGGCGCTAGTAGCTACTTGTATAAAGCTTTAGTGATGTTCCTGGCAACTTTTATTTTAGAAAGTTAGCCAAATACAAGAAGGTGATCCTTATATAGGAGCTCACTACCTGTATGGGAATAAAGAACTATTTCACGTTCATTTTTATACGTTCCACAACAGTTGACTTTTACAACCTTTCCATAATTTAACTTAAATGATTTCAAAATTTCCAATTCCTGTCGTCTCGACGGTTATTTGTAATTTTCTTCCCGTCAAATATGGATGATATCATAAAAGTATGATGTATAATTTCTATTCATAAGTTTGATTAAAACGATCATAAATCGAACAGACCAAGAAGACCCATACTTGATACCTTGCAGCTGATCTGTGTTGAATCTTGGTTTTTAGTTAGTTATGTTTAAAAAATTAGACTTATCTCATTTCTCATTGTACACCCCTATCGTTTACATGGAAATTACTCTCATAAATATTTCAGCGATAAAGTTTCTCGTTTAGATCATTCTAACCCAAAACCTGTGGTCTAAACCCTTCCTCTTCATCAATACTTATTCAACTCAAATTTGGAAACATTATCAAGAAATCTTGGCAGACTATTTAAACATTTCTGTCACATATGGAAAGTCTATGTGGGCTCTACATATTCAATTCTAATTTCATCTTCAATTTTATTTTGTTTGGTTTATTAATTAAAATCACCATATTTATGTTTTTATGTAGATTGATACACCCGCTGTATTCTTTGAGGGGTGGTGTTTTCTACTAACTTTTCGGTAAAAGCGGGGCCCCTGTGGAAATTTCGGAGTAGGCTAAGTAAGTGGGACCTTGTCGTACATTAAAGACACGAGGGCTTGCCGACCCCCCGCGTTGTAGGCGGAATGTTGTTTCGCCTTATAATTCAGTCGGCTCTTCATTAAAATCTCTTCAGCCCCGTGTCCCTTTCCCTGCTTGTGTTAAAGCCGGCTACGGCCGACCTCTCGGTAGAAACCGGTGTTACCAACCTTTGATCAGAAAATGTCGTACCGATGATTAAAGTATTAACTGCAATTTACTTCCTCATGCCTCGATCATTCTATATTCCCACGCACCAAACCACCTTGAAATTTGAATTGAAACAGTATAGCACCAATGAAATTGTAGTTACTACAGAATCAATAAACAACAAGTTTCACTTACAACCTGAGGCTAGTCCACGCTTGGTTTTTGATTGCACCCATTGCTATAAATTATGAGGAATGAAGTATGGTGGTATGATTACCAAAAAGATCGTATTAAGAGCAGAAATAACTCGTTGCTCTTCCTGATGTTGCCGTTATGGAGGAACCCTAAAAATACTCCTCAAGTAGGTGTCAAAAAGGATCAACGTCAAATTAATGTTGAATAGCAATAAATGTTCTGTTTTACTGTATTTGTGAGTACGGTATAGGGATGGCGCCGTGCATCGTGAATATTCTAGAATTACCGTAGAAATAGGAAAACGAGGCGTACAGTTGGTACCCCTGGTCGAAACGTGGAAATTCCAACCCCCTGCTGCCGCTTCAACCCCCTTCTTCCACCCCCAAGCCCGTCCTGCCGCCTCCAACCCCTCCAGGGGGTTGGTGTTGGTGTATAGACTGTTGCTAAGTGCCCCTCCCTTTCGTATTGATCCGTCCCTACCCCCTCACCACATTTGCCACCCCTCACCGCCCCCAACCTTCGTCTATCTGCCGCCTCCGCCACCCCTAACGGCCACCCCCAACCCCGTCCTCGTCCCTCTGATTGATGGGCCCCTACGCTACGCCCTATTAATAATTTCTTCGACTTTGGGCGCGAATCCTCTTCATTAAAGTCCTTCCTTTCTTTTTCATTCTTCTTTTCTCTTTCGTTTGTTCTTTTTTTTAACTTAATCAACGAGTTAACCCCTGAAGCGGCCGGTTTTTCCTTCAATTTGTTCAAAACACCGCCGCCGCAATCAATACTCCCTCGCCGGCCGGCGTCTTTGGCTTCCTGACCACAATCCTGTTCCCCATAACCCCCCACTCTCCTCGCTCCCAACGATCCCTTCCTGCCAGTTCACTGTGTGCCTGTACGTAGGTATTATCCGTGTGAGCGAATAAATGAATTTGTTTCTTACCATGATCTTAAATTGAAAATATTAAAGACGAAAGGAAAATAATAAGAATGAGATATTTCAATTTCTACTTAAAACGGAATTACTAAAAATCAAACCTAACTGCAAAGGAATATGGGCAAAGTAGTAGAAAACAGATAGAACGAATAGATAAACATTGGAATTCTAAAAATGCTGTCAATAATTACACACACAGGTTTATTATTTCTGTAATAGGTAGCCCTTTCTCCGAAAATCATTGATCTATCTGTATTAGATGTAGTCTGTGGTAAATTATCCAAACTCTCCTACTCCGGAATCCATATCATTATCATTGAGTTCATGATGAAAATATTTGAGCTCGTTCGTTATTGAAAATATTAAATCGAAATATGTAGGTGGCCTCGAAGATGTTCGTCGATAGCAAAGGAAAATTAGAATACATTTTAGTAATAGCCCCCCCCCCTCCAAGATATTGGAATAAGTCCTCTTATAGGCGGTTATAATCCATTGGTGAAAAAATCAAAACTTTTATTGACATTTTTATTTGGATAATAATACAAACATTACACACACCCTGGTTTTCCAGTATTGATAATAGCACCACTGTAATCATTTTCCTATCACTTTATGGACTACTGAGTCCATCCAGAAGCAGTGGAACAGGGGCCCACGATCCGACCCTGGACATCTTGGGTGGGGACAAACCTGAGTTGGCCTCCTATAGGCGGTTACAATGCATTGCTGAAGAAATTTTGTTATTAAGTTGTAAATTTACTTCTGTAAGTGGTACGAATTTGTACAATTTTCTTGGTGGTTTGTATTCGAACAGGAACCATGAAACAGGATGTCTCTTGTACATGTAGCATCGTAACTAAATGATTGAAAGAACTCTTGAGCAATTCATTTATCAATATAACGTACAGGAATATGGGATCCCTATTCCCCACAGTTACGCCCTTTCTAAATCATTAAAAATTAGGAGGAATAACAATTATCATAAAATACTTTGCATGTGTTGTAACACGAAAAAAGGGCATAACGTAGTTTGAATGGACCAAGAGAGTCAATTTTCTGGAAATCTGAAGAAAGAATGACCAAAGATAATAATAACAATCAATCTGTGATGAAATGAGTGGATTATATAAAATTTGCATTCATAACAAATATTTAAATTTACTCTGTCCCTATAAATTTACATTTACAGCCTGGTGTGTCTTAAACTCGCTAATTAGTTTTAATATTTCATCATTATTTACTGTAATTTTGTAGTGCTAAGTTTTGGAGTAAGAAGTACAGGAAAGTTTCCTTCCAACAGTTCTACACAGCAAATATTGAAACATCCCTTGAGGGTTTTACGTTTTTGATAATTGCACAGCTAATTAGTATTTGCACGGTCTCGAATTTCGCTGGTTGGGGTAAGTTTTCGATGGACAAAGTAAAAATTTGCTCCTTCTCTTAGTTTTTGTTTTCAGTTATAAATAATATGAATTAAGAAGAAAAATTGAAATCAGAAGTGAGTTTAATTTTTATTTGGGTTGACGTAATTTGTATTAAGTTGATATCTACTGTAAATTACGGCGAATTAAAACAAAAAGAACTGGGTCGAGGAGGAGGAGAGAACGATGAAATGGCTCTTGTTTGGGGGGGTTGTTGGATAAAGAAGTTCAAGGGAAAAGAAGAGAGGGCAATAATTCACTCGAAAGGCGTTCTGACGGGAAGGGATTATGGAGGAAGGTTTTGGGTACATTATGGGGTCGCTGAAATGAGATCACAAATTAAATATGAAAATTGGGCTGAGAGATTTTTCATTTCGTGGTCTCAAATAAAACTTGGTAGGTTGATGCGAGCGGGGAAAATTCAATTTTCTCGGTGTTCTAATCGCTTGTATTTGGTCGGGAAGATCAAAGACCGAGATCATTGGATTGACGTTCGTTCGTTGATTAGTCAATTACGCAGTCTACAGAAAGTTTTATGATAACGTGAATTTCTTTGTTGGGATGTCAAAAGTATAATTCATCGGCTAATTTTGGGTATTTGACATGGAGCATGGGCTCATCTGGAGGTCATCTCAAAATTTTCTTCGATACATCTCCCGTTATAGTTTTCTTTAGATATTTACCTATGGTAGGAAGCATTGGTATAACTTTATCGTCCAGTTAAATGAACTTCATGAAAGAATCCATTGCTTCTAGTTGAATACATCATTTTCCCCCAATCCCCTTGTAATGACGCCGCCTCATGAAGAGATGCAGACGGACAAACTTCAGCACACTTCCTGAAGATGATGTCTCTGCATCATCCGCTTAGGCCTTCATTAGGTGTCGTTGGTCCTTTTCTGCGTTTCTTTTTTGCTTCCATTTCTCATACGCAGGATATTTTCTATTGAAGTGATATTTCTGTTCTACCAAATTCCGAGCTGTTTTTAGGTTCTTGTGGTAGACACCTGTGGTAGACTCAAGACGTTGATCAAGTATAGTGTCCCTCTGAAAACTAATTTTTAAAAATGGTTGTTCAGAGTCCAAATGTTCGAAAACGAGATTTTGTCATCCCAATCACTCCCGTGAACCCGTCCCCATGGGGAAATCAAAAGTTGATAATTCAAAACAAGAATTGAGTACCTCCTTCCATTTTGAAGCCGGTAAAAGATGAAAATAGAGACTGGCATTACAGCCAGCCTCTTTCAAATCAGTAACGACCGTGTTGTAAATTGTTTTAAATGATTAACAATTATGAAAGATGTTTCTTGTTACAAAAACTCATGGAATATGAATGATATGAGACGTATTATCGCAGACACCAACGCCTTTAAGGGGGTAATTCTTGATAGATGTTCTGTCACACTAATATCTATTTTTCCAATGATACTCAAATGGGATGTTTAAATCCTAGACTACTGTCCTACTTTGAGCGGGATCGAACCATAAAACCTATATAATATATTCATTAAAACATATAATAATATTATATATTCGTATAAAAGCATGCAACCCTTCTAGCGACTGAGCGAAGTTGCTAAGTCATCAGAATTTGCCTGCTCGCTGTATGGGTTGTGCTTGGCCGAAAAAATAAAACAAGGGTCAACATTTCATGAAATCAAGCTTAGAATCCAAATCTGGAATTTAAAAAATGTAGAGAAAAAAAAAACAAAGTTAGTTTGCGTTGCGTAAACTACGATTTTTACATTTTTCTTGAATTTTTCGCATAAACAACGGTTTTGGCTGTTCTGCGCGGTTGCGCATCTTTGGGCCCTCGCTGTGATCAGTTGGTGTGCATTGCGCACAAGCGCTGTGCGCACCGTACCGTAAATTCTTGGCTAAAAACATGCAGAGTCAAACAACAAAAAATTGTTTTTCTTTTTAGCTCAGAGATTACGATTTTAGGGGGGGGGGGGGGGGGGGGATTGTTTTTTGGGACACCCTGTATGCTTATGTCAGATATTAGTTCACTGAGTATTCTGAGGGTTTCCCCACAAAGGTAAGCACTTACATTCTTGAGTCTAGGAGACCACTGCCAAAAAATCGCGACTGGTATGAAAATTGGCAAAGCAAATCAGACATGTAGCAATTTTACCAATGTGCAAAACCACTTCCTTCTTATACCTATAGTGAAGAGTCCTTTCTCGACACCTCTGGAATGTGGACATTGCTTTAATTGTTCTTTTTTTTCCGATGTTTCAGAACGTCGACCACAAGATGAAGTTCAGGTCCAAGAAGGGCCTGCTCCCGTTCATTGAGCTGAACGGCGAAGAGGTCTCCGACAGCGTCGTCATCATCAAAGAGCTCGGGCAGAAGTTCGGCAAAGATCTCGACGAAGGTCTTGACAACAGTCAGAAGAACATCTCCCACGCCATGATCTCCATGATTGAAAACCATCTCCACTGGTCAGTGCTTAACTCATTACTACAATTCCCTGAGCTAAAAATATGACTGATTTTATGATTTATGTGACATTTATAAAATTGACCTACCTCATTCAGGTGATAAAATTATGTCGAACATCTCAAAACGGAGGTCTCACAAAGATGGCTAAAGAGGCACATTTTCAACTTTCGTACACTTGCTGAGATGTTTTAGAGCACTGAAAAGAACTAAAAATTACCCCCTCAAATGAGAGAGTTATAATCAAATGAAGATTGCATTGATTTTGAGCGTTGTTTCCTCTCCCTCCCAATTCTATAAATTTACCCTTCAAAATCGCCTGGTGATTTTAATATTCCTCCGATTGAGGTCTACGAAATCTCATTCGATTCGGGTTGAACGAATTAGAAGATTTGCATCAAGCAACTTTGAATAACATGTCCAACTTAGTAGTTTTGTAAAATGTTTCTTCTGTTAACAATTTCCCAAAAACTGGCATTAATGCATCATTTTTAAAACAAAGGGTTAATTGAATGAGGTTTGGCAGACAACAATCTGAGCGGTATTAAGGTCGCTAGGTGATTTTCACCCTTTCCATTGTGTAAAAGAGGGAAGGGAACGCTACACCAACGAAATCGTTGAATGGAAACAAAGAACCTTGAACAGTTGTTTGAAGTTCTGTTCATTCCTAACGGGTCTTTAGTTAGAAAAACATTAAATTAATATCTTTGTTAATATACTTTATCATAAATTAACTTCGTTGAGCTGTTATAATTAATTTTCCTTATATAATATTCAAACAACTTTTTACTAGTTTCGAGTTCATTAGCAATGAACCCCTTTGTGTTACAACATTCATGACATTTTATAATTGCATTCACATGCATAAATGACATTCATATTTTCTCTCTAAATTGTTATATTCAGAGCGCCGTAATATGCTTTCGTTTTGTCTTTATTCTACATCAGTAGTATGTAAATGAATATTCCATGAAACTACGATTATTTATACGGACGAATTACATGATATGTGTTATTTGGTGATACTGAATTGGGATGATTTCATTTTAGGGTGGTGATGTACTGGAGGACAAAACACCCCGATCATATCGTCAAAGGCTACAAGATGAATCTCCAACATTTCCTCGGCTCTCGCGTCCCATCTTTCTTCCTTAACATCTTCTTCAAGTACAGCTACGGAAGGAAGGTACGTCACAAAACGCCTAAGCTATTGGGAATAATGAAGTGAATTATTTGTCTCGAATTGAATGAATATACCGGGTCAACGTAGAACAAATCTCCAAAAAGGAATATTATTTCGGTTTTATTTCCAATCGAAAATGCCTTTGAAATCGTGACCCTTATGATTCAAGTCATATAGAGATGAAGTTTTCTTTATTGATACCCATTTTCCCCAAACACTAACCGCCCGAACCATTTGTGCCAAACGAAATGACTAAATACCGAGAAAAAAAGGTCTTGAGGAACTTGGTTATTGTTATTATTTTTAAATTCAACGTCTGCTGCAAGCAGGAAGAGTATTGTGTTTTACGTTCCTATAACCAAGAGAGAAGCAACAATCGCTCGCTATGATCGGTAAATTAGGGTTCCCGTTCGATAGCCATGCTTGCTAAAACAGTCACGGTTTGTATTTCTGAATATATTTAAGCTGTGACTTTGTCACTGTTTTTACCCATCACTTAATTTCTTCTCTTCTTAAATATAATTCGAGACAACTTGACTTAAGCGTAGGTTGATTAAATTTAGATCTCCACTTTTCTTGGTAAACTCCCCCTCCCCTCCTCTATCCAGTATGAGAAATGTTCCTCTTATCAAAGGTCTTTTAAGAATTTAAGAGATTATTGATTGTATGAACTGTAAAGGTGTGAATATGAAATGATGATAAATTGCAAAATATTCGAATTCGAATCATTTTTCAATCGGGAACAACCCATATAATCAATCTCTCACGTTTTGCTGGCCGTTTTTGTATATATTAATTATAATTCACAATGTTTAGGAATTAGACAAATGTAGCTTTACATGCCTACGTACATAAAAGATGTTTAACAATTTCGTAACAGTTTTGACCAACCTCAATCTTTAGTCCAATCACGAAATTCAAAGAGGAGTTGGCATGATTAGCTGACATCCCAGAACTGATTAGCGAGTAGAACTCCAAAAACTGTTACTAATCAAAACCATTTTCAACGATTTCTTTCTTCAACATAATTTTAAAATATCCAATCCACCCCTGTATGTGATTCTAATTTACATATGCACTACGAACGAGTGTGAAAACACCGCCAACGAGGAAAGGAACCGAAAAACCGAGTTATTTTGAAAATCATTTAAACATGAACAGAACCGATTCCCTCTCACTTTGATTCAAACTTAAGATGTATTTTGGTAGGTGTCTGATTGTGTGCAACTTTTAGTGACTTAATTTGATCACGACTTCAAAATCAGTTCAAATGAAAGAAAGTTTTTTTGCCCATTCCATAGGGTTGCCAGTAGTACATGATGAAAGGAAAATTTCACTTCGCTCAAGAAAAACGGTTGGGCCAGGCGCCATAAATTAAGGAGTAGCGGATAATTCGTTTAAAAAAGAAACATTCATAGTTCATATTCATTTGGTCTCTGTTTGGAAGTCCCATTATTTATACTAAAAACTAATCAGTTGATCGCTTGTCACTTAAAATAAGATGTTTTAAAGCGTCGAAAAATGATTGGACACATTGCGAAATAACTCTAGAATCAAACCCTGTATGTTGACAGTCAACTAAGCTCTTTAGAGTAATTAAATTGTTGTAAATTTGATCAGAGAGACGAAAAAAACTACAACCATCCATCGTAAAAACCACCTTAAAAACGATCGGCTATAGAATCGTATTTTACATGATTATTGATAGACGCGTCCTCAACAACGGACCTGAACTACTACACCTTTTTAAAACTTCCGAAAATGTTCTACAAAAATTGTTGGATCAAAGCAGATAATATTTTTTAGGCAATAAAAGAAAAGTTACTGTTTCATTGGAGTATTAACATTTTTCAATTCATCATAAATGGAAGAAATAACATGCCCTACCCCCTACTTCATTGTAGATAGTGTAATATCTTCAGAGGATATGTAAAAAATTATGTAAAAATGCACAATACAAGTGTACAATCTATTTTTTATGATCGTGCTCTATTTTTACTGAAAAAATTTTTGTAACACTTTCAATTGTACTGTTTTTTTGGTCAATGGTGCCCGAGGTGCTGTCTTTTTTAATGTTTATCAAGTATATTTATAAGTTTTTCAAGTTTATCAAAACGTGCATTTACAATTTACCTTATTTACGTTAAATTTTGTTTTTCTGGGTATTCTGTGTCTTCATTAACCGGCCTTTTCGTTTTATGTAAGTAAATCTATTCCATATTATTTAACTCACTACATTTAAAAATGAACCACAAAATAAAACAGATGTTGCTCTGTTGATATATTTTAAGTCATATTTCCAAATGCACGCGTTTTTTTCGTTTCAAGCTTCACAAAAACTGCTTTATTGTCATTCAACTACGCTTTTGCCCGTTATCTACCCACTCAGTCCGCATTTTCCCCTAACCCTCATCCCAAAGCGTTTTTTTGCATTCAGTAAAGGAATCTTCCCGAGAGAAACTAAGATGATATTCTTAGTATCTCTAAGAAAAGATTCCCAACATTATCTTTCTGTGCCACTCCATACTGCTTCAAATATTCTTTCATACATTGTATATATTCCAGTTTACATGATTAATCATAATGCCCCATTATTTGAATCTTGAAGAAATTTTACAATGCAATCATTTCCAATTTTTTACCTGTAAAAACATAGGAAAGCGTACAATTCGAAAATTATCTTGCATCGACCTACCAGTGATACCTTTTTTTAAATACTTAGTAAGAGTTTTTAAAATGAAGAGACAGAATACCAAGAACTTTTGTTGAAATGCTGGTTTTAAATATAATTTACAAATGAATTTTAAACTGTAATTAAACTTACAATGATGAATCCATTTATAAATTTTGATTTCAAATTAAGTAATTTCTTATTTTTGTAATTATGAATTGCGATGAACCAGAATTAACATTGGGTACGGGTGTTTGTTTATTGGTAACGTTTGAATTACTTGGTGGTGGAGTCCTCATTTTCCAAAAAAAGTAGGGAATCGATTCCGTATTCATAAAATTCTGTGAACTATCTCGCTTTTTGTGTTGAGTTTCCTTGTACGTATTGTACTCTAGTGCTTTTCATTTGTGAATTTGACGTTGTAGATTGATTTAGTTATTATTTTTCATCAAAGTAAAACGAGAATATTCATTTAACGTTGCTTACTATGCATCGCCTACATTGTTGAATTATGTCATCATAGGTTGATTAAGTGAGAGAATATTAGTTATTCCTTGAATTTGCTGATTTATTGATTATCATAATCATCAGGGGATAGTTGATAAGTTATTCTTTGCTTCAATGTTCTAAATGGGGTTTATGTCTTATCTCGTGTGATGGCTTCATTCTTGGCATGTCCGTAGGTTCAGTATCGCAGTACCTAATAATAGTAACTTGCTTAATTTATTATTCAATATTGATTTACAATTTCTTTCGTTAACTTCAAATGCACATTTTCTGAGTTGTGGGCTATTGTCGTGTTTTCAGGGATCAAAGAAGGTAAAGGCTCACGGTATTGGCGTCCACAAACCGGAGGAAATCGACGAGTTTGGCCAGAACGATCTCAAAGTCCTGTCAGAAATGCTTGACGACAAGCCTTTCTTCTTCGGAGATGAACCAACCAATGTGAGTATTCAAATACATCATCAATCAACTTATTGTGTTATTATAAAACGCATACTATTTTAGTTATTTACTAACACTTGAAAAGGTTGAAATTGATGATCTAGCGTTTAAGAGTGTTGTGTGTAAAGGAGTGCATCCACTAAGTTCGCGAACGTTCTAAGCCGATCCCTGTCGGTTTTCGCTCGAACAGAACGTGAAGCTCAGTGCGTTTATTGTGGGGCAAATGATGGAATGGACAAACGAAAGACAGATACAACTCATTGAGTAGCAGATATTCATAGTTCGAGGATGACATTCTCAAAAATTTCGATAGTCCCCCCCTTAGTTCTTGAGATCCAACACCAAGTTATATTGCTTCCGAGTCTACCAAGGTAGCGGAAGCATTGTTTTCACTTTCGGAATGTGAAAATTTTTTTGTCTCCAAAATCAAAAATTCCACTCGCATTTTGCGTTTTAGACCTTTCTGAACAATTTTGGTTCCGTGTCTGTCTGTCAGCAAATCCTTGTTACGGGCAAAACTACACGAAGTTATAGTCCGATTTTGATGAAATTTTCAGGGATTGTGCGGGTTGGGGTGTAGATGGTCCCTTGTAGGTTTCATGGCCCCCCAATCAATAGTAGCATCTGCGCATGCGCAAACGTGAAATCCTTGTTACGCGCATAACTCCGGGAGTTCTTGACCAATTTCGATGAAATTTTCAGAGATTGTTCGGTTTGATGTGTAGATGGTCCCCTGTGAGTTTCATTACCTCCGGATCAATAGTAGCCTCTGCGCATGGGCAAACGTGAAATCCTTTTACGCGCATAACTCCGGGAGTTCTTTACCAATTTCGATGACATTTTCAGGGATTGTTCGGTTTGATGTGTAGATGGTCCCCTATGAGTTTCATGACCCCCGGATCAATAGTAGCCTCTGCGCATGCGCAAGATATATACAGCCACTGTGCGGAGGGATGACGGCAGTTGGGTACTTTGCAACGACGCTGCAGTCAACCCAACATTATTTGATCCGTCATTGAACGATGCTTATACCTATTTTATTTTTAGAAATGTCATAATAATTATTTATCACTTCAGTCATCTATCCATTCAGCGTCAATGTCAATTTTTATTATTAGGTATATTTTATAGTTTGTTCAATAGTTGAACATGTCTACCTTTATTTTCTCAAGTTATGCTCCTGCATAACAATAAATTTACCCTAATTCAATATTTACTTCGCCAAATTGAACGAAGTTCTTTAGTCAATAATAATTTTCAATGATCTATACAGTCATGTTATGGATACGAGGGAAGCTATGTGCCACACCCACTTGGCAGACGTTTTTTTCTCTCTATTTGTAAAAATCAGATTGCCAAAAACGAGAAGGACGTCTGTAATCTTCCATCAAACAATCAATTAGTACATTGGCCGTACTAATTGATTCAATGTTCATTCGATGTTCCGGCGAACACTGTGGATCGTTGAAGTACCCATGTTTGCAACCCCATCTCCATGCCTCGCGGATCGCCATAGGTTCGCGAACGTAGTGAATACGCGCCCTAAAACTTTGCCATACTTAACATAGAATTGTGATACAATCCAACTTTACTTCATCATCTATAAAAAAAAGTTGGTTGATACGTAGATGATTATTGTCGAGATAACCTCAGATATATGGCCGCTTTCCAGCTAAACTTCATCTTCTGTTTTATTTCGTTATTAAATTGAATTCTAAAAATATAAAGTAAACCCAATGGCGCTGTTTAATTTTTCTTTATACTCAAGAAAATACGACAAATAAATATTCCATGAATTTCAACTTTAGACATTGTTGTGGGGCACTGTATAATTTGTATTGCAAAATAACTAGAATGAAGCATTCAATTATAAATCTTGACTTTAAGCCATCGTGTTACAATCAGTTCTTGCGATTGTCCCATCTTTTATTGCGGACAGAGTTTTTCATACTGTTTTGAAACGGAGGGCCAAAAACCACTGAACAAATTAATCAATTTTCTCTTCGACAAAAGCCCTTGGCAAATTGGCGGCCGATCCTGTTGTATTATTCATGTCAACCGTTTAAATTAATATTCATTTCATTTGTTATTCTTTTCGTCATTTGCATCTTCCCTGCAACACCGTACAATTATCCGTTTCAATTTTCAATTTCGTTTCTCTCCCTTGTAGCTTGATGTCGTCGCTTTCGCCAATCTGGCTCAGATCTACTTCGTTGACAAGGAGCTGAAATACTCGTTGCAAGAATTCATGGAGGGAAAATGCCCCAACCTCGTCGGACATGTCAACAGGATGAAAGAGAGGTCAGTACAACCAATAAGGTTCATATGTAGATAAATGAAAAATACTACCTATACAGAAACACAGGTATTAACCAAGAGAAAGACTTATCATGTGGGTAATTCCCCAATTCTTGTCCTAAACCTTTTTCTTTAAAACCATAATACTCGAAACGTTCTTTCTTTTTGTGGGATGTGGATCTAGTTGAGCTTTATTGAATGCATGATAAATCAAGGCGCTGAGTTCTAGGTTAAAATCCTAACCCTAAAGGCGGCTCCACGCATGCGGTATTCGCCGAGCACTTAGCCAATGCTCGTCTATTTCCTAGTGGTGTGGAGGGTCGCTCGGTGTTCGCCAAATGCCGAATATTTGTGCTCGGGGGTGCTCCGGTCAGTGTCGATTTTTTCCCACTTCAAAGCAGAGGAATATTCGCCAAGTAGCGAGCATCTGTCCCGCTCCACACACGCGGGTTGCACGGGGCTGATCGTCCGGGAACTTCTCTGTGGATCTCTAGTAACCTAGTGATGTAGTGAACGTGGATCCTGGAGTGAACTCCTAAAAGGGTTTATAGCCGATACACGGGTTGAAGTATTCTGATAACCATTAAAAAACGCTGCAAATTCTTTCACTGTGCTTTATTATTCAATTGGCTTGCGTTCATGATTTGAATTTCTACTAAGCTTTGGAGTGTGCGTGTTTCATAGGTGATAGAGCGATTATTGAATTTCAGGAGGCACACAAATATGATCAACTGATCAATCCAAATAGGTATTTTGGTTGAGAACAGATTTACGTGCTGTATGCATATCTCCTGAAATTCAACAATCGCTCTATCACCTGTGAAACACGCACACTCCAAAGCTTAGTAGAAAATCAAATCATGAACGCAAGCCAATTGAATAATAAGCCCCAGTGAAAGAATATGAAGCGTTTTTCAAATGTGGAATTGACAATTCAATATTATGAAAAAGTTCTATATTATAAAAAAATCTTGCTGACACTTTGGGTTATTGTTCCCGGAACGAAACATTTTTTGTCTTGGTGGCTCTACAAACATCACTTCTCGTAATATTCAGTTCATAACCTCAACTATAGAACTTCATTGTAAGGTTCGTTATTAATTCCAAAACACCAATTTACACAGCATCTCGCTTCAATATTTCACTCATCTGCTTCCAAGTCAACGAAGGTGGTCCAAACCCTGTCAATTTTAGAGAATTGTGAAAGTAACATCTTTTACCTGGATTTCGCGTGGGTTAGAATGTGATGAGCCCCTCGCTCACACTTGTTTTGGTTGGGCTCATGTTCGTTGTGAAAACCTTGTAATGTTATCTTAAGCTATTGACGACTGTTATTTATTTTTTATAATTTTCTTCCGTTTTCCCAGGTGCTTCCCCGACTGGGAAGACATTTGCACGAACTTGGATCTAAACTCCCACCTGCCCAAGCCCCCAGCAGAAGAGAAAGAGAACAAGAGCAAGGACGAGGAAAAGAAGGCCGAGAAAGAAGGAGACACAGAATCCGACGAAAAGGAGAAGGTTAGTACAGTTCCTCTCAATCAGTCACTGAATTGGCATCTGCAATGTGAAATGATGACAGGTCTAAAAGCTAATAACCTTGGATCCACTGATGGCTTGCCAAATCATGGCTAGCCGAGCCAAAATACCTGATTTGTTGTCTTTGTTTCTTTCATAAGCAGTCTGAGGGTTTTCGGGATTAAGAATAGAAGTTACTCGTGGTTCTCAAAAACTTGACATTTTTAAATAGATTGTTTTCTCTCCTGTGGATTCCCATATCCGGGACTCCCCTTCAATAAATAGTGCTCTTTTTGTGTTCAACTTTTGATGCACTGGCGATACCTTGCACCGCCTTTGGTCGTAAAAGGAAATTCCTTATTGCTGGAATACGTAGTTGGATTTCTCAGATTGGAATTTACTTCCAATTAACAAATGCATTATGATCCAACAATTTGGGGCAAAACCCATGTCATACAGTCCCAACGATTCTGTAAGAATACCCACGACACTGCGTAGTGTGCTGGATAAACATAAGATTCTTTGTATTCCATCAAAAACAAACTTACCTGTCAAATGAAAGGACAAAAGACTTGTACCACTATGGGAATATTTTGCTTCTCTCCTGAAAAGCTTTATGCTACAATAGTCACAGAGTTCTTGACATCCAGCGTCTGAAAAGTCCTGATCTAGGAATATTTAAGGAGCTTAGAAATCCACCATAAGAGTGCTCCATCGTAGCACTGAAGGTACATTGATGCAAACCCATGGTATTCTCTACCTCTACAAATGCTAAAGCTCTCCCGTGGAAATACTTCAAAAAAGTACATCTATAATCTGGTGATGAACAAAAATAAAACATGTATTTCAAACGTACTTATCAATTTTCAAAAATTATTGGCTGCAGATGCTTGTAATTGAGGTGTATAATCATCTCCCATTCTTTTCCCAGTGAGTCCGATATAAATTTTACGCAATAGTTGCCAACACTGCTGCACACACAAAAACTGAAAATTTGTGTTCAACTTGGGACTTTAATGTTTTTATATAATTCAAATTTAGAAGTTTAGTAGAGGAAACTTAGTTGGTTTGGTAAAAATTGCATTGCCTTGGAACCAATTTAGCGACTGAGCATGTTCAAACGTGCTACGAACTTGGATCATGCTATAGCTATCATGATCTCACCACAAATACCAGGAAGCTAATGTACCACCCAACATACGTTCTGTTCCTCCCTTTCCTGATTTGATTACCCTGGAGGGTGGGAATCAGCTGTGACTTCAATAATATTGCTTTCGGATTGACATTAGTCACTATCAATACTGTCACGATGGGGACAGTAGGGAGGGATCGTTGTGCAGACGTCAGCACGTCGGTCCTGGCCCAGGAGCCCAACGCGCCTTCCCCGTTGCTTAGCCCTTAAGACATAATGTAGCAGCCGTAATGTTAGCCGCATACAGGAAATGTAGAAGTTTGTATTGAACCGGACGCTGTGTGGACAAATTAATAATAAAGAATATCCCGTACGAGTCGTTGCTTAGTCTTCAAACGTAACAATACTTACCTGTTGTTTCTAATGTTGGTTTTTCTATTTTTCAGTCGGAAAAGGAAACCGAAAAGGAGAATGAAAAGGAAAATGCGGATAAAGAAAACAAAGAGAAAGAGAAAGAAGAGAAGTAAACAACCTTCACCAAAACTAAAAACCCACCCCCCCGTTTTTTAAAACAATGTTTATAATTTTTGAGTTTGTTTTAAAGTTTTTACTTCGGCCCGTTGAAAACGTACACAATCCTCAGTAATATCCTTTCACGCCCTTTGCCCAAGAGGAATTTTTAAAAATTTGGTTTCTTCAAATAGTATTTTTTAGACGAATTTCGCCCCCTCTCTATTGGAAGTTTGGTTTTATCAAAAGAATTTATTGTTGTCGATACGCCGTCTTATCAGTATGTAAAAGAAAATGCTGATTTATGAATTAAGTTTTGGGAAATACGAAAAAAAAAAGGTTTTTTGTATGTAAAATTAATTGTACAGTTTTTGACACTTTCCCATTGAGTGGCAATTGAACATTGCGCATTTCTCAACTCCTTTCCGTACGGATTTGCAAAGAAACGTTGATTCGAGCTACTTGTGAAAGAATTGGAAACATCACCTCGAAAACGTGCGTTTTCGTGCAAAGTTGTCTCTTCAACGGCGTCTTTCTTTCAAATTTTTTTCGTTCGCATTTATAACACAATTTTAATTTAATCATTTTTAACCATTAAAAACAATGAGTTGAAACCACGTTATTGGTAGTTAAAAAAAAGTATGTGTCTATGTCAATTTTTGTTTCAATTTTTAGTCAAATAATGAACAGCTTATTTTTTAAATGGAACCAGCTTTGTTAAGTCAATTTTGTATCAAGATCTGCATGAAATTTGTTGAATAAACAACATTTAAAAATAAAACTTTTAAAACAAAACAAAATGAATGTGAAATCGCATTAAAGTCATGCATGTTTTTTGTTTTTTTAATTTAATAATTTTTTCTTTTAAATTTAATTTTTTTAAGCAAAAGATAAATTAGTGAAATTGTTTAGATAGATAGATTTGTAGCCACTAACCAGATGAAAATGAATAAGTAAACCATTTTTACAAGTTTTGATACAGTTTTTCGGATTAAAATAGTGCGAACGTAATCCAGAGTGCTGTCTGGTTATTTGAATTGAACTATGAGCCGATTCTGACGGTTAGAAAACGAGCACAAACGTTTCTTAGGGGGTATTGGTTGTCAGGTTTATTTAGATTGACGCTAATCGAAATTTTGGTCGCTGTTTTTGAAAAAAAAAAAAAAATTTTTGTAAATTATTTAATTCGACTCCTCTGGAACAGGGATCAGAATTTTGGGTTGCGGTTGTTGTTTTTATAGAGCGTAGCGTTTGATACGATTTTAGAGAACGCGCGAATTTCTAGAATTTTGAAGAAACACACGAAGACTGGATTCCAGCTTGGGTTTTCAAGGCTCATTAACGAATGATAAACGTCCATAATTTTGCTCTTTTTAGAGCCTTGCAACCAAAATCCTCCGTTATTATGAAAAATTCAATACAAACAGTTTTGGTTATAAATTGGATACACATTTGATACTCTGAAGATTGATTTTTACACTTTTATTCATTTCATTTTTAAAATGGTGACAAACTTTGAAATGAACGCTCAAAAAAAAATTTAACTATATCGTTGAAAAGTGCTCAAAATAGTGAAGAAATTTTCAACGAGCCAGCTGAGGTCAAAAGGGACCATCCCCTATGAAATAAAACCCATCGACTAGAAAAAGGCTAACAAAAACAAATACGTTAAGGCGGTTACCTATTATTCAAATTGATGCAATTGCGAACTCCGTGTTATTTAAAAAAGTAAAGAAAGCATTTTTGTATGGTTCGAAAGTAACGATTTAAGGAACACACAATTAAAATCCAGTCCATTTTTTCGTGCTAACGTATCGTTGCATTTAACTGTGGCATTATTAATTATTATAGTCAACTAATTGAAAATTTACGAGGAAAACTTTTGAAATTTTTAGATTGAAAAAAAAAAAAAAAATGAATTCGATTTAAGAAAAAAAGTAGCATTTCTATCTGTCTATCAATGTCTTTTTATTCCCAAGAACTGTTTATAACTTTATATGTAACACGTATAAAACTAGGTTTTTCCATGACATGAAAATTTTAAAAAAATATATAAAAAAGGTATTGAAAAATATAAAAAAAAGAAAAAAAAAGAACGGCGCTTTTTTCCTACGCCTAGTACATAAAAATTTATTATAAATAGTTGTGTAAAATTTGTATAATTTTTAAGGTTTATTTTTTAGCAAGTTACAATGATTTTAAATATACAAGTTATTGTGTTTTTTATATATATATATTATTATATCTTTGAAGCTTTACCCTGATGAGAAAAAAATGATTAAGGAAAAAAAAAAGAATTTCGCTGACATATTTTACCCCGCGCGTCAACCCCCAATTTTTGCTGCCTACCAACCTCTGTATTGAGTTTCCGATTTTTTCCCACCAGGACGTGTAAACATCGATAAATTAAATCGATTTCTCATGTACTGTCTTTTGGACATAATCTTCGGTATCGTGAATATACCTTTCTTCTATCAGTGTTAGCGACATTATTTTTTATTTTATTTTTTAAGCCAAATAATTTATTTACTTTTTTATGTTTGTTTTTATTTTTGCTGGTATTATTAAACGAAAATATATTGTAATTATGGAAAAAAGATTACCACTGTTTGATGTGAAAAAAAAAAGTTGTAGCCTGCTCCCCTTCTAATTGCTTTTTTCCATGAATGGTTCCAATTACTATGGTTAAAAAAATGGATTACTACACAATTGCCTAAAAATAAAATTGAAAGAAAAAAAAATACAAAAAATAAAAATGTTGTGGTGTTGTTATTTATTTTCCCCGAGCTCCTTATCACAAAAAAAAGCGTAGTAAATCTCAACAATCACAAAATGAGGTGTCAAATCGTCCTACTTTTAACGTCTATGCAGATTTAATAAGAGTTTTGGTAGGAACCAACAACCCCTTAACATCACTCCAGTGCTTGTGGCCTTGTTGTAACGTTGTCAACTTGCATTTTAAGCCTGATTCATTTGCATGCAGAATTCTTGTTGTCTGCAGAAGCTTAGGCTGTCTCATTTAACGTTACCCATCTGCCAACGGGGCTCTTTAGGTGACACGAATGGGTAGCCATATCTGGGATCCTACTTCCTCAAACCTCCGCACAAGTTCTCAGTCCCTAAACCTGCGTACTTTACAGTTACGCTACACTTGGGATCACTATACGTTCTCAATACTATACTCTTCATAGCAGTAAGGTTATGGGGCACCTGACTAAGTACGGTATAAAATGCGAAACATTTTTTACGTTTACACTTCCCAACACCATGGAATGATGTTTTAACATCAAAACATGGGCACACCAGTTTTGTCACAGATTATAATCTATTTGTTGAAGTAAAACCTTTACATAAATGTGCGAAACCTTAGGAATGAGTTGAGGTTAGCCAACAATATCACAAAATATGCTGCTTTGCCATTTTATTTAGGAAAATGAAGTCTCATAAATATGACCAGTCAAGTTTGATAAGTGATAACTATACAGGGGCCAATATTAGGGGAGGTCCCAGGAGAGCCAAGTTAACAAGAGTGGAGAGTACGGACGTTTCTGTTAACCAAAAAAAAATTTTGTTTGGAGAGGAAGTGAGGTGGGGAGCAGAGAGAGGGGAAAGTAAAAACCAATCAGGGACGGGGTTACAACTACCCCAGGGTGTTAGGGGAGAATAGGGTGAAACCGTTTGCCAGAAAAAACGGCCAACGGCTAAAAGCAGTTGGGGAATTTGGAGTCCTTTAAAGGCTTTAAATATTTTCACATAGGAACGGGGTTTTCTGAAATAGATATGGTTTCAGGATTAACGGACAATGAGGTAACCAACAGCAGCGCTTAATGACACGGTACGGTCCCATTACCTGTGGGCCTCGAATACGAGTCAAGGGTGGTTTTCAAGAGGTAATGACCTAAATACCGAAAAATTCTGCAAGATCTAAAACCATTTCAGATACATCTGAACACATTGAATACCAAGAGCAGGGTAAATGTTGAAAGATTACTTGTGGATTAAGTGCACGCAGAAATAGTGGTCTATGTATTCCATCAACAAAACTGAGTTCTGTATTCTTGTAATAGCTTGACAAGTTTGCCCTCCAAAATAATGTTTCACTTTTGACAATCTATAATTCAAGTGTAATTCAGCGATTCTGCCTCTCGGGAAAACCCACAATAATTGGCGAGCAGGAAGCGTTTGTTTTTTCTCCATCGCCACGGGAAAAAGTTAACAACATTTGGATAAAGAAATCAAACCATCTGCAAATTACTCATTTATTGTAGTGAATAGAAAGTTTTCAGATAATTACATAAAAATAAATTAATTATTTTGTTTGTTTATTACATATAGAACAATTAAGATATAAAGGTGCTGATATCATACAATTTATTTCATATAGGCACCCGGTAACCTTCACATCAGATACCTATGCAATTTTGGTTTTAAGATTATTTTTTCTCCTTTTTGTTTTCGTTCACGAAATCAACATGGAAAATTGTTATTCTTCAACTGTACATCTTTCGATAGAGAAAAATTGGGTTTCGCAGCAACGGTGAATACATACGTTTCCTTGAAAGTGCACAAAACTGTTTTGAAAAGCACATTGGATTTGTAAGAATCTTCATACCTGCAAGCGGCTGAGAAAATGAACGATGATTAAACTCCTATACAGTCTTAAATCAAGTTATGGCAATCGTTCAGGAAGAAGACGACCATGGTTGACATAAACTCTTTCAACCTAGTCCAAATGGAATTCAATAGTTGAAAATCGTGGAACTTACTAAAATCTTCAAACTATTGAGTTTCATTACCCTTCCCCCACTCAAACTTTGAATAATTAAGCAATGGCTCCCAAACCTATACGAAACTTAACGAACCTTCTAGTGGATTTAGATATGCTACTAAAGCTAAGACCATGAGACAGTGCAGAACATGAAATTATTGATAATAATTGAAAATTTGAATGAAGTTAAAGCAGAGCGCCGTTCAAACAACACCTTGAGATTCATGGAGGGTATTTTGTGCATTCATTTCGCCTAATTACAGTATATTTTCTCGTTTTTCGCTTTGGGTTACCGGGTGCGGGATAAAAAATTCGTATACAATTAGAGACCAACATTATTTTGAAATCATAATTCTCAAACTAGGTGAAGAGAAATTCGTACGGATTTTCAGTTAGGTTTCAAAAACAACCATGGAGACAGCTAATATCACATCTGAGCCTTACGCTAGGTTCGCACTATTCTTGAATATACATCATTACGGAATTTTATGGGTTAGAATGGAAAATCGATAATTCGTTGTCCACCAACAACTTTGGATCAACAGCCACCTGTATCTTTTTGAGGCGAACCTCCGCACAGTTCTGTGATTCACTTGTGTTTATGAAAAATATGTGAACCAAGGTTTGAACTTGAACAACTAAGTACAAAGGGTATCTATTTGCAACTCGGCGCCAGGTAGTTCCAGTGAAATGTCTGAACTTAATCACATCACATTAAACCATCATGTATCCGCGTATTCATTAATTCGCTCTCTTGTTGTTCAAATCTAAGAAACATTGTTCGAAGTCAGTTTTGCTTGTTCTGCTGGCAGTTTTGCCAACATTTTCAAGACGCCAGGGCTAGCAGAATGCACAACGTTAAAGCCACGCAGGAAACGAGGTACAACCATGTGAACTGGAATAGCGTTCCACTCAATTAAACACCACATCGACTCAAATTCAAGCCACAATCAAAATGGCATTGGACTGGATGATGACCAGCCACATTTTAGACATAAAATCAACATAATGATGGAGAAAAAATGATATATATTTTCCAAAGTGCTATACATTTTTCTTTGTTCAACAAGGACTAATGGAAATTAGGGGCCTTCTGATTAGGTGGGTAATCTCCGTGCACTATGCACCACAGTGAGCCATGTGTTCCATTCGTCAAAAGACAATTCAGAAGATTTTGCAATACAGGTTTACCAACAGAACGAATTTCCGAAGGTGGCCATATCAAATGACCTTTTTCCCAGGTATTTGTTGATGTTCTCGGAGCAACTTTTCCTCCAACCTTCCAATATGTGTAGAAAAACATGATAGATCAGTAGTTGGGCACCAACTGAGATTTTATGAGGTTACATGAGTGCTATCTGACACATAAAGTTGGTTGTACGTAGACACTTTTTTCAACGACATTGAACATGGAAAAGTGCAAGTGTTGAACAAGTTAGTGGATACTGATTTGATAAGAACATTGAGAAATCGTCCAGCTCAGTCATTTTTTGATGATTGATGTCCGGCTATAGCGTCGAAGTGAGTCTTCACTTTTTCCAAACTGGAGATAACTGCTTCCAAACTAGATTTGGATAGTTCCAACTTCACTTGCTTCCCCTCTTCGGAGGATGGAGCAGATTTGTTCTCGATCTGTGGAATAAAACCAATGGATGTAGGGAATGAATTTATATTATCAACACAGGTTCACGAAACGATTCATAGAATGTGTTTTGAGAAAAGATACTAACAGTGTGCTGAATTCAAAAATGCCAACCATTGCTTGGAGGACGTCCACAATGTCGAGTTACCTCACAGCTTCAACACAGCTTCAATGAGTGTGATATGAAAATTATAAACGAAAATAATCCAAAAGAAGCTACTTCACGAAAATAAGACGACCGCTAGCGAAAAACGGTTGAAGAAGGGGATTTACATGTTCTTTTTCTGTTCAAATTCCAAGTATCATTACGTTAGGGTCATTATAAACAAGTTTCTAAAGGTTCCATTTCAATTCAAACAGAAATTTCCTAGCTCCCTTTTAAATAATTTAAATAAGATTCAGTGAAATCAGAAAACCTAAGTTAGGTATTGAAAACTGAGGTGCAGTTTAAAAAATGTAATGCTCCCCTGATTAAAAAAAAACCTCAAAATGGGTTTTATGGATATTTTGTAAACCTGTGTGACTAGGACACATTTAGATCATCAGATATGCCTGTTTATAGCTTGGCAACATATGGTGAGCCTTGGTGGAGCGTATTCGGCAAATGCAATTGAGACACGCTTCAAGCAAATATTGATGGAACCAAGAGGGATCGTTCTGCATATCTCTGCGTTAGCACGCGGGAAGCTTGCTAGCAGTCTAGTATTGGCATTCCAGAGAGAGGAAAACAGGAAACTATTCCGCTGACAGGAGCTGATATTTGTTTCTGCATCAGCCAGAAGAATGAGCCATAGTCTTCCATTACTTCCTTCTGATCTCCTGGATCTCCCAACAGCATAATTGCCTTTTCTTCCACATCCCAGCTCCCACATCGTGATTTAACGTAAATCACCTGTTCCTGCTCATTTACCCTTGCGATCAACCACTCGTTTTTGAAGCCTAAAAGCAGGATAAAATTGTCTGCTTCATGCTCCTTCTTCCCTCCATAATTCACCAGCTTTCTATCAATAAACAAAGCATAATAGGTACCATGAACCAATGAGAGAAGTTTCAGGGAGCACACCTAGTCGTCCCCTGAGCTGCATGCAAATAATCACCAAAACACACTCTTATCCTATTATCCCCAAACGATTGTCCCCAACCCTTGTGACTGGACTGTGTGGAATTGTAGATACTTGATGAATACAGTAAGTGCTATAAAACGTGAGTTCACTAATTTGTCGGTGGAGCTAAGAGTGATTGTTTGAGACATTTACAGGACTGCAACAAACCTCGAAGGCAAGCAGAAATCGTTCTACGATTCGCAAGTTCAACCCTCAGTACTACAAAAAGGTGCATTGGCTCTGCAGATGTGAGGTAAGTAATAAACTTTCGTGCTTCCCTAGTCTTCTTTTCTGCAACAACAGGAATGAAGGGCAGGAGCAGCCCTGGTGAGGGGTGTGTTGTGGAAGGAAAGGTAACTATGCTAAGCGAGATCCAGACGATAATTTTCTTTAGTTGAGAAGCTAGAGAGGTTTATTTTGTGTCAGAAATTGGCTCAGTCTACTTATCTGTTTGAAGTGAGCAAAACCGGAAAGGATAGCTCCTTTTGAGCGACTCCGATGAGCCTGCAAATTATTGTGCAAGACATCAATTAATGTATAGTGAAAAATGTATGTTACCACAAGGTTGAGTACGCAGTGAGCTTGTTTCCCAGATTCAGGAGGCTTAACTTCGCAACTCAAGTTCAACAGACGGGGTGGTCCAACATAAGTACTGTCGCTCATATTGGAATTTGAAACACTGAAAATATAAATACGTACTTAGTTTAGTGTAGTTGGGTGTACTCTCTCGCACACACACGTTTTTTGCATAAAATCTCAATTTTTTGTCAAAAAAGTTCCCTCTAAAAAATAAAAACTAATTATACCATTGGAAATCTGAGGCTTTTGTGCATTTTTTAGGCTTACAGGCTCAAACGTATCATTAAAATCAAAAGAGACTAATGAGCCATTAAAAGTGTTTTTTTTTCAAAATTTACTTTTTAAGCTCACTTTTAACCTTTTAATTCCCTTTTAAAAAATCATTGTTGAAGACTGAGACGATGGAAAATTCAATGTTCTTTCCAACGGTATCCTTGGATTTGCAAATACTTCGAAAACGCCGGAGTTACGGCCGTTTTAGTGACGTAAGGCCGAAAACACCTCAACCTCAATTTCAACAGAAAACGCACGTTTTTCTGCAGTTAAACACCATTTCCTTAACTAAAAATATTTTTAATAACCAAAACAACTACACCGTTGGAAAGCCGACATTTTGGCGCACGTTTTACCAGGTCTGTACAGTTCTGCGTCAAGCATTAATGGGGTTGCTAGGCGAGATGAAAAACAGGCGATTTCCAGATTTTGACTTAACTACCATTTCGCGCGGCAATTGCACATCTTTGATGTAATTTAAAAAAAATGTTTTCTGATATCAAGTGATAGACAATTTATCGCATCAAAATATCACCAGAGGGAAAAAAATCTAAATCGCAAATAACTCGGAAACGAGACCTCTAAACGAAAATGGCTAAGACGCACTTTTGGTCGGAAATGAGTTGTAGAACACGTAGGAGTCGGATTGTGCATAACTCCTGGGACACCCTGTATAATCAGTGGTAACAACCAGAAACCACGAGGGGCATTCCAAAAGTAAGTTTTAGGAGATAATGATGCGTGAAGGGAGACCAGCGACATTGGCCTAGGTTTGTGTTTATCTTTCTGGTACCTAAGTAGGTAAGTTATTGGGTTCTGTTGTAAATTGTATTAGATTTCCATTAACATATTTTACCATTTTTAGGTTATTCAATTATATACGAGTATTGTGATGGATAAGTGTAGCCCCTCCTTCCATTTCTTAAAACTGCAACGTTCAGAGGATGCCCTTGAGGCTAAAAAGCTTCAAGTGTGTGCTCAGACGTTTCAAGAAACGGAAGGGTTAACTGTCCTTATCCATCGAAATATTGAGTTTAATGCCACATAATAATGGGGTAAATAACACATAACAAGTTTTCTACGTTTTAAGAACCCAAAGGTAGAAAACCCTTGGCGACGCCCTACTGTTTGATATTTCATTATCGACAAGAAGAGAAGGCAATCAACTCTCTTTGGATTTTTATTCGAGTCCTAAGGTATTATACGGAAGTATGTGTTTAATTGGTAACCTGGATGGTCGGTAAGTTCGAAAAATGTCCCAAACCAATCCTTCTGGAAATCTGTAGATTAATTTGACAAATAGATCGGAATCTGTGATAGAACTAGAGCGGTAAAAACTAGCGGCCTCCGTATAATACCCAGTTATAACAAATAATACCAGCTACGTGAGAAAAATTGCGCATGCTTCGGTTGTATGTACCCACCGTCGATTCAATTTTCCTAAAATGTTTACCTTATTTATACAGAATTCCTTCTGAAAGTTCTTATTGAACTAGCAATTAGATTCAGGAGAACTAGAATTGGAGATGGAACTAAACGTGACTTCCTTTTTGTTTAGTCCCTACCTGTAGCCTTGTACCCCTAGTTTTCTATGTGTTTACTAAAACTACAGCTGGGTACATTGTAGTTATTCAAAACTTTCAGGGTAATTGTAACTTGATAGGATTTGGCAGATAGAATCAAAGGTATGAAGTCTATCATTTTTCAAAGCGACCAAAAAATGATGTACCAATCTAACTTTACGAAGGTACAACTTGGCTGCCAATTCTTTTGCAAATGTTGGATTACTTACCTACAACTGTAGATTGATGATGTCCATAAAAAACAAAATTAGAACAGAAACAAGTTAGTAGACTCCTGTTATAATCACAAAACCTAATTAAGAAGATCTTTTACAACAAAAATATTTACTTCCTAAATGAAATGGACGGACAAATTGTTTATCATCTATGTTGTTATCAGTCTCTGAGTAATAAGGTGGTTGGTGGTGGTTGCGAGTCCCATCTTTCGCTCTTCTTCCAACTTACGGAATTCAGTATTTGCGAACAACAAAAATTCACCAATACATTTACACTTATCAAAATATTTATTATTTTGAATCAATAATTGAATCAATTGAATAATTCGAAAATAAAAGTTTCTTTTACCAACATCTAGCATCAATCGTTCCTCCATACTTCATCAACGTTAACCTACACTTCATTCATTCGAAAATCGTAGTTTCGAAAAAGGACCATTGTTGGCGGTGGGGGGTTCATCATCCATCTTGACTGGCATTTTCTCCCAGTTGGTCAAGTTGTTGATGTGGAAGCGATTAAAAGTGTGCGTGATCATTACTCCTCATCAGTAATTTGGTAACAATTTCTCTTTGAAAAAGCTGTCGAGTCACTCGAAAATACAATTCGTAATCGGTGTACACTAATTGTGCTCAAGAACTCCTCTTTCGATCATCTTTAACTTCATTTTCTAAGGTAAATAATGCACTCTTCCTTATTACATAAATAACTTCCACATCGGTGTTGCTTCGATTTTTTTTATTTTTAACTTCTTGTGTTTCAACGCCTGTCTGGATGTACACACACTGTCCGATGCATTAAATAGTATTAATATGTATTATATATTACAGCTTTTGTAATTTATGATAACATGATAAGGGGTTGAGGGATACCTACTACGGTCGTAACTGTTGCCTAATGTTTTTTGTTTCAAATCAGACTCTAATGATGCTTGAATCCTTAGCTTTAGAATGTGTGATTCCCATTGTAGCGTTTCAAATCGTTTTACTCAGGTACGACTATGGAGGTACATTTTAAAGTAGGTAGGCCCATTGGTAAAAAGCCTTTAAGGTATCTAGGCTGTACCCTCATTTTCTAAATCAACTACCTTGGCTTCTACCTAAAAAGTTGAAAGTAGTTTATCTAGCGTTCCTACCACAGTAAGTGTAGGGGTGTGTCTCATTTGTGAATCCGTCCTTGTCTGATAAGAAATCTACAAATCGCTACGGGTTTGTGTGGAATAGATTTGATGAATATTTCCCTGAAAATTTTGAATTATTGTTCAAATAGGATTCGAAACACCAAATAAATGGTAAAAATCCTCAATAAAACTGGTTTGCTGCTCTTCAAAAGCGCGTAATTGCTCCTTCGCCAGTAATAGGAAATAAGAACTTTGATAAATCAAAAAAATTCACACTAAAATGGTGTTAACGAGCGAGCAATATCGTCTCCTGAACTTCATTAAGTAATATCTACTATGGTTTGATCTAAAATCTATTCAATGCTAATTACTCTTTATTTCGTAGAATCTTTGCGACTTTTTCTACTCTGGTAATGACTATAATGCGGGTAGACACGCAAGAGAGCCGGAGCGTTAAAAACTATTTACATTCATCTTCTAAATTAGTCGAGTAAACATTTTACGTCTTCGTTTTTCAACTGCTCTGCTAATTACCAACCTGCCTTCCCGTTTTTGTGATCTTCACGACTGGCTTTTCAAAGAATCAAGTTAGCCGGCCGAGTATTTAAATTTTTTTCGTAATCGTCTTAAGAACTCGTTGGGTTACCTTCTTAGACATCATATTTTTATACCCGAGTCCAGTATTTCATATTTCGTAAAGTTCGCGGATTCGCCAATGAATTGATGACTGTCCTATGCTCCAACAAAATTGTTTACAGGACGTTTACTGTTGGATGCATACAAAAATGGGAGTTCTAGACATCCAGAACACAATCAAAGCTCAATATTTTATAAAATTGATGCGAATTTTCTTACATGTTACTGATTAAACATTGATTTTTGGACCCAATATTGAGTGAAAACTATAAAGCCAAATACAGAATTGTTGTTTGTTTTGTTTGCGCACAATGTACCACCCGTCAATAATTTTTATTAAGAATAGGAAAAGGGAATGAAATAAATTACTGAAGAATTAGTTAAATGGTAAATGCATTATCAATAATTTTACAATGATTCTTTTAATAAGTTGGCCATAGCTCATGGCTCATGGCTTCATCGTTACCATCCATGATTGTACAGATCACTGCTCTGTATGTAATTGTTGTTTTCCAGGAAACGACTCAAAGGTGCAACGATATATATACTATCTGAAAGCCAAGCAGCACTAAAGGCTATTTCTGCCTTCTCGGTAACTTCACAGCTGACTTGGAGTTGCCTAAACTCCCTCAAGGCTGCGGCCCGGGGCAACAAACTGATGCTACTATGGGTGTCGGGTCATGAGGGAATAGAGGGCAACGAGGAAGCTGATCGCCTTGCCAAAAAGGGATCAGAGTCCAATCCAATTGGACCTGAACCCCAACTAGGGGTTACCAAGAGTTATATAACTCAACAGGTTCAGAAATGGGAGGACAAAACACGCACAGAATATTGGCACAACACTCCTAAGCAGAGGCAAGCCAAGCGGTTCCTCTCTATTTCAAGGAAACGTGCAAAAGCCCTTCTATCATTGAGGCGCAAAGACCTTCGTAAACTAGTGGGTCTTCTGACTGGCCACTGCCCCCCAAAGTACCACCTAAACAAAATGGGTAAGGCCAGGACAATAGAATGCCGGCTCTGCTGCGAAGAGGCGGAAACAGCAGAACACATCCTCTGTAAATGTCCTGCTGTTGCATCAACTAGATTCCGGCATTTCGGGAAGGGTGCCCTAACACCCTCTGATATTGCCTTGGAAACGCCTGAAAACCTCCTACACTTTGTGAACGACGAGGTTATTAATAAGGTTTTGAATTAAAAATGGGGACAGCGTCACAATAGATCCTAGCGGTCTCAGTGACCAGGGGCTCCTCCCATCCCTTATTAGGAAAAAAAAAATGTAGTTGTTGTAAGGATTTTGAATATTACTATTCAAGTCTAAGAACATTGAATTCAAAGAAGTATATTTAGCCAACTCGCACAACCAGTTGATAAAGTAGTAATGTTTAATGTTGAACGATTGAACCTGTTCAGCGCTTGTCACTTGAGCCTGGAAGAAAATTTTTGAATGAGGTTGTCTCCAATTTACTTTGAAAGCGAGTCGAACTATGTAGTCGAGGCTTGATATTCTTTTGTGAAGCTCAAAGTGATCCGTGACAGGGAGGAAGGCACTGTCATCTGACCCAATACCGGCTGCGTGGATAGTTGCAACACCCTCGTACCGACTTTATTCCTCGCTTCTTGCGGTGCCGGTAGTTGCAAAACCCCCTCAACTCGTACCAGTTTATCTACCTACCTTGACCCTCCTTGGTCGCTTACCTTACACCAGCTCAGCTGGACATGTGCAATCACTCTCGCGACGATGGTATTTTGTTAATTGGTTTCTTGGAGAAAGCACGATGGTCAACAGACCGGCTTATTGTTAGGCATTACCGCATGCTTCATCTTTCAGGATATGATGAAGTCGAAGTAAACCCCTATTGCACCTTACTCTACGTAACTACGAGTATCATTACAAAACTAATTAATGGAGAAACACTTAAGGCATACATAGGCTTAGTGTTATGAAAGTCAAATATTTACCCGCATTACAAACTGTCCGTTTGTTTTCGTTATCTATTAGTGTCACTATCGATCTCCCGTTCCCGTGGCCGTCAGACTGTTTCTTTACTCAACTAAAACTCCGACTTTTAAATTGAAATAACTTCAAAATTTGGTTGAGTGTTTGGTCACTACACATGCCATAACTCACTTAATATTAAGAATAAAACCAAATCTGAGTGCACCATTGGAAAGAGCGTTGAATTTCCTATCTTCTTAGTTTCAAACAATAATTTTTTGAAAGGAACTCGAGGGTAAAAAATGATCCCGAAAAGTTAATTTTGTCAAATCTGGAAAATTACCTTTTCCTCGAAAAGCCCATTAGTCTCCGTAGTTCTAGTGATAAGATACGGCCGGCACTCTTGAAAAAAAAGCGCCAACGCTGCAGATGTTTTGAGAACATTGAGTTTGAATGCGAAAAAAACGTGTTTTTAGGTATATTTGATGCTTTTTCCCGAAAAAAAGACCTGGATGAATAGGAGAATTCGGAGGCAGATTTCCTTTTTTCCCCTGAATCGAATTATGACATGCCCACACCTCCTCAGCAACGAATTAAATAAGTTTTCAGTCTTGTAACTATTTAATCTATTGCAGGGTGTTGGGAATGTCAAGTCAATGGAATTATGAACTTCCGCTTTGGAAACTTAATTTTGAACAAGCCTCACGAAACTCAGTAATCGTATTGTTGTGTGAACTGTTCAGAACAAAGAAATTGAGTGGAGGGTCCATTTGGTTGACCGAATTTTCGATTGAGGGAATCACATTCGGCAGAATTACTGTGATCTTCGACAAGTTATGGACTCCATCCACAGATGAGCGATTCTTTGTATTCACGAGAATGGGGGTCAATTTCAACAGTTCACATAATAATATTATTATTGATCTTCGTAAGGCCACCGTTCATGTTGGCTTGACATTCCCTACACCCCGGTATAATGAATCGGATCGTAATAAGATTGAAAACTTATTCAAGTCGTTGCTGGGGATGTCTGGGCTTGTCAATTTTCGATTAAATAAGTAAATATGATTCCTAATTCTTTTAGTCACACAGGTCGTACTTTCTTTTCCGAATTCCTCTTTGCGAATCCAACCTTAATTTTCTCAAAAACTTTCTCTCTAAAAATAAAAATCTTGGGAAACCGTTGGAAAGCTGCGGGTTTGGCGTATTGTTTAAGAGTACAGGCCATGACTTATGGGGAAAGAGTACAGGCAGAACTGTGGGGAATGAGCAAAAAGAAAGATAATTTTCCTGATTTGACAATATTATATTTTCGGCCTCATTTTTCACCCTTAAGTGAGTGCCTCTTGAATAATTATTGTTTTAGGAATTATTAGGATTGTTGAAGAAATACATTTTAACGGTCTTTCAAAGGTGTACTCGGATTTGGTTTAACTTCTCATTTTAATAGAGGTGTGGCCTTTATAGTGACCAAAAATCAATAACATGAAAAAAAAATGGTAAGTGAAAAAATTCGGATTTTTAGTTGAATAATACATTTTTATTTTCTAACAGGCACTTTTTTCTCAAATTAGTTGTAAAATACGTGGATAAGGTTCGATGAATATAACGTGAGATACCACCCCGTACGTATGTTATATTGTGTAGTGTCACTACGTATGGTACCTTCAACCTACTTAATCAAAAAATTGCTGTTACACTAAGAATCGTCTATATTACAACCTTTGAATATTCACTCTTTGTATCTAAGGGATGGAGATTTGTACTGTTTTCCACCGTCTATAAACGTAGATATCTCATGATGTATGGACCTGCCAAAATTGAAATGGAAGAAATTGTTCAGGAAATCACTACTAAATCATAACCCATGTGTCACACGTTTAATTCCCATTACGATACTAGTACTGAGTCGGAGCTCACAAACGAAAAATATTTAATGATACCTCATGATTAAGTTGATACAGTTTTATTCACAATCGGTTTACGGTAGTGGAAAGCAGTAATTCGACCACCACCGTTCAGCGGAATAAAAGTTGATTCGTTTTAGGAACTATAAAAAGCGTATAATCCCTGAAAATGCAAACAAAATCAGCAGAAGACGTATTGCATCTGCGAAGCGGCTAATATTCATCACAATATAACGGAATTTCAGAACCCGAGCGATCCCAAATTATTCTTGAAAATTTCTAGATGCGCATTCATGTTCAAGTCATGCCTGTTCCATGAATTCACAATCTGCAGGGGTCCAAAAAGAGTCGCGCTCAATCGAAGAAATTATTGAAATTGACGAAATTATTCGTTTTACAATAGCGACTCGTGGGCAGGCACAGATGTTAGATTTGGACCGACTGGAATGGAACTTCTTGGAGGTATCATTTAGAGCCCCATCCGTTTTATCGGCTGGTCATTAGGAATGTTACGAGTGTTCTATGAGTCTGACGTTAGCGATGAGGCCCCGTTGAATGACATTCTCGGGAAATCATCCTCAGTCTTCATTTCGAAAAATGTCGTCAAAACCCAATCATAATTAGAATATTAAGTATATGGACGCAGACAAACACGTAACCTTTCTTCAGGAACCCCAAAACCTCAAAATGCGAGTGGTAATGTTAATTTAGGAAGATAAACTTTTTTTTCGTCAGTAGAAGTGATTACGAGTTTCATGTAACCTTGGCTGGCTCGGGAGCATTGCTCCAAATCGTTATTCTTCTACACATGATAGAGTACTATCGTAGCTTAACCTCGTTCAATTTACCTGGTACATGATGTTTCCATTTGTTAGAAATTATAGAAATGGAGTATAATTAACAAATTATCTCCTTCCCAATGAATGTGACATGAATAATCTGTCACACACACGTCAAGTGGGAATCTAGAATCACGACAATGTTGAAATTGCTTCCCGTATTTTTCCGCCGATTCATCTACTATCGACGTTAAAATCCGTCTCAGGGTCGACGGATAATAAATGCGGGCAACCTGCATTATCAATTCGGAAGGAGTCCATTGTTTCCTTTGCGCTGGGAGGGTCCCGCTAATGTCCCCGTCTACTGACCGACGGTTTCGTGTTACGTCATGCTTGCAACTTTCCAAACACCTTAAAGCAGAACTGTTTTCGATGTTATATGATTGGTTTGAAAAACATTGATCTGACACGAGACTTGATATGACACCTAAACGTGTTATGACAATTAGGCATGAATTTCAACTCCTTAAAAAATCAGTACATTTAATTAAGAGTGCATCTAAAAATGTCCTCAAATTAGGGGAGCTATGTTGCAACTCTCCGTCAATTAACAGGTTTCCATAATGTTTTTAAATATTTATTTATTTACAAATCGGGCTAGTGCTCAACTACAAAATGAAATGAGATATCGCTTCTATCGAGTAAATAAATTATAAATTAATAGTATAAAGAAACAAGTGGGTGTGGCACATAGCTTCCTCGTATCCATAACATGACTGCATAGATCATTGAAAATTATTATTGACTAAAGAACTTCGTTCAATCAGGCGAAGTAAATATTGAATTAGGGTAAATTTATTGTTATGCAGGAGCATAACTTGAGAAAATAAAGGTAGGCATGGTCAACTATTGAACAAACTATAAAATATACCTAATAATAAAAATTGACATTGACGCTGAATGGATAGATGACTGAAGGGATAAATTATTATTATGACATTTCTAAAAATAAAATATAAGCATCGTTCAATGACGGATCAAATAATGTTGGGTTGACTGATGCGTCGTTGCAAAGTACCCAACTGCCGTCATCCCTCCGCACAGTGGCTGTATATATCTTGCGCATGCGCAGAGGCTACTATTGATTTGGGGGTCATGAAACTCATAGGGGACCATCTACACATCAAACCGAACAATCCCTTTCATCGAAATTGGTCAAATTTCATCGAAATTGGTCAAGAACTCCCGGAGTTATGCGCGTAACAAGGATTTCACGTTTGCGCATGCGCAGAGGCTACTATTGATCCGGGGGTCATGAAACCTATAGGGGACCATCTACACCCCAACCCGCACAATCCCTGAAAATTTCATCAAAATCGGACTATAACTTCGTGTAGTTTTGCCCGTAACAAGGATTTGCTGACAGACAGACAGACACAGAACCAAAATTTTTCAGAAAGGTCTAAAACCCAAAATGCGAGTGGAATTTTTGATTTTGGAGACAAAAAAAATTTCACATTCCGAAAGTGAAAACAGTGCTTCCGCTACCTTGGTAAACTCGGAAGCAAAATAGAAAAATTAAGGTCACATTAAATAAGTAAAATTATAAAGTTCTTTACTAAAAAGTAGAGAAGAAAAATCAAAAAGCTAAGTTCACAATCGATTGTTCGATTTTCAAACTGAATGATTTTGGATGCCGGTCGCGGAAGAAGAAGAATTTCAGGATTCTGGTGGAGTAATGTGTTCGCCGTACGAGGAATTCGGTTGAGCGGCTGGGTATAGATGTGGTTAGTTCTGGGGAAATTTACGTGGAAAGTAGGTAGATTCCTGGTGTGAAACATAGGCATATAGAGCCAGATTTCAGACAAAAGATCAGCAAATGAATTCGACCATTTAACAGATTGTACAGAAAGGTCATGTCAATTACTCTGAAACGTGTTTAAGGACTGACTAGACCACATTGAATCTCGATGGGCCTCTGAGCTCAAGGTGTCCGCAATAAACGCTTAATGTACCTTATGAAACTCTGAATCCTCTTCAGGTGACCCTTGCAGGTAGTGAGGTGACCATACAAAGAGCCATATCCATTATTGATCTCAATTAGCTGGAACAGAGGGTTTGTTAGGCTGGAATAACTTGAACTCTTTAGGGTTCTTCTTGAGGTAACTTAAGGTCCGCATCACACTGCAGAATACGGAGTCAATGGCTCGTGTGCATAAAATCGAAGTAGATGCTTTGAAGTAAAAGGTAAAAGTAAATGCTTTACCTCTTACTCCGTATCGAAGCATTGCCTCCAAATCGTATGCAAAAAACGAAGGATCTGCTACGAAGCAGGTGCTATGGGTACCTAGTAAGATATCCAGCAGTTGTTGGATCTTTATAAGGGACCATCAACCACGGGGCAAGGCTTCATCCGCTAAAAGCACAGCGTTTTCGGTACCCCGCATGAATCTGTATACCGAACTGTTTCTCCAAATGCGAGAGTCGTGAACAGAACCAGGCCAACGTATGTCAATACTTGTGAATCGCTCAGCTCCATCACATGTTGCTTGCACATTAATGCTGGCCACTCCCTTTCTGTTCACATATTCGTCTCCATGAACTTTAGGCTTGGTTATTTTGATGTGCGTGCAATCGAGGGCACCGATAGCAAAAGGAAACGATTTCGACAGTTGCCATACCTGTTGACTTTCTTCGATTCCTTCTTGATTCCTCGGAAACTTAATCCATACATCGGCCTTTTCAATTATCTTCTTTGCGACGAATTCCACTGTGCGCGAAACTGTGCTCTGGTGCACCCCAAGGTCTTCCCCCACTCCAACCTGGAATCCTGGATCAGCCAGGTACCTTAAAAAAGTTTTCATTTTTTGTTCGGGCGAAAGTGCCCCACCTCTCGTTTCCACCTGTTGTGATCCCAAAAAGTGATCGCTGATCCATTTAACGTTGTCTTCGTTAAAACGATATAACTTTTAAATTCACTGACCCTGCACGACCTTTGTAAACTTTCGCACTACGCACTGACATACAAGCGGCCATCCTGGACGGCTTCCAGTTGTTGACTAAGGACCGTATTCTGCTCCGGACCAGACTACGATTTATCGTAGCATCTACTACAGCTCACCTTCACCGACTCCTTTCTATGCATACAATTTGAAGTCGATGCTACAGTACCTGCTTCACTTACTTCACCGTGGAGTAAAAGGTTGTAGCAAGTGCTATAGTATTTACTTTTTATGCATAGAAATCGGAGCATCTACTACAGAAAGTGAAGTAAAAGCATCTGCTTCGACTTTATGCGTACTAGCCAATGTGAACGGTGAACGTGAGGTCAGTTAACAATACACCTGGATCCTTTGCAGGTGTTCATCGGCTTAGATTGTGATCACCAGTGGGATAGGGATGAGATATGACTTGATGTGAACGGTGATAGAATACATAACATTAGTAAGCATTCAGAATAAAGTGATTTCTCTTGCATCACTCAACCAGACCATTGGTCTTATCCTGAAGAATATTGCAGTAGGTAGCAGTGCCAATCAGGTTTGAAACTTTTAGGTTGCCAACGTAGAGGATAAAGGGAACTTCTGAAAAGAAAAAAAAACGGCTGAGGGAGAGTTTATGTTAAGGAGGAAAGAAACGGCTTCAAGTGCGAGCCCTAGAGAACCCCTGAATTTTCTGGAAAGGGTTAGGGGAGAACGCCAGCAATCCTCACTACTGTGATTCGTTCTTCCAAATAACTTTCGAACCAATCAAGATGAGTCCCGGAAAATCCGATTGCCTCCGGTACCGCCAAAAGGTGCTTCTATTAGAGCTTGTCAAAGCTTCCTTGATTCCTTTGAGAAATTAGTAGAGATCAAGTCCACTTGGCATTTCTGCTCCTCTATTTCTTTACTGGAAGCTCTTCTGCGCATACCACTTACTCAGAATGTGAATATTAATATATCTACATTAATATTCACAAAAAAGCAATTGTGTGAATCTATTCATATTTGCGGTTATAAATATGCTAATTCTGAGCGTGGGTAGACATTCTTATCTAATATCTCATTTTCTATCTCCTTTTTTTCTTACGTTTATATAAACAGTTTTGGATTCTGATGCACCACTATACTTAGATGTCAGCTCTTGTTTCTTACAATGAGATTAGTCTTGTGTAAGTACGCTTCCTAATTTCCTCTCGGTACGTGTCTACGCATATAATACGCTGATTGTTTAGATAGTTAGCCTAGATTACGTGAAAGTTATAGGCCGCTGATCTGCAAAGGAGGGCTACTTAATGCAGAAATAATGAACCTCTCAGTAATAATAGTCTGCATTTCAAAGACCCTGCAAATATTTCTTTCGCGCGGAGCATATTCCGAGGACAACCGATGGACCTCTACTGCACCTATTAGGTTTCAACCATGAACTCAAGTTACACATTTTTTTTTTAATCCAGAATCTGATATTCAGCATTGTTTTCACTTTCTCAACTACCTGACAAGTCAAAGAAACGTTATGCTTTTGAACTTGTCAAACGAACCTGGGAAATTGTCTGTTCGCAAGTTTGGACTGATAAGAAATGATTGATTTTCGTTTTTCACATTGAACAGCAGACAGGATGTTTACATCTTTATTAGATCGGAAGGTGTATTTGATCCTAATCCCAAATTTCGCTTTCGTACTTTGTATTTTATAAAATAGTGCAAGACGAAACCATTGTTCTGAGTATGGAGAATGGTTCATCAGTGCACATCAAAATTTCCATGCAAAAGTTGCATGAAACTTTTTTTTTTAAATAATCATTCGATTGCAAAGATTAGCAAAAGATATCAAAAGAAATGATGACAGTCAACAAAATTAGTAGGGGACCCCTATCTAAAATACCAAAATGTTGCCTAAGAAGGTCATTATTTGCTTACACTAAAAAAACAATTAACGATCTATTAAAGTATGTCTTATAGATTAATATTCCTCATAATTGGTCTGAAAAAGTCCTTACCTATCTGCCTACGGAGGTTTGTGTAATAATCATAAAATACGAAGTTTCATAGGTCAGCTGCGTGAGTCCAGCGGCAAATTCTGGTTCACTAAAGATACTCACTAGAGAAGTTTTATTCGAAGCCTGTAGGTATTTGTTGTATTTATCGTTTTATTGCCACACACATAGTTACACACCTAAAGTTTTTTTGACATGGATATGTCTTTTGGTTGGGGGTCAAGGAAATTTTTTCCACACAAAATGCAACACTCAGGCACTTTAAATGATTAATTCAAAAAGTGAAGGCTTGGTAGAAATCAATGAGGTTAATTTTTTTATAACGCGAACCGTTGTTTCTTTATTTATTTGCGCGACAATCAATAGTATTGTCACGCGCAACAATGCGTGATCCGCGTTTAATTAAAACAAGACATCTCATATTTTTCTCACCCTGAACCATTATTGAAAATTGCTAACGCTACCGCTAATATTTCCAAATGTTGACAATTTTTGGTTTATTATTCAATGATAAACCATTGTAATCGCTCTTGCAAAAACAAATTCTAACCCCCCCCCCCTCCCCCCTGAAAATTTCATGGTTTACGTTTCAAAGGGTGTAGAATCCGAATCTGCAATAAAAAAATTTCCGTCCGTCCGCCGTACGCCGTACGCACGTTTTCTCCTAAACGGCTGGAGCAAAAAATCTGAAATTTTCTGGAAAAATCCATGTTAGTCCGACAACGCCCCGATTCTTTAGCCAGCTATCTCACTTAATTTAAAGTGCCCTTTAAGGGTTGTCAAAGTTATGTAAAATCCCTAAAAACCTCAAAAAAAGTCAAGGCGGCCTAAATTTGGACTTTTTTTGAAGAACTTTCCATGATGAATCGAATGAGCCCCTGGTCCAGCAAAAATGTATGGCCCGATTTATGGTGCCAACATTTGCATTACATTCATTTCATCGCTAGTGCGATCAAAACAAACACAACAGCGTTTTTTTTTTTTCATGTTTTTGATCATGTAGTGATCTGAACTCAAACATTTTCTGATATGCATGCTTTTACAAATTTAAAATTTTCAAATAGAATATTTTTCCATTGTCATCGCTCTTGAAAAAAACGCTGCGATTCTTTCACTGAATTTCATTCACATGATTTGAATTTCTACTAAGCACAGTGTGCGTTTTTCACAGGTGATAGAGCGATTATTGAATTTCAGCCCTTCAATCAGTTCTCAACCCCAATACCCATTTCGATTGATCAGTTGATCATATTTGTGTGCCTCCTGAAATTCAATAATCGCTCTATCACCTGTGAAACACGCACACTCCAAAGCTTAGTAGAAATTCAAATCGTGAATGCAAGCCAAATGAATGAAATTGAATAATAAACCCCAGTGAAAGAATTTGCTGCGTTTTTCATTAATGTTCAGTGCCAATACATTTTTCACAAAATATCTTGTGTGTATCTTATTTATTTCATCATTCTAATTTTCTAATTACGCCTCCAACAATGGACATAACCACGATCCATATCCCCCCAAGAAAAATTTGTTCAAAACTGTAACTAGGTAATTTCTTCAGTGGTTAATTTTTCGCGGATTCAGTCTTGGAATGCCTTGTAACAGATTTTTATTCAGTTATTTCCCCCACATTTCCCTGGATCAATTCTAAGCACCCTAAAAACTCTTAACGTCCTAAAAACGACCAATCTTCATATCACCTTCAATATCTGGGTCAATGATAATTTACCTTACTTTCAAATTTTTGTTGGTTCAATTAATTTTTTTGTCGCCTTTAATGAAGACAATCTGGGAGCAAACAATCTTGCCGTTCCCATTTCTACCTACTCTCTACTCCATCGTACATATCTATCTTAACAGCCAATTGTTGTGGTCTGTTTGTTCACTTAGTTGCGTCTTTTTCTGTCAATTGGTCTCTAGACAGAGGTATTCGCGTTCGTTTGCGATTAGTTTACCTTATCATTCCCCATTCTCTCGACGGTTCAACGATTTGATCTTCGGCATCTACACGCTCCCGCCGTCTGTTGATAAATCTTCGTTTTTATGTAACAACAATTGGAAACTCCTCTACAACGTCACCGAAAGACAGATAAATCGGAATCACTGGGGAGATAGTCAGCATAATTTGATAAAGAGAACTTTGAACTGTTTACGAAAATAAAAAGTGTTTTTTTGTGTAATATCTGTCGAATTATGCATGGACGATTGTGTTGGCGCGCCGCGTTCCCATCGATTCAGTTGTTTCGTTTATTCACACAATCGGATATATGTGTGAACTGGGATTTATATGAAATTAACGATCCATTTTTGATTTATGCGTGCCTTTTGTTGATGTACCTTCCTTGGAAAACAACGTTTCCCACTGAAAAACAATGAGAAAATTGATGGGGGATTGATGGAGCGCATTTGCAAAAGCTACCAGTGAGTAGGGAGCAATCTTTGGAGATCATTTACAGATTTAACCGTTAGATCCGAGAAAAAAGTTGCAGCCATCCAGCATAATCGGGATAGTTTTCCCACATTATCATATTATTTGTGTGATAAATTGTGTTGACGTTTGAGCAGTTTAGGAAAAACGCTGCAAATTCTTTCACTGGGGTTTATTATTCTATTTCATTCATTTGGCTTGCATTCATGATTTGAATTTCTCTACTAAGCTTTGGAAGGTGCGTGTTTCACAGGTGATAGGGCGATTATTGAATTTCAGGAGGCACACAAATATGATCAACTGATCAATCCAAATAGGTATTTTGTTTGAGAACAGATTCACGTGCTCTATGCATATCACCTGAAATAAATTAGAAATATTCCGGAGGCCAAATACATCAAATGTGATTATACATTTGAAATAAACACATTTTGTAGATCTTCACAATTTCTAGTTCATTTTAATCAATTAAGAAAGTATACTTTTTTGCGCACTCTTTTTAAAATTTCCCAGTTCACGTTTGATCAACTTTTCCCTGGTATTATTCTGCTTTAAAAAAATGTAAGTTTGGCGATTTCCAGCTATAGTTTTCCCATTTTTAAGACAATTCCTTGAGATGTGACCAATTTAAAATGCTATGGCAGTTCTATTCAACGAACTCATCCTTTCTCTTGAAATGCTTGACTTTTGGTGGGTAGACGAAAGCTTTTGTCTCAATCCTGTCAGGGTTTTTTGTTGTCTAGAATGACATTTGCGACCACACACGCACACGTGTATAAATATACCGAGAGAGAAAGAGAGATTGATTGATTGGTTTATCTTTTTATTTAAACAACCAGGGTGAGATTAGGGCCTAGTGGCCCTCTCTTTCATCTCCTCTGGCATACAATTCAATTTACACTCGGTACAATCGTAAAATACATAATAATACAATAATATGAAATTAATATAACACAGCTGATGTTCTATAAATTAATTCTCACTTCTCACATTTCTTAATTTAATTTCTTTTCTTCTTTTAATAGACATAATAACTATTTCTACTTTGTTTCCTAATTATGCTAAATAAAACGTTGAATACATGATTTCACTAATTACAAAGCACAATAATGTTTTCTTAAAATCGCTTTTAAATTCTCGCACTGATTACTCAAATCGTATTCATTGATGTTTTCATTATATGTCCTTATGACTTGAACTATAAACGATTTAACAAAGAAGGTCGTTCTATGGATTGGGAATTGCATCATATTATCAGTTTGCCTGGTATTTCTTCCACGGACTACACCCATGAATTTGAATTGCTCATACAAGTAACACGGTGTTTGAAATTTTAAAATTTAAAATGTCATCATTGCTGTGCTTTTTTTCAACAAACTTCAGTATTCCTAATTTTTTTAAACGGGGTGTCACATGCTCATCTTGTGAGAGGGAGACATATAAATCCAGAAATCATTGTAGAATAACTCAAAACGGGTTTCAATAGGAAAAAGTTTTCTCAAATGTTTATTTTAAATATTTCAGAGCCTTTGAAATACTTTCATTTTTGAACAAATTCGCCAAAATTAATTGCTTGTAAGGTAGGTTCGTTTGATAATTCTGAATATTATGAAATTATACGCAAACCGTCTTGGTAATAGGAGACGGTTCGTGGTACGCAAAATGTGATTGTCTAATGACAAATTCCTTCCGCTCCGGATTTAATTCATTGCTTTGTGATACAAGGTCGTTTCGACGATTCTGTTTTCTTTAAAGAGATCGTAAACGGTATGTCGTAACCCCGAATGGTTTCGTGCAGTCCATTAAAATCGAACCCTTTAAAAATGCGGTAATTTTCTTCTGAAAGTGATGCCGACAGTTCGAGACTATCTCCAGTTTTTAACAATTTTTTTTTTTTTTTTTTAATGGAGCGTTTATTTGTTAATATATCAACTAGTTACAACTGAGGTAATATACAGGCAACTATCTAGATATTTACTTCACATAAATTCCGCAATATTTATACGAGTGTTGGTCCATTGACAATACACCATACTTCAGCTTCACATCAGCATGCAAGGTCCAATGGCTTGGTCCTTTTCAGGCGTCGGTTTACTTGGGAGTTGTCGAGAAGCCTAATGGCTTCTGGGTTGGTATGAGCAAGAAGCCTCTTTTCGTAGTTCCTTGCGTATCTTTTAATGACATCGGTGACTCTTTCGATTTTGAGGTCCTTGTGGAGGTCATCATTTCGAATGTACCATGGAGCATTCACAATACTCCTTAGTACCTTATTTTGGGATGTTTGAACCATTTTCAAGTTACTTTTAGCTGTGCATCCCCATAACTGGATACCGTAGGTCCAGATAGGCATATTCTGGCAGTAGCAGACACGGTTGAAGAATCAACAGAAAAATTGCAAGAAGCTACTGATGCCATTGGAGAGTTGACTCGAAAATGGCGCCTCAAACTAAACGAAACTAAGTCTACTCATGTGAACTTCACGAATAAAAAAATTTAACAAATTCGTGTGAATTTTCTTCTTTAACGGGAGAAAGAAAACGATATGCCTGGCATCAGGTTGTTTTTTGTTTTCAAAGTTTTATTCTTATTTATTATTTGATTTATTCATCGATCTTGGGACGAAAGCAGGAATGTTTTCTGAGATTTTAAAATGAAATCGTCAATTACAAAGATTTAACAAACTAAAATTTGCATCAACAAAATAAGATAATACTCAAATGTTATTTTGCTTTTGATTTCGGTCAATGTATATTGGAGTCACTGTTTCCTTAATGATCCCAAACATCACGGAACCGCCGTGCCACTGAATTGTAGGATGAATATTTCTCTCCCGTCACCTCGGCGGCTTCTCACTCTTCTCCGTTTGACCTCAATATCTACCGCCCAGCCACTCTCCCAGCCACATCTTGTATTTTACAAGTATATATCTCTCCTTATCACCATTGTTGACTGTTGAACCTCTCAAATTTCTCACGTCCTCTTAAATGGAATCATAGTGACAATAATGAAATAAATACGACTATTTTATTATGAACAATCACTCATTGATGTTATTCTTCTTGCTCATCATGCTACGAGGAATAAATTACTTCTGACATTCCAAGACCAATACTGGAGTGTTTATTGCTCTGTGATTAATTGGAGCTTATCTTATGATTATTATCATCTCTCTTTTAGCAAATTTTCTCGCAAAATGAAGCTGTTAAGATGACTACGAAGTTTTCGGAATGGGAGCGAGAACTCCCAGAAGTGTGTTTCACACATCATAGGACTTAATTCTGAATTTTAGAGTTTTGTCGTACGCACATATAACTATACCCATTTATGTAGTTATTGTTGATTTAAAACGGTCTATACAGTATATATTTCGGCCCACCTATGCAAAGATAATTACTACTAGGCCACAAATGAAGAAATTCAGGAAAACTGACCTAAGTTACGTTAGGCGTTTGCTTCTATCAAAACTGTAGAATTTGGCTCTTTAGTAAGTTTTCCTTATTTTTGGCTCAATTTTCTTTGCATACTGCGCCGAAATACATATGTATAGGTCGTATTTCCAGGCGATATCTGCCGTAATGAAATAGCTTCAATTCTGGTTCTGACGTTGGAAATCTCTCTTGGCAAAACCACAGGTCAAGTTTGTAGGTCAGCCCGATCGATTTGTGGTGTCAAAATTTACACTTCAGAGGTCTGAAAAATGACTAAAAATGGAGTTTTTCATAATAAGGGCCCCTGGTTATCTTTTTCAAGTTCGAATGCGAGTAGATAAAAATCCTCGTTCTTCCGCCAAAATAGTGCATTCCAAAACAAATGAGTTTGTTGGAAAGGAGATTTTGAGCAGAGAAAATGGGTTGAATCTCAACGAATATAAAAAATAAACCCGAAAAGGCAAAAAATGTCTAAAAATCCTTGACTTGATATAATGTTTATGAACAAAATAATTCTAAAAAAGTTCATCTACTGAGAACCAAACGTTGCAAATTCTTTCACTGGGGTTTATTATTCAATTTCATTAATTTGGCTTGCATTCATGATTTGAAGTTCTACTAAGCTTTGGAGCGTGTGTGCGTGTTTCACAGGTGATAGAGGAGGCACACAAATATGATCAACTGATCAATCCAAATACGAGTAGGTATTTTGGTTGAGAACCGATTTACGTGGTCAATGCAGTGCACATCTCCTGTAATTCAATAATCGCTCTATCACCTGTGAAACACGCACACTCCAAAGCTTAGTAGAAATTCAAATTATGAATGCAAGCCAAATGAATGAAATTGAATAATAAACCGCAGTGAAAGAATTCGCAGCGTTTCATGCATATCAGAATGCTTTAACCTGTGTATCGGCTATAAACCCTTGAATAATAAACCCTTCTAAGAATTTGCAGCGTTTTTTCAAGGTTAGCGATTAAAATGGAAAAATATTCTATTTGAAAATTTTAAATTTCGTAAGACGGAGCATGCATATCAGAATGCTTCAACCCGTGTATCGGCTATAAACCCTTTTAGTGTTGTTGTTGTTTTTGTTTTGATCGCAATAACCTAGTGATGTAGTAAATGTGGATGCAAATGTTGGCAGCATAAGATCATTCCATACATCGGGAATGGTTTGAGCTACGGACCTGGGGAGGAGCTCATTCGATTCCTCATGGAAAGTCCTTCAAAAAAAGTCCCTATTTACGCCGCCTTGGTTTTTTTTGGAGGTTTTTAGGGATTTTACAAAACTTTGACAACCCTTAAAACTAACCCCCCCTTAACTTTAAATTAAGTGAGAGAGCTGGCTAAAGAATTGGGGCGTTGTCGGACCAGCACGGATTTTTCCTGAAAATTTCAGATTTTTTGCTCTAGCCGTCCAGGAGAAAACGTGCGTACGGCGTACGACGGACGGACGGAAATATTTTTATTGGAGATTTGGATTCTACACCCTTTGAAACGTAAACCGTGAAATTTTCAGGGGGGGGTTAGAAATTTTTTTTTCAAGAGCGATTACAATGGTTCATTATTGAATAATAAACCAAAATTAAACAATTTTAGCAAAAACTTGCACTGGCGAATGTACTTCAATTTCTTTAAATTGTGGTACAAAATTAAAAACTGCGGAAAAAAATTATAAAAATCTAAATCTTTGTTTTGCCAGCATAGTATGAGAGCAAATGTTTTGTGATTAAATTTACATTTATCAATTTCTTTCACATACAAATTGATCACATTTTAAAACAATTCGACATAAATATGATAAGATCCTTTAATTTAGGAAAATTTGGCGTCACAATCTTACTTCCTGGCCGAATATGTTGAAAATTGCGTGACGTCATATTGAAAACATGTAGTGGTGACAGCAAACATTAAACATTCTCAAGACTGATGTTAGTGCTTGATGTGAAAGCCGACAGAGCCTGTAGCGAAGATCCTTGCAGTTCCGAGCTCTATTGAGCAAAAATAATCTGACTGAAAAAGCTGTTGGTAATCATTGTAAACACAGCCCTCGAGGTGCGAATTAACACTTCTGAATCGGAAATAACGCCGTCTCCCTCTCTAATCATTCCGATTAATCGTAGGCTCTTTTTAATCACGATGACAAAAACTGAAATACATTAATTCACTACCTCATTCTTCAGTTTTGATGTGAGACGCAACGCAGCGTTATGCAGTGTCATTTACTCGTATTCGGCATTGTATATTCCACTGATGTCACGATAGCTTGTTAGGCTTTTATTTTTACTCTGCCGAAGTGATGTGACTCGAGAGATTTTATGTGTCGTAGTTTTGGTGGGGTAAAGATGAAGGATTTTGGTAGCATTCAGTTGACAGTGGTTGTCCCGACGGTTCAGTGTCTATTGCCACGACTTATCGATGAACCTTACAGAAAATTCGAGTTCTGTGCTGGATCTTCAGTATCCATCAACCAGTTATGAGATTCTTCCTGTGAGTTGGAAAAATTTCAGTTTAGTTTGTAATGGATATGGGTAGATCCCCCTTCCCGATTGTTGAACCCTCCGCCTCCAGATGTAACTTGGGGCCTTCCAGAGTCATGGTTATCCTCTTTGTATTGCGGGCACTAATCGCCTCAGCCCTTGGAAGGGATGACTGTCTTGTCGCATGATATCAGAGCCTGATTAGAAACCATGGACTATTCTGGAGCCCCTATCCCTCGCATTCTCCCATAGACAAAATTGTCTCTTCACTATAATCATACCCCTTGACCTTTCAAAATTTACCTCTGCCCTGCCCCCTTGCTAGGGACTTGGAATAACTAATTTTGTTCTTAGTTGGTGTAGTGGCTACAGTAACTGGCTGTTATCAATGTTACTATATAACTCGCTAAGTATGTCCCTAATGATAGTGGTTAGTTACGGTAGAAGTACAATACTGAACCATTTAATCCAATGTATACTCCAAATGGTTTGGATAAGCTATCATTATCTAGAAATGAAATAAATCTTTAGCAAGGAATTGTTAGTAAATATGATTGTTAGTCTTCCTTGTGTCTCTGTACCGACGAATACGAATTTATCTCCTCCCAACGTTTCCTTATCATTGCCTCCCCGTGTCGTCATACGTTTTGGTTCCTTATACGAGTTTTATTCGAACTGTTATGCGTTTTATAGACTTATCTATTCCATTTGAGAATCAACTGGGGAAAAAATCGTGCATTGTTTAGCTTCCTTTAACGATAAAGGGGTTACAACTCATTTAGCTGTAACAAAACCTACCATGGTGAAAGAACATTTTAATTTTTTGAGTTCAGCACCATTGGAGCGGGACCTCATTGTGACCTTTGTTATTCAGTCCATAAAATGTAAAAAAGTTGAATTTTTAGGAGAAAAAAAGCGTTGTAACTTTTTAGTACGGCAACAATTAAGATATGCGTTTCAAGTCTGGGTTCTATGTTAGAAAAATCCATTAAACTCAAGCTGTTCCTGTGGAATCACCATCGAAACAAAATTAATCTCCAAGACAAGAGTCCACTTTCGGGTTTACCATCACGTGAACACTGGGTTTGTGGCGATTGTCCAAGTTGCTTTCAACTTGTTTAAAGGATCAACATGTTATGAATTTGTAGGTCTTGTTTTTTAAGGAATCAAAATAAAACCTGTTTACTAATGTATACAAACTCACATACATGAAAGCTACATTGACAATCATATTTCAACATTTAGAGCTGATCGTAAACGATCGAAAAATGGAACATGTCACTGTACCGTCCTTACTGCGTGTTTACGTTGTGGCACTTCACTTTGACTCGTCCTGACAGCCTTGCTGTCATTCTGATCAATATTTGTTAGAAGCTTGGAAAGTTTGGTCGTAATCCGGCCTCCTTAAGGTTTTTTCGAATTCTTTAAAATTCGAAACTATTTAAAATCAACAAAAATATTTGTTTGGGCAAAGGATGTGTATAATGATTAATGTGATATTCAACAAATATGAATTGTTGAGGGAGTCAATATTTTTATGTTGGGCTGGGACGACGAATCTCTCATTTACGAGTAGAATGACAGTTAGTTATTAGTAAGACGGTATTCAATGTGTTGAGGTGAACCCAAGGAAGATATAAACGGCTGTGCAGTTAACTGATGGAGGCTATATTTCAAATCAATGTGTACATGCTCAATGAACGAGTATGGAAATACATCATTCAATTCGAATTCGTCGATAAAGTGAATCAATATAATAAATAAAGGTGTTATAGAATAAAATCTTAAGGCGCTTCTGCCGAAGTTGAGGACCGTTTGCCAGAAACAGGGTAGTCAAAATATCACAACAAAGCAGCTTGCTTTGGGCAGGAAAGTTTATTGTGTGGTGAGTATAAAAGAAAATGTTTAAAGAAAAAGAAGAATTTAGATGGTCGTTAAAGGCTTTAAATATGTTCACATACAAACGGGATTATCAAACAATGAGGTACCAAAAGCGGCAAGTATGGTCACCGTTACCTGCGGGTCTTGAATAGGAGTCAAGTGTGGTTTTCCAGAGGTAATGACCCAAACACCGAAAATCTCTTGATGTTCCCAAACTGTTTCAGAACATCTGAACACAATGATTGATAACAAACTGTAAAGGAACTTTTCTAACAATGGCTCATCAGCCAAAATCTTGAAATTGAGAACCTTTTTCTTGAAATCTTGAAATTAAGAACCTTTATTTCTTGAAATCTTGAAATTAATTATTTCTTGAAATCTTGAAATTAAGTAACTCATTATTCCGTGGAAATGCATAAAGTTTTCACAGATTTATATCTTCTTTTGAGGAGATGTTTACAGAAACAGGGCTCTGGGAAAAACCTACGGCACAAAGCAGCTTGGGGAATTTGGATGCCGTTAAAGGCTTTCCAATTTCCCAACATTTTTGCACATACCACAAAGTTGCGTTAAATTTCAAATATAAAAACGGAATTATCAAACAATGAGTAAAAAAGCGGCAAGTATGGTCACCGTTTTTACAGAAATTTAACAAAATGCGGGTTCTTGGTTGAATGCCGAGTCAGAAAAATTTTCAAGAGTGTATGTACGTCACCTTCCAACTTACGAAAACGAACTACATTTTCTGGCAAACTTTAATTTCTCCGTCAATTCCAATCAGAATTAAATGATTGAGACGCCGTTGGAAAGCTTAGAAACTGTAAAAGAAAGTTTTATCAACAATTATTTTTGTGCTCATCGCCAAGCGTTCCAAGTTTTTGAAAAATCTTGAAATTAAAAATGTTCATCTTTGATTGAAAATTTCGAAATGCTTGAAATCAAAGTTTACTTCATCTTATAGGAAATTTAACGCAGATTCCGAAAATGTGAAATGTGCAAAAATGTTGGGAAATTGTCGAGAAAAAGGCATTTTAATAGATTTTTTTTATCTAAAATCTTCTTTTGAGAGAAATGTTTACACAACTCTGATGCTAATAGTTTATTTTTTTTTTTTTTTTTTTTTTTTTTTTTTTTTTTTTTTTACTAATTTATATTTCTAGCCATTTTACTGTCTATTGATATACCTATTGGATTGAGATCTATTTGAATTGATTAAAAGACCGCAGATAAAAGTTGATTATTGTACGAGATAAATCGTCGTCATCAAGCCACTACACATTGCATCTGGTGCAGTCAAGTGGTGGGGGAGGTGTGACCCACTCATCGAACAGGCTTTGGCTCAAGGTCAACCTCCAGACGCCTTTCAAAGAACGCTGGATTGTTTTCCGGTAAATGCAATCTCCCATTCAAAACAACATCGATCAACGAGTTTGTGATCGACAATGATTTATCGTTATCACATTTGGTGGACGTAATGGTGGATGATTAACAAGACACAATGGTTTTGAATCGAGGAAAAACTCTTCTAAATCCTAGAATGTATTTCGTACCCTTTTCTGGATTAATACTTGAAAAAAGTTTCCAAAAGTCTTTGAAATATTAATTTTCTACATTTTATCCTTAAATTTCCCCCTTGGGGTTGATTGAGAATGATGCTGAATTACAAAGTTATCCCCAGCCCAAACTGCTAGCACATTTTTGAGCCCAATTTGATGTTCGATTACAACGGTTTATTGTAGAAAACAACAAACAAAATGTTTCATGATCTTGCTTCCCGAGTCGCTAGATTTGATGCTAGTTTCAATAGAAAATATTGAATTATTATTTCTGTGCCTTTTAGTTGGATTGGAAGATATTGATTCCTAGTAGGTTTTTAAGGAAAAATTTGCATTGTAATGCGACTGTTCATCTTTTTTCAATATAGAAAATGTTTTTAGATTAATAATTTCAATTGTAGAATGTCCAATGTTAATAAATAAGAAACATTTATTTATTGATCATTATATGGGGTGGAATGTTGGATTAGTTGGGTTTGTGAAAAGTATAAATTGATATGCCAAAAGTTGAAATTGAGTCGCCGAAAGTTTAAATTGAGATGACAAAAATATTAAAATTGATTTGTGCCAAAGGTTCAAATTAATTTGCAAAAATTTTCAATTTTTATAATATGCCAAAAATTCAAATTGATTTTGCCAAACCAATCTACTTGGCTTTTGAATGGTATGAAGGATTCGATACATGTTTTTGCGCCCCCTGGTTGTTGTTCTGCAAAAGTCAATCAACAATATTTTTTATGAACAAATCATTCCAACTGTTAATTTGGGGTGTGAATTTCTGCATAATAATCACACTATATAAAGACGAGCTTATCAGAGTATATCGACGTTTCAGGGGGTGGTAACGCCGGGCGGGTGGAATTCTCGCCCCCGTCTCCCAGGGCAACCGACCTGATCCCCCCGACCCCGCCAGAGAAGGGGAGAGGGCCCCAGCGGGGGGAAGCGTCTCCCAGGGCAAGCGACGTGGTCCTCTCCTCGGGGATTTGGGATATACGATTTTTTGACTTTGCATATTGTTATTATACTCCCTCATTGTGTTATTCACCTATTTCTTTTTAACCTGCGTAGCAGGGCCATTAAAGTAGTATGTTTATACAATTAATATACCTACACTAAAAATAAACTTCAACTAAGATGATAAACTACCAATATTTTTTCTGCCAATCATTTGTATAATAAAATAATATAGACATATATTATTCGTTGGATTGCAAGCTTTGCGTTGTTCTATTTCCTTAATTTTTTTAAGATCAATTTGGTTAGTTAGCATTTGATATATAGGAGGTTAATATTTTTTTTAAATATTAATTTGGTTGGGAAAGTATTAATTTGGATGGGAAACGTATTAATTTGGTTGGGAAAAGTATTAATTTGACTGGGAAAAGTATTAATTTGAATGGAAAAAGTATTAAGTTTATTGGGAAAAGTATCAATGGGGAAAGTATTAATTTGACTGGGAAAAGCTATAATGAGCGGATTATCATCAATCATCTTATAGACTTGCTGACAATTCAGTAGGCGAATAAAATCACCACAAAGGTAACATCAACGAAGAACGGTAAATCTCGACAGAAGCAGGTTATCCTACAAAGTGCGATAGCGCGGCGAGAAAGCGATTCTAAAGTCAAACCACGCGGCACGAGGGTTTGCCGCGACAAACGTGCTGACTAGCGCGGTGCCGCGCTTTTACGTATGACAATTCCATAGAACAGCACAGTTTGATCGCTTATAGAACAGATCGCGTTGGTGGCCCGCGCGCTCGGGTTCGTTTCACACGTATGACCCTGACGCGTCCGCGGCTGGCGACTTCTTCATGTAGGTACACACACACAGGACTGTGTGTGTGTGTGTGGACTGTGTGATTTCGCGCCGCGCTGTGGGAGAGTGCTCTCTCAAGAGGCGCGGCGCGGCAGGCGGCCAGCGGCCCTGTACCTAGGACTCAGCTTCAGTTTCCATCATCAGCATCATCATCATCATCAAACTATCTAAAGACGAAAATATCAGAGTGGGTAAGTAGGTTATATCCCCTTTTCAGGGGGTGGTAACGCTGGGCGGGTGGTGTTCTCCCCCTTACCCCCACCCAACCCGGCAGAGCGTCTCCCAGGACTTGGGACGTACGATTTTTTGACTTAGCATATTGTTATTATATTGCTATTATATTGTTATTATATTGCATATTGTTGTGTTATTCACCTATTTCTTTTTAACCTGCGTAGCAGGGCCATTAAACTAGTTTCTATATAATTACAAATGCATATTTGTAATATATTTATGTACTGTATGTAATATTTTTATGTACTTTATTTACTATTATTTTCTCATTTCAAAATAGTTTTATACATGATGAGTGCAGCCCTTGATTGTATCCTTTGTTGTTAGGATAGTCGATTAGAACGGTATTTTTTCTAAAATCCAGGTTTGATCTAGAATGACACATTTTTATATACGAATCGTTCAAGAAACATACAAATTAAAAATAATTTAATTTTCTAAAATTACTGAAGTCTTGACGTTTGCTCAATTTTTATTGGGAATTATCTAATGGGACATACTTAATCTGTCTGAATTAAATTGAGAACCTTTTGAGATAATATCTATCGTATTATGTTGACGGAGTTTTCGTCCGACACGTTGATATTAACGGGAACGTATTCGAGAGCTGTACCAGCGACGAACTGTTATCTTGCCTCTTTTTCCCTTGAATGTTTAATAGACTAATGGAGCGGGCCTTGGGAGGTGTGGCCATTCAAGTGCTCATTTGAGATTTGTCCTCAACTTGTCAGAGAGTGACACAACTGCGCGTTGATCCGTAGTCGCGTTTTGAAGCGAATCGGTACATTGTTATGAATCACTCGTTAGTTATTCTAAATTATTCTTTATTTATCGTTCCACTAAGTTATTCTCTTAGTCAAATTCAAAGTTACCCGTGTATGTGTGTAGATTCTCTTGTGTAAAATCTTGTTTATGGAAGCTTATATGAATAAGCTTATACTTTTTTCTCGTAATTTTCTGAAAAATGGCACCAGAGACATCTGTATCTCCAGTTCCGTATTTTACCGGATTGGTTTCTTCTAGTCTGGCAGTGTAGTAAAAGATCTAAGTTCTTGGCAGTGTACGTACATACTAAAATCAAAGCGAACCAATGTGGAATTAACAGACACTGAAAAAAGGAAAATCTAATAATTATTGCTACGGTTAAAGTGTGAATTCAGTTAATTCGTGAAATAACTATTTTTATACATAATAACTAACCAGCTCGACATGAGTTAGTTAAAGAATGAAATTTACTTTGCCTAGTTATTATATGAAATCCCGATTGGTCGAGCCTTTAATGCATTAAATCTGGATCATCTACACTACAACTAATAAATAAGTTAGTATTCCTTAAAAGCTCATCTTTCAAACAGAAATGTCTCATCTTTCTTGATTTCTCATCTATGAATAGAGTCTTAATTTTTACGGAAGCAATGTGTCTAAATTAATCGAAATCATGGAGAGCTGAAAGCTGTGGAAGTTATATAGTCACAAGTTTTAGTTTACATTTTTGAGGAAATAGAATATGTTTGTGATTTGGATTTGGGGTTGTCCAGACACAATTTTAGTTTATCCCACCTTCTTTCTAGGTATTTCTTGTAATAACTCCTAAGTGAATCTTATATCAATATATTATTGCTGACGTTAGAGTGCCACTCGAATAGTTGATCGAACGGAGAGGTGGCTTACTAGATAAGATGACAAAATATGCGAACTCAACTTTCAACGATAATGCTGATGTTGGTGGTCGGTGATGTTGCCCACGAAGTGAAGAATGATGATCCGAAGATAAGAGTAGGTGAGGGTTTGATGAAGATAAAAGTGATGATGATGAGAATGGTAGTAGAGACGTAGGTAGACTCAATCAAAACAGCAATCCCCTGAAGACACTCAAGTTTGTAGCAAGTCGTTGTTTCTATCTCATCGTCAAATCAACAGTGAGGAATTTGTTTTCTTGAACTGCCTGTATCCATCCAGTCATAACGTGGTGTTCGTTCATTTATTATTTTTATTGTTAGGTATTTAGTGAAGTGGGGTCCGATTTTTGTTGACATGGTGACGCACGTCCAATGCACCCAACTAGTTGACATTCTCCAACGATATATTCAGTTGAAATCCATCATAGAAAACGCTTGTAGAGGGAATCGTTACAGTGTATGTGGTTGAATGTGTAAAAGTGTATCCTGAATTTTACACATTAACTAACAGCACATCGTTGTTATTTGAAATAACTACTTATTTTATACAATAACTTGTTAAAGTGTTGATGAAAATCCGAATTTTACACTTTTCCTGAAATGGGCCGTTACATAAGCAATTAGTTATTTTGTGAATTAACTGAATTTCATGCTTCAACGGTATCAGATACTGAATTACTCTATAGGACTACTGGAACTTGTAAATTAGAGCTGAACTTTACACGAAGAATTCGAAACGGTTTGGCTCATCTGTAGTACAGTGCGATATTTGTTGTGCACATGCTACTTCCAATTGGGTTATCTTGGTGTAGTGGCAACGAACTGCTTGGAGTATTATAAAAAATGTTTAGTTAAATACATAGAAAAACGAGTCTTGGTCAAGACATCGTAGGGTCTGACGACAGAATGCCTGTACTTTGCGAATCATCGTGCTGTCGAACGTTCCTAACCGATCATTCAAAGCGGTGAATGGGTATTCCCCGATAGCTGCATATAATGTACTATGAAGGATAAACAGATCCGTCACACTTCTTCACCGTTATCGATATCGAATGTGACGATGTAACCCCCGCTTGAATTCGTCGCACCTTCCTGGAAAAAGGTGTCTTCACTGGCTTCATAAATATCTGATATCCTGGAATCCACTTGTCAGATGAAACTTTCTTTTGCTTCAACTAGAACTTATGTTGAACCTTCTTAATTTCGAACTGTGCACAGACTTGTACTTTCCATTGTTACCATTCCCTCGCCTCATACTGTATTTAGGTGCTAACTATAAGGTTTGTTTCGTATTTTCAGAAAGCGAGGAAAGGCGGGATGGCTGAAGCTCATCAAGCCGTTGCCTTCTCTTTCGCCATCACCCACGAGGGTTGGGATGTCAACTTAGACAGGGAAGTCCTTCATCTCGTACTCGCTTCTGGTGTCAGATCCTGGAAGAAGAGGCTCTTCAGAATTCAGGTATACCTAGATAAAGATTAAAGTTTGATAAGCTAATTCATTGTTGACTGATTCCATGTTGAAAGCCTTCCTTCTACTGGTACGTGTTTACCAGATCTGTACAATCCCCATCCATAGGTAGTTTTTAGATAGATAACTCATAAAATGCTCGTGAATATCCTCGGCCAAAGCTCCAGCAATCCTTTTATTATTTATGTTTTCTTAGTAAACTGGACTCTATTTTGGGCTGTTTACATTAAATGGTTGCTAAGTAGTTGAGCTAAATACAATTTTGTGTATTGGTTAAGCATGTGGTCTACCGATCCTCCACTGGTTAGGTATGCAGTTCTCCAACCCTCCACCGGTTAAGTATGTATTGTACTGGTCATCAGAGCCCATCGAGCGTCACCATTCTTCAATGAGTTTCCTCGCCAATAAAGGGTCTGCCCATTCTGTTTTATGCCATACCGATTCTTCAAAATTCTCCACAGGCCTTCTATAGTCTGGGTTTGTGCACAAATCCTTGTGAATTCAGGTTGCTGTACGCTCCTCATTCATCAGAGAGGATTGTGGTTTGCGGATGTACGTTTCATTATGGGAAGCAATGCAATTATGGCCAAAATCTCTCTTGTGGACGATTAAAAGCCTTCTCTTCAGGAGCTCATCGTTGCGGCGGCGTAAACAGAAAACCCATGGTACGGCTGCAATAGTTGAGAACATCCATGTTGTTCTGGGGGACAGGTTGTCCGAGCGAGCTGGGGCGTCAGTCCTCTAGCTGTTTACTTTCAGTGGGAGTACTGATTGCCCCGGTTCGAATCCGGCTGGCACCAATGATTAGGGCCAAAATCCTATCAAGTGTTGTATACCTGTCCTGTCGTTAGACAGTTCACCTCTGATCTCGATATCACGTGAATCCAAAACGCTCCCAACCCAGGGGCGTGAGGCAATGGGAAGCCACGAGCGAAATCGTCAGACCTAGTTCCGATCCTCTCTGGAGGACGGCTGGCGACGTCCGCGATACCTCCGGGTAGTCGGACGAAAATCCAATCATTGGAACCCCATCAACACAATTGATAAAAAAATGAACATTGTACAAAAGAGAGGCCAGAAGTTTTGACGTACCTTGCGTAACGGCAACACAGTTAACTGACAAAGGTATACCACACAATAAATCTATAGACCGCAGGCTCAAGGTAAACCACATACTTGACCAATACCCAATTTCGATATGAAAGTTTCTTACTCTTTGGTATTTATCCGTTATGTTAATTTCCTTGTTCGTTTGAATGAATTGAAGTTATGGATTTCAGAATAATTTGAAAACTGGAATATACCCAGCCCCATTGTACAGTCTTTGGGGAACTGTCGCTGTTGTGTCTGGAGCTCACTTCTACGGTATTCCCGTCCCAGGAGTAAAAGAAATTCTGAAGATCCTTCCTGCGTAAGTGCCCATTGAACGGTTATCTTTCAATGAAAGTACAGTATAGCTACTTCTGCTTCAATCAATGTTTATTTTCAAGATTTTTTTCAAATGTGGTTCTTTTTTCATGACGTTGATTCATGTTATGTATACCACGCAGAGGTAAACTATAATTTTCACGAGAGAGCAGTTGGTGCTGAAATAATTCTATTGAGCAAAATACTTCCTGTTAACCTTAAAATAATAAAAAAATGACATAAGTCAACTTATTCTGTTTTTAACGAATGGAAATAGGTGATTTGTCTGACTTGAGCGACCGAAATAAGGAACTCCTTATTAATAATGATGATACTAAAGTCAAAATTGGGTATAAACAGAAGTTGCACGTCAAATCAAATCAAATTTACCCTAAAAACTAAGGGGCTCAGTATTGAGCCGATGTTGATACGCTTGCGTTCGAGTCCGCAGCACATTGAGACATTTTCATGAAGGGTGTATGCTTAAAGAGCGCAATGCCCCACCGACTCGCCAAAACATGGACACCTAGGCAGGGAATAATGATAACGAAGCTCAAATTAGTGTATGTTTGTGTTTGTATGTCTAGGGCGACCGTAACGCACAACTGAGACAATTTTCGTTAATGTGCCATACCAGACATGAAAATGTCAATAATTCGTCGTTTACAAACAAAAAAGGAGTTAACCCTATTTATCCGTTAAACATCAGTAGAGTTTGTTGTGGTTTCTCAACAATACCATTTACGTGATCGATAACTACTTATTTTATTTTTACTATAAGAACTAATCATTATTTTTCAAATACGTTTTGATGAATTTTGCTCAATTTTATCTGTTATAGGAGCGATGAAAAGAATCAACTAATTGCTTGCGCTGGGGTGTCGCTAGCTGGATGGCTCACTGCCACTTTTACCGCTAAATACGCTCTCAAACTTCTCTACGTTTACAAAGGCAAGAAACTATATCATATTTTCATTCAATGTCAAAACTATTGAGTAACAAGTTATAGTGAATAATACTTTCTCGTCCAATTTTTGTCTTATCCGACAAATAATTTATTAATTTGGTTTTTGAAGAATATTAAATAGGTAGGAATTAATGTTTCTATAAGAATTGACACTTAATTGGCCTTCACTTTTCCGTTTATAGGTAAAAAAAAACTATAATTCACCAATACCCACGAACACAGCACATCGTTAGCTATCTAAAAATATCTGTTTTGACACATGTGCCTAAATAAAATTGATGAAATATAGTACCTAACTACGTATTTGCACCATGTCGGTGGGGTTGCAGAAAAAAATGGCACTTTCGAAAACACACAATGGAATACTTCATTTGAATTATCCCTCTATTGGACTAGATTTACACTTTACACAGATTAACTTGAGGAATTGAAACTAGGGATATAAAAAGGTTTGATTTGAGAAGATCAGTTTACTAGGAGAGGTAGGAAGAAAGTCCCGTAAACCAGATATTTCACACAAGTTATCACTTCTTTATTTGTAACTCCTCCAAAAATGGGCTGGGGCAGTTGGGAGCCAATAGAAACTCATAATGCACACGGGCAAGATCTAGCTAATTTTCTCTGGAGGGAGAACTCGGAGTCCATTGCACTTTTGGTTTCCAAAGGAATGAATGAGAAAGGAGTGGCTTTGACTTTATACACGGAATTCCCAAGATGTAATTAGTAAAAAGGTCCTTTGTGAACTGGTAGTCAGGAAGAAAAATGAGGAAAGGCCGGTGACAGTTCTCACGCTACATAGTATTGGAAACCTAACAATGAACGAAAAATAAGGCGTTTTAAGTGGGTTCAAAGCCCTGGTTTGTACACTCCGATTCAACAGGCTCAGGTAATACAAGCCATTATAGAGTTGATTTCTCGACAAGAGGTTCCAAATTCGATTCCATGTTTCTATGAACTTGATATGTTCCATCAAATACGAATGTTTCGTTATTAATTAAACAGATAATGATTAGAGATAATGTGAAGATTTAAAAAATTCTCGAGATGTATTTTTTTGAAAATTTATCCATGTAAAAAAAGTACAATAACTGGTTTGTTATTGAAAGACGGGGGCGGTAGTTTATTGATGAAATGATCTCGGAAAAGATAATTAACGATGCCAATTACTGCTCAGGGGTTTATTTCTCTGCGGAGATAGATCTTCCATAGGGGTCTTGATCTTACTGTCCATTGCTCCTCTAACGAGGGGCGAGGCGTGACTTTTTGGTAAGTCATCGCCAGTGGCGGCGGTTAGTAACCAGAACTGGGGTTTGGGGGTCCTCTCCCGGGAAATTTTGAAAAATTACCTGTAAAAAACGGCAATCTAAGGTGTTATTACGTATGAAATTCACGTTTTTTATTGTTGAAGTCAGTGCAGTTTGTATAACCTCAGCTCACACAGGAGATAGTAAAATGTCGCACTAACTCGCAAACTGTAATCACAACAAACGCACCACAAACCACTTTGACGTCTACAAACCCCGCCTTAAGGTTGAAAATCGCTTGCTACGGTAACCCTGTCGTTGTGACTTTGAACCGAAATTCCACACGAGAGCTCCCAAAGGTTGCCGGACTCGCTCGAAGTCGCTTGTTTGAGCACGAGTCTTAAAGCGATTTGATTGGTCGATGTTTTGGAGGGAATGAAAGGAAGGGGGCCCTGTGCGGGGGCTTGTATGAGATACGCAGAATGACAGCGCTTCCACACAAGTGCTAATGTCGCCGATGAGGCGGTAATTGCGCCTACTGCGAGCATGAACATTTATTTTTATACAAAAAAAGGAAATTGTATAGTTAACATTAGTATTAACTAATTCTTTAAATTTATTAATTCTTCTCCATTCTGTTCATTACATTCGCCAATGTACTCATAGCAGTTGAAACCTACGTTCCGATCGACTCGCTGAAGCCTGTGAATTTTAATTAATTTTCGTGTTCTTTATCCTCTTCCTTTGAAGGAAAGAATTCAATTTACTGATATTAACGTACACAATAGTGTAAAATCAAGTCATCTAAACTAAATTACCTTGGTCAAAGCTACAAAAGCCAATTAATACGTTTTTTTTGTATGTGACATGAAAATGAGTTAGGGCAAAAATTAGGTGTGAACAATAATAATTTAAAACAAAAATTATTCAAATAATCTAAAAATTAAAATTGGTGTAATCGAGTTCCCAAGTAGTGAATCTCGTCCTTTTGGGCATACTGGACTAGTACGTTCTGTCATTCGTGTGTAAGGAATTTGGAAATATTGTTTCTCCCGTAGCTTATTTATCCAATGGCACATAGAGTGAACTACCTCTATTAATAGTGAGAACTCTGTGAATATGGGTCTGCATAAGGTCCTAAATCAAATCAAAGGAACATTCCATTCAAACAACGTTTCAGCCCTCTACTGTCATAATTTATTGGTATTTATGTCATCAGTTACCAGTGTTATGTTAGAATAGGCCAGAAAAGTATAGTTTAGTGACCGTGATGTCTAGGAAACGTTTGTTGATTGCGAAATACGGATTGCTAGGTTACAATGTAACTGGTTCAACTACCATCGACACGTAAAAGAAAATAGTTCTCCTTTCCTGTGAAGGTTAATTAATTACGTTTGATTTAGATTAATTTTCTTCTGCGCTGTAGGATCATAAGTGTTTAAATGTTGTAAGTATTCTTACGAATTCAAAATTGGATATTAATTTATCCTTAATTTATACATGTATAACTACTCTTGCTACAGTTAACAGTATCACCGTGCTTCTATTGAGAAATGATTTGTTTATAGGATGGATGTTCGAGGAGAGAGGGCCCGGCAAAGCGCCTTCCTGGCCCACCAAGCTCTGGGTTTTGGCTGTGAACACACTTACGGGTCACCCCATGTCCATAAAACCCATGCTCTACAGTTTCCAGGGTTCAATCCCTAGGCTTCCTCTTCCTTCTGTTGAGCACACCATGCAACGGGTAAGCCCAAAATCCTATATTTTTAAAAACCTTTCTACATCATCCATAATTTCAATTATTTCCCAACCTATCGTATTAGTTTAGCGCCTAGGCTAAATTAATAGGAATAACAGTATTTTCACCCACAACATTTCATATAGGTTCACAGGTGCGAACAATAAGTATATTTAAGCTTTTCCATTGGGGTTGCCAGCAAGGTACGAAGTAGTAAGGAGGTTAGACTTTCTTTAGGTTTTTGTATTTACGAAGCCAAAATGGAGGGAAACAACAACAGAAGGTGGAAACGGGAAAACTGGGAAATGCGGCGTCTAGTGAAGTTTTGGATCGTTGATGAAAAAAAGCTGATAGACAAGACGGCTGATCCGATTTTACAGTTTTATAAGGGGGTTAGCAGACCAAACGAGGAAAGCAATAACCAATTCCCCTTGGTAACAAATGTACATGAAAATCATTTAAGAATTTCATGAGAAAATTCTGGACAATCGCTCTGAATTTCATTAAGAATGAAACACTCAAAAACCTTCTAAAAACAACTTGAAAAAACGCTGCAAATAATGTCATATAGGTTTATTATTTTTAACCTACTTCATACAACCTCCCCCCTACCTCCCGTACTCCAACTTTTCTTGACTGCTAAGTCCTCAAAACATAGAAAATGAAGAAAATCGGGATTCAAAAATTGAATTTTACACCCATTTTATTGAAGATTTTAACCCTTAAAATGAAATTTGTGTAAATCAGATGAGCTCGGACTGGTCTGGGATCCATCTCAATCCATTTTTCATCCAAAATTACTTAGAAAAATGACATTCCATTTGCCTAGATCAATAAAAACCACGTTTTTGTTCTGTTTTTGAGCGTTTTTTTGGACAATAGCATCGGGTTTTCTGGAAGTTACAACCAACTAGCCTCCATGACGAGTCCGGATTTTTCACATTTATTATTGGGCGTACGGTTTATGGTATATGGACATTGCAGATTTTGAATCCGCGGACATTGAAACGAAAGGTGACACAGTTGGGGGTGGGGGGCTTGTTTTACAATTTTGTCGCTTTACTATTACAAGGCTTATTACTGAAAATAATCAACCGAAAAGTAGTATGAGTATTATATATTCTGCAAACTTACAAGATTAGGGTCGTTGGATTTGTCGTGTTACTTAGGTTTGGTAACGATCTTCTTTATTCCCCAGCATGGTGCCTATTCATATGTTAGCTTCCTCATTTCTTCCTCCAAATAAGGAATCTGAGAAGGATTAGTTCATTATAGCTACAAAGGGCAAACAACTTCTAAAGAGTGGATCGTGTTTTGGAAAAGGCGGCGGTTGTTGATTAAATAGGACACACAAATTAATGGCGATGAGTTAAGGCCTAAATGGAGCATTTAAAACTTTTAAAGATTTAAAATCGGAATTAAGCGATTCGATCTACGAATAAGAAAGATGTCGATGAATTTGACTCTTGGATGTTCAATATTACGGAATTATTACGTGCTTAATTTGATGGTTGTGCAATTTCAAAAAGGTATGAACACCTACTTGGGTGACAGGAACATTGTACCTGCCTTTTTAGCATGAAGCCGTGAGGTTGCTAAATACTACAAACCCTCATCTTAATCATCAGTGATCTAAGAATCACATCCGTTGAATGAGCTCCTTGCAACATCGTTTTGTTATTAAATGTCAATAAGGAAGCTTGCTTAGCTTGTGAAGCTTGCTTTGTAACTCAGTTAACAAAGCATTTCAGACATACGTTTTTAACTACCGTTCTGTCAAGTTCTTGTCGAAGATGAGTATTTTATTTTGATTCATCAAGCTTGAGAGAAATTGAAAATGTTTAGTAAAGCTGGCAGAAAAATCCTTTCCTGGGGAATGCGAAAGTCCGTGCAGATGCTTACTATACTTGGAAATAAGTAGAAACTTTACATCGCTGGTTAAAAGAGATTGTAAATTTACGAAGGTCTTCTAGTTTTCTTGTCAATTTCTGACAATTCTTGCCAAATGTCATTAAATTCACACAACGAATCTCTTTCTTACTGTGTTAGTCATTTACTGATACCAGTGGATGTTACTATCAATCTTTGTTTCAGTACTTGAGATCTGTTCGTCCACTCTTGGATGATGCGCAGTATGCTCGTATGGAAAAGCTAGCTATGGAATTCCAAAAAGGAATCGGAGTTAAATTGCAAAGATACCTTATACTCAAATCATGGTAAGCCTGTTTCATTCGTAGATTTCGATTACAATAGCATAAATGTAACTATCGTGATTTTAATCTACCTACAAATGAAAAGTTTAAGATTGTAGTTGCTCGTAATCTAGTTATGCTATAAGCAGCAAAAGTTCTTAACAGGACCGATTTCTCATTTGAATATGAAGAAAGGTTCTTACTTTTAAATCCATCCCTTGTGTATTAATGTTCACATTTATTCGTTAAGGTGGGCCACAAACTATGTTTCCGATTGGTGGGAAGAGTACGTTTATTTGAGGGGTCGATCACCTTTGCTCATCAACTCCAACTTTTACGGATTGATGCGTTGTTTACGCATCCCAGCACTAATCAGGCAGCTAGAGCAGCTGTAGCTATCAGTTCGATCCTGCAATTCCGTAGATTGATCGAAAGGCAAGAGCTCGAACCTGTAAGTTTCCAACTGCTATCCTTGTGCTGCATGATTTTAGTATCTATATCACTTGCTTACAATTAGTTGGCTTAGTTTTTATCACTCAATTAGTATTTAACTCAGATTGATCTGATCCTAAAGGTTTGAAACTCAATTTTTAAGATTAATTTTGTTTGAGTTGCTCTTAAGTAGGAATTGAAATCAGTTGTTCATTTATGAACAATTTATATATTTAAACCTGTGTAATGTTCTGCAGATAATGCTTCAAGGCATGGTTCCTCTCTGCTCGTGGCAGTATGAGAGGTTGTGCAACACGACTCGCGTCCCTGGAGTGGAAACCGATAAGATCATCCATTGGACAGACTCTAAGCACATAGCGGTCTACCACAAAGGGAGATACTTCAAAGTTCTCATTTACCACAAGAATAGAATTCTTAGGCCTTGTGAACTTGAAATGTAAGTCATTGATAATATTTAGCAAGAATGGTGCAACATTAGCACTCTAACAGGAAGATTCAGTGTGATTCGTTAGTATAGGTCAATTTATGGTGAATGATCCAGAAAATTGTAAAAAAGAACCGTTTTTCTTCTGATAGATGTTACTGACCAAGTTGATTGGTCCTTTTTTCCTATATTTAAAACTGTACTGGGACATTTTCAGGTAAATATTGAACTCATTTTAAAACTATCTACTCCTGTTCCCTTATAAAGTTTTGTTTGTTACAGCCAAATGCAAGCTATTCTCGATGACAAAAGTAAACCCGTAGATGGAGAAGAACGATTGGCAGCCCTGACAGCTGGAGAGAGGACACATTGGGCTCACACCAGGATGGAACACTTCTTCAAGGGTACCAACCGTAACAGCCTTGATGCAGTTGAAAAGGCAGCTTTCTTCGTCTGCCTTGATGATATACCTTACGAGTTTGATAAGGTTGGTCAAGAGCAAAAACAGTTCTTCGGTTTTTTGAGTTGTATTCTGAAACATGTTAGGATGGTTTTGATGTTTCCATACTTGAGTTTTGATGTTTCCATTGTTTGTAGAATGCCCCTGAAAAACTGGATAAATTTGGCTGCGACATGCTTCATGGCAATGGTTTCAACCGATGGTGCGACAAATCGTTCACTCTTTGTGTTGGTACCAACGGCAGGGTGAGTTCCCTTCATTTTTATTCACCACATGACGTTCCAATCGCTAATATTTTTGTGAACTAGGCACACGTTCCAGATATTGTGATCTTTAAAGGTTTCCGTTTATTTTTCAGATTGGCTTCAATGCTGAACACTCGTGGTATGTAACGTTGAGTTTATTATTTTCTTTATAAAAAGCCTATTGTCTTATTTCCATGCAGTTTTAATGACATTTTCAGGGATTGTGCTGGCTTAAGTGTAGTTAGTCTCAAAATGCGCGTACTTTTTTTGTGTTATGTTCAATTTTTTGGAAATCATAACGTTTTCCATGTATTACATTCTGTTATCATCAACAATGTTATCCCATTTAATCCGTTTAATACATAGGGCTTTAGGATAATTTTTTTGATTTGTGGAAAAATGCTACTCTCCGAGCTTTTTTTTTCACTCTCCCTGGAAAAATATATTGTGATAGTCGAGAAATATGATGTGATATGTGGTACGGGTGAACAAAATTTGATACCTATGTAAGTTTCTAAGAATGCGTTAACATACCGTTTTTGTGTTTATGTAGTTTCCAAAGCCCCCTCGAATATTGCCCTCTGATCCTGCTTCTGGCGGAGAATCTGGAATTAATTCATAACATGACATTCACCTTCTTTTTTTTCTCCCCATCGAGTGCCATTCCCTCCCAATCTTATTCATCTAGCATCAAAATAGAAATTGAGACAGGTATAAATATCCGTAGCCCAGCTCCAGTTAAAAATGGAATTCTTGTGAGATGAAAAACGATACAAAACAATAATGGTACCTAATAAGAGTTGAAGATAATTGTTTTTTGTTGCACAAAGTGAAAACTATTACAGTCACACAAGCCGTTGGTAGGTCCTTACCTGCCGTAATTCATACAGAAATCAGCAACTGCCTTGTAATTTCTCTTTCTTTGGTCGTAAGAAAAAGAAGAGAAACTGTTACTGTCTTAAAACCCATAGGAATCAATTCTGCTGTGCTTGTAAGTTTGAAAAGATTAGTAAGTAAGGTATAGTAGGCAAGAATGGAAACAAAGTGTACAAAAATTAAACAACAATTTTGTTCGTCAGACATTTATGGGGAAAATTCAATCGTATGATTAGTAAAGTCCGACTCCTCCTCGAAACTACTCTTGTTTGTTGCTTTGCACACAATGGTATTTCACATTGTCCATCCCCATAACTGATAAAGTTTCCAAAGATAAATTTTACCATATTAGATAAGTCTCTCACTCGCCAGAGCTGCACAGCTGTTTTCACCGAAAGACACTCTTTTCAAACAGAGGTAAATTCACGTACCTTGTTTTGTATGGAACAGAAATCATCACTAGTGATAACCTTCTTACGTGGTTTAGACTTGGTTGGCATAATAAACAAACATCTCGCTTCACCTAATGAAGTTTGGCATTCAACTTCCTTTACAATTGATTTCTGGCTGAATTTTTGGCCAGGACACCCATTGCTTCACTTGTCACATCTAGAACAATTTAGGTAGTTTGCATCCTCCTGTGTTCTTCCTTGTGAAATACTCGAACGCATTGTGCCTGATTCCTCCCACCTGGCTCCTTACAGCCTTGTCTCTCGTTGAAGCAGATTTCTGGCTGACTGCTGGTGACGAAGACTTCTCATCTATTGCAAGATTTTGCTGGGAATCAATGGGTCAGGGGCTTGTGATGATACTCACAGTTGAAATACGGGTTGATAAGATAATAAAGACTGGTGAAACGATAAACACAAACAGTAAACACTATTCAACTACAATGGAACACATGATAGAACAGAATAATCATAAAAAATGGAACAAAATCTTGCCATGGCTGCCAACTCTAAAAAGTAGAATTCCCTACATCGCTGTCTAGCCCAGGCTGCCAGGCTTCAGCTTCTCCCAGTCTCCTGTAGAGTGCAGGGTCAGAGGACAATATTCGAGCGGCTGCATTGTAGTGACACTACTGGGATGATGACTTCTTCGTAAAAGTGTTTTGTTTTCTAGAAAAGAAAAACATAAATAGATACAATAATAATAGTATCAAATAAATATGCGATTGTTTTAAATAGCTTTATTTTCTTTAATGTGAAAGTTAACTTAAAGGGACCTTTAGGTTTCCCGATGTAAGTCATGCAGGTAATTATATTTTTTAAACCCAGATGGACTAGCTCGTGTACAATACTTTTAGATCATGAAATATTTGTGTTCATGTTGAGTGTTTTCAGATCTTTCAAGGTTCATAAGTCTGTAACTCCTGGGAAACGTGAATCTTGGGCATTCTTCAGAAGTTATCTTCATATGATGGATTTTGTTTGTTTCTCTATTGAAAATTGGTATGAGTTCAAACGAAAATTGCTGGATGTTATAGGGCTGACGCCGCGATCATGGCCCACTTGTGGGAATGGGTGGTTGTTGAGGAAGCCATAGACCCACGGTAATACAATACACCCATTACCTTTCTGTTCTGCAAGACGCATGTGATCGCTGTTCCCCTATCACCCTATAGTAATGATTTCCTCCTTCAAGCAAACCAGTGTACATATCTCTCTCGTTTTACAGCATCCAAACACCGCTCGAAGCGTTCATCTTTTCAATGCTGCCCAAACCTGTTTCCTTCTATCTACCCTCGAACTTTATTCTATTTTTCTTTCTTACCTTCTACTTATTGTATTCTGTTAATATCTTCATGCCAATTATAATCCATTTATGTGTATAGGGCTGACGCACCTGTGATGGGACACTTGTGGGAATATGTAATTATAGGAGACATAAATGAGTAAGATATCAATTTAAAAATGGCAAACTTTTCAAATATACTTTTTCGTCTCACAAAAGGTGGTATCTGAATAGTGGGTTGTTTATCAGAGATACATATTTATGAACACTATTCGAAATTAAACACTTTCTGATCAAAAGCTGCACACGAACAAAAATATGAATAACTAATTTACTTGCATAAAAATAAACAACAGCAATTATGAACGGGCATCTTATTTCCAAAACGGAGGACCATTCTTTAAATGCCTTAAAAGAAAAGTTCTGAAAAAATAATTATGATTTTTCCGATTAATTAAGTTCAGATCATGAAACAGAAGTCTTGCAATTTTTCGAATACTACTTGCAAAGTTTTAATTGTGTTCATCACCCCTAAAACTCAGAGCCTTCAAAATATATCACTTAACACAAATATTTGTTCCATATTTAGTCATAAAAGTCATAAAACTTAGTGTTGTAAAACTCTTAAAATGAAAACGTTGTAATACATATTTGGCGTTTTAATTTTAAAAAATTATTTAAATAAAAATTTATTGCAGTATTATTTCAAGGATAGTGTCTCTGAATATTTCTTGTGTAACGGGATCATAATTTTTGTTTCATGGGGTAATGTAATTGTTTTAAATTGTTGTCGTCTAAAATTTATTTTTATTGTTGGAATTTTCGTTGTTCTCTGTAAGGGGATCGATTTTAATCATTTTAATTTTATTAACCAATTCGGTTCAAATATTGAATGAAATGTTCACAAATTAAACGGCCCCTTTATTGCACGTATTTCGTTCATAGAGTAATGCATGATGAATGAAAAGATTAAAATGTTTCATATTGTGTATTAAAAGTGAACGATTTTGGGAAATTTGAGTTATTTCGGTCTACTGCATTCAATTTAACTGATACGTCTATTGTTCCCTCGGCTTTTCGTTTCTCAAATGCACTATTCAGCTTATTAATTCTGGCTTCTGCTTCACAAACCTTGCAATCTCCATTTCACATTGTAATGCACGTATATTGTTTCTACATCAGTCTCTGCTACTAATAATGCTATCCTTAGCTCGCTTGCCACATTTTGATCGTCTATTTGTGTTGTGTAGTAATGATTGTGTTCGTTTGTATTCTTACAGATTAAGTATATAACGTGTTCTTACATAAGTTTACTTGTTGACGTAATGTCTCCATAGGGTACATCATATTTTCACCTACCATTAACCAGAGTTGTTTCGGTATAGTTGTGGTATATTTTCAACTGCACATTTCTCAATGTCATAAAGTGTCAACGTTTCTTTTCACTTAACGAAAGCTACAAATCTTCTTTATAAAACGGCGTTAGAACAGTTTTACTGTCTCTTTATTGTTTGAGCAGAGAAGCAGTTAAAAGTTGTAATAACTTTACTTCTCATTCTGGCGTTACTTTAGAACGGAGCGTTGTTCTCCAATTTCATCGGCCAGCAAACACAATGAAACCTCTTTAAAAAGCAGGTCATGGTTCAAACACTTTCAAGAAGACTGTTTAACAAATTTTTTTCACAATAAAATTGAATTTGAGTAAAAAAAAGCTACAGTCCCTTTCAATGTTTTTGTCTGGTAGTTCCTCTAGGTTCGTGCTATTAACTTAACTTTGTATATGGTGGCATTTTCGGTCGTTCAACAATAATGTTCAATGTACATGTGTAAGAAAAGATGTGAGTATGGCAACTTTGGAATTTCAACAATAACAAAAACAACGGACAATGCATTAAGGCTGCTTCAACATTACTCTAAAATCTACACATATGTATAAAGCAGACTAAAACTGCAAGCAGACGGGACAACGATTCAAGCCCAGGAAGGCGAGAGGTAAAGCGTGGCTCACCATACAAGAGGCCTTGTTTGAAAATCACCTTGCAAGATACATGCTTTCCAAGGCACTGTAGGTTAATTCGAACCTTCTAGCTGGTTTTACAAGCTGAGGAAGTTGGTTACAGAGTTCGCAACAAAACTCACATGCTGAGATAAATAATTAGAGTAAAAATTCTTGGTGATGCAGTTTCTACCCCTGGGCAGATCCAGTAGGCTAGTATGTGCTCAACCACTACCACCAAGAATCCTACCTCATCAGGGGATATGGCCAGGGGCTTTATGATGGCAAATGCCCTGGAGCAGTGGTAGCCTGTAGCTCCCCCAGCCCAGGATGGCAATTACACCTCATGGAGTTCTACGAACAGAAGAAAGAGTTTTAGAAATGAAATTATAAGCTCCGCAATAATAAATTGAGAAAACGATTTTGCTAAATAGGAAAAACTACTTCCAAACGTGACTTCACCTTCTGGGTGACAAGGAGTTAAGTCAACAGGGTATTGCTCCAGTGTTTTGACGTTAGTGTGCTATGACAGATTCAAAATTAACACCGTGGAATCTTGGCAAACTTGAAAACAAATTTTCTTATGGATATTATCGGCCTATGTGAACAATTGCGATCATTTCTTAACTAGAAAATGAGTCTACCAATGTTCTTATTTAAATGTGACTTAAAGGATTGGGAAATTGAGCGAGGGCCAGGCAACTTCAGCGTCACTGGTGATTTGTGCGAGTGTAAGAGTTTACAACGGGAAACGCCACTGGTTTTCTATGTGCGGGACCTGCTGCTAGTGAAGGAGAGTGCGTTGTAGTCAAGTTAGTTTCATTCCTACCGTGTCAATACGATGAGTGTTTTTTTGGGAATTTATTACACAGAGACGATGTTTGTTGGCCTCAAATAGGCCAGCTCTGCTCAATTACTTTTCAATTGACTCATGCAGAGGCAATCCGTTTCATGCAATGTATCAATCGAGGACCGAATTCAGGGAATCCATGACCCTTCCTACTCTTGAAGTGCGAATTTTTTTTTAACCCCATAAAGACGGTCGTTTTCCCATTTCGTTGATAAGTAGCTACAACACCGTTCTGACCAACGTTGCAAACAATCGTGAAACGATTTTGGCTCCAACAGACTTGGATAACTCCAATAACTCAAACCGATTTGATTTCTAGCTGCTTTTAGCGTGTGTGTGAGTCATCTATTAGCGATACCACGTAGGAGGTAGTTTTATCCACTCGCTGCAACAGTTCTAGGTAGTTCGACTACCAGGTTTTCGATTAAATAAGTTCTTGAAAACATTAGTACTAGTGTATGGTACTGAAGCATGTGCCTCGCATTGCGTTTATGAATGTTTATTTATAGCATTATGGTTAAAGTTGATAGGTTTATGCTCTCAAACGTTTAATTATTTTCAATAAATGAACAATCGTTTCAAACAAGATTCAGACACTTCCGTCAACAATTTAAATCTTTTCTTTGTTGCATGTTTGGTGGTTTTTAACGAAGCTACGTACGGACTTACGTATTCAAAGATTTTTCTTAGAGACTATTTGTATCATTCTTATGTTTATAAACGAAATATTATAAGTCGCTGAATATTCCACATTGATACCTTCAACCTTTGTCTTAATCTTTTTTCAATGATAGATACAGTAAGACTGGTCACACTCTGGGTACTCCTGAATTCAAACCTCCAGCACCTATCAGATTGGCGTGGGACCTGAAACCATCATGCCTTGCTGCCATTGAGCAATCATACTTGGTAAGCATTATTATTTCAACGATTGATAACCATATGTTAGATTAGGTAGCTGTCAAAATGGTATCTCATCGCTTTAATAATGATTTTGTGTATCTCATATATTTCAAAGATTGATTCATTTTGTCTAATTACAGTGTATGACGTGATATAAATCTTTCTTCACCTTACAGGTTGTGAAAGACCTCATCGAAAAGATTGACTTAAGGATTTTCATGCACGACAACTACGGTAAAGGCTTCATCAAAACTTGCAAGATCAGCCCTGATGCTTACGTGCAAATGGCTCTTCAACTCGCTTATAGGAGGGTAAGTCGATAATTTATTGAAAAATTATTCTTATAAAGTTTTGCTTTACTGTCTATATTAATTCTATATTTATTAATGAGCTGTACGGACATATTTCTATGTCTTTGTAACTTGATCGCTTGTCTTGCAGAATGCTGGTAAATTCAGTTTAACTTACGAGGCTTCCATGACGAGACTATACAGAGAGGGTAGGACTGAAACAGTTAGGCCTTGCACCATAGAATCAACTGCATGGGTCAACGCTATGAACGATCCTTCGAAAACTGTAAGAAGTTACTTTCTTTTGGTCTGATTAGAATGCAAATATGTTTTGTTAACTGTTTGTATGACTTTAGTGGTTCATTATTCTGTATTGCAGACGGTAGAAAAAGTTGAACTTTTGAAAAAAGCTTGCAAACAACACCAGCTGGGATATCAGAATGCTATGGTTGGAAAAGGTATCGACCGTCATCTTTTCTGCCTCTACGTTGTATCCAAGTACTTAGAAGTTGATTCTCCTTTCCTCAAGGTGAGTTCCCCGAGAATGAATCATACATTGTTTGCAGAGATCAAATATTACTGACTTTCTGGGGTGGCAGGATTGATAATAAGGTTTGATACTAGAGTCGTATATAATGATTGAATGGGTGTGATGAAGCAGTGGTGGCAATTTTTTAATCACTGGGGTGCTGAAGCTATCGTTGCAATCAACAAACCTTCTAGTAGACTCATATTTTAGTAGGTACAGTGAAAAAGAAATTTTGATTAAGCAGGGGGGAGCTTTGGATACCTTGGCCGGAAAAAGCTTAATCCTAGGCACCTGTTCCAGGAGTTCTTTGGTTTCTGGTGTGTGGTGCTTTAAAGTCTCGGCTGAAGTGTAAATGAAAAGATTCGCAGGCATATGCCGTCTGAGTGACAGCAGATGTCTGACTCGAACAACAATGGGTGGAGGGTTACAGGGCGTTTTCGGCATTGTGGGTATCGTCACGATCACATCTCCATCCGCGGACTACACAAACGTTGCCACTTCCTTCCACTACGCTAACGAAATTGTCAATCTCATCAAAAGATAGTGGCGAGAGATCGTAACAATGTTTTGATTCACTCCGGGTGCCTTTGGTAAGAGGTCGTGGGACCGCTTGTTTCATTTTTGCCCTCCACCAGGGGCACAACGTTATCGCTGACAGATCGTCTTCAACTTTCACTTCTTGCTTTTGGAATGCTAGGTACTCAAGTAGGCCTTCCAATTTAAAGATATATGAAGCCAAAGTTAGATTTATCGTTTAGTTTAACATTCCGTTCTCCTGGTTTCAATCCTTGCTTAGACCTCTGCCATCCTATGCCAGAGCTCTGCCAGAAAAGCTGGTACTGCTTCTTCTTCGTTCTTAAGATTATATGACGTACATAATTAGTTAAGTATAATTACAATAACACATTATTAGTCATATCTTGCTCCTCATTATATTTGCAATACTTGACTAGGTTAGGGTGCATGTATTACTATACTAGGGAATGTCGTCAGGATTTAGAGAATATTGTTTCTTACTTGTTGCATCTTGTAGAAAATGCCATCTTCAGAAGTTACCGAAATCGCTAAGAATGGAAATGTAGTTTTTTATCATTTAAATGATTAACAGGAGTACAATCCAATTCTTAGCGACCGTACCGACTGACAGGTCCCCCCCCCCCCCCCCCCGGCTCAACACTCCTTCAACTAACCTTAGGGAGGGCTCCTTCAGCCCTTTGTTATCCCGGCATCACCACTTTTCCGTCCGCCTGAGGGGGTCATTCGTGTACCTGCCCCTCCCCAGCCGTAGCTTTCATCTCTGTTTACTAGCTCCCCTCCTCTGAGCTAGAATCCCATATTTGTAGGTTGCATAGGCAATTTTTCATCTTCGGTACTTGAATGTGTAAAATTAATCATTTAAATGATCTGGCTGTAGAACCATAGAGGTCTACTGTCCCGTTTTTTTTTTTTAAATTATGTATCATCTTTTGCAATTTACTTTTACCATATTGAGACTTGGACAGTCGTGAAATAACAAGCATGTCATATTGTCGTGTGGAAATTGTCATATTGTCAACTTTTATTGGTTGTTGTCGAAACACCCAACTTGCGTGGAAGTGACGACAAATTGAATATCAATGTTCTTTTTGGTACTTTTAAGACTCTTTATTTACAATGCATTGTTATTATTTGTGTTTCAGGAAGTCCTAAGCGAGCCATGGAGGCTAAGCACGTCACAGACGCCTCACGGACAGAGCTCCAAATTCGATCTGAAAAAATACCCCCAGTGCATCTCTGCAGGTGGCGGGTTTGGACCCGTCGCGGATGACGGATACGGAGTCTCTTACATCATTGCTGGAGAGGACATCATCTTTTTCCACGTTTCTAGCAAAAAGGACTGCCCGGAAACGGTAAGCATTTTTAAACCTTTCAATATACAGGTTGTCCCGAACTGGTGTTGAACATAAACTGTGTGAAACGATTGAAGATGGCGCAAAACCCATCCAATCGCACTTTTCTATCTTATTCCTTTCCCGGGATGTTATATTTTAAAGGGTTTTTCAAGAATCTCACGTTTTTTCACATAAATACCTACATTTTTCGGATTTAAAAGATTTTTTTTTTTTTAGCTTTTGACATTTTTGGATTTACCCTTAAATGTCCTGTTCGCCTAGTGCACTTTCATAATCAGAAACTAGTTTTTACGGACTCTGACTACTGTACGTACACCATTTAAAAAATGAATTAAGTTTCTGAAAATAGTTGAACTTCGTTTTCATTTCCGAAAAACGTGTGGAAGGTGTCAAACTCAGGAAAACTTTCAAATTCAATCAGCTTTCTAGTGGTGAGGTCGACTTGGCGATTCCGTACCGATCTCGTGGAGAAATTCCAGTTTGAAGGCGATAAAACGTTAGTGACTTTCTTAAACAACAAACTAGGAATCCCAGGGATAAAAGTAGAGAATGTTCCAAGGTATCAATTAGGAAAATGGTTTCTTTAGTATGCAATGGTTTATAAACCGTATAAAACATTTATAGGCTCAAACTGGAATTCCTCCATGAAATCAATGCGGAATTGACAACTCGACCTTATCCTAGGAAGCTGATTAAATACGAAAGTTTTCCAGATGTTTGAGGCCCTCCAGCACGTTTTTTGGGAATAAAATCGAAGTATTTTCAAGAACTTAACTTTTTTTAAATTAAAATTTAATTAACGTCTTGGCGGTTTCATCCTCTAAGCCAAGGCAACTGATTCTCTGCCTTGTACCCCTGAAACGTTGAGCGACTCCACGGATAATCACGAACTGCAGCTAATTGGTTAATCTTACATAGGTAACTATTGTGGAGTATGGCTTAGCCCATTTGTCAGAGAGGATTTTACCTATCTGCTTGGCAAACATCAAATTCTCTTTGTAAAACTTCGGCAAGCATACCAATATTCAGTGGTTGCTATTTCTCGTTGTCCCACTCCATTTAAAACTGCATGAAAACATAAACGCATTGAACACAATATAATAAATACGACTACTCATATTTACCTCAAAAACTCCTGAATAACAGTAGGTACCACTGGTTGTTCGTTCTCTCGTTGATATGCCTTTTACAGTGGACGTGCTACAAACACAAATCCTTTTGATGTCTGTTTTCCGCGCAGAGTAACAGATCAACTAGGTTTACCAGTAAGTGGTGGAATGCTATCGAAAGTTTGCTAACTGGTTCAGTGCAGGTGTCCAAGAATCTTGCTCACGATTGTTTGAGAACAGTGTTCAGGAATAATGCTTGCTTGCTGTAAATGGTTGAAAAGGAGTGCTTGCATTCATAGCTACAATCGTAGATAACTCAAAATACGTAGAAGCAGAAAACAACTGAAAAAATCACGTAGAACAAACAAACAACAGAAATAGGTTGGCTGATAAGACAAAAAGAAGCTCTTCCAGCTGTTAGCACATGGAACACTTTGCTCCATCACGTGTTTTTGAGCTCTCTGATTGGACAACTTTCTGAACGGAAATCTTCCTTATCATTGGTGACCTTGGAGTACAGATTATATCTGCACCCTGATTGTACTGATGAACCTCGGGAGGGTCTATTTCCCTGTGTTGGTTCGGACTCTTCTAAAAGTTTTTGTCTTCTGGTTTATTGGCTGGAGTGCTCAAGCGCCTATCAAGAGTCAATCCTGACAGTGGGTAAAGGACCCACGTGCATTCTCTGCAACTAAATCATATTTTCCTTGATTTAAGCGCGATCGTATTTAGGAGCGTATCTGTTATCTTTTCGTATATCCCTGTTTATCAGTCACAGTCGTTAAGAAAGTGCTATCCCTGGCCTTTATAGCTGCCCAAAAGCGTCCCTAAAACAATACTTACTTCTACCTATGATTGAGAACATGTCTCATGTGTGTGGTATACATCCATAACGACAAAGTTTAGGATTTGATCAAGTTTATAAAAGTTGATTAGAGAAAACTAGATAACACCTGAGGAAAATTTCGGTTATACTTATTTTCGTTGTAATACCGAATGAAGTGGTGGATTAAACAGTTTCTACTGCCCCAAGTTTTGATGAAAATAGACGAGCTGTTGTAAAATTTAAGACAAGAGACTTATTTAACTAATATACTTAATGGCCTTTCATCACTGTTATTAGCACTGCTAGAAAATGATCAGTTTGGGCTAAATTCTATTTTGTGCCACAAAAATCTTATTCTCCAAAGCTGGCACTCCTCCTCCTGCAATAATTTGTTATCAAATTAACTAGAACTACTTGAATAAATTGTGTAATTATTAAATAAATGGCTCACGGTGCTTATTCTTTTCATTGCAGAACTCCAGCAAATTCGCTCAAGACATTGAACAGGCGCTATCAGACATGAGAACTTTATTTTTAGAATACAAGAAGGTACAAGCTACTCCCAGCAACTCAAAATGAAACCAAGGTGAAATTTTAAATTAATGCGATATTTCGTAAATCAAAGAAATATGAATTAGGTCAGAATGTTAGGAGGCAGTTTCATGACGATTTAACGAATGCTGTGTGGAGGGCAAAACTTTGAGTTTGTAGACCATCTTGTGCAAATCCATGATTCGAAATTTGCTGTACATACCACTGCGTTTGAAATGGTTAGTTTTTAATTTTTTTAATTTGCTTGACAGGTATTTGGTTTTAATACTAAACTACAATTTCGTTATTCTGCAGCGTTTTAAGTTGAAGTTCTAGTGATGTTTAGACTGATTGATTCCTTTATTGTTGGTTCATACCGCTATTCTATTCTTACTTACAACGAAATTGTTACTTTAATCTCAAAATAGTTCTGTAATTAGTCGTTCTTTGTCTCGACATTCTCAACGCCTCTTGTAGCACCCCAAGAACCTCAAGTTCTGAGATCTTCTTACACAGTGCTATTTGAGCGAAGTATCTGTACATCCCGAGGACTTGAAAATGTTCGAGAAAGCCATTTATTCAATGATTCAACTCAAGTTTTGAAGTCGTGCCTTCGATATCATCACAGTTGTGTTCCACGATTTTTACGGACACATGTTAATTTTAATAAGTAGCCAATTCGAGAAATACTGTGCAATTTGATTGACCAATCGTATAGATACTAAAGGATGCACAAAGCTGACTTCGACACACTAGCATATCAATATGGAATTTCAGATTTCTATATCAACTATAAACCGACCAATTAACCACTGTACTGCTCAACTATCTGCATTTAACAAGTCTTGAATCGCATGTACCAATTGTGCGTGCGGTTTTAAATGTTTTTTAAAAGAGAATGGTTCGATGTTTTTCTACGCACTAATTGTGCGTTCTTCCAATCGTGGTTTATAAATTTTAATAGAAGACTACTCATCGATTATATCTTTATTTGTTTAAACAAAATGTTCAAGTTTAGGCTTTTTGGTATTTGTTTGAATTGTTTCTGTACGCTCACACGACAAATGATTGTATTGGCATTTAAATTGTTAACACGAACTTATTCATGTATATTTAAATTTGTCGTGTATCACTTCTCCCGCAACCTGAGGTTGTTGGTATTTGTCCGCGTTACTGAGAGATACCTCACTGATTTTCAGATTAGCAATACCTAATGTTACATATTTTCTAGGGTGTAATATTTGTTATAATTAAGGGAAAGGTTGAGCATTGATATGTTTATGTGTTCCCATGGACGGTTCGAAGTCTGCCCAGCCTCTTAAAGAGGATTCAGTCAATATGTAAAGAAGCTAGTTGATGTTCTGGCAAAAAAAAAGTGAAATGATCCTAGGGGCACTCACGTTTACTACTGGTTGTATATGATTTTCTATAGTCCTTGATGGCGTTACGTTGATTACTACTTATGTACATTCTTAATTCCGTAAATTGAGTTGTTTTCATATTGACAAAACTCCATCTCATCTAACGTGGGTCGATATTTTGGACAGTTCGAACCGCTTCCGTGATACGTACTGATTTGCAGATCAAATTTGGTAATATTGTTTGAAGATGTCTTTTTTTTGCTCTCGCATGTAAAAGACCTAGTACAAAACATGTCATTAAGCAAAATGTTGTTTATTATTACAAATATATATATTGTTTAACATAATGAAATACTTAGTTTGTTCTTCCAAAAGTGCTTTTATACTTGGAAACTATTACGTAATATTAGTGGTCAAGTTTTGGAAAACCTGAGTTGATGTTAATTTCAGACAAGAGATACGGTCCTTTCTTCCTGCTTAACAGATCTATACTGTTCCGTGTAATGACATGAGTGGAATGGAATATATAAGTAATAGAATAATGACATTTTTCCTGTGGAATCTCTTTCAGAAGCAAGTTGTGTTAGTTTTTACCCAGGGCAAACGAGTTTTAACTCTCCACAGTAAACAGGGGGCTTTTGAGAATAATAACGTTTGATTATTTGGAGCTTGAATATAAATAGTAGTGCTGGGGATCGCCATCATGTCTGCTACTGTCGAACCAGGGATTTTTGACATCCTAATGCCCGATTTGTTTAGTTTTTCTCATCATAATTTTCACATAACTGGTATCCTATTAGCGCGTTTTAGTTGTCTTGACTGTTGACCACCAACCTAATAGACCAACTATTCACAGGGTAGCCTAAGGATTTAAAAAAATCTATACAAAGGGTTGCCATTGCAGTTCAAGAAATCATAAGCTTCAGATGGCAATTCAAACATCCGAATTTTTGTAGGTAACTTGACATACCATACAAGGTGGCACTCGTGCGTTTGGTTATGCATACTGGGCCAAATGCATGGTATTTCACCATCTGACGCAAAATTATTCTTCATTACTAGATTTATTGTGAAATTTTGGGTTTTGTTGGTACCTTCCCGTTTTGTGATTGCCCCCTTTGCTTTGGTTTTCATGGTAATGTTCACTGACATTCTATTGAAGTACACATTCATTCAGTTTCAATGCATTGAAATAGGTTATTTCACAGCTAACTTAACCATTAATCAGCTTGAAAAAGTTCAGCTAGATTCTATCAAGAACGAAGCACGACTAGAGAATCAACATATTGATAGATGAGTGATAGCTACATGTGTTGCAGAGTTTTGAACTTTAGTCCAAAAATGAAATTGCGTCCTATGATTTTTTTATTGAAAACCTTGCCCTACCTGTGGCAAGATTTTGCCAGATCTGGACACCCCAACAGCGTATTGTTGTGACTTTAAATATTTGCCTTGAAGTCCCTAAACACTTCTCTACCATAGATTTTTCTCTACTGATCATTAATTTTTTGGAATGGAAAAATTGACCGAGGGATGAGAAATTCTCATTCATTTCTACTTACCGCATCAACGTTGAAATAGCTTATCACGTTTGATCGTGGAAATCATTACGTTAAAAATAACACATTAATGATTGATGATGATATAAGGAGTAAAGATAATGTACGTTCGGGTACTGCCTGAATCGGGCTTCTTTCTTAACCTATAGTAAGAAGGTGATTGAACTAGAGTCTCCAGCGCACCTGTGAAGTCTAACAGCGAATTTACCGTAACTCTGAGCTTGGAGTTACCATGTTTTATTGAATGAGTTCTTAGGGCTGCTAGTCACATGTGTCTGTCAACCTATTGGTAGGTACAGGACCCGCTTCTAGCTGGTACTCTTGCCGTAAGGAATGAGTATGGTCTCCAACGTGACATGGTAGCAGACCAACTCATGTACCAGCACCCTTCCCACTGTTGGTAATGGAAAGTCACACCTTACATTTCAATACAAAATAATTAACCAGAAAACTGACAGGCGCTTTAGATCCCGGAGTACTAATTTTTAACCAAAATAAGCAGGGAAAGCTAGTAGTACCCAATTTAAGTATCGAAAATTTAATACATTAAAATATGAATCTGATGATAATAATTGAAAAATTAAACTACTTTTTATTAGTTTCTCATATTTTATTTTCCAATAATCACTGAAATCCAGTTTCAGGAAGTTCGTTTACACAATTCAACAAATCTGGTACAAACGTTCGACAAAGCATTTTCAATTACAGTTTAGCGAGACACTTCGATAAGGGCGTTGATGCGAACAATCAACTCAGTTGGCCCCCAAACGAACTTGAAAGAACTATCGAGTAAAGCAAGGGTTAACACAATCAATTCGCTAGCATTCGTCATCGAAGAATAGTCAACTTCTTATGAGCAAAACATATGTACAGTGAAACACCAAACATTTTGAATCATTTAGTTACAGAGGAATTTCAAGGTCTTTTTTTAAATAGGTGTAAGTAAAATCGTAGCATATGTCGGGTGGTATGGTAAGATGGAATGTCCTCTTGATTCATCTCTAACCAAAGAGTGAAAGAAAATTCTATAAAAAACAACGACGACATCGACAAATATGCTTAAAATGTTGAGGGTCTTTTCAAGGGGACAAAATATGTATTTTAAAACGAGCTCCAATAATATAATATTTCAAAAATCAGATGTGTAACAGTCAAAACTAAAAAATGAATAATTAAGAATGGGGGGATGTAATTGCTCTCCATTGAGTTGTAACTGTAGGTGTATCGATGTCTTCAATTACATTTTCATACTCAATTGAATTACATATTGTGTTTCCAGGTGTAATTTTACGATATAGTTCACTCCGACAACCTCTCCTATCCTACCAATAACCTAGAGATGAGGAAATGGCCCGCCATATCCACAAAATAATACAAGTGAAAATGAACACTTTCCTTTTATATTTGCAGTCGAAACCAAAGCCCTTTTCTCCGTTCAATAACTTAACGAGCTGTCAAACTAGGTACATCCAAGTATCACACACTTATATCACATGCCATAAAATGTTGATGGATTTTTCAAGTTTCCCATTGAAAAATACGATAAAATCGTCTTACAAATAAACATAAAAGTTTCTGAAGATCTGCAAAAAAACGAACTGTAACGAAAAATCCGAATCAGATGACACAATATGAGATTTTCTGGTCTGAAAAATTTGCGTTTACTATTTTTAAATTAAAGTAGATGTTGTTCTGAGAGTTTTGACACCGTACGCACTTAACGTCCGCCTGTTTTTTCTTTGATTTTTCAAATAATGACTTCACACTAAGCAGGTTGGTTGTCCCACCCAGGTGAGAAGGATGAAATGTAGTAGGTTTTGCCAACACTTAGACAAATCTTGTAGACAACGAAGTACCTATCGTACAATAGTGCGGTTGTTGTCTGCGTTTCTAGAACTTCATCTACTTTAGGTGAAGAAAATATAAAACAATCAAGCCGGTACTTCTAATTGTTCGTTACACGATTCGACCAAATTATAGATATGAAGATTACAACAAGTGAATATGAACTATTTATACGTTATGAGCAAGGGTAAACGCATATTTTTAAATATAAAAAGATACGTCCAAATTTTCAAAAGGATAACGAACTTGCCCAACGCCATGGTGAGTTTTCTTTTCCAGCATAACGAACCCCAGATTTCGTTACTTCCACAAAAAGTATGAAAACGGCAGTACTAATGTTTCCACTCGTTGCAGGGGTCAAAAAGTTAAAATTCCGTCTCATCCTTGTGGTCCTAGAACCTTTCTTTAGAACTCTCATGTTTACATAGAAATTCCTAATCAGAATGGTAAGTCACACCTCGGATATATCATCATTTTACGGTGACATGTTTTCTGAATGAACCAGTCATTTCATACGTTAGAAACAGAGTTAATCAATTCGTACTAAATTATATATTTCTTACTTATATTGAACGTTAAATATGATGCAATAGGCGTTGTACTTTTCTAGCAAAATTTATGATGACTAACGAGAAGCAGTAATCAGCAACTTTACTGTTGATCACTACTTAGCTAGACGATTTCCAGTGATGTGCACCTACCTAATTGAATGAGTAGTACTTGCTACGAACCACATGACTAATGACGATCAATCAGACTCACTTAAGGAGGCAATTCCGCCTACATTTTTTTAAATTTCTAGCATGTACACTAAAAATTAGCTAAGTTAATGTTCTGTGGCAGCTGTCTGACTGTAGATTACTCTGAAGGGCATTGAGAGTGAGTCGAATGGGTTGGACAAAATAGTGATGTTTTGGTTCATAAAACTTGAACATGAAGTATTCCATTCCTAATATTATATAGGTACCAGTAATAATCACTTTTAAGTTGGTGAATCTGAATTGTTTTCAGTTACTCAAGGTTACTAGAGGAGATAGCGTAATGCATACTCCTAGCAGTGGACTAGATCGTGGTGACTTATGTCAATCCGATTAAAAACAGGAATTTTGAAAATCTGACGGGTTGATTTGGCAAGCTACAAGCAGCAGCCTAATCTGGCTAAGATTCTATCAATAATTATTAATCTTTAATTTGAAGATACATGTAGTCTCAGATGGAATAAACGTGGAACAAACAACGAAATTGCCTTCGAATTGAATTTAAAAAAAGGCCGACTTAGCATCTATTATAGGGGGATTGCGGAGGTCCATGAAATACTTTATCATGGCAGCTGTGGTGTGGTTGGTCAGCCTGTGTCAGGATGCTGCTCAGCCGTCGACTCTGGTAACTTTATAAAGGGCAGTTCTGCTCCAGACCACATTGAGTAAAGATGACTTGGCCTCGAAAGCTCCTGTTTTAAAGAAGAGTATGAATGAATGAATGAAAAACACGTATATTAGAACAAATAATTACAAAATAAATATAATATGTATGAACATGAATATGGTTATGGGCTGTGCCCGTCTGCCAGAGATCTGTCAACAACTGACTTTTTTTCTTTTCTTTATTTTTCCTTCTTTTCTTCATGATAGGGGGTTTGTTTAAGATGACAATGTGGAGCAGTATCGCAGCTTTCAATTCTTCATCAACTCAAGTTGAACTCGGATACCAGCTCAGATCTGTACGACCATGCTGCCTCACAGTATCTGGCTAAAGCCATCCAATTTGCCCCATTCAGCACCTCGACGAACGATTCCTCCGAAAGCTCCGCCGATCTCCCTGGCGGGGCCATCATGTGCGGACTGTCCATGAGGCCGACAATTGAGCGTGAGCAAGTCACCCCGAACCTTACATACCCATCGCAGGACAAACATGGAGGCCTTCTGGGTATCAGTAGTCAAATCAACAGATCGAATGTCCAAATTCAAGCGTCGGTAAACTCGTGTCCAAGGCTTGCCAAGGTTCTTTTTCCATTCCATTTCCACCTTTTCACATAGGACTCCAACTTAAGTGGATGATTCCAGGTCATCAAATGTGGTGTCAAATTCACGGTCGCAGAGTCCCTTGTACCAGTAAAGCTCCACTGCCACCAGTCGACGCGCTGCAGGCATTCTTAACACTTCAATCAGGTATTTACAATGTAACGCAAGTGTACAGAGGAACACCGGGGATATGCCTGTTTTTTCAAGAAGAGTAATTCAATTAGGAGAGTATATACTGATGTCACTGATGATTAAAACTCCTGTTAGAAGAGAGCTTTTGAAGAGATAGACACAATAATTTTTTTTTGTCTGCCTATCAAATCAAATTAAATTAATGCCTATTAAATTATTTAATGCACAATAATTTCAAAAGAAATGAGGTACCTAGATGACATATTCATAATTCCTGTTTTTATTTTGCACATCAGTTTTGTTCTGGTAAAGATGGCACAGACCTATTTCTGTGGACAACAGTGCACAGCCTTCTAGATTACAGTTCACAACCGCCAACTGTGGATAAACGTTTATTGGAACACTTCAGCCATCCACTTAACGTCGCCTCACAGACAGGATACACCTATTTTTGCTTAGTTCATCTCACAATTAGGAGAGAGGTTTCAATCGCCAAACGTTTCTTTCGTAAACAGCAAGGGATACTTAGTACTCTCCATTTCCACCCCACAGCAGTTGACGACGACGGATGGCAATACCGAATGGAACAGCACTTTCCAATACTGCACTTGTGAGTTGAAGTTTGTTAATATTCCATTAATGGCACCTCTTGTTGGACCAAACCATCTATTCACTTGAGAAGAGCTCTGAATTCAAACTATAATCCTTCCACGAATTTGAGGAGGCGTTTTCAATGAACTGAATGGGTGGCTGACACTCATTGAAAAAACAAATGAATAGCATTAATTGTAGCAGAGATAGTTAGCTTCATCAATGATAATTACCTCAGAACTTGTGGTTGTAGATCTGTGAAGTGAGTAACAAGAGGAGGTAGTCGTGTCTGTCGAGGAACTGCTTTTTCGAGATGCAAGGGAAGCCGTTGAGTTCAAGTGATCACCACTCATATCAACTTCGGACGGATCTCCCCACCTTTATAAAACAAAATCAACTTAGTACAAAGACATGGATTTTACCATTAATATGACAGTAACAGCGGACAACCACGACAATGTGCGACATTGAGGTTTGTATGTGGTATTAAGTTATCAAGTGGTATTAAGCTATATGTGTACATGCTACGTCACACAATGAACGAGCTGACTGTTCATAATATTGTGAAGGATGAAGTTAGAGGGAAGTGAGTAGGATATACATTGAGTCGTACAGGATTCACCCTATCTCTGCATATTTTTATCTCATTATAAAACCAATTGCAATTAATTATCGATGTTATTTAACATGACGAGAGGGGTGAGCGTACTCAGAGCCTGTTGAAGGACCATTGTTTCAAGATGCAAGGTAACGAGAACTTTTTCAATTTAACGAATTTTAAAATGTCCTGAAATCGTCGTACGCATGGTTCTAGCGTGTTAAGCTGTTCAAAATTATTGATACCACGACCAAATTCTAGCTCATATATTTTCCAACACCAGAGTGTAATTTTGGGGACTGGTGGCTATCTAAACCATTCGGCAACCACACAGCTGGAGTTTCCCTTCATATAACATAATCATAACAACACATTTCAAGAAGTAAATAAAATGGGATCAGATGTAAAAAGTCTCGTGAGAATTCGACTTTCCTCTTTCTAGAGAAAATGGGGGAATATACCTACGTATTGCATAACTCTAGAGTTAAATGTGAGGGTTTGCGACTCAATGGGGGCGTTAGTTAATGATTGTATCTGCTAAGCTCTGCAAATATTCGTCAAGAAAAGTCTACCGTATGAAAAATTGCCGTGGTGTTCTGATTGACGTGTGAATAACTGAAATCGGATGGTAAGGAAATGTGAAGTTTGTGGTGAAGCAGGTTGTGTATTAATTCGTATGTATTCTATAACCCCCACCTCGATAAAGATACCATCCGCACATAAGGAAAATTGACGAATATAATAAGTTCGTACAACACTTTTACTTCCCTATAGCATAAACACTATTTATCTTAGCATTGCAGGAAATGACCGTTTTACATTCATCACATCTTTGTTGATACCGCTATTGAGTTAACAGATGCAGCAGATTGGTAAAATACAGAAGAAATATAAATGCATAGACAACTAGAAATAACGAGAAATGCATTATCATTATTTGTAAGGGGATGTAAAAAATCTATTTCACTAACCAAGATGATCTGATAGGCTTGTTCGAATCAACAGCCGTGTCAGCAGCTTTCGTCAACACCACTCCTATATGAAACAAAATATTTAAATCAGACATATGAACAGCCACTTTACTATTTTAGGCGTATTAGCAATACAGATTTTCAAAAATATATGTCTTAGGTTTAAGAACATTAAATTCAGGGGTTGATTCTATAAGGAATTGGCAACCAAAAGGGTTTACCAGAGATTTCTTTTTTACGCTATGTTTTCTAATAAGTAAAAGTAAAGTAAACAAGGAATTTCACCTTGGATTTTCGTCCGACTACCCGGAGGTGTCACGGACGTCGCCAGCCGTCCTCTAGAGAGGATCGGAACTCTATGTTTACTAATATTTTCTCGTTCAAAATGACAAAAATAATTGATTATTTTTTCATAATATCTGCTTTACTATTTTAACGGCTCCCCTCAGGTTCACTGCGAAGTTGGACACCGCTAAAAAGAGAAATAACCCGCGGAGACACGCGGTTTCTGAGAGATACAACGTCCCCCGTCTTCCCGCTCGTTTACGGGAACATTTTCACATAAAAGGGCGGGGTTCCGACTTGGCCTCATTGTCAATGGTCTGAAATAGGGATGGGTATCGTTGGATAAGTATCGATATTTTGTACCGATACTGTATCAGAAGGTTGGTATCGATACTCCAAATATCGGTCAAGCAAAGTATCGATATTTATAAATATCGAGTATCGTTTCCAACATCAATTTTTCAAACTTGAACTGCGAAGAACCTAATCGTATTTACTTAAACAGAACAGAAGATAATCTTTGTTTTGATTTTTTTAACCTGTGAGAGGTAAGGTAACAGTAACAGTGGGAACTATACCCGTGATATAGCCCCCTACTTCTGCCTCTAAGTCTTCTTCTTTTCCTATTTTCCTTCTAGTATCAAAGCCACTTTTCCTTCAACATTCCAGATTCCATTACAAGTGTCCAAAGATTGGTTGGTGAGTTTTTTGACTAGTAAGAAAATCAACCCAATATTAAAACCAGTTTTTTTGAGCTAGTGAGAAAAAATTTGTCGATATATCGAAATTGAAGTATCAATACATATTATCGGAGGGCCCAGCATTGATACAAAAATATCGATACTCAACGGTAAAATATCGATGTTTTGGAATACCGGGAATCGATACCCATCCCTAGTCTGAAAACAGTCAGTCAGTTGGTGGCAGTCCCAAGTCGTTCATCCATCAGTAGTGGCTGAAAGAATCTGACAGATACACCGCGCTTATCCAGGTAATATTCTACGAGTTTCTAATTATGTGATTATTTAGGCAATAATATATTTTACGGCGTCCTAAAAGATATGTCTAGATGATAATACTGAAGAGTAACAACCAAGATGTATCTATCAGATACTGCGCTTATCCACAGTACTTGTGTTTTCTAAGAAGTTTGTTTTTCTTTTATTTTTACAGGAGAATGGCATCCCATCGCCAGATTTATGATTCGGCGAATGAGAAAGAGACTGAAGACCTCAGGGCTGCTCTTTCAGAGAAAAATGAAGACGACGTGCCATAAATTTCATTGTTTGCAGCACAGCACGTCGATCTGTGATAAATACCACCAAGCAACTGTATCTATGTTATTTGAAATTTGATAGTTCATACAGGAAACACCCATTATTGTTTTCTTGTCGAAAAATCTCAGCATTTTTCTCCCACGGAATCTTACCAATATTTTTTCATTGTGAATTTATATTGTATTTATTTACATTATGTTTCCTAGTTTTAGTTGATACAATTCGTTTCTAGTTCACTACTCCTCATTCCACCGAATTGGAGCTGATTTCGAAGGTATTTTCCGAGCCTTTTCATCCTATTTTCATGTGGTACTTAGTTTTGAAAAATAAGTGGATTTGTTTCATGTTGTATTATTACTATATTTCGAATTGTAACCTTGGTTGTCATTGCTATACTTATGTTCAAATACATTTTTTTTATTTTCAAACATTTTAATTTTTATTGAGTACATCACCCGTCATTGCAATATGTTCAATTACTGCCCAACTTCCTTGGAAATGAAGGAGAGGAGAGCTCTTGTCAGGTTATACCCTCCTAATCGTTTAAAACTGAAAATACTGCACAACTTCCTTGGAAATGAGGGCGAGGAGAGCTCTTGTCAGATTATGACCTCCTAATCGTTTGAAACTGAAAATACTGCACGATTTCCTTGGAAATGAGGGCGAGGATAGCTCTTGTCAGATTCTGCCCTCTTAATCATTTAAAACTGAAAATACAGGTTAAATGTTTGAAACTGAAAATACTGAAAATACTGCCCTTGTCAATTCTGCCCTCTTAATCATTTGAAAGCTGAAAATACCCACAATTTCTTTGGAAATGAGGGCGAGGAGAGCTCTTGTCAGATTCTGCCCTCCTAATATCTCCTAAGCGTTTAAAACTGAAAATACTGCCCAACTTCCTTGGAAAAGAGGGCGAGGCGAGCTCTTGTCAGATTCTAGCCATCTAATACCTTCCAAGGGTTTGAAACTGAGAATACTTGAAAATTTAAGACTTTATTTTCATATCACAATCTAGTTTTTACATAACTAATAAGTGATATTATTCTGACATGATGTTAACTTAATCAAAACATGTAAACGTGAGCAATTTTGTATATATACTGATAGTTTTGGCGTCCCTACATAATCACAGGACACTGTTACACTATAACTAGGTTCACAACACTAATTCATGTGGTTTTTTCCTTTTCAACCTTCTATCATGGTGTTCAACGTCGAGAAGACGGACGGACCCTGTAGCCTCTGTGGATGGGCTGCAGCAAATCGGCGGATTTCGGTTTGAACCAAATCCAATCCAAGATCACGATGGAGGTTCTCATTTCTCACGTACCAGGGAGCATTAACCACGTCCCTGAGTACTTTATTTTGACATTTTTAAATTATTGCAATATTACTCTTGGCTGCACAGCCCTATAGCTGGCATCCATAAGTCCATCCAGGCTTGAGGACTTGTTTGTAGCATAAGATTGCTCTCTATTGGCAAGACTGAGCGTCGTCCCATGAGCCAGTACAGTTTTTTTGTATTTCAGGCATAGTTCGTATTTCTTTTTTTTTTCACATGAGATTTCTACCGCAACTTTGCGTCGAGCTTCATCCCCAAGTATTTTGCCACGTTGGCTCCTAGGCGTTTGAAACTAAAAGTACTGCACAACTTCCCTTGAAGTGAGGGCGAGGAAAGCTCTTGTCAGATTCTACCTTCCTAATTCCTCCTAAGGTGTGAAACTGAAAATACTGCTTAAGATCCTCAGAAATGAGGGGCAGGTGAGGCTTGTCTCCTATTACCTTGTAAGGGTTTGAAACTGAAAATACTACCCAACTTCTTGGAAATGAGGGTGAGGAGAGCTCTTTTCAGATTCTAGAATCCTTATACCTTCTAAGGGTTTGAAACTGAGAATACTGCCCACTGCAAACTGAAAATTACAGGTATCTAATATAAAATGCCGAATACGGAATAATTATCAGTGTAATTATTACCAGGAAGATTGGAATTTGGTGGCTTGATTGAAAGCAGTGATATGGCGTCTTGTAGATCCTCTTGGCTGGCCAGTGCGGTATGCCAAACTGCGTCTGTGTCAGAACAAATTAATTAAGCTAAGCAACACTTGGTTCGTTGGGCTTAATGATTTTTGAAATAAGGATGAAATATACTAGAATTGCAAAATTATGAAGAAACTGTCACAACTTGTCCGTTTTATAACAATAACAATTTTGCTGTTTTTACATCATTGGGAATTAGATAATTCAAGTCACAAATGACCCATTGATGGTTTCAGTTAAATACTTCTGTTCGTTCAAAAGGATGTATTAAACTTCAGGTTACGCAAAGTTAAGTTCTAATGGGATGGCAACAGGAACATGAAACTCTTTAACTACGAAGACAGTAAGTCTGGTCTGCACAGAATCTGGTAAAGGTTGTGATTCCATAATAGCGTACTGATCTACGCCTTCCAATCATCGTAAAATGCCATTGATGTTTCTCTATTTGCTTGGGAATGGTGAACCACGCTACTACTGTAATGTGGAATGGAGACGAATATCTCCAAGTGTCCCTGATTGAAAGTTTGGTATCTTCGAGTTTACAGGAATGCTACTGATGTAAATGGTAATAAGCTAACATCTTTATTAGATCGGTTATTTTACATATTATTACAAATCATAATCTAATTTTGGGATTGTGAAATGGGAAGAGAGTCAAAACCAAACAATTCCTGAGGCTTAAAGTAAAATGGCTGTACACAGACAATATTCGAATGGGTACCTAAATTTTCAGCTGAAAGAGAATCATGCGTAGCTGCATTTTGAATCATCCACCACTATACTATAGAAAATTTACACATTAAATTTGTCATCATGAAAAAGCGTACCTGGTGTAGTGGATCTAGATTTTTCCGCAGATGGTAGTGCGAGTTTCCAAGGTATGGACCATCTGCGGAGCGTAGGATCTGGAGGAACCTTATCATGACCAGCTGCAGCAGCCTCAGACCATCTCCGTTGAGGGACTGATACCTTTGAAACAAGCAGTAAAAACTAGTTAAGCATTCTGACATAACAGCACTTATGCAAATTAGCTGCTTTTTTAACAGGCAAGACAGATTTCTCAAATCAGAAATATGTAATGTTTTTAATGAAGTTGAAAAATGAAATCGTACAGTGGTGCACCCAGCCGCTTGAGGAAAGCATCTAGCGATAGCTTCGACTTCCCGGGACGAATGCGGCGGAAGACAGGAGCAGCCTGGCATGGAAGTGACCCATTCGCAGCAAGCTGCAGAAAACTGGTACTGAAGGTTTAAAAGGCGAAGCAACCCAGAGCAAACCACGCCCTATGGATAGAGAACAGAAACTTCTGTTAAACAGTTCATGAATGATAAGAGAGAAGAATAGAAAATTTTCAATAAGATAAAAATCGATGCAAAATAATGAACCCGAAACTGCAATACTGTGGAAGTATAGGCCTCCTATTTCATATGTATCTTTCTACATTAATACAGTGGGACGTTAACTACTGAGTTATGAGAACTTTGCCTTTGATACAGCATAATATAAACTTTTTTGAGCTGATTCAGAAGTGGACTTCGAGAAAATTATCCGTGCACACATCACAGCGTCCACAATGTGCGCATACGTTGTTCTTAAACTCATACATTCAAGTTGATTATGTTATTGATTAATATTGATCTACAAACCTGGTTAATTTCTGCTTGATCTTGATCTATATCTGGAGCAACGTGAGCTTCTTGGAGTGAGGCAAAGGTTTGATTAGTAGCAATTGCCGCTGCTGAGTTAGTTGCCAGCCTTAAGTGATCCCACATCGCCTGGAAAAGTAAGGTTGGAAATAACGATAACAACTACAAAAACTCTGTAGGCGTTTCGAATATGATGATTCCGACTATATTTAAGCACACATTATCAAACTTCAAGGTACAATGAACGAACTTTGGATTGTTCAAGGCGGCTTTGACAAGCTGAAGAACCACAGTTTAGAGTCGTCAGAGAATCAGTGAGCTCAGATCCAGTGGTACACAACATGCGCATTACCTGCAAAACACGATTGAGTAAGACTCCACTTAGGAACTCATATATTGGGTTTTAAAACTTCTCAACACTGATCAAACGGAATCGAGCCCCAAAATTGCTCCTTTGAATTATTCCACTCAATTCAATCAATAAAAAACTCACTTTCAAGAACGATAGCCACTGCGCCATACAGTCTGATACTTCTTTAGATGAAAATCTGGACAACTCCACCATTTCTTGAGCTTCTGACATACTCAGCAGCCTGATGCAGAGTACAAATGAAGGACAATGTCATAAATCATAGCATAATAATTATTACTTGCGTAATAAGTAATTATTACTTGCGCCTAACACATTTCCAATTGAGACGTCAAAAATAAGTCATTTACAATAGCACCTCGGTTAAGCGAATTCCTGGAGAGTGAGCATTGTTCCTTGTAACTGTATTCATCCTTTAATAGAGATTCTGCTATAATACAACCAGGAAATTACCCAGGATAGTGTGCAAGACTTAGTTAAATCTTACACACAAGAGTTAGTAATGTAGGAAAAAATGAGATAACAGCGCCAAACACCCAACTTAAAGGTATTTGTTAACCTAAATCAAAGATGCTGGAAATTATGACAGAAATGATGAAGGAGGGACCTGTATGGATAAACCTACCGGATTTTCAATACCACCGCTAAAGAACTGGTACATATTATGTAGGTACTATTATAATTCACTAATTAAATTATTACTGCTGATGGCTTTTTAAGTTGGTGGTAATATTCCACAGAAGGTAATATTGAAAACAATGATATACGAGTATTCAAAGCGGCCGCTAGGTGAATCAGAATACGCTAAGGAGAATTTCAGTAAGTGCGGTACCACTGTACAAATGCACCCCCACAGACTATATAACTGGGATATATGTATTTCAAGCTACTTAGACGGCAGTTCAGCACATCAAACAAGCAAAGAAAATGAACATAACACCTAGTTAGAGCTTTATAAGTGACAAATAGCTCCCATAAGATACAAAAGTAACGGAAATATGTCCTTAGTAGGTACGTGAATATATAGTGTGAATATAGATGGGGTAGAGACGATTGATGACATAAGCAATGGACCATAACATTGGCGAAGTAGGTTTGCATTTACCTTTCAGAATAAGGAGGATGAGGATAGTGTGGTCCCCTTGCTTTGCTCTGAAGCCTCGCAGACGGAGGTTTCCCGCGACCGGCACCACCTGGGGTGACTTTCTTCATGTTCTAAAAGATAACGTCAAATACATTCACCGATGTTTAGTAGGTCATTCGGTAACGGAAAAAAGGACCGTCATTCCACCGTCAAAAACCGTAAAACGTAAAAATAAAAATCGCTAAACGCTTATTTCAACATAAATATAATTAAAGATAAAGGAGAAAATAAAAACGATCAACTCACAACAATATTCCTTTTGGATGCCGGAAACAAGCTGAATCAGCCGAAGGCTGGTAGATGGGGTTGTTCAACGCAGTACCATTCTTGACAACTCAAGAATGAAATAAATGACAAGCAGAGTAAAATGCAAAAGTCTTTCGAAGAATATCAATTCAACATTGGATAAAAAATGTGGATAAAATTACAAAATTAAAAGCTAACAAGTAACTACCTACCTAACAAGATGACCGACCAAGCGAAAATATTTGATAAGCGCTCAAGGCTACCAACACCAACATGACATGATAAGAGTTATTTATAAAAGCTCACAAAGAAGTTATTGTGCGATTGGCCATTCCTTCTTTATTGGATGTTTTCTATTTGCAGTGCTGATAACGTTGTCGTAATCACAACCTCATTTTCATTTCTTTCTTGCTAAATTCTTAATATTTGTGAGTATTGATTCATTATTTATGCCTTTATCTGTCTCAAGTAATAACTATGAATCGTTCTAAATAATAAGGGTTCAATGTGTTTCATGGGAATGGAAGTATTTAATATTGCATAACTACACGTTGGGTGATATTCATTTGATGCAGGATGACTTCTAAAATCGCTGCTGCATCTATACGTGCTGTGAAAGCAAGAAAACCCTTCGCGACTCGGGCTGCATTAGTGTTGGTAAGTGATGAAAATATTAAAATTCTGTTGAAGAACTGTTGGTAGATGGTTGGATTGTATTGCATCAGTATCTAAATAGGTTGGCACGAAGTCCCTGTTACACTGGTGATGTTCTTTGCACGTAGTGCTGCGAGAGCCTCAACCCAATTCTTTACAATATCTGCCTTAAGTGTTATTTGGAAAGGGTCTTGTGCTCCACTTTAGACATCTGCTCAACCTGTTGAGGTCAGGCGAAAGATGTATTGAAGGTGAAAGGCCAAGGGTGTATGCCTCGGATAGCGGTCAAGGTGTTGCGCAATGGGCTTTGCAAAATTAAAGTGCATGATGTTCAAGAGTGTACACCACCCGTATAACCTGCAGTAATACTTCCTGCATTAGAGTCCACTACTAGCATCCTCTCCTGGAAAGTCCTATGTCTCCTGCAGCTCCCTATGTTGATCTGAAGCTACAGGTTGCCATCCATCTGTCACCGTGAGCTCTTTGGCGGACAAAATGCTGTGGCTTAGAGAGCAAGTGAAAAAAAATCCCATGAAGGTTCACCGGCTTCTCTAGGATTGTACTATACTGATGAAGTCGCAAATATAGATTATACTTTACCTCCCGAAAAAGTTTTCGAACCAGCTATGATCATGGGTGAAGGTCCATAACCTTTGGAGAAGTAGATAGATTGGAGTGTAGCAACTTTTGCATTGTTCTCATGACGTCAAGATCTCAGTCATGTGAAAGGGCATGTGGTTTATTCAACCAGTTGATGACGATTATAATTTAGAAGGGTCGCAAACAACATGTCGGCTCGATCTTCTGATTCTATCCTTTCCCTCTTTCAGCCCTCGTTTCTCTTCGCTACATTGCGAAGGTCGGGTAAAGCATTCACAACACAACACTGCATTCATCAGTGAATCCATTTTATGTTTAGCATGGGTATCTCTTTTCACACCATTGTATCCCTTAATATTGGACAAAGTGGGTAAATAATTGTTAAAAAATACACCCAACATAACAGAATATCATAGTAGCTATTTAGGAACCGTAAAGTTTGGGCATCTATACATTTGGAAATTAATTTGAGCTTAGGAGCTCTTTTTACTGGGCTGTAAGTTTTCCGTTTACGCCCAGGAACCTATGTAAATTAAAACCCCAGACTCGATTAAGTTTGTTACCAACAACAATACGGAGTCACTGATTGTCAAATGGAATTAAGTAACTTTGACAAATATTCTGAAAACGTTTTGTTCTGCCTCTACACATTTGAGCGGAAATACTGAAAACACGCGTGAAAAAATGTTACTTCCATGAGAAAATCTATTGGCTGGGCTGCAGCCCCAACATAATTTCATATTATGAACCCAACTGATGATAATTGATGAACATAGATCTGGGTTTAAAAAAAACTTTAGATTTTCACAAGACTATAATTCATGATGATTTAAATTACTACTACTCACTAGTATTTTGTTTAATGCTTATATATTTTTCTCTTTTCAGACCCCCTCAGCAGTTCTTAGAGTAAAAGAGCTTCTAACTGAACGGCCAGATGCAGTAAGTTGATGCTTTCATATTTTCACGTATTATGTAACTGCTATCCTTTTATATGCACGCTGCAGTAGCATTTCTAACAATAGACCTGTTTTCGCCAAAAAAAAAACCACAGTCAAACCAAAGTTCACTGCCTTCTTGATCATGGTTCTTCATACATGGTTGAGACGGTCTAGGGACAGCTGGAATGCTTTCGATAAACCAGGGTTATGGTTGAATTGCAATCACGCTGACCTCTTACCTTAGTGGTTCATAATGACCATTTCCTTTGTTAAATGTACGTTCCACTTTTCTCATTCATGCTGTTGATCGTTTAGTAAATATTGGACAGGATAAATGTAATTTCGATAGCTCAGGTTGTTGTTAAGGATTGAAGGCGGTTGAACCAACCAGGCTAAACCTGCCAGGCTGGAATCCTGTGTTTATGAACATCATGTTCAAATCACTTTTTACATATGATCCAGAAAACTACCAACATCGTGCTAGATATTAGTACGTACTAACATATGTGAATTATATGTGATAAGACCTTTTCTTTTTAAAGATCGGGGTGAAAGTAGGAGTCCGTCAACGAGGCTGTAATGGGCTCAGCTATACACTAGACTACTGTCTAGAGAAAAACAAGATGGACGAAGAAGTGTTGCAAGATGGTAAGAACACTAATGTACATGTTATATGATAAATATCTGTAGTAGGTATTAATCACGTAGTTCGATATAGGTGATATATGTTTTGCAAATGGCACTTATTTTGTTTTGCTGGCAAGATGTGGGTGCATCCCTTTCTATTTGAAATAATGAAGCTTCCACAAGATATTTCATGTTCTCCTCATTCGAAATTGACCATTCAAAAATACGATTTCGGTACCTCTTCAATGACTTCTGATAAGATATTTAAAATTCCTGCAGGTGTACGAGTGATAGTCGACCGCAAAGCTCAGTTGAGTCTTCTCGGATCGGAAATGGATTACGTCACAAACAAACTTAGTTCAGAATTCGTTTTCAACAACCCCAATATCAAGGGAACTTGTGGCTGTGGCGAGAGCTTCAACGTCTGAATCAAGTGCACGATGGTATATATCCTTGGTAATTTACTGTTTCGTATTCAATTTCTTCCGTTACTACCAACCTTTTATGATCAAGATTAAGAGCGTTGATAATCCCAAATAATTATTCCCTTTTTCAGATTGTGCAAACAATTAGTTTTATATTCAATTCTTCTTTATTTGAAGGATTATGACTGTCACAAATTAAGTACTGTAACTAGGAGGGTACTATGTACTATTATAAGTTAGGCTACAATACAGGGTGTTAACCTGAGGAACCTGCCACAGGCTAGGAATAGATTCTGCAACTAATTTCTGACAAAAAGTGCCTCCTAGAAAATTTTTGTTAAAGGCTTCGTTTTCGAGTTATTTAAATTTCAAGATTTTTTTTCGTGTTTTCGATCACTATTCACGATTCAGTGAAACGGCCCTAATTCCTTTATGTACTTGAGAAAATTAAATTTTGATTATACCGTCGGAAAGAGCGTTAAATTTTCTATCTCCCTAGAGTATCAAAAAAATATTGTAGGTTGTTCAATTGGTGAAAAATCAATCGGAAAAGTTAGTTTTGTTAAATCTTCAGAATGACCACTTTTTTCATACTCTGTAGGTCTAATACAATTCTACTCTTCACATTTAGCTTGTAGTCCTAAAATATGTGCCAGAATCTCAGCTTTTCAACGGTGTACACTAAATTTCTTGTACAGTAGAATTTAGTGAAGAAAATTTCGTTTGATGTGAACGTTTTAAAAGAAAATTGGTCTTTTTATGCTACAATTACAACATAAGAGCTTGGTGTATCAATCAATCCTTTGAACTCTGGGTCACTTGACCTCTTCGCTGGGAAGAAAGCAAATAGATTCAGGTTCGTACGAAACCTGAGGGTCCACGGCTTTGTTGCATCCCCAACTTGTTCATTACCTACTTCCTTCGTTCGGTGATCATCATGTCGAATACATTCAGCAATGAAGAGGATGCTGACTTGATGTTTGTGTATGGGTACGCTCACCAGAATGGTAGGAAGGAGGTACACAAATACGATGGAATAACATTAAATTATCTCATTTAAAAAGAAAATGTTTCTTTGAAAAAGTTTAAAACTAGATGTAGACACAACTTTCCAACATTTTTGTTCATTTCTCATCTAAAGTGTTGACACTATTTTAGAACACGTTGTTAGCGACAGACAGAAACTTCAAACAACAGAGACATAACGCTTTGGATTCTTTCATACCTCAAGAAATACGCCCCGACGGGGAATTCTCCAGTCAGGGAACCTCCGTTGGTATTTGCACACAGAATGGCAGGGAATTCTGGTGTGCGTACTAATACACTAACATCATGTCAGCGTATTCTTCATTACTGAATGTATTCCTCAGGTTAAAACCCTGTGTAATTAAATATTACACCAGGTATTCTGGCTTGTTGTATACATATGTTTTTTAGGTCCTTATATGAAGACCAAGCTCTTTGTATGAAATGTAATTTTTTCAAGTCTGAAAACATCAATGAAACGTAAATCCTACATTGAATTATTGTGGGAATAGTTACTAAATAATTTCACAAGAGAACTTGGGGATTCTAAGACGACGTGAAGGTTTAGAGGATTGTTCATAGATATTCCAACTACTTACTAAGCTGACCACACTTTCTCAATCTAGGGTTGGAACTTAATTTATTACCTAATTGATTGTGCTTCCGTTTTTGACTCGGTTATTCATAGGGCTCCATACTTTATTGGGGCTATTAATAATCCATTGGCTCAAATATCGTTTTGCATTAAAAACTATGGAATGACAGCGCGATATTAATAGTGACTTTCGTGTTATTTGTTTTTCAGTGTGGTGTTTCGTATGCTGCACATTTGGATCAGAATAACTAATGTAGATTACCCGTAGTTATTGCACGCAGTGTCTCTCCTTCAACCCAATGTCTTCGCAGAAATCTACATTTAATAAAAATGGACTCAAACATAATCTTTAGGTTTTTTCATCAACATTCGTAGAAAAAAATATTGATTGACTATATATAATTCTATACTGACTATATACAATTCTTGAGCATAGTGTTCTCTCTCCAGTTCGTTGTTCAATCTCTAGTCAGGCTTAAATTTTGTACGGCAACTTCTTAGTTTTTATGCTTTGGTATAAAAATGGAGATGTAAATGCATTGTAATTTATTATAGTATCTACCTAGTTTAGTTTATGTACACGTAGGTATTGGCTGGAATAACACTCAAGTTATATAGGTCGTTATCAAATAAACGAATCCAATCCGTTATGAAAACACTCAGATCTTTTAAGTGAATAAGGATGTAAATTTGTACGATTATACCGTGATGTAAATAGATAATTTTAATTTAAAAAAAAATTGTTTACAAGGAAACTCCCAGCAACACGTTTAAATAGGAATTGAATTAAATTTATTTTTCATCGTGAACAATTATGGATATTGCTATTATTTTAACAAGTTATTTAATCCTTTATGAAAGAAACACTATGCTAAGTGATATCTTCCACCTAGCTTACAATTCAAGACACTTCATAACTGATTAGTAGATTTACGAAATGTAATAACAATTTAATTCGTTTTAATTTCAACTGTAGTTGCTTCTATTTGAAACCACTTTAGAAACGGCCGTTATTTGTGCGTACAATGGGTAAATTATAACAAAAATAGTAGGTATAGTTAAGGTTATTGCTGTGAAATTCGAGTGATGTTTAGAGAACATGTGGAGTGGGTGCCTACCAAACTTCATATTTATGTTTCGAAAAAAAAACAGCAGGTGCCTGCTTGCTTGCTATTTTGAATGATTATGAAGTTGGTTGAAGAGAATCTTGTTATAAATCAACATATCTCCTGAACTTGTTGATTGTTGTTGAGTTTGAAATTACAACCAATATTATTGGCTAAGTGTGATTGTTTGGATCGTTCCTTTCATACCTTTGAAGATTGACAATACTACATAATACAATTTAACGGAGAAAGGCAATTTCACTGCAGTCTGATTTGTCCCTAAGTCTGTTCAGGATCTCAGACACATTTGAGCACCAATTTGAGGGCTAGCTCAAATGTAGTGCAGATTGACATGAATAGGTCAGTTGTTCAACAAAGTTTGTGATTGATGATTTTTTTGAGCGGTATCTGAGCTAAAAGGAGTGGCACCTAACAACATCAAGTTATGGCTGCGATGTCATGGCTGTCAGCGGGAGTTATGTTTGGGCATCTCGTTTGGGAGTGTCACGACCCGCGTCATCCGGGGCTCGTACTTGAATTGGTGGTCATTTTATAGGGGCACTTCCTTTCATCCCTCCCTTCCTCCTCCATCATTCTCAACTTCCCATATCCCAAGGGCCGGAGTTGGGGAAACCTGGGCGTCCTCCCCATTTTTATTTCATTTAGTTTTTTCGTTTTTCGTTAATGGCATGCCCCCTCCGTCTTTGAGGGGAGATAAAAAAATCCAATGCCCTTTGTGTCGGGGTCCCGGTCTAAATGGCTTGTATACCGATAAAAAAACACCCCATTTCCTCTGAAGACTGAGCTGGAACGACTTATGCAGTATTACTTGAGCGCAGCCCAGTTCCTGGACCATCCATCGTGGCCTTTACCGCTTTTTCCTTCTTCCGATGATAGCGTCTTTCCTGCGCACTTTACTTCACTTTCCTAGTGTCCCTTTCCACTATCACGAGCAGGGACGTAACTAGGGGGGGGGGGGGGGCAGCTTCGGGCGCAATAAATCCAACTATTTATATTTTGGTTCATTGGTATATTAAGATGGTATGAGTCATGAGATATCAGGCCTATGGCGGGGGGGGGGGGGGGGGGGCAAATTTATTTCCCCGGGTGAAATACGGGCTGTTTACTTCCCTGATCACGAGGTCGTTTTATGGTTCCTACGATCATATTTACAGCTACATACACTACTCTATCACTTAACGTTACACTGTACCATTTTAAACTACATTTCACTATTGGCTGTCAACAGTCCTATCCTCCTGCCAGTAGCTCTTCACAAAAACTTGTCCTTCGTCCCTTAGTGAACACCTTCCCAATCTCTGGTAATCTCCCAGATTACCAATCTCTGTGATTGATGAATGAAAATACTCTAATTAAACAATTTAAGATTGAGGTTATTGAGAAGAGGTATGAAGACTTCTTTCAACGTAATATATTCAATTTAAAATTAAATAATCAGTCGCAAAGTTTATTATTGTCCTTTACAGTACCGACTATATTTTTTTATGATACCTTTTTAAAACCACTGTCGAGGCCAAATGGAACAAGGTTCTAGGTATTAAAAGCCGATCTTCCCCTCCAAGAAAATATAAAATTTCACTTCATTATGTTATCGACGAACAACAATAGCAATTGAACGAGGCGATATTGCTGGGTCAGACACTCTAACCAAACTGCTTCGTGGAAACCCAGCTTCTTTCAACATCAGCAATCTAGAAAGCACATTGGAAATGGTTATAATAATATCCAATAATCATTTTGTATTTGTGTAGATATTTTTACACAATAACCCAACAAAAGTTGGGTTAGGGCCCCCGCACACTGACAACTTTTTCTAGGCTACTATTTAGTCGCCTTGAGAAAGTTGAAATGAATCACACAGCCTTAAATGCAGCTCCTTGCACGAGCAGTTTATTAATCACAGCAACTTAAAAATTGCTTCGAGATCTGATGATTATTCGACGAGTGAGTAAACAATCGCCGGGAGGAATGGGTCCCATTGATTTCTATGTTCTGATGGACTTTGCTTCATCTATCTCGTTCTTTTATTTTTGTTTACTGCGACACTGGAAGTGGAAAAGTTTATTTCGAGTGTCCAAAAGCGGCAAGCGTATACAATACGTGTTTAAAAGAGTACACAGATAGGATTTTGAAGAAAAAAACCTGTAGTTGGAGGTGCGTGAGGAGTTTATGGAACTGCCCATCAAGGAGTCTAGAACTGATGATTGGATGGACCCAAAACGTTTGTTAAAACTTTGTTATAATCTCCGAAATAAACGTGGACGGCAAAAGTCAAGGACCGACGAGAGATCAATCCTCCTGGAAAAACCCAACTCCAGAGGAGGGGACACCTCAGGGGCTATTTAAGCTCCAGAAGGGAGACAATCAGTGGGATCCTGACTTTTGCCTTACCTACACCAAACCTACATAAACTGTCCTCTATTTACAAAACCTAAAATCCTGCCTAATCACTCCTCGATAAGTCAAAGCAGACTCTCTCTTAACACGTTCAGAGCGGAGCCCAATTCAGCTGTTCTTGCTTATGAGCGGAGGCCCGAAAAAAGTAAATCACAGTCTTTAGAATCAGTCGAAATGGGTGGAGGGATTGAACAGGTGGCAATGAATGAAATCTGAAACGAAGAGCGATCTAGTGGTGGTTAGGTCAACTAGAAGGAAACCCCCGGAGGAAACGGTGGTAGAAGCATTCATGTCGTAGTTCTTCGATCTGAAAGGAGAGGGTGTGAGTGATTCACCTGAGACTCAATAGAGACGCTCCGCCAGGACGGACAGGGCGGCGGGTCTCATTTGAGCTGCTCAGCCCTGAACGTGTTAAAGAGTTTCTCGCTCCTTATCAAGGAAGAGTGGTCGAAGCGGCCTCCCTCTTCAAGGGATATTCGCTCCTACTCTTATAAATTCAATTTGCTATTATAGTGAAGCTGCATCCCTCTTCAAGGGACTCTAGCTCCTATAATCAGCGCAAGTGATTGAAGTGGCCTCCTTCTTCAAAGGATTCTCGCTCTCACCGCATACATACCAAATGGTCTTAAACCCTAAACATAGAAAGTTAAGGAATGAGCCTTAACAACGTCCTTTTCATCAGCTGCTTCCTTCTTTGTATCAAAATGAGCGCACAAACACATGCAGCTTCGACGAGAGATGGCATGAAAAGTAACTGTTTAGTTACCAATGCATGGTGGAGGAAACTTCCCGGCAACTAAATAGTTGCCAGCGATTAAAGTTGACAGTGCGCGGCCGGTCTAAGGCCTTATTACAGAATGAGTTGCTCTTGTAGAACGTTGAACAAAATGCAGGGACAACTTACCTATCAACTAGAATAAACAGCTCGACGAGGTGTTGAACGCAGTTCCTTAGCGTGTTGAACGCAAGTGCTCCCTTCACTATTTTGTCGATGTCTTTTTCTGAAATGAAAGTCTCTAGGTCCTTTTGTAAATCGTTTCGATCAATAAGCTGGTCGTCAGAACGTCTATGTGCATCAGTATTTGACACCCAAGCCTCGACGTAGCTCTTCCAATTTTGACGAGATGTTGCTTTCACAGCCTTTCTTTTCGTTTTTTTGAATTTCACTCCATCTGAGAATCAAATTAATCCAATGACCATGAGAAGTGAATCTATCCATCTATGATAAGATAACTAATTAAGTTAAGCTTAAATTATCGTATATATAAAGATGACAGTATCAGAGTAGGTATATCCGTTTTTCATCCAGGGGTAGTTGGACGCTGGGCGGGTGGAATTCACCCCCCAGAACCCACCAGTGAAGGGGAGAGGGCCCCAGCAGGGCGGAGCGTCTCCCAGGGCAACTGGCGTGCTCCCCTCCTCGGAGACTTGGAATATACGATTTTTTGAATTTGCGTATTGTTTTTATACTCCCCCATTGTGTTATTCACCTATTTCTTTTTAACCTGCGTAGCAGGGCCTTCAAACTAGTTAGTAATAAGTCATTGATATTGAAACATACTCTGATCTTCATATAGTTGAACGATAGCTCGAAAAGCTACTGAACGTGCGTGAAGGTTAAGATAATCTGGGGAGCGTGAAGCCCATAGCTCTTTGGTGCTTTCAGCAGCAAGCCTGAGGAAGGTTACATCAGCTAAGTCTGAATCTATTGTCCCGTTGGCAAACAAAAGCCGGAGATATTCGCTTGAAGGGAAGTTGTGGAATGTGGTTTTTCTAAAACATAAAGCCTCATTACAGAGTTGCATATATATACACTGGCTGTGCCATGAAACAATCCCCTCTGCTAAAATCGTAATTTCTGCGGTAAAAATAAATGTTCCTTTGAATCTTCAAGTTTTGGCCAATGATCTCAAATACGTTCACGATGCGCAATGCACACCAACTTTTTTTTGTTCAAAAGACACTCCGCCTTTTTTATTCCAGATTCCAATTCTAAGAATGGACATTTTTACCCTTTATTTCATTTTTCCGGCCATGAACTGCCAAGTCATCTAAATTGAGGAAAACTAGACTCTAAATGTTAGCAAAACCATAGTGTAACACATCGACACGCATTTCATTGTTTTTCAACGCTGATCACATGATGGTATCCGTTTCTTTATCTGACTAAATGTGAGTCATTTCACACCCAAATCCGTCTTGAAAAAATGAAACTTGATGCGCCAAAATTTGGATTTACTCATTTATATTCGTGCAATTTTGATGACTTGCCCAGAGCGCAACGCACTCATGTCTGAGATCCTAAGTAAAAACTTGCAGATTCAAAAAATATATATATATATTGACACCACAAATAACGATTTTAAGGGGGCTGGGATGTTTTGTGGCGCACACATTTTTATACACTAACAAAAGTTTGTATCTACGTATTAAAAGTTGATATCCTCACCCATCATCGAGTTTTGACGACATCTTGTGATAACAGCAAGAAAGTATAATAGCACTCTGGATTGAAGGATTTTGACGGAACAAGCTGAAAGTAACGAATAAGTTTTCTTAATTAGTAAAATATTTTCTTGATTTCATATGCATGGAAGGTGTTATTTGTGTTTTTCCAAGTGATGTCACTGAAATGAATACGCTGAACGAATGAAGAAACTGTCCACACTTGACTCACCTGAGTGATGTTGGAGTTAAATCACCGCAAGCGTGAAGGGCAACCAGACAACTGGAACCTCGGGCAGTGTCATTAATAATATTAGCAACTTCGTTGACATTAGAACCTGAAAGTGATAGTTCAATGTGTGTTCAACAATAAGTAAGAAGAGTGGATGTGTAAGTAAGTAGAAACCTGGCGAGAGTATCCGAATATTTGAAACATGATAGTTTTCATTCGGGAAACGTAATCAATCTCATTCATCTGGACGCTTCACCGCTGGAACGAAAACTAAAGATCTTGTCTCCCAATGTTTGATGAACAGGTGACAGTTCAACAGAGTCCCTTGCGTCAGTCATACTAGTTTTGGATTGGAGCAGCTCAATTCATTCGGTGTTGATATACAGATTTTCAAAATGTACGTGGACGTAACAGTAGGTAAATACAACAAGAATTAAGCTTACTGTAAAGTTTCATCGGCAGCTGGAATATGCGACTACCAAGGCCCTGATCTTGGTTGACGGCATCTGCTGACTTACATCTCACTTCATCACTTTCAAGAGCTATAATTGTACAATCATCCACCAACTGGCAGAGTTGCCTGTCGACATAGCCCTGCAAACCCATTAATCCATTATTAGAAGGGTACTTACCAAACAATAGTGCATTTTTATTGGATTGTACACCATCTAGCGTATTAAGATTAACATTTTCCATTTTTGAATATTGACAAAAGAATGGCTTCCTTATGCAGACCTGCAATCTACGGTATTTTGAAGCTTACCAAACCAGATCCAACGTCCACAATGCATTTTATGCCCTCGGCAGAGCATATTGAAGCAACGTATGCTGACAACCTCGAAATTTCATGAAGCTTTTTTTCCGACGTTTTTTCAGTAGTACTTGTAGCTCTTCTTTGATCATAAGATTCCAAGCATTTCAGAGGAAATCCGTTGATGTTTACACAAGCTGTGTCCACAAAATGATGTACTTCTTTCGGCCAAGACTCCTTTAAGAATGTTAAGAACTTACAATAAATTCGGCAACTTACAAAAATAAAAGATACTTGAATGTGACAGAAATTTTGAAATGACCCACATACAAGCACACGAATCTACAGAAGTCAGCACCTTCTCAATATTGAAGTTTGAGCATTGATTGTTTAGATGCATTCGTTGATTTTACTACAACTTCACTTTGAATAAATTGTTAAAACCGTATTTGCCTATTATTACGAGAAGTTCACGTCATAAATGATAATCAAACATGCGTGGTAATTCAACAAATGCATCGCCTGACAATTGTATTGCCTCAAGTAGTGTGCTGTTTTGGGGGAAAGTTATAAGCTCACAATTCTAAACATCCCAAGTGATGAAGTGGAGATTTTACCTCTTTGTGACCGAATGGAATATCACGGTGAACTTCAGGCGGCAATGAAGCTAGACATTGAATGATGTCAGTCCGAGACTCTAAAACCTTGTCAACCAGAATGTGTGTGGGTCGTGTAGTAACAAGCCATTTCCATTCGCCCAGAAATTCACCAAGTTCCTTTATATATTTTCTTATAGCTACTAAACTTGATTCCTGTGGAAATGTATCAACTTTGATTACTTCAAGAAATAATAAATAATCTGTAAATTAAAGTAATCGAACAAACATTTTTTTACTGTAATTATTTCATGCTTATCTGCGATAGGTATCTTGAACTTTAAAAGGAGCAAAATTTGTAAGCATATACGAAGAAGATGGTAACTTACCGATTCTAGTTCGTTGAAGTCAAAATTTAAATTGGTTGACATGAATCCAATAATAAATTTCAAAATATATGTCAAGTTTAACTGCTACTTAAAATGTTAGGTGGTTTTTCTCGCTCTGTCATTGGATCCTTACATGAAAAATATAATATATTGATACTTTTTACATATTATGTAAAAAGTTGTTACAATTAAATGTTTAAGTACTAGATGCAGGTAAACAGTCCACACATGATTTTGTTTACATTCTGCTAATGATATCTTCTTCTTCTCTTCTTTAGATGGACCTCGGTCTTGTAGCCGTGTAGTCACCAATATGTTGATTCTCCTTTCGACCTCTCTCTATTATATTTAATTTTTGTCAGTAGCATAATAAATTGCTTTTTTTAAACTCTATCCTTCACCCTGAACATTTTCCTTTTTTTTCGTAGTGTAGGTACCTGTAGTTTTGTGAATTTGTCAACGTCTGTTAGTTCAATTCTGAGGTATTCTTGTACGTCTGAGGCTCCGTCAAGAACATTTAAAATTATGTTACGGAATTTGGTGCATTAGAGTATGGGAAACCGAATTTTAAGCATTGGCATCTCATTGATTACAAATTAGACTTTTTTCTATTGATTTCGTCCTATCTTTGAAGATAATGTTTTGAATCCCATATTTTGGAGCATGAGTCTTTATTTTTTGTTGCAGATACTTTCACACCGAGGACTTCATCAGTCTACATATAAGCATAGAAGTTTCCTTAAGTTAGAATTGCATAGTGCGTATACAGACAGATAGTCAAATGATCAAATTATTATATTGATGACATAATAAGTGTTTAGTAAATAAGCTGAACAATATGTTTCATGGAAAGAAATGTGATCATTTGACCATCTGTGTGTAACACACTTGCAATTCAACTTAAGTATGCTTATTGTAGACTGATGAAGTTTTTAAACGGAACAAAAAATTCATGCTCCAAAATAAGTTCAAAATGAATGTGGTCACCCCACTGATAATGTTTGCTTACCCAGAAAGAATTCCATCAATTTCAGAATTGTACAAATTTTTATGGGATTAGAGCTATGGTCTGTCTGCTGGAGTTCTGTAGATGACTCTGTGCCAGTCCCCTGCTCATCCACCAAACTCATATTCGTAATTCCATTCTGCACTTGCTGTTATCTTCATATCTAATTCTGACTCTCTGTAATACGTTATATTTCATATCTTAATGTCATTACTTGCTTTAAATTCTGTTCACGGGTTGGTCAGCCCTCTCTTTGCCAGTAATTCCCAGGTGTGTAAGTACCCACTAGAATTGGATGGAGCATCCCTCTTTGAGTCTTCTTTCAAGCTGTTTTACCATCTGAAGAAGGCCCACTAGATGCAATTCATGTTGTTGAAATGTGGCATGAGCATCTAGTGCAGATTTGGAGCCAGTTATAATAGCTACAGGTATGTTCTTGTCATGAATACTGTGTTTCAAAATCTGCTGATAATGATGATAAGTGATTTTACAGTTTTCCATTTGGTTTAGCTTACTTTCTTATGGATCTAGGGCCGCAATGCCTGACACATGAAGGTCTTCCGTAATGAGCATCTTCATGTTCAATGAAACTTGGATGAATTACAGTTATATGAAACGAATTATAGTTAATAGCTAAATTCCATGTAAATCCAAACTCTTCAAGAGTGTGACTTCGGAAATTCATACAAAGTGCATGAAAAGTATCCATGCACCGATGACAGGTGGTGCAACACTGCTAGCTTTCTAGTTTGTTTGTCTTCTCGTTCCTGGCAGACGTCAAGTTCTGGGATTTATGGTGATTTCGTTTCAGTTGTGGTTTGTTGGTCAATTCTTAGCATCACATAATACTTACGTTCCTTTAGTTCTCTTATAAAATTTAACTTTTTTGAAGATTCAAATTTTGCAATGTTTTAAACGACGAAGAACATCGCTACAGCTCGGCTGCCGACACCTCATTCCCGATTCCGTGGTCATGACATTTGAGGATCCATTTTTCGTTGTCAAAGAGTGAGTAACTAGACTAGACCGTGTAATCAAATTATTTCGCGTCTTTGTCCTTCCCCTACACTTATTTCCACGTTGCAAGCCTTTCAAACAGCCGAATAATCTTTTAAGACTCGGTACTATTATACTCGTAACTTGCTGTTGCTAAGCGATTATCTTGTATTTCTTTTCGTGGACATATCTACCTTATTTTTAACAAGATTGTGTGATTGTATCTTCCTGTCTTGTTATGATATTTTCATTTGTAGGGAAGTAGCTAAAGCTTTAAACAAAACTAGAGGATTATTCCGCCGCTGGTTAGAGCTCCAGGAGGATATCCGGAGTAACATATCGAAAGATGAATTGGAATGGACTACGACTGAGTTGAGGAATGCACTCAGAAGCATCGAATGGGATTTAGAAGATCTCGATGACACTATTGATATCCTTTCTAGATAATTATGTAGCCTTTATTTATTGTAAGACGATTTCTCCATTTTTGATGGATGTTTTTGGTCGCTTTGGTCCTGCCCAAGTTTAGTGTGCTGCATTCGAGGTCCTCTGTAACTACATGTCGAAACTTCGACCGGTGCGCATGTACAGTTTACAAATATTTGAATTAACATTTCTACGCAACAATAGTTTGGTACCTACTGTTTTTGATGTATAAACCAAGTAAAATCAAGAGAGGAATACATTGGTACTAAGCATGTGAGTGAGCGTTCACCTATGTATAGGATTGGGTATATCCAATATACTCTGTTCAAGTTCTTGACTGCTAATATTGTATCTTTTGAAAATGAGAGATTCTGGAGATCTTGAGTCAGTCAAAGGTTGATAAAAAAAAGGACAGTAGACCTCTATGGTTCTACAGCCAGATCATTTAAATGGTTAATTTTACACATTTAAGTACCGAAGATGAAAAATTGCCTATGCAACCTACAAATATGGGATTCTAGCTCAGAGGAGGGGAGCTAGTAAAGAGAGATGAAAGCTACGGGGGGGGTGCTAACAAGGGTTTATGTAAGCGCATTTTGTGTTCATAAACGGTACTTACTAAGCCTAACCAACTCCCTGGAAAAATCTGTAGATTCAACCAGAGCACCAGAGAGGCTAGTGCTTACCAAGGTGGCAGGTACAAGAATGACCCCCTCGGGCGGACGGAAAAATGGTGATGCCGGGATAACAAAGGGCGGTAGGAGCCCACCCGAAGGTTAGTTGAAGGAGTGTTGGGGGGGGGGGGGGGGGCTGTTGGGTCGGTCGCTAAGAACTGGATTGTACTCCTGTTAATAATTTAAGTGATAAAACTACAATTTCATCGAAAACGTTTCGTTCTATTTGTAAAACTTCTTCAGAGCTAAAAGAACCATAAAAAATAAGTGATACTGACGGAATTACAGAAAGGAATGGTTTGCTTATGTGAGACTTGAGAGAAACAAGACTTAAGTTGTACAACATACCCTGAAGGTGGTGCTTAGAGGCTAAACACTTATATCACATACACTCAGTAAAGAATGTCTCCGTACACCCTAGAAATGTGTCATTTTTTTTAATTACCCAGGCAGGTTAATTCGGACATCTAGGTTCCAGCTGATGTATAACATTATTTTTCTGTTTGGGAACCTCGAACACAAGAGCCATTTGTTTAAGAAAAGGGGAAGAACAAAGTCTCGATCAAGTATAGGATCAATCAAGACTCATGCCCCCCCCCCCCCCCGCAATATCAACTACCAGAGGTCCAGAATTATAAAAATTACAGAATCAGCATTTTTCCCGTCACGGTCTCACAATACAGGGAAGTGTAAAAGAATTGATCTAGGCGATTAGTCATCTGAATGTTTCAGGTTGGCAATTAATAGCTACTTTTCCTTATCCGGTAACATATGAATAGTTTGTGAACTGTCTGTGTAATCAGAAAAGTAATTTACATTTATTACATTCTGTGACCTTGCCCCGTTGAATGGTTTTGTTTGCGGAGTTTACCCAGCATGTTTCTGGCTAACTTCAATTTTCTGTTAATAACGGGACTATTTTTAACTTATAAAATGATTAAGACGCCGACTTATGAGTACTATCCCTTATAAGACGCTAAGAAAGAATTACAGACACCATTCAAGTTTACACAAAAAATGGCTAATACAATAATAAGATGCTAAATGTTACTCTCCCAACAAACACGGGTTTCAATAAAGTTGTTTTCGCTGGTATTGTTAGTTCTGTAAGAGTCATGTATCTTTGAAAAACTGCAACCAAACTAAAAAAAAAGGTGAACATCCAGAATGTTATTAAATTTTAGTTTCGAAGATATCTTCTGTTTACATCTACTCATTATTAAAATTGAGTTTTCATGACTCAAGCAAGTTCACCAATCAAAGGGTCAACAATTCTTCGTTTACAAACATTCAATGAGACGTACCTTTTAGAGTTATTATTACTTCATTATCAGCGTTAATACGATGAAAAACCTACATTCAATGAATGAAATTAATAATATTTTCTGTAGGTTTTACAGACAACGTTGACTTTTAAGGAATAAGGTTGTGAGGTACTGGAGTTGATGCTAATGGAGTAACCCACGGAACTTTGCCTAATTCAGAGTGTATCAATCCGATATGCACCTACCTACTTTATTGACCTAGTAAAATCATTGATAGCCAAAATAATTGTTTTGGAGTACCTAACTCAGAGCACGGTAGGTTCAAGGCCTTGCGTAGAAGCCATATTATCTTTTCGCCGTATAAGGTACAAAAAATGGAACACTTTGAGAGGTAAAGATTAAATTTTCTGCGTTTAGTTCCTAATTACCAGGAATGTTATTTGAAAAGAGTTTAAACGTCTTGAATTAGCATGTAGTAAAAAAGTCGTAAATTTCCCATCATGAAAATAGATAAGCCGGTCGGATTTTAAATAATTGGCAAATCGTTAATGTTGAAGATTTCGGTTTGAAATGAATTTCAAAACGTTAATTAACAGAAAATAATTTTCGTTAATTATTAAAGATCATGTTCATTAAATGTCTTCTTTCTTAGGCGATGCCTTCTTGGCACCCCCCACGTATCGAATTTCCGTCTCAATTGAAGCCTTCAATTCTTGAAGGGTGCTGGGTTTATTGGTGTACACTCTTGCTTTTAAACATCCATATCTCCATTACTCGAAACCAAATGCCGTGTGAACAGAATGTGTACTGGGAGAAAGGATGTTCCCCATCTTGCTGAAACCACATTGATGCAGTGTCGTAGTCGTTTTGTTAGAGTTGTGGAATGGAGAGTTCTTCAATCATTCGTCCATATCGCTCAGAATTCACCGAAACTGCATGCCCCATTTCATTTTCGAAAAAGTAATGTACAATGACATCCAACTTAGAAACCCACACATTGATGCAGTGTCGTAGTCGTTTTGTTAGAGTTGTGGAATGGAGAGTTCTTCAATCATTCTTCCATATCTCTCAGAATTCACCGAAACTGCATGCCCCATTTCATTTTCGAAAAAGTAATGTACAATGACATCCAACTTAGAAACCCCACACCAAACATTTGCCTTGTCACTGTGGAGAGGTTGCCGGTGTAATTCCCGTGGATAAACGTTGGCCCAATACCGACAATTCCGCGCGTCACTCATCTTGACAATCTCGTCTTTATTCTCCACGGATTTTCTTTGTAATCTACCAAAAACCTGAAAGTAACTAATTTTCAGGGTGTTGAACAATTTGTTTTTTTTTTTAAATCTGTATTCTTTATTTTGTTTTCTTACATTTATGAACAAATTTAATCAATGAATTACTAAACTGATACTCACCCTTTGTACATGAGCATGCCTTTCAGTAGCATAGTTCTCATCCAAGATCTATCCAAGATGTCATCTCTCAACAACAATCATTGTAGTTGTCCATGTTAGAACCATTTCTCTAATACTAGATTTTATGTGGTGTTTGCAGCAGATGATATGAATGTTTAACAAAATGTAATCCTTTAATTTAACAGCATGTATTCCTTAACTGTGACTCACGTATTGTAGAGAAAAATCCATCTAAATTCAAAATCGACAACAAAGAACTAACCAGCAGAAGGAATTTCATCGAACTCACCCGCGAAGAAGTGAAGGTGAAGAAACTGCATTTTTTCTTCTCTTTCTAAGTGTTTTTATGTAATGATTTATCCATTCAGATACCTACTAATATGTATTTTTATTTTACTGAATAACAACACAATTGTAGGTAAAACATGTCAGCTCTTAAGGCGAACAATTATTTTTGTTTCTTAGTTATCAAAATCTAATAACTGAACAATTTATGTACATAACATTGATATAAAATGTTTCAGCACATGAAAGAAAAGATGAACTACAGCAGAGGAAGAGATCGTGACAGGACTGCTCGCCAGGTAAATGCCTACAGTTCATCGGCAATACAAGCTTAGATTTACAGTGCTTTTTCTTACTACTTAGTAAAGTAGTTCATTCATCCTACTTTTAGACTGCACTACCTCATTCAAGTGTAAATACGTTGGTAATTCTTTGGAAAAATGAACAGATCTATTGGAGATGTTGAGACAATAACATAAACAATAGTCCAGGAGCCCAGGCTGAAAACATCGGATTTCGTTCAAAATGTATTCCATACCAAATGATGTTCGCTAAACTGGTTTAGGAGATGCTCATCTTAAATCAAAACTAAGATATTATCTTCAAGAATGATAGAAATTGCCAATTTTCCACCCAAAATTATCCTCATTTTACTTGTTTTTAACTTCTCTTTTTCAAAAGGTAACTTTCAGTTCTTGGGATCGAATCTCTTTATTCTCTTAAGCCTCGTCCAACGGGGCCGGGCGATTTCAGTTTTGCTGGCGATACCAGCGATTTACGCGAATGCAAGTGTTTACAGCTCGAGGTGTGTAAACCCAGGTCACCTGAGGGAGTAGACTCTCTGCAGGTCACTCAGTCCAAAGACAAGGTCAGTGGGAGAAGTTCACCAGTTCACTCCGTGGATGAATGTGAGCTGCAGTTTACTCCGCAGTTCACTTTGCGGACCTCTATAATCTTCGTGTACAGTCAGGGTTCGGTAGATGACAGACGTCTACTGTACTCCCTCCTTACATGAGTACCTCTGAGTAAAACAATGATAGGTACCAAAACGAGGTCATTTTCCGAGTACTCATGAATAAATTTTATTCCAATAGTAGAATCTGCTGTAAAGGAACGGCGACCTGCTCAGTTTGTTAGGTGGGGAGAATGAACGGTTATCTTGAGCCACTGAAGCTTAAAACAGACAACAGCTTCAGGCTATAATTAAGCTACTGACAGATAAAACGAGACTGTTTCCACGAAATTATTACTTCAATAATCTTAATTCTACTCTAGCTTGCAATAAAACATGTTTAACAAATATTGGCTGTATACCCCATTTCATCACTCCATCCTCTCATTTTGCAGCCTCTTTTGGAGAACAGTCCAGTCCGTGCCGCAACCAGTCATGGCACCACCAAATATTCCAAGCTTGAAAACGAAATGGACTCTCCAAATAGACATTTCATGGACTCCACCATAATGCAGCAGAACCACTTATTACAAAGCCAGGACGATCAACTAGATTTGATTTCACACTCTATTGGATCTCTCAAGACTGTTTCGCGGCAGATAGGTTCAGAATTGGATGAACAGGCCGTGTAAGTAACAATTTTATAGCAATACATTGAGTTAAATTTCTCATTATACTGATAATATAGTTCCCAATGTTTTCCGTCAGATTTGACATAGAAATTTACTTGATAATGTGTAGGTAGGTAAGGGCTGCACGTTTAAAATCTCTCTGTCAAGCTTTCAAGACTCGTAATTCTATATTCACCTGCTGAGTTGGTTACAACATACAATGATTCTAGTTGAGGTGTTCAATCAGTTGTTCAATATACTCCAGAACGTAATTTATGCTTATCGGCTCTATGGATTCATCGGCTTTTTGCAGGATGTTGGATGAGTTTGGTTCAGAATTGGACAACACAGAATCTAAATTAGACTCCACTATGAAGAAAGTCGCTAAAGTGCTTCATATATCAAACGGTGAGACAAAAACGAATTATTCTCGATGGAAAATTCAGATGTATTCGTATTGTAAACTTTTTTGAAAACACAGGGTCCAGGATTTGAACTATCAACAATATGGGATTAATAGGCAAACATCGTGACTCACTGCCTTAAATCTTTGAGATTTGGCACTCACAGAGTCTTTTATAATTTCTTTATTCAACAATGATGTTTTTAAGAAAAGTGAGTACTAGCTTCTAGAACTGCAAAAATTTTACGACGCGCTATTTATAAAAGCTGAGGATCACAGTAAACACTAATGGGAGATTATCTCAAAGAATATTTTTGTTGGTTATTTGCTCATGATCTTCATCCGAACTATTTAATTTTCATCATATATGCTGTGTGCACATTGATCGCGACGCCAGCGGTGGTAGCTGCATGAAACAAAAGGGCATTTATCATAAGTGATCATGATTTTAGTTGTTGGTGCCAAAATCACTGATTCCTAACATGTCTTTCAAAACACTGATAACGAACATGATAAGAAGCACCCTTATCAGTGAGCATAGACAAGTGCTCTTGACTAGTTTTTTGATCCCTGATTGGTCAATTTCAAGGGTATGCCTCAATTCAGACTGAAAATCCTCTGGAATTCCGCCTTTTGCACGGTCGACCTTTCAGCATCTGCTCCTGATTGGTCAGATGTGAATTGCCAAACTGTATTTCTTGCAGAGCCCAAGGGAGTTCTATTTCATGCAATGGTTCAAAAGTGTAATCCAGTCTTGTGTCACTAGCCAACTTATTCTTCCAAGGAGGGTAGAGTATTTTGAAATTTCATCGTTTTGGTTTATCAGCTGGGAGTTCTTACCAGTAGATGCTCCTGTTCGTCTTTCAAAAACCTGATAACGAACATGATAAGTTCTCACCAGTAGACTAGTTTTTTTTTTTTTTGCGATCTCTGATTGGTCAATTTCAAGGGTATGCCTCAATTCAGACTGAAAATCCTCTGGAATTCCGCCTTTTGCACGGTCGACCTTTCAGCATCTGCTCCTGATTGGTCAGATGTGAATTGCCAAATTGTATTTCTTGCAAAGCCCAAGCGAGGTCTATTTCATGCTATGGTTCAAACGTGTAATCCAGTCCTGTGTCATTAGCCAACTTATGAAAGTAGCTAGGGTGTTTTGAAAATAGGGGTTTTGGGGAACTCATGCCCACTCTACGAAAACCTGATCGTAGCTACGCCAGCGAAGTTGTGATAAACAGTTCATGGCCTATACCCCTCACTTCATCCCTTGACTTAGGTACTTTTTATATCTTCATTGAAGCTTGAAGAATACAAATTGTTGTCCAGTATCTAGAAGGATAAGGCTGGTGATGGAAGGTTTACATCAAAAGTTCGTGACACAATTATCGTCTGCAGAACTAAGCATACAAAAGATTGCTCTGTTCCCAAGGGACAGAGTGAAGAATGGTCAACAAATCCAAGTCAACTGGAAACTTTCGGGGATGGGAAGTACGAGAAAAATGTAGGGGATATAATTCTGGCATGTTTCGCCAAGGAGAAGAAGCTCTGTCCAAAGGCAGCAGGTCGAAAAGATTGGATCCCCGCACCAATGCAAGAGTCATCAGGGGTGGGGCACTACGTAACAAAGGTCGGTGATGCAGTTGTAATATGTGGAGCTAGTAATAAACATCTTTGCCCTCTTATCAAAGGGCAAACAGTCTGGTTCAAACCTGACGGTCCCCTTGTCACGTTTGGCTCTAGTAGGTACACTGATAAGATCGGTTGTGTGTTTAGCCATGTTCAAAGACCAATGTCCCCGTATAAGATGGTATGGATGGAAAATATCCAGGTGGAGATGGATGGGTACTACTAAATAAACTCTATTATTTTTTTACAATTTGATAATTCGTATTGTCTCTTTTCAGATCGGAGACAATGGATTGCAATAGGAGTGCTCACATGCATACTCATCATTGTCATAATGCTCTTCAAATTGCTTTAAAGAGTAAAAAAAGATTCAACGACGATTCCTACCAAAGATGTTGCTACTCTTGCACAAAAAGTGATTTGAAGGTTGTTCCGTTCCTCAAGCCTACTTAGTATTCATAAGAGGGTTAGTGCAATCTATTCTATCAACGGAATGAATGGTTAATTTATTTCTTCGTTTATCCTTTCATTTTGGATCAGTGTTCATCGTCCCAATTGGTTGTTCAGTTACTGGGCGAGTTACGTAATTTCTGTTATTTCTCTTCGAATTTTGAATCACGTTATTTCAATTCACGGAAAAGCGTTGCAGGGAAGCTCTAGAGGTGAGCTTCCACGATTGAAGACTGTGTTTTGGTCGTGGGAACAATAGTTGGTTAGAGTGATGCCGTTTTTCAGATGTTTTCTCGGTTATTACGATATTTATCGGTAATTATATTTTTAAAATTACCATAAGGTAGACGAGTGACTTAATGTACAAGGTCGACCACCCTTCAACATCTCGTAAGATGCGTAGATTTAAAAAAAAGGAAGGTGAGTTTTCTTACACTGAGTAGCGATGATCTTTCATAGTAAAATTATTGTTGGTTAGTTTTATTACCTACCTCTCCCTTTTAATTGTGAATTATCCCATCAATTTGAAACGATATCTTGCACTCTTTCACACATGAAATTATATTGGTCTCATTCGACGAAAAAGGTCCCAAACCGTTGTTGCTTGATAAAAAAAAGCCGATTTCTCATATAGGCCTAATTGGAAGTTTGACAGCTATGATTCATAAACCATAGATTTCGACGTATTTTCGTTAAGTCAACTGTCAACTATTTTCGTTGCTGTAAACATACTACTTTCCTGACGTTTTACCATAAATGTTGACTTGGCTAAATTGTCTCCAATTAATATTAGATGTAAAGCATTCTTGGTGCCCTTCTACGTGAGGCCTACATATTGTTGGACGCTTCTTCTTGCCCTGATTCCCACACGAAACATTCCTAGGCTAAGTTACGTTGTATTAATTATACTAGTACATAGTAGAATAGTTGAGGTAATAGAGCATTTTGGGGTCGTGTTATCTGAAGTATATTTTTGTGATATTTGTTTTGTGATTTAATAGCATCTTAGGTTTTTGATGTGGCTCAACTCGATTTAGCCGTTTTTCTAGTAATATGGTGCGGTAATAACCGATATTTAAAATTGATGACTGCTAATTTTCCGAAATAAAAATAGAATTTCAATATTACCGTTGAAATAACCTTAGCTTTTCACGCTGGCGTGATCTGAATTAGCTAGAATTAATTTGAAATTTATTAAAAAGGAAAATGAAGGATCCTTTTTACCCCACACACTTGCTTAGCTGTCACTACATATAATATTTAAAAAAAGAAGCTTTTTAGCTGTGATTCTGAATGTTGCCAGTTTTATGGCCCCCAGGTTTGACAGCCCACCTTAGTAATATACTTCGAATATAAGAATTACATGAAGTTGAATGATTCTATGGTGCATAGGCACCTACTAAACGAATTACAGTACTTGGGTTGTAGCGTTAGGGTACAGTGATTTCTGGATATCAGTCAGTGAGGGAAGGATCAAATGCCCACACCCTCAGAAATAATCCTTGAAATACTATCCATTCAACAATGGAAAACGGGGACGAGTTTTATTTGTTCCTGTACCTATTTCATAAAAATCATTTTTTCAAATTGTTTCAGTTCAATATTACTCAACTTTTCTGGTAGACATCATCTTTATCTCAATCATGTAAATGCGGTTGTATTTCCCCTCGCTGAGTGAGGACGTTCCTATTGACATTAGATCCACTTTTGCCACTTCAGTTAACGTCAGGTTCGTTCCAGCAAGAGTTGCCGTTAGCCGGATGTTAGCAGTTTTTGACTGGCGCATGCGCTGTATGTAGTTCTTTGTAGAAGGCTAAAATTGCTCTCGAATCTTTATTGTCAGTGTACAGGAAGTAGTGAATGTCATTCCACAATGTGGTGGCAGGGTAGACTGTTGTTAAAGTTGTTATCAAAAGTTACCTTTATGGGCCAGAATGTTTTGTTCGTGCATAAATGAGCATCAACTCCAACAACTTGCTGTTGTTGATCTCTAGAGTTGGGAAGAATCTGGGATGTCTGCAACTAATGCTATATTCCAGTTTTGATTTAAATTCCCAGATTGACAGGTGCCGTTGTATAGTCAGTGCTTTTGCCTTCTGACTCGTCCCCGCATTTAGATAAGTAATAACCAAACCGTTCAAAATCTTGGATTCCACACTCTTTCAAAACTCTAAAAACATGTGAAGGTTAGTTGGCCCTTTCCGATTCTTGAATCCATCGCCTTGGGAGATGAATCAGACACCTTCAAGCATCTGGGTCATCCTCTGAGCGTGGCGGGCATTACTGCATTCAGCTCAATGGAAGGGGCAACTACACCTTTCCGTCACCTCATTAACTTTATAAGTGTTGAGCGTTCCGGTGTAGCGTATCAAAAGCAACGCCTCATTTTCAATTTTTGTATATTTTAGAAAAATCTTAAACATAATTAACTACGAAACATTTAAGAACAATGCATCATTTAGCATCAATTTTTATAGACAGATTTGTCAATAATTCAGTAAAAACAAATTCCAGCCATACTGTACGCGCTTAATTATTTCAGACCACACTTTTAGACATTTAGACCTGCACTTAATCTCGCGCAGCTCAATTACTTCAATTCACTCTTTAGAAATCCAGTCCTAGATTATGCACCTTGATTATCAAAAGTTTCGTTGACCTCAGGCAATTAGAAATTTCAATTTGATATAGTCCATTTTTTCGGTTTTTAGATTAATCTGTGCCGTTTGTACGTAGATTTCCTGATTATTTTGAAATATTGTTCATTCAAATTGTATTTCTTTATGCCAATTAATTTTGAATTGTGCGTTATTGAAAAATAAAGGATACGTGTAAGATTGGAGTACGAGGGTTTGTACTTGACAATCTAGACTGACTTTGCTGTTGGTGCAAATTTCAGAAAATGGTCATTCGAAGAATGTTAACACGATGGAGAAATTCGTTATTTAGATATACTTTCCAAGTACCTTCTTTTAATAGACTTGCTTTTCTAGTCACTTCATATGTTAACCTCAAACGTTTTTCAAAATTAACGTTGGTAATTTTTTTTTTAAATGGGCCGTTTCAGTTGTTATAAATTGTTGTATTTTGTGAAAAATTTATCGCTGTGACAAAATATGAAAAGGGCTTCGAGACGATAAGGCGGCCAAACTGAATGTTAAGGTTATTGAAGCTTTAACGCGCCTGGTTTTTGTGGTAAAATCATAGCGGGACGAAGTTTTCCTTAAATATTGAGATCCCTTTTAATTATTAATAACTGATAAAATTATATACTAAACGTAATTTTGTAGGTTTTTATGGATATTATCAATTTCTATTACATATTTTGCTGATAGTAGGTTGACATTGCCAATATAAAGCTGTTCCCGTTGGACAAAATGAGTCATCCTCAAATTTAGACGGAAGATTGTACGAATCAGTTATATTTTCCTGCCCTTTTTCTTTGTTTTTAAATCCTTTTAATTCCAATTCTACTGTCTTGGAACTCTTACCCAATTAGAAAGGTTTCATTGTACTTATATTAACGATAATAAAATAAAAGTTGTTGGTGTGTTAGTTACGGTTATGAGCACAATACTGTATTCCTATCCCCTGTGTAAATATATTTATCAGAAATACAACTGTATATAACCCGTTCGTGATTGTATTTATCCTGAAATTTTGTATTTCTACAAATCCACGTATATCCAATTCATGAAAATCCTTTCACTGTCTCCAACGATCGTTTCTGATGGACAGGTACTGAAACAAAATTGGTTCTCAAATCTTTAGGTATAAGATCTAATGTGTGCAGGCAATGTCAGCTTTGGGTGACTCTTCTATCTTTATCGAAAATGTATCTTTTAAACCTTAGTATAATTCTAATTTTATCCTGTGACACATTCGATTCAACAGAACTTGCGCCTTCTTTTGACTTTTTTGCGTACCTGGCTTTTGTCTGTTCCGTAATATCATCGTCCAATTCTATTTTGACTTTACCACCTTGCCCGAACGTCGATCTAATCACGCCAGTTTCCCCAGAAGTGAAGTTTACTTTTAAATTTGTGAACGAGTGCATTTTTGTTTCTTTTTTGAATATAGAATGCGCTATCACTTCTCGGTCGTTCACTATCTTGTAGATTAACCCTTGCTTCTCTTTCCATTTGAAGACTAGCAATTTCGGAAGAATCGTTTCCACATAATTTTTATCTGTAATACAGAAATTGACGTTTCCGTAAAACCCTATTCGACAACAAGGCTTATGTATGTCTATGTCCAATTTAGAAACTATAACTAAATCTTCATTCGCGCACGGTATGGGCTGCTCGAATTCCAGAAGTGCAAAAACCTTAGTATCACCTTCTTCAACTTCAGGTAACACTTCAACGAACTCATATTGGTTTTCCAAACGGAACGTCTTGTCAGAGGGGCACCACATTTAAACAGCGTGGTTTTGGCGATGACTGTGTCGTGGCCAATGGAAATGTGGTATTTCGAGTTGGAAGAAATTTTGGACTTGTAGTATTTCACACGATTAACGTTGATAATGACAGCATACGCTGTTTGAAGATGGCCAGGCGCGCAAGCGACGCCACGTTCCAACAATTTTGATTCGAGCTGCGTGACGCAGACCCCCACTCTGTCCCCAGCCACAGCTTGGTTGACATCTTTTTTGAACATCTGCATGGATTTCACCTTTTTTGAAATCTTCAAATGAGGAATTTCAATCGTCTGTAATTCAAGAAAAAGTTGGTTACGAATGCGGCAATATAAAATGGTAAAATAAACCGTTCAATCCGCAACAAATTTGAAGCACTGTTAGAAATTAGGTACTAGATAGCAATGATCCTATGATATTGAAGCCATATTCATACCTACTAAGAAATATTCCTATTGGCGATTTACTGGTAAGGTTAACAACTTTTTTTTAATATTTCATATTGAGAAATGATTGTATAAGTCCATGGTAAAGCAGTTCAATGGGTATTATTCGAAACATAATGAGCCACTATTTTGTTAATGACAGTCTTATAATAGGAAATAAAATTTTAATAATCATCCTTATACTCGAAAAGAATTTGAACAGTTGCTTTGTTTGTGAAGTAATGCATTTATGGTTATAATTGTCAACAACCTATCCCTTAATTATAATAAACTTACATCGTTAACTGCTAGACGTCCCTGAATGACTGTCCCAGTCAAAATCGTTCCTTTGCCTTTGATTGTGAAACAGTGATCCACGGCTAAGATGAGAGGTGTGTCGATATTTCGCAAAGGAGGTGAAATCATTTTACTTAATGCCTCAACCAGATCATCGATACCTGTGAATTTCTTGATTTAGAAGAACACAGAATACTGTGGATACAGAGTTTTTTCTTAAAAATTGTAAGCTATAACTGGCTGATTTAAGGGTAGATATTTATCACTTAATCAAGAGTATTTACAAGAGGGAACTGTACAAATTTCATTTAAAGGTGATTTCATCACAATACAGACTTGAAACAGGGCAAATATACATGTACATACTGAATGTGGTCTGGGTATGAATTGAGTACCGTACGCGGTGAAGTCTTTAATATAAGGAACAACGAATGTGTAATATTGGTAAATTGAATTTCTTCCAGTAGATGCCTACTGCATAGTGCCAAAACTGGTGCTATGAGCTGCATTTAATAACGTACCTGATGTGGCAACGATCAACTGTAGTCAGGGACGGTGGAACCCTGGGGTTAGCTAACCCCTGGGAAAATGTCAATGGGAACAAGCCGAAACCTTATAGAAGATTTTTACCGTGACGAAACTGTAAGCTAAAAGAAACCATATTTTCAAAGACACTTATCGTACTAACAAGCATCTAACTGCTCCTTGCCGTGCCAGCTTCTTCAGCTGCAGCTGAATGAACTTTTTCGAATCTACAATGCTCAAAACCAAGTTGAGGTCGACAATGTATCAAAAACGACTACCTGAGCCCTTGCTGTCAGTTCTACGTTATCTAGCAAAACATTTCATGTTTGGGTATTGCCAGGAAGTTAATCAACTAAGAGTTTACAAGAGCTCCTATTTTTGGCAACATTAGTTAACGCTACGCTCATTTAGTATATTAAGATCAATCATTTCATCAATTCCTTTTTTAGCACTGATAATTGAGCTAAGAAGGTTTAAATTGGTTCACATTTTTTAGTTACAAAAACGTGAAATGTGGGCAAATTTGTGTTCGTGGATCGATATTTGGAATTAACTCACATTTGCCCATTGTGTCGTTATAAGTGGAAATGTCTGCTTGTTATTGACAATGGAAGAATTGTTGAATGGTGTGGGTACTTTTCAAAACACGCAAGTTTTGAACTGCCAGATGAGCTGTGGTCCACTGCGGCAACGACACTTTTCGTGGCTCTGATTATTTCGGCGTTGTGGTGAATATTTATTTGTCGTGGTCAAATATTATCAAGTCGTTCGTAATCGGTCCATGCCTTGGACGTTGTTTACTGTTCGTTCAGATTATAGGAGCCCCCCACAACCTGTTGTGCTGACGCCCTTTCCTGGCGGGCAATTTATTACTCTCCTATTCCTAATTCTCATTTAGAAATAAATAGGTAATTAAAATGTATAAAACCACATGTACTACCTGCTTAAAAATAGGCTTCAACTGTGTAATTTTGCTTCAAAACCTCAGCATTTCATAGAATTTCATATTCTCCAGGCCCCGCGGTAGGCCTATTGACCCCTCGGGTCTGGAGCCTTTGTGAAATTCTGATTTTGGCGAAAATTTTTTTCATTTCTTAACATTGAAAACAATGCTTCTTGAACCTATACTGAAAACAAATTCAAAAGTAAATTACCTTCGGGTGCTGCTTCCCCTCCTTTTGGGAATGCGGAAATGGCCACCATAGGTGCTGATTTGAACATTGTATCTTTCAAGGTGTTTTGCATTTTCTTCTTCACCTGAAAGACATTTTATAGTTAAGTACCAAAAACTTAATGAAACTTTTAGGTGTTAGCCATGATTTGTACGTTAATGTATGTTGTATATGAAATAATCAGAAGATTTTATTATAGCTATATCGTTACAATTACTGGTGAGTTATTCGATAAAATCTTAGTCTGATTTCGAATCTATCAGTAACATAGGTCTCTCTAATGCATGCGGACAGTGTGAAGTCATCTCTCTTTTCTGTATAGACATTCACTATTTAGTCTTTTTAGAGAATTTAGCAACATCTCAACCTGAGGGGTCAGTTTTTATTGCCGGATTTATCTAAGTCCAAGAAAGTGCCTTTTTCAAAAAAATATTACAGTTGGTACTTTTAGAGCTCTCCATTTGAAAACGAGGTGTAATTTTGCAACTGTATGAAGAGTAAATTTTAGAAAGTTCCAAGACTAAAAATCCTTAAGTTTCACATTAATTCTTAGATTTATTCAGGAGAAAAATAGAAGACTTTCAATAAAAACGATTAGCCTTTTGCCTTACCCATCCATATTACTGGTTTTTCATCGCCCAAAGTAAATCGAAGGAGCTAATGATTTGAAAGTCCTTCATTCTTGACTTTACAAACACTATTACAGAGTATGTTTCATAATTTAAATCGAATAAACCTAACACCTATCCAAATTACATTATTTTAATAATTTGGAATTTATATACAAAAAAGGTAGTATAAATCTGAAAGTCATTTTTCACAAATCTCAGAGTAATTTTTGACACATGAACCTTCACCTCTACCTCCAATAAAACACAAAATTAAATTAATTCAAACTGATAAGCGTGCTTCGAAGTGTTAAGTAAGTAGGTACCTTATTTATGGTTATCTCCCTTTTCTTCAACTGGAATCATATCAGCTTTATTCAAAACAACAAGAATGTCTTTCTTCAATATTTCAGCGATCACGAGGCATTCTGCAGTTTGGGTTTGAACTCCTTTGTTTATGTCGATGACCAGAATCATGAAATCAATTATCTGAGCGCCTGAAAATTATAGAAAACAATTACTCGGTGATGGGCCTTATTTTATGTTTTCTTCTGGTAAGACTTCTATACTATTAAACGTGTAATACAGTGCACAGTTAGGTATTGCCCGAAGTAATATAGGGAGTTCCATAGATCTAAAAGAGGGCTCTGATTCATGAAAAAACGGTTTCTCAGTGCTTCCTTAATGTAATGTGAAGCAATTTTGAAAGTGTAAGCGTAAGAAAAAATAATAAATAAACCTGTAAAATATGAAATTATGACAAAGCAAACGTAGGAACAAGGAGATAACTCATCTGGTAAAAAATTCCATTAAAGTTGACGTATGCATCATTACATGGACCTGTAGCATCAAGTCGATACAAGACCCCAGTGAAAGAGTTTGAGGTGGGAGTGGAGGAACAGAAAAGTGCTTATATTCGATATCCACCGATCACGTAGGATGTAATGTATTGAACTTGTAGGGCATAATCAATTAATTTGACAATACTTTAAGAGGTCGTTTTGACATAATAGGTAAATACGTACAAAACGACAAGCATAATTCTCATGAAAACTAGTAGCCATCACCTCCAATGATCTTTTTGATGAGGGAAGCGTGCCCTGGGCAATCCACCAACGTCACCTGGACTCCCTGGTATCCCAGCGCTTTAAAATTATCATTCGGCTGAATTGTGAAAGAGCTAAAGCCCAAGTCTATAGTGATACCGCGTTCTTGGGATTGTGGATGTTTGTCAAAACAAGCTGTGCTCGTAACGGTGGTAAGTGCTTTGGCCAAAGAAGTCTTCCCTGAGTCGACATGGCCAAGAAGCCCGACATTAACGTTAATGAAACTCATTGTAGCTAATTGGAAAATTTTTCGCTAAAAAATACGAAAATTAGTGCCTAACTAGAAACATTTAAATATACGAATCATATCACAAGTCAGACGACCGCGTAACCTTGATCTCTTATCAGTTGAGTAGATAAGGATGATTACAAGCTATCTCTCTGGGTATAACTTTAGACTCAAGGAGAGAGGTTCTGCTGTGTAGTACACCTTTTGACCACTATGAGCGCTGTAGTATACTTCAAATACATTTTCCGAGTGCGTTCCAGTCATTAAAGCCATCCTACCAATGAAATATCGTGATTGAAATTTTCAGGTAAAATTATTTCTTCTTTCAAACGGTTTAACTACTCTCCAAACTGATATTTTCTGAGAAACTGATTGTCCCAAACACCATGCATGGTGGCGCTACCTACCTAACAGAAGCGTGCGTTGCGCAACTATTGAGCCGATGTTGGTATACCTTCTCCATGGACCTTCTTCCTAAATCCATAAAGATCCAATATTGGTAACCAATGGTAACCTCCATCTTGATAACAAAAACTGGTTTTTTATCTAATTTCTTGTTCGCGCTCGCGGTTTTAGATTCGGAAATTTAAAATTCTACTTATTAAATTTTCGTTAGCTTCGCACGTCTGCCCAAAACAGACAGTTAGTCTTCTAAATTCGATTTCTCGATACTGCGTGAGTGATCGATTATTCATTTATTTTTGAAAGGTAGCAGCAGGTTATGTTATCCGATTAGTGACTAGTGTTTTGGTTTTTATCGTGTTTAGTGAGTGTTGGGAAGAATTGAAGCCACAATTTCTCGCGTTCATTCAGGTAATCTAATACAGTTCCTCATTATATTGCTAAGTAACCACTATTGACTTAATTTTTCAATGTTTTACAGTGCTGAAACGTCTATAACAGTAGCTGAACACCCTTTCGCAATAATAGACAGACGTTTTCCTGTTTATTTATTGCATCCCAATCTTATAATGCTCACTACATAAATTATACTGCACTTTCTTTAGTTCTGCGCTCTGTTTCAGAATCCATGTTGGGATCTGAGAAATGATAAAGTTAGGTTTCATCCGACAAGTTAGCAGCGTTATATTTGGTTCCAAGGCCGAAAAGACCAATTCGCGTGAATCATTTCTTGAGAATTGGATTAGTAGATGGTACCCATGCGTTTCTTAAGACATAATTTACTTATTTCGTTAGGTTAGAGATTACCTTGTAGGTTTTCTTATGTGATGGACAGGTCTAAAACTAAAACTGCCTAGGCTGTTCTGTTCCGGGAAGATCTGTTAGTTTTTATCGTTGATGGTGATTATTGAATAATGAAACATCCTGAATCATAAGATGGTAGATACATTCACAGTTTCCGTCTTTAACGTGACTTTTTGTGACTTTGTGGTGGTTGGCAACGCACTTCCCAAAACCCTGCTTATAAAATATGGAATTAATATATTGTCGTTGGTGAATTGAAATGAAAATATGCTGTTTTATTTCCTTCAAATTTGCTGCTAAACAACCTCAAAGATTGATAACAAATGAGTCACTAACATGCTATCTATGGGTTCAGTGAGAACTATTTATTCATAGCAAAGCATTCCTGGCTTTTCGACGGGAAGTGCACTATTGGTACAGTTGATGAGCTGAAATGTAAAGGATCTCCAAAACACTCTAATATTGTCTCCACGAAAGGCTCTCAAAAGGTAGTGAAGCCACTGATGGTAGTGGGTATTTGAAATTACATGGCTGGAAAAAAATAATAACTTTTATTAACTAAAAAAAGACATTGTGTGCAAATCAGGCTGATTTCTACTATTACTCTGTAATTGACGAAGAGTATTTAGGGGTTTTGGAATGCTGTGTAGGTATCTAGAATATCTTAACTACCGTCTTAGTCATAAAAAGTTATTGAAGAACTAAAACATCGCTGAACGTATCAATTTTCAAGGTTTTATTGAGGAAAACAGAAATAACACGGACTAAAGTTGAATTTTCGGTAAAGAGAAGTGGTTTGAAGTCTCGTGCGTCTTCCATATTCCGGCGGCAATTCAAAGAGCTGTGTGATCACAGTTTTCATTTAAGATTTACATCAACAAAGTATGAAAGGAATTTAGATTTGATGTTATTTTAGAAGTAGCGTGGCCATATCTATGAAGACCTGGAATCATCTGGGAACGTCGGACTGTAAACTAAATTTTTATTACCGCATTGTTCCTCAGTCACCACGTTTTAATAGTCGGTTTCCCAATAGTCAGAGTCTGTCATAAAGATGGTTCTGGTAGGCAGATTATCATTTTCGAATCCAACAAAACTTGCAGTTAGATATCGATTGCTTTGATTCGGCCCGAATATACCACGAATACTTATCTCATTTTTATAGTACTCTGTTCTGTGATTACTCCACTCTTTTTATATATCCCCTTGAAATCTGTGGAAGTGAATTTAATGATTTCTGCTCATAAAGATGGATGCTTCTGGATGAAACTTCGATGCTTCCAAGGTAGGGTTTAATCAGTTTTAACGTCCTGCAAAATTTAGTTACCTACTTGTATTTTTGAGAGGTATAACGATCATACCAGCACCATTCCCTCTAAGCCATTCATTGTCCCAGTCGTTCCAATTATTAAACTCTACTGTTCGACACAGTGAACCATGCAGAAACAATTTAATGGAATTAATTTAATTTGTCATATGGCTTGTCACCAGACTTTGAGTAGTTGTAGAAGGTTGTTACATTACAGAGCAGGGCTTTACAAACTTTTTGGCTCGCCAATATTGGAACGCCGCTATTTGTTGGAATCATAGCGACCAAAATAAGACGACGCGTCAGTTTTCTACACCCTAAAGACTAAAACCAAAGGGCTAAAATCTCGAAAATCAGAGTTTCGAGAAACACTATTGTTTCATGTTTGTTGTTGGTAGACGTGTCATCAAGGAATCGAATGAGCTCTCCCGGACAGCTTTACGTTCATCCGTTCGCTCTTCCTTAGGGCTAGAGCTTTGACAGAAAAGAGAACGTAAACACAATTGCGAATGTGAACGTCCTTGGGCGTAGTAAAAATCGAAAATATCATTTGAGGATTGCATCAGTTGATACAATTGCTATGAAATTTTGCTTCAAGTTCCTTTTGAAATCGATTGTGCAGAATCCGAAAATCGAATTATGAAAAAAATCTGTCCGTCCGCTGTCCAGAGCTTTCCTCCGACACTGCTAAAACAAATAATTCTTGACCCAAAAATCTGTTGTAAAATTGGGACTGAATCCTCGACATGGCTTCCAGTCAATCCTAAAGGGTGAAATCAAAGGGCTGAAATACAACTTTCGAAATAGCACTGCCTCTCTCATGTTCGTTATTGACAGACGTCCCTTCGATGAATGAGAAGCCACCTGGATCGCTTTACGTTCATCCGTTCGCTCTCTCCAAGGGCTTGAACTTTGACAGAAGTAAAGATCGTCAACATAAATGAGAATGTAAACGAGCTTGGGCATAGTAAAAATCGCCTAATATCATGTGAGGCTCGCGCCAGATGATATAATAACAGTGGAATTCTTTTTTCAACAGTGCCTTTCGAAATTGAGTTTTTCAACTCTTATGCAATAATTGTTGTATAAGTAATACGTAGGTAGGTGTTTTATTTCACCTCCCTGAATTTCAGTTGTTCTACAGGTGCATCTCTACGTCCTATCCATATACACCACGTTGCACCATTGTAGGTATAGACATTCCGCTTACTTTCAGCTGACATTTGAATGACATCTTTATTGGGACGTTTGGAATCAGTTGATGGCCTTCGTCATCAACTGGGTGTGCCTGACTACTATTATTATTCAATTGGCTTGCGTTCATGATTTGAATCTCTACTAAGCTTTGGAGTGTGCGTGTTTCACAGGTGATAGAGTGATTATTGAATTTCAGGAGATATGCATAGAGCACGCAAATTGTTCTCAACCAAAATACCTACGAGTATTTGGATTGTTCGGTTGATCATATTTGTGGTCCTCCTGAAATTCAATAATCACTCTATCACCTGTGAAACACGCACACTCCAAAGCTTAGTAGAAATTCAAATCACAATGAACGCAAGCCAATTGAATTATAAACCCCAGTGAAAGAATTTGCAGCGTTTCATGCGTATCAGAATTTCAACCCGTGTATCGGCTACAAAGCCTTTTAGGAGTTCACTCCAGTATCCACATTACTACATCACTAGGTTACTGCGTTACAATAATTGTAGTTACAATAATAAACCAAAAAACGCAAATGTTGGCTCCATAAATTGGGCCGTATATCGGGAATGGTTTGAGCTACGAACCTGGGGAAGGGCTCATTCGATTCCTCATGGAAAGTTCTTCAAAAAGATTCCAAATTCAGGCCGCTTCGACTTTTTTTGAGGTTTTTAGGGATTATGCAAAACTTTGACAACCCTTAAAGAGCACTTTAAATTAAGTGAGAGTGCTGGCTAAAGAATTGGGGCGTTGGCGGACCAATATTGATTTTTCCTGAAAATTTCAGATATTTTGCTCCAGCCGTTAGGGAGAAATCGTGCGTACGGCATACGACGGACTGACGGAAAAATTTGTATGGCAGATTTTGATTGTACACCCTTTGAAACGTAAACCATGCAATTTTCAGGAGGGGGCTAAACTTTTTTTTTTCAAGAGCGATGACAATGGTTTATTATTGAATAATAAACCAAAATAGGTATAATAATGTAACATAACAAAAACGTATTGTAAGCCAAAATCCACCACTAAGTTAAAAACCGACTGTTAAAATAGATGAAATTCACAAATATCAAAATTTCTTAAATGCCAAATAGAGAAGATTCTTTTTCTTTGTATTTAATTAGGTATTTTAGTTTGATAATATCGGGAGATTTCTCTTCACAATGTGTAAATGTAGCTCTAGACGCTCCTCTCTCTATACAAGACTTTTGTCTATAAGAGGGTGTAGCATTTTGTCAAGTTCTCACCAGTGATGATTTATTGCATTTACAATGAGATTTAATTTACTTATGTGTAACAGGTGGAAATTGTGTTTCTGAGAAAAATTATTGCAAAGCTTGTTAAAAAAAAATCAACCATATTAAAACGTAACATGTTAAGGGTTTTGGGAATGACCCATGGTCGGTGTGCAGGGCTTCGTGGCTATAAATTTTCATAGTCGCTTTTGTTTCACACAAACTGACTAGTAAAGGTTGGTGTTCGCGGAGTTATACTCAAAACGAAGTCATCGAACTGCCTTTGGATGTTTAGCTGTGAATCATAAGTTACGGCGATCAGTGCTCAGCTGAAAGTCCTATTACGTAATTTTGTTCCTAATCGATTTAGCTTGCTATAATGTAGATGGGGTTCTTTTAACGGCATCTAGGATGGTCTAGAAAAGGTATGGAGGCTCGAGGTGCCGAATTTAGATAATGTCCCCCTGACTAACTCTATAATACATAGATCAGTGATTTACGTAGATGGGTTATTCTAATTCAGAAATATTAAACCCTTGTGTAATAGTTTGAAGCGTTTTTCCATTTGAAGTAAAATAAGTTTTAGAGTTTTTAATTGTATTTATTCACTCTTAGTTAATTTTTGTAAGACTGTATTTTCTCGAAGTTCAAGTCAGGGTCGACAGAAATCTAGTAAGGGGCCCCTTGTTATAGAGCAACCTTGTGCTTTAGCTCAAAAGTTTGGATAGTTTCAACATTCGCTATGACGTTTGAATTCTTCCATTTTCCATGACATCAGCAACCTCTGGTCATCCTTCCAATGCCGTTGAACTTTTAGTGTATTTGTGACATTAGATTTGAGGAGCTGGGGTTTCCATATGGTTATACGCTCTATGGAAACGAAATATACTGAGACAATTTCGCGTAATTCTTCAAGATATCTCCGAAACGGAATAGTAATTTAGTTAGTATAGAATAACAAGCATTGGCAGGAGATAAACAAAACTCAAAAAGCACTTGGGTATTTTCGTTTTTGAGGGCTACTACGAGTATTTTTTTAAACCTTCTGCTCAGATTGATAATTTCTACACTTCGGGTAGTGAAGAATCATAAATTCAGATAAAGTAATATCAAACTCTTGGTATGGGTGCTCCAACAAATTCATTTCATACCGACGTTGGCGAATTATAATGAACCTCCATCCGAATGAAGGTTGTCGATTGTGTTAGCCGTTTCCCTCATTTCATTGATTAGATAGGCGCGAACAAGAAAGTGCTTTGTGAACACCGGAATGAGTGTGATAAATTATAACTTTCGTATTCCATCAGGAGAGAATAAAGCCCACGAAGTTCTTGATACTCGGTATTTCGTTTCTCTCTTCTCAAGTCGGAGGTTTTTTTTTAATCGTGAAAATCCGTTCCACATACTGGCGCGTTCCCACTATTAACATACATGTATTGTTTTGTACCAGCTGCCATTAATTGCCTCAATTGCACTTTCTAAGTTATCGGGAGCAAAGATTTTCTACTGCCTTTACAAATGCACGTGTGAGTCTCACGCTACCCCAACTTTTAAGCCAATTAATGATAAGGAAGGGTTTGTTTGGGTCTTGCCTATGTCTGGCTGCCTTTATACGATGGCTACTGTAAAAGCTATGCTAATAACAGCAATCTTTTTTCACAGCTACTTTGCAACAAAATCTATCTCTTACACATTTTTGTTCAAACTCCTTGTTTTTGAGTATTTTGTAATTTAATGATTAAACTCCCATAATTTTATGTAGATTCATTGCGAAATAAAAATAAAGACACCGTAGAATGAGCGGTAAATTTTGTTTCAGAAAATAACCAAATAGTAGGTACATTGTCGTTGTGGATTTATCCAGATTGGTCCCCACAGCTTTGAGTGGGTTGATGGATTTATATATCTTGGGACACAGATAAATTCTGTAAACCTTATTAGCCCCGAAATACCAAGATAATACACCATGTTTTTCGGATTTAAAATGTGAATTTCTCTACGAAATCGGACCAAAATCATAATTGTGACTATATCATTCGAAAGCTAGTTAAATGCGCTACTTTTTATGGAATTTGCAGTTTTGTGGGTGGTCTTTTAGTAAATTTATGAGGGATAATGAAAAATAAGAAAATGTAACTTTCCTACCTAAGTTAAAGTTTGAGCTGTTCATTTGATGCATAGTTAGTGACTTTTATGGTAACCTGTACTACCATCTTATTGGAAATTTAATGCTGAATCCGAAAATGTACTGAAAAATTGAAAAACATTGGAGCAAAGTGCACATAACACAGCTTTTTTGAAAAAAAAAAAAAAAAAAAACGTGGTTTCCTCGAAAAAATCTTTGAAAAATCATATTTCCGGAACGGGTTGAGATAGAACAGTGCGGTTGCTCCATTTTCGGTCTAGTTTTACCCAAAATATTTTCGTACACTACGAGGGAATCACCCTGTATAAAACATTGATCAGACCCGTCTTGATTTATGGATCAGAGTGCTGGAATCTCACAGTACACAATGAATCGGCCCTTCTGAGGTTTGAGCGTAAGATTCTTAGAAGGATCTATGGAGCCGTACGAGTCGGAGATGAATGGAGGCGGCGCACTAACCAAGAATTAAGTCAGTTATATGGGGACAGAGATGTGGTGCACGTCATCCGAGTCGGACGACTTCGTTGGGCAGGTCGTGTAGTACGAATGGAAGGCTGTGAGATTCCTAAGAAGATGCTGAGCGAGAGATTGTACAGCACTCGAGGGGTGGGAAGACCAAGTTTACGATGGGCTGATGGAGTCTCATTTGATGCCCGGACCATTTTGGGTGTAAGTGATTGGAAGACGACAGCTCTGAACCGCACTGTCTGGAAGAATTTGTTGAAGGAGGCCTTGATACCACGCGGATTGTCGCGCCACTGAAGAAGAAGAAGAAGATACATTGTAATAAACCTAATGGTCAAAAATCCAGGGAACAATTTTTGGAGTCCTTTCCAACAGAAGATGCCTCCAAGACTCTTCGTAAACTACTCTTTAGTCAATTTTGAGCGGTTTTAGCAATGTGCGCAACCTTGCGCATTTTTTCGCGTTCTCCTAGTGCATTGTGTTCGATCTGAAAAATTGTTTGAGGGTTGAAATTTTCATAAAATCGATCGTAGAATTCGAATCTGCGATAAAACAATGGTCCGTTCTCGTTGGAAAAAAGTTTGTGTATACCTAGCACACGTTTTATATGATTTTAAAGTCCGTCAGCCTGTATTGATATTTAGATCAATGTTTATAAGCAGTTTTTAAAATTATTGTTATTTGGATGAATTAGGTTACATGTCTCTACGACTCCCGCTCCTCCCAAATGTCGTCAACGACATTTACAAGAAAGTATAGGTCAATCCTCTGCAGTTCATGGAAAAAATGCAAGCAATTCTTGACGTCTCGCTAACGACCGGCGACTCAAGTCGGGCGCACAAAAAACGTCAACTTGCCTGGTTGGGTGAAAGTCACCAGTTAATTGCGATCTACTCTCTGGGGATCAAGGACTCTCTTTAATTTCCTCACTCCGCCTTATCGGGTCAGTGGTTTGAACGAGTTACCCGCCGCCGCGCTGTTTTCACTAGGTCCCATCTCCCCGGGGAGCCACCTTCAGCTGATTTCGGCGGGAGAGACGTCCCGGGTGGGGGCCCAGGAAGGAACCGGAGGCCCCGAAGAAGGGAGGACCCGGGAACCAGTCAAGTGAAACCGACTGATATGGTCACTTCGGACTGATATGGTTACCTCCTGGATATACGACGAGCCCAGGCTTTTGGATATACCGGCAAGGTCAGTGATTGTGACGGTGTATGATACATTCACTCTCTATACAATTTTGTACATTGATAAGACAGTAATCAATAAAGTTTGATTGAAATTAGTGCCAAGTGCGATCAGCTCTCAAATGATTTTTGCAAGTTTTCTATCAAATTCTTTAATAATACGACTCCAATTAACGTGTCCTATGTTATTTTTTAAATCGAAAAACTGTTTGGGTCAAGAGGCAAAATACATATTTTCCGGATGAACAAATTTTTGCCTACAGAGGATCCTTCGCAACTGGTTAACCAATACCCAAAACAACACTTTTAACAGTTTTCTACCAAAATATCCACTTTAAAGCAACATTCGTGTATTCCCAATTTATATTATCGTTTGTAAATAATTGGAAATTTATCGAAAAAGGGTTCGACAATCGCGAAAAACGTTCCAAATGCTTGTTAATATATTTCCTTTTCATTGTTTGGTTCCTACTACGGTGGTTCAAATACTCGGGACGGACTGATATGGTCATTTTGAGGCTCGGTTACAAGTTTTAATTTATTATGTTACAAAAACAGTGTACTGCAATTAGGAACAATTGTACTACAAACAAGTGTACTACAGGTTCCATCAGTTTTAACTTACAACCGTACAAATACGATGAGACCAGCCAGGCTTTTGGTTATACCGGTTAGTGATGGTGGGAGAACAATATGACAGCTCGGGAATGAAGCACACAAAAAAAGTTTCGAAACTTTCGTTCCTTCGTTTTTCTACTTGCTGTTAGTTGATGTAGAGTTGAAAGAATTGTTTAATTTTTCAGAAAATGTTTTTCTGTCGTTGAGGTGCTTTTTGTGGCAGGTCATTTTTCAAGACAGGTAATAATCCTGATTGACAGGTACTACAATTTGTTCATTAAGACTTAGGCCTCTTGGCCACTGGGAAGCGGAAAGCGGTGTGAATTCAGTTCGTCCGAAGACACACAAACGATCCAAACATGTGCTTCTGAGTAGGGGCCGCGATCATTGTCGTTCGTTCGTTTTCGTACGAACAATCGCGACAAACTCTGCTGGGATTTTTCGCACGAACAAGTGCTCGCTGAAAAACTGATTTCATTTGTGCAAGAAAATTAGGTACTAAATTCTCCGGGGTTTGAAGCAGTTTTCAAGATTATATCGAAAAGTATTCTTTTGGTTTATTATTCAATAATAAACCATTGTAATCGCTTTCGAAAAAAATTCTAAACCCCCCCTGAAAATTTCATGGTTTACGTTTCAAAGGGTGTAGAATCCGAATCTGCAATAAAAAATTTTCCGGCCGTACGCCTTACTCACGATTTCTCCCAAACGGCTGGAGCAAAAAATCTGAAATTTTCAGGAAAAATCCATGTTGGTCCGACAACGCCCCAATTCTTGAGCCAGCTCTCTCACTTAATTTAAAGTGCCCTTTAAGGGTTGTCGAAGTTTTGTAAAATCCCTAAAAACCTCAAAAGAAATCAAGGCGGCCTAAATGTGGACTTATTTTGAAGAACTTTCCATGAGGAATCGAATGAGCCCCTCCCCAGGTTTGTAGCTCAAACCATTCCCGATGTATGGCATGATTTATGCTGCCAACATTTGCATCCACATTCACTACATCACTACGTTACTGCGATCAAAACAAAAACGCTGCAAATTCTTTCACTGGGGTTTATTATTCAATTTCATTCATTTGGCTTGCATTCATGATTTGAATTTCTACAAAGCTTTGGAGTGTGCGTTTTCACAGGTGATAGAGCGATTATTGAATTTCAGGAGATATGCATAGAGCACGTAAATCGGTTCTCAACCAAAGTACCTATTTGGATTGATCAGTTGATCATATTTGTTTGCCTCCTGAAATTCAATAATCGCTTTATCACCTGTGAAACACGCACACTCCATAGCTTCGTAGAAATTCAAATCATGAATGCAAGCCAAATGAATGAAATTGAATAATAAACCCCAGTGAAAGAATTTACAGCGTTTTCATTCGAAAATAGGAGAAGTTGCGATTGTCATCGATTTGAAGGTCACGCCAGAAATGAGAGAATTGGTTGAACTCCCATATTTTTTCGAAAATATTGTTCACAAATATTTCCCCGTCTTTGTGCATTAAATCGCTTTCGTCGTTAATGAATCGAAGATGATAATTCCAAGGCTAAACATTCCTCTTCAGAATCATCGGAAATGTCCTTGCAATGAGTCATTTCGTCTACACATTGGGACGTACTAATTGGATCAAGGGATGATCAACATTCGTAACGAATGGCGTTCGCGCGAATTCGTTGCTTCGCAGTTCGCAGCTTTCTACTCCCAGTGACAAGCCATATCATTTATAAAACGAACTTATTGCGGTGTTTACACCTTCACACTAGGTGCTTACAAAATTATCATCATCAACGTCGGGCATATTCGTAAATAAAATACACCTTCTCCCCGCAATCAGTCGAAATATTTTGTCCCAAGTTAACATATGAATTTATTAGTCAAGTAAATTTTATTATAGGCCTGAACCGTCTTTGGTGTCAGTGCCGTTTCAACTTCTTATACGTACCACTAACTCGATGTTTCATGTAGGTGCTTTATTTAAAGATGTGTTAGAGCACCAAACCAAGATCTATAGGCATTTCAGATCCACCCACTCAAATTATTGTTCTCAACCGGCCAGAAATGTGTGTTTTGTTAATAATAGAACATAATTGTGACGTCTAACACTGATAACATATTTCCTGAAAATTAAGCGACTCGAAATAACTGGAGAGGCAAGGGAGAAGAGACAAACCATTATTATTTTTTATCGACTGAAGAATACTCAATCGGCTTGTTTATTTCTTCATTTAGAAGTTGAGCTGAACCGAGGAGCCATTACCGAAGGGTTATCAGTTTTGTGCGGTAAGCCTTGTGGGGCCCTGGAACGGACACAATTCAAACTACAACTAGTAAGCTAAACTGGAGCTTGTTTTCTAGGCTTTAATTGCATCGAAGTGAAATAAAGTTATGATTAGATTCATGCAAGTTCGATCACGGAGTTCGTCGTCAGGCTGTCAGGTACACTGCGAGGATTGGACCCTGTCCGGGACCATACAGTTGTCACGTCAACCCACTGAGGGGCTCTATGCCAGACTCAGAGATCCGTGGGAGCTGGGCAATTCTCTAAACAGATGTGGGCTATGAAACAGGAATTATATGAAACTTTGAAAAATCATCGATAAATATCCACTCATCGTGGGAGATTTCGGTTTTGTCCACATTATCATTACGGGGTCTTGCTTTATTAAAAAAAAAAAACACATTATTTCATAAAGGCATATTGTTTCAATTCCCCCTGAACCCCCCCCCCCCCCCTCGCAACGTTTCTTGACTCTCAAGTCGTCAAAACGAAAAAATGAAACAAAGTAGGATTTAAAATTATAAATTTTTAAACATTTTCAACCTGAAAATGATATTTTCCAAATCAGATGTGCTGGACAGGTTTGGAGCCTGTCCTGTCGATTTTGCGTCTCAAATGAGTACAGTATGACAACTCCAAAAACCACTTCTCGACAGTTTCCTTCACCTCCTCGTCGTTGGAAAAACGTTTTCCACCCAAGAACTCCTTCAATTTGGTGAAAAGGTGGAAGTTCGAAGGCGCCAAGTCCGGTGAATATGGTGGATGGGTCACATCCCATCCAAACGACACAAGCTGGTCCTGGGTCTGGCGAGCGGTGTGGGGTCTGGCGTTGTCGTGAAGAAGGGACTCACCACGAGTCAGCATTCCCCTCCTTTTGTATTTGATTTTTTTCCTCAATTTTTTAAGGGTCTCACAATACGCATCAGCATTAATGGTGGTTCCCCTGAAATCCACCAACAACACCCCTTTTCTGACCCAAAACACTGATGTCATGATCTTCCGCTCCGAGGGCTGAACCTTGAATGTTTTTGCTGACGGGGAGTGAGTATGGCGCCATTGCAGGGACTGCCTTTTTGACTCTTGGGTATAGTGACGTTCGCGCCGCAAAGTGAGGAACTTGATGGCGGCCCGAATTTCGCATCGGCTGTAGGTGGAGCGAACGGTCCCTGCAGAGGTTGACGGAGTAGGCTGTTGTGACGACATTTCTTAACGGACTGATGCGGGTAGGTGCTTATTGTGACAACTAGGAACCCCCCTACATGCAGTAATACCAACCCCGAAAAAACATTCTCTGCACCTTCCAGGGAGTTTGTAACCTTACTTTCCGGATGACCCTCGTATGCATGTGAAGCGATCGTCCTGGCTAGAGGTTAATGGAGTCCGTTTGTAAGGCCTTTTATGCCCTGTACTGGGGATGGACGTTGCAGATTCTGAATCTACGCATAATCCGAAATAGTTGTACTTTTCGTACCCACGCGTACCGATGCCCTATCGGTTTTTCGATTTCGACTAACGAATTCATGAAACTGTTAGTGCGCCAGATTTTACGAGGAACGTATGTGGGTGATCCGCTGTGCATGACGCGAAAACACGCTCCGGTAAAACCCAGGTAAAACCGACTTGGCGAGAAAGTATTCGTGTTGAGATTAATTAACTAAAATTTACGAGCTCACGGCTTAACAACGAACAGTACAGTTGATCCGCGGTGCTAACCCGAATCGCGTGCTCGACGGATCCTTGGAATTGTTCCGCTATCCTACAGTTCGCAAAATGGAATTTCAATGAAATAAAACGGGATACAACTAAAAAAAATCAATTCTTCATCCTGCGCATGCGCTAACATCAAAACAGACCAAGCATCATTTTCTCAGGTTGATGTGGGTCGATATCGCCCAAATTCAAAATTCGGTTTAATAATCTCATATCAATTTCAACTGAATCAATATTCCTTTCGCTAATGAATACATAGAGCGACCGACCCGCAATACATGTCGACTCACCTTTTGAAGGCGTCGATGGTCGCGAGAACATGTCCCGCAGCATTTTCGTCCAGTTAATCGTTGTAACAAGATTAGGTTTATTGTAGGTACATTGTTCAAGATTATTAATAAAACGTTTGTAATTAACCGAGATAAAACAAAGTTTGTTTACACCCTCAAAAGTTGTTGGTTTACATATGTAGATTTCAAAAATCGAATTAAAAAAATCCGTCCATTCCCCGTCCGAAGCTTTTTTTCGAAACTACAGGGCCAAAGTTTACGAAATTAATCTCAACAATCCCATATTGATCCAGGATGTGGTAGTAATCTCGGCACCCTGATCAATCAACCTAATTAAGGATTGAACTATATGAAAATCTGGATCTCAAAAACTTTGGGTGAAAGGGGGTGGTTTTTTGTACGATTCAGACAGAAATTAGTTCCATGAATCGAATGAGACCCCACTCTTGTTGCTATACAAAAACGCTGCAAATTCTTTCACTGGGGTGAAAGCTTTTGAGTGTGCGTGTTTCACAGGTGATAGAGCGATTATTGAATTTCAGGAGATATGCATAGAGCACGTAAATCTGTTCTCAACCAAAATACCTATTTGGATTGATCAGTTGATCATATTTGTGTGCCTCCTGAAATTCAATAATCGCTCTATCACTTGTGAAACACACAAATTCCAAAGCTTAGTAGAAATTCGAATCATGAACGCAAGCCAATTGAATAATAAACCCCAGTGAAAGAATTTGCAGCGTTTTTTTAATGGTTATCAGAATTCTTCAACCCGTGTATCGGCTACAAAGCCTTTTAGGAGTTCACTCCAGTATCCACATCACTACATCCCTACGTTAGTGCTATCGAAACAAAAACAATTATAAACCAAAACTCCAGTGAAAGAATTTGCAGCGTTTTTTTTAATGGTTATCAGAATGCTTCAACCCATGTATCGGCTACAAAGCCGATTAGGAGTTCACTCCAGTAATCCACATTACTACATCACTACATCACTAGGTTACTGATATCAAAACAAAAACAATAATAAACCAAAATAACGAAAATGTTGGTTCCATAAATTGGGCCATGCATCGGGAATGGTTTGACCTACGGACCTGGGGAGGGGCTCATTTGATTCCTCATGGAGTGTTCTTCAAAAAGAGTACAAATTAAGGCCGCCTTGACCTTTTTTTTAGGTTTTTAGGGATTTTACAAAACTTTGACAACCCTTTAAGGGAACTTTAAATTAAGTGAGAGAGCTGGCTCAAGAATTGGGGCATCGCCGGACCAACCTGGATTTTTCCTGAAAATTTCAGATATTTTGCTCCAGCCGTTTGGGAGAAATCTTGCTTACGGCGTACGACGTACGGCGGACGGACGGAAAATTTTTTATTGCAGATTCGGATTCTACACTCTTTGAAACGTGAACCATGAAATTCTCAGGGGGGTTCGAATTTTATTTTTCAAGAGCGATTACAATGGTTTATCATTGAATAATAAACCAAAATCGGCCAGGAGCTGAGAAAACGGGTTGCTCAGACCGGAAGGCTGGCGGCTGCCTAAATGTTTTCATGTTGATTGCACGGTACCGTGGCACGAGATTCCAAGTTTAGATGATGTACCACAGACGACGTCTAGTTTAGATAAATCAGCGATTTACGTAGAAGGGCTGTCTAATACAGAAATACTAGACTTCTTTGTAATAATTTGCTGTTTTTGAGGGGCGGGGGGAATACTTCATTATTTCTTTATCGATTACTTAGGGTGATTATTGATAATAATTACCTAAAAATCAACGGATTTGCCCGATTCTTAGACCTGCTTTTTGCTGAAGGATATATCAATATACATCAGTATACATGCGTATATTTGGGTTAGCATTTATTGAGTAGGTACGTTCCAGTTTAGTAATTGTCGAGCTTCTAGGAGATTTCAATCTCTACTTTCACCTCTTAAGTCTCAGAAGAAGTGTAGTTACAATTTAAAAAAAAAAGGAATTTATAATGAACACTTGCTAATTCACGTTTTTATGCTCCGATGTAGCTAGCTCCTTCCCATCCATCCCCGATAATAGGCACCCATGATTCTATCTGCATACAGGATCGAAAGCGTGATGGTTTTCGAAAATTTCTGGGGCATTTGAAAATAATTCTACCGATGCGGTAAAGTAATGCGAACTCGTTCACCGGCTGCAGTCTTTTTGAACTGGTTCTTGACAGTCTCTAACTTGAAATTCCGCAATGTCGGTTTTTTGAGTTGAGCACTCAACCGCGCCCTGGAGGTTGTTAATCATATTAGAACTTTCTAGTGGTGTCGGTGTCATAAATCATAAAGTTCCAGTCAGGCGGCATGCACATATGAGCGAATTTAAGTAGTATATTTACATTGATTATCCGAAAATTGAACACCTTGGGTGGTCTTTTTAGCATATTTGCGTTTTCTAAATTAAAACCTCTAATAAAACATAAGACAATGTCATCATTTGTCATGATGTCATAGATTTTCAGAATTTTGTAGTTTTAATTAACTTTTTAGAATGTTTCGAGGAAATTCAAGTGCACTTTTCGGTACAACATTTTTAGCATATATTTTTGAATATCCTAGTCAAAGATGGTGAACTACTTGAGAGTAATATTCTATTGAAAAAATGAGAATTTTCGCTTAGTCTATCTATAGCTAGCGGAAGTTTCGGAGTAAAAGTGTCACTAAGATGGGTTTTTTCAACTTTTTTTTTTTTGTGTCTTTCTATTTGGTTTGTGTGTGTGTAAAGTACATTTGTTTTTACCATGTTTACATTTTAGAATATTATAAAAAATTAGTCCAGGGCACAAAGGTAAAATAACAAGGATAACTTGAATTTCAATGGCAGAATTTCGATATGCATAAAACAGTCAATACGTCAATCAATCATGCACCATTTTTCCCAATTTATCATTCTAACAAGCCTATATTCATCCTACATCTTTCAAGATTTTTAATTGATAAGATTATCATTCATGTTGATGCAAGGAAGCTGCACCACACCTCCTTTGCAGACGATTTTCAATAATTTGCCGATTTAGATTTGTACAAAAATTTGTGTCGAACAATCTTGTTACACTCACAAAACTTTTTTTTTTTTTTTTTTTTTAATACACAACTCTCCGTGAAGGTAAAGTGGGTTCTTTATTTTATTTTTTTATTGGCTTTGTAAAGTACATACAGCCATGCGATGGCATTTCGAATATTATAAAATAATTTACATAGTGTTATGAAATAATTTTTACAAATAACAAATCTTATAAAATAATCATACAAATCAAATGGATAATCTTAAATGTTTTTTATGGTTATCAGAATGCTTCAACTACTAAGCGTTGTGTCGGCTACAAAGCCTTTTAGGAGTTCACTCCAGTATCCACATTACTACATCACTAGATCACAACGTCACTAGGTTACAGATATCAACACAAAAACAACAATAAACCAAAATAACGCGAATGTTGGCACCATAAATCGGACCATAGATCGGGAATGGTTTGACCTAAGGACCTGGGGAAGGGCTCATTCGATTCCTCATTGGAAAGTTCTTCAAATTTAGACCGCCTTGACTTTTTTTGAGGCTTTTAGGGATTTTACAAAACTTTGACAACCATTAAAGGGCACTTTAAATCAAGTGACAGAGCTGGTAATCTAACTGTACATAGGTAATAGAATGTTAAAGGTAAGATTGATATAATTTTATCGAACAAAATATCTGTCTTATCACTGTATGCTGGGCACACCATCAAAATGTGTTCTAATGTTCCTTCGTCACTCTCACAAGCTTGGCACAGTGATGAGTTCTCTGGAGTTAAGTACCTATGGTTGTATGCAGCACTTAACCCATGATTGGAGCGCAATCTACACATAGTGACTACCAATCCTCTATTTGACGTAATCCCAAAAACCAAGGGGATAGATTGGGCTTATGGTGGATTTGTTTAAAACAACGTCCCTTCTCTCAGTCCACAAGGATCTATAATGACGGTTAATAGTAGGGTGATTGTCGTCTTTCGGAACTCTAATATCCAGATATGTACAGCTTATTGCTCCATCCTTTGCCAAACGGTCTACCTTTTCATTATAATGTATATTGATGTGCCCCTTGACCCAGATGAACTTGGCGTATATCTCCGATTGTGTGAGATGCAATAATTTTGATAAAATGATACCAATAAGCGGATTTCTTGCCCTTCGTGGACCATTTCCTTTCAAAAGTGTTAATGTACTCAGCGAGTCAGAAAACAGAGCAACGTTGGAATTCATTGTCCCTGAATTGGAAATAATATACTCTAGAGCTTGAAGGATGGCTACTATTTCTGCTGTATAGCTAGAACTCTGTTCAGGTAGTCGAAAATGCTGCTTGAACCCGATTAAAATGTTGTTTACCTCATGGGTTTGCTATTTCTGATTGAAGTTTTTTGGGTCAATAATGGGTATTCACAGAAATTCCGATTAGTTCCTATGGACTAATTTCTAAGGATCTGAAACCTATCCCAGTGTAATCTGATATATAAAATTTCCGTGTCACAATGTTAGTCAGCGTACTCCTCCGAAACGGCTCTACCAATTTTTACAAAATTTTACATGCGCATTCAGTAGGTCTGAGAATCGGCTAACATCTATTTTTCTTACCCCTAAATGATAAGGGATGTTCACCCTCAACATTTTTTTTTTAAATTTTTGGAGGAAATTTGTTGTTTTTTATAATGTGGCATTAAAAAATACTTACAACCCTGAATTTTTACTTTTTTATCACCAACCCCCATGTTTTTATAGCCATTTTAGTAATTTAACCATTATCATCCCCCTCGCTAACTGATCAGTTATAGTGTTTTCAACTGTAGTTCGATAAAATTTCCCTTAGGTTGTGACAAATCTCAAATTTTTTTAATGAAAATGAACAGTTAATTTTATTATTGAAGTTTAATCCCGATTTATGCTTAGTGTTACCAATCTTAGATTCTTAAAATTTGCTGCTGAGTGTATAGTATACCGGTGTCACTTCTCAGTGAACAGCACGGAGTAGAGATGAGACTTGAGCCGCTCTCCTGTTTCACTCATACAATAAGAATTCTCTCACTCCCTACACAGTTTTCTGCAGTTAAAATACTCGTAGTTATTGTTTATATATCAAATGCAGTAGTAACGTTTACAATTATCATATTGCTCTCTCACTGTAACTCTCATATTAATTCATAATAACTAAATTATTAATTTCAAGTGCATTTGGCACGATTAGTTCAGTTAATCAAGTTTTAGTTGAACAAGGGATTTACATAACCTTAGAAGTACTCAACACGGGTCACGAGCTCCAACCAAGAACGGCTTTTGTGGTGTAAGTGACTTTTTTTTATAAAATGATTTGATATAATTGTGACAAAATATTATTTTGGTAAAATTCAATTTTTTACAAGTTTGTTTCAAATTTTTTTCCATAAAACTAATATTTTCGCTATAATCCTAGTCGTAATTATAACTATAATGCTTCCTAGAAGTAATTTATAAGGCAAAACAACGTTTGCCAGGTCAGCTAGTATTACCTACTATAAAAACGCTGCAAATTCTTTCACTGGGGTTTATTATTCAATGATTCATGATTTGAATTTCTACTAAGCTTTGGAGTGTGCGTGTTTCACAGGTGGTAGAGTGATTATTGAATTTCAGGAGGCACACAAATATGATCAACTGATCAATCCAAAAAGGTATTTTGGTTGAGAACCGATTTAAGTGCTCTATGCATATCTCCTGAAATTCAATAATCACTTACAATGGCGAATTACAATAAAGAGCGATTACAATGGAAAAATATTCTATTTGAAAATTTTAAATTTCGTAAGACGGAGCATGCATATCAGAATGCTTCAACCCGTGTATCGGCTATAAATCCTTTTAGGAGTTCACTCCAGTATCCACATTCACCACATCACTAGGTTACTGCTATTGAAAAAAAAAAAAAAAAAACTCTTGCGTTTTATTTTGATCGCCGTAACCTAGTGATGTTGGCACCATAAATCGGACCATACATCGGGAATGGTTTGAGCTACGGACCTGGGAAGGGGCTCATTCGATTCCTCATGGAAAGTTCTTTTAAAAAAAGTCCAAATTTAAGGCGCCTTGACTTTTTTTGAGGTTTTTAGGGATTTTAAAAAACGTTGACAACCCTTCAAAGGGCACTTTAAATTAAGTGAGAAAGCTGGCTAAAGAATTGGGGCGTTGTGGGACCAATATTGATTTTTCGATTCCGGATATTGATGTACCTATTGGTTTGTCTTCATTGAATCTCATACTAGACCATTCAAAGCCTAAGTCGTTCATTCCCTGAAAATGTCATCAAAGCCACATGAAAAACATAGGATTTAGGCTTGTTACGAGGATTTCACTCAAGGCCTGTCATTTCCATTCAATCGTTGTGTACCTAAGCTATTTTTCCAAGGGGCTTTTTTCCGGGATTGGAAAATGCCGGAGATTTTTTCGGGGATTTGTTATTCCTAGATTTTTAGTGTAGTGGGTTGCACAACCTAATTATCTGATCCCCCTTCCTATGTTTCACGTGTCCAAATGATTCTTATTCCAATTCAGAGGTAAACCAACATGCATGAGACTGAATTACGAAGAGTTAAATTTCCGGTGAAACCCGACGGTTTCCCATGTTGTAATTCCACCGTTTGCAACACTTTCTTGTCGGCCGCATACCCCCCTTTGGGTCACTGAACAGTGGACAAAGACCTTCTCAATCAAACAGTCGCAATCCATCCTCGTTCCCTAGACATCCAGACCAAGGTGGTTATCCACTTGGATTCAGACTCACTGAGCCTGTAATTAACGCCCTGGAAGATAAATCCGAGCAAATCAGAAAGGTGGATCCGACAGGACGAAGAATTCTCGGTCTTGTCTTGGGTGAGTGCGTCCCAGCTCGGTTCGTGTCCTTCCCGTTTTCACGAGAGGAAATGAAATATTGCCCTTCCCTCGCCAGTCCATCTTCTCTAGCCCAACGTTATTTCTCAAGCTCATCTCCCGAGGCATTCAGTCCTCAAATGCTCCTTTCTACAGACCTCTACTCCCGTGTTACACGTGGATAACGTCTTACCAAATTCTTATTCGAATTAGGGCCAGGTTTGCAAGTTGAGGCTTAAACGAAGTACCTGAGCGTCGTTTAATTTTGAAGCTTGGATTTGCATTTACCGTTCGTTCATGCCCTAATCGCCGAGGTTTGAGAAACTGCGATTTGAAATCTAAAAGAGTTGACAAAGAAGAAAAGAAAGCAGAATAAGCTCATTCAACTACAAAATTAGTTATAATTATAATTATAGTTCCATTTCTGTAGCCAACTGCTGTATTCAATCGTGTATATTTACTGATTATGTGAACCTGTTGTTTCCTCTTATGTTGAAATCAGTCGCGATCGGCTGGTCTGTAGATCAGAACTATTTTCAGATATTACCTATGCACCTTACGAAACCAAATTTTGAATAAAACCCTGCCATAACCTGGTCTGGATTTTGCATACAAACGTAACAACGGCGCAATCTCACCTTATATCAGTTTTGTTATCCAAAATGCTGTTAACCTGTGGACTCGAAAAAAAAAAAAAAAATAAAATAAAATAAATAAATAATGAACTGGTTATACGTACACCCTGTTGCTCAATACCGTAATACCAGCAAGAGCTACGTCGTTGTTCTTTGTTGATGTTGTTATTTGGCCCTCATTTGTTGAAGGACCATCAATACGGTCGCCTTGGACATCCAAAAAATGAATCTTGCATCTACTTTTGGAAATGATTTGGACGTTCTTGGAATACTCTACTCTACTATGTCCTCATTTTCTGAAATATCTTTTGGTTTGAATGCCATTTTTGCACTTTTTAAATGGGGAAATGCGACGGGGATGTAACTCACAAATAACGCAGTTTAAACTGAGTTTAAACGGTTGCTGATGGCTCGTACACAAGCAGAGCCTACCCCACCTAGCTCTTAACACAAATTATAACTTTGGTTTAAGAACTTGAACAGCTACAATAAAATACACTCTTCATTTAAACAGCAATAATGGCTTTGAGTGAAACTTAAACTAGTCTTGTACCCCTCGCTCTTAGTGGGCTTCGCAGGAGATTCCTACTTGGAAAAAATAATACTGCTGGTTGTTGTTCCAAAACTAATGAGATAAAAAGAGCATTAAGCTCATTTTTATTTCATGAACCATTTTCCTATTACAAAACAGATTTTTATCACAATTTCGAAGATTGCCAACTGACACAACAATTTACTTATATCTCTTGATCTCTTTCTGATCAGCTGACGGGATCAGATCAGGTGGGGCTCAAAGACTAGGAATTTCGATTGTGGCAAAGATTGACATTAGATTGCTCCGATGTTTTCGACTAAAATAATTGATCAATCGAATAAACATTGAACTTTTCAAGTACGCTCCCTATTCTTAATTATAACGTTACAATTGTAATAGGGAAGGCTACAAAATGATCGGAATTTCTCACTTAGTATTTAGGTATTTTTGAATCCCGGCTTAGATATAGAACCATCTACAACGGCATCACTGCCTTCAAAGTCTTCAGTGCGGCAAAAGTCACTATCAAATCAAATCAAAGCTGCAATGCTCAATTTTACCTGGAGAATTATTTTCCTGATCCAAAGCAGATTTCCTTCATATTCTTGCCAAGATTGTCAACTGACACAGAAATCTACCTATTTTTTCTACTGCCCTTACTTGTGAAAAACTTCTTTCTGATCAGCAGAGTCCACGGACTAGGAATTTCGATTGTGCCAAACGTTAGATTGCTCCGATGTTTTCGACTAAAATAATCGATCAATCGAATAACCATTGAACCTTTTACGCACGTACCAATGTTCAGTTATAACGTTACAATCAAAATCGGGAGGGAAACTAAATGATCGGAATTCCTCGCTGAGTATTAAGGTATTTTTTAATCCTGACATAGATTTGGAACCATCTGCAACGGCATCAGTGCCATTAAAATCTTCAGTGCTCCAAAAGTTTGCAATACTCATTTTGAAGGAAGCACGTTCTGAAGATCACTGTAAGGAACAGTTCGGGACTTCTGACATTTCCACCGCTGTGCATTCTCTCAGATCTCATCAGAATCCAAGAGTTCCCACGCCTCAGTGACAGTCACCTATGTGCTATTAGTAGCCTAAGGGAGCATGTTATTCAATAATTTTGATTCATTATTTTCAATGACAAACCTTGGGGTTTGATCCAGAAAAAATGTTAAACCGTCCGATGCTTCTCTTAAAAACTGCGAAATTTATCACAAAGCCGTTAAGTCTTTCTCCGTGATATCATTTAACGAAGTTGCAAATCTCGTTTTCATATACGTGATTAAATTCAAACCTATTGTTTACTCCTCATTAAGTATCAAATAGATTATGGAAGCAACGAAACATCTGAAGTTGTACCGTCAAAAACTTGCTCGTCACTAATCAGCCTCAATGTCGTAGGTAAATAATCACTTTTGACAGATGCTGTCGGAGTTTTTTAGTCTCTTTTTTTAACCAAGTAACTTTAAAATAAATTAAAATATAAAATTTCCCAACATAAATGGTGACTTTTGTGAGTGGTGTGGACGATTTATTCCGGTTGGAAGATAAGGAAGGGAACGGTTGGTCTTGAGTGGAAATCATGATAGCTTCCAATGGAAAAATTTCGTGACGATAAGCATTGCTTATTAAGCAATGTCCTGGCGATTCTCGGGGTTGTGTGCCGAACTGAAAGCATGAATATGTCGAAATTTACTGCTTACAGCTTGCTTTTATATTAGTCTTTGTTCGGGCTCCGATGCCAATTGTAGAACGTTTGTACTGCCAGTGGCCCCGTCGAATGTGTTTGATTCCTACGAAAAGAGCGTGGAAACTAGTGAGCGACCCACAAACCCTTCAATGCACGGCATTAGTTCAGATAAGCGAGCAACTGGGAAAGAGGATTTTGCCGGGACGTTTCCTCCAGGAGTGATGAACAATGGAACAGAACCTGTCATTATTTTTGGACGCCGCTAGGTGATTATCCTAAAATCCCGTAGCATAATAATTCGTTTGTACTTGATAGGGCTTAATCTGAAAATTCACAAATCCACGATGGCTTCATAACTTGAAATTGTCTACCTGTCGAACATCTAGAGTTTATATTGAATCATAATACCTACCAAATTTTGCTAATTTATTGTATAAATAATAAACTTTTTATCCACGTCTTCAACCAACTTTAAAAACTTTCCTTGTATGTCGCCAGTAGGGTAGTCAAATCGAACCACGAAAATCGATTTCAAAATCGGTGTGAAATCGATTGTACCAATTAATCGAGGCCAAAAAATCGATCGGAGTAAAATCTGAAATTGTGTAAAGGTAGGAATAGTTCAAATATCATCAAAATCGCGCGATAATTGTCACCAGCGCATGCGCAAATGTGATGTATTTGAAACACCAAAAACTTCTCTAAAAATCGTCCGAATGATTCGAAATTTTTATGAATGTTCAAGAATATTATTGTAAAAAATATTGATGTATTTCAGAAAAATCACAGGTCCAATCCTTCCTGGGCAAACCGTTCCAAATTTCCCTCAACTACCGTAAAATTAGGAGTAGAAACCAAAACGCTCTAAAAATCATCCGAATGATTCGAAATTTAGCACAATACTCCTCTGGAAAGAAAAGCGGCGCTCTTTTCATAAACGTACTAGGGGTATCCAAAAAAAAAAAAAAAAAGGTTCCTCGAATTTTTGCCCCGCCCCTAATGAAACGGCAGACTTGAAACTTTCACTGATTTTCAGTTCTGGTGTTGTGGTCACATTGAATTTTTTTCATAACCTGCTACCGCAACCGGAACGCGTAACCTCACTGTAAACATGGATACCTTGGCCGGGGACGTGTCCAAACTGGAAATCCGTTCCGTGATCCGATTTTTTACCCTAAAAGGATTACCCGCGAATGAAATTCATCGAGAACTCACCTCAGTATACGGAGAAAACATTTTGAGTATCCAAACAGTTCGGAAGTGGCGCGTTAAGTTCGCGGAAGGGCGAAAAAGTGTGAGACCAACGAGCGCTCGCCGAAGTTGATGCCATTGAAGAAATTCTGCTTAGTGAAAGACGGTTCACAATGGACGAAATTTTCAATGAACTTCATCCAAGCATCAGGGAGAAGACCAGCAGAAGTTCAGTAGGTGAGATCGTTTCAAAGGACTTGGGGTACTAAAGTTTGCGCTCGTTGGGTTCCTCGCCTTTTGTCGGACGAGCACAAACAAAACCGGATTGCGGATCCCAAAAATTGTTTGAAATGCATTCTGTTGAAGACGATTCCATTTTTCCGATTACCACCTCTTCCCAAAACTGAAAGGCTTTTTAGGGGCCCAAAACTTCCAAAATGATCAATTGAAGGCTGCAGTTCGTGCTTATCTGCGAGATGTGGGCACTCAGCATTACGAGGAGAGATTAAAGAAACTTTTACACCGTTTCCTAAAATGTGTAGACCGTCAAGGAGATTACGTTGAAAAATAGTAAATTTGTCTAGGAATGTGGATAAATTATAAATTTTTCAAAAAAGACATGATTTATATATTTTCCAGCCTAGGGAACCTTTTTTTGTGGATACCCCTCGTATATAATATAGACATATATTATGTCCAAATGAACAGTAAATCCATGAGGCAGGAACTTGGCAGCGTTCTTTACTTGAGGAGACATACACTTGAAAATCAAAAAGGACGGAAGAACTTGAAAATCAAGAAATGTCCTCAACTTGCCATTCCACTTTTCAGATCCCTCTGTTCTAATCAACACTTTTTGAGTTGTTGCTTTTAATTTTTTCAATCAACAACATATTTTCCAACACTGTGTGTTTCATTAATACTGATACAACCTCCTAACGTGATTTCGGCTAATGTGGTAATCAAATAGGAAGAGGATAAAAATTAGGATGTGGTTTTTGAACGAGGAACGTTATGCCTAGGGTGGTAGAAAAATTGCAAGGAAGAACTCATGCCTTGTTTCAATGTTTTACACCATGTTTCAATTTCACGAATTATTCCAAAAACGTTTTTTTCTTAATCCGCTTAAATTTTTCTTAATTTGACTACTACACACTCAGATTTGAATTAGACATAGGTACTTGGTGATATCCAAGGCCGCATAATTCGGTTTTGAGCTGAAATGTTGAGCAATTCAACAAATTAACATCAAAACATTAATTTAAATTAACAATAACAATGGATAATTTTTTGCCTCAGCTAATTTTGTAGAGCTTTTTTGTGTTTAGCATTTCGTAGCTTTATAAGTGATAGTTATACCAATGATTTGTGAACTGATTTTTTGACCTTACTATTGTTTTTCTTTGTTTCAGGTGCGGAATAATTTTGAAGTCATCGTGAGTAAAATATTAGTGGATAATCATGCATCTAATAACCGTTATGTACGAGAGGCGTCTCAAAAATAACGATCCCTATCATAAAAAAATAGTAAAACACATTTTAAAATTAAAAAAATATATATGTACAAGATCACTTTTCAACATAATCCTCGTCATTTTTGGCATTTTTGGCTTCAAGTTTTTTCAACCCAGTTTCATTTTTTTTTTTTTAATTTTTAAAGCGGGTCTTTCTATTTTTATTTATAAATTTTTTTTAGTGATAGAGATCGCTACTTTTGAGACGCCCCTCGTATTTAGATAATCACTTACCACAATCGAAATCGAATACCTCAAACACCACTTTCTTTATAGCGTAATCCCACAAGGAGGCAGAATATATTCTTCACTACAGAATATTCTTTAATACACTAGCCGCACTAGTATTTATTATTCGCAAAACTCAAACTTAGGTTTACGTTTTCGCTTACGCAAAGCTCCCGCTTCCCGTCGATGAGCAGGCGATATATAACTAGAACATTATTAACAAACGAACTACGAACATGAACAGTACTATTAACGACAACTGAAAACAAGAAGTAAAGCAAGTGAAGTACTGATGTAAAGTTAGGAGTACTCGAACAAAAACGAGAATACAGGGGAAATGTACGTTTTTGTTGGTTAGGTTACCTGTCATCTCGTCGTCACCCACATTTTGTTGGAAAATGACCCCTCGATGTCGTATAAATCAACGTTTAAACTTTTAAATCGACGTTTTTTGGAAACTCTAAATCGATGTTAACTGATAACATTGTAACCGATGATTACATTGGTGAAACTCGTTTGTTTTAAATCGACGATGAAATCTCTAATTCCGTAAAAAATGATCGACTTCAACCTTGGTTAGGGATTGTTGGTGAAACCGGCTCCAAGTGTCCCTTAAGCCGTAAGTTACGGGATAACTCCCGCTGTTAATACTGCCTTATCCGAAGAGTGAATGTGATGGATAAACAGTTATTTAGTTGTGATAACATTTTGTCCATGACGTTGCAAATGCCGTGAAAGTCAGTTGACACGGAGGAGCTGGACTGATTGAGCCCTGCAGTGCAGCAGCCTCTTTCAAAATCGTTTTCCTTCCACCTTCAATCCGATGGACGTCACGTAGGTAGCCGGCGACCCCCTTTCCATCGTGTTCTCAATCGAACTGCCTCCATCCTTCCCATCTTCTTGACATTTAGGTTTTGCGGTTGAAAATTTGTATTCTTCATTCCAATTGTTTTTCAATCAGTTGTAATCTGTGATCGTGATTTGCCATATGAGGCATCCCACGCAAAAGTTTGAACTAAAACTAAACTTTGAGTATGTTATACGCCGTTTCAATAAATTTTATGTAAAGAAAAAGTTTCCACCGATTTTCAGATTGATTCGTTTCATTCTTGTCGATCTATACTGGCAGGCAAATTATGCAGATTTGGGTTCAATTTGCGGGCCGCTACAGCCTTTACTCCGCCTCCAAAAAATATAAAAGTCATTGTTTCAGGAAGAGAACAATTCCTCTTTTCAGTGGTGTAACCCCTTCTTTCAATCAAAATTATATTTCACATCAAATCTCGATCAATTATTCTCAAGATTGGCCATTTAACCTTCTTTTCTTTTAATTTTTCTTTTTTTTTTAGTTCTCACCCGATTTTTAGTACAACATTCATTGATAGCAACTCTTAAAGTCTCAACAAACACAAGATTTGTCAGTTTAAAAGTATCGGCAATGTATAGGACCTATCATTTGCTCAGTCTTTTCACAAAATAAATAAATATTCGCCCCAAAGGTCATGCTGCATGAGTAGATTCCGGTTCATTTGTTCAATAATAAAGCTTTGTAATTGATCAAGAAAAAATAAGTTTAACCCCCCCCCCCCTCCTCACTTGAAATTGCTTTACGGGATGTGTTGCAAAGAATCGAATTGAAAAAAAAAATCGTCAGCTATATGCTGTTGGTTGTCCGATGCTTTTCTCCGAAACCACTGGATCAGTTTGCGAAATTTTTCTCCAAAAATCTAACATTGATCCGGTATGTGCTAGTAAGGTCAACACTTTGATCAATCAACCCTAAGGAATGATATTTAAGGATTATACTATCAAAAAGAAGGTAGAAAGGTCAGGTAGAAGCAGCCATAAGGTTTAACGATAGGTCTGAGCGCGTGGCTGGCGACATCCCTTGTAACACGTTTGATTCAATACGATCACTACCTATCTATAACGTCATCTTCCAAGCTTCAATTCAGCTGAGGAAAACAAACGGAACTGTTGCTTGTATTTACATTGCATCTTGTTAAATTTCTACGTCTGTTTCCGAGTACACCAAGGAAGCATTATCTCTGGCTGTATAGTCCAGTTCTGTTAGTCCAGAGATCCGCGTAGGATGGTTATCTAAGTAATACAAAGATAATAAACCTTTGTGTAATAGTTTGCAGCGTTTTCTTCTGTTATCGTCTTGAATAATTTCCTTTTGTTGTTACTTGTATTTTCTTGTGGTACCAGCCATGTGAAAGAGAGGATTGAAAATATTTCTCGAAGTTCTCGCTTGGTAACTTCAAGAGAAATCCATAATGAATAAACTGGAGGCTCTACCAGAATCCCTAAGTCACTGAATGTCACGTTGAGAATGCGATTTCGAATAGGAATTATGTCGAAACGCTTCTGGCTTCCCTTGTTTCGGGAAACGACCCGAGTTTCCAGAAGAAATAGCGTCAGCTCCGTCCTCCCACGCAGTTGGCACGAACCCGGTCCCTGGTGAATATTTCAGGGGATGGGAAGTTCGGAGGGAGAAGTTGGGCCCCCAGTGGAGCTCACTTAAGTGTATTGAAGCACGTGCTCCCCACTTGTTCTCTCAGTTGCGAAACAATACAGGAAACAATTAGCATTAGCTACCTTAGGTACCAAACAGATACAACTCAGTGCGAGTTTTAATTGAAGCAGTTTCCTTTAAATCTACATGTGACGAATTGAAGAATGAATAAAAGTCTTTAATTGTAATTGTACATAAATCTCTAGAATAGTTCTTTTTTTAATAGAAATATGTCTTCTATAAGGGCATAAGCCGCGGTAGGGAGATGACGGTGTTGAAAATAGAAGAAAACATAACTGATGTCGCATATGAAGTACAAATGATATCATCTTGAAATTCAGTGCTACATTGTTGAACAAAGTTAATTTTACACGGATGCATGGGCATTCCTCGTGTAGGACAAACTCAAAGAATTAACCCTTTTTGAAAATGAAGACTTTTTTATATGTTGCACCCCTTCGCGACTTCTGGCTCACCTCTGGTAAACAGTTTGTTTGAAGTGCGAATTTTAAGTGATATTGTATGCTTTTTCTGGTGTTATGGTTGCGAGTGTGATAAAATTAGTTTTTAGGCTCAACTAATCATTTTAAAGTTTTTTCCCGAATGTTTGCAATTCGAACTTTTTTAAAGAATTGGTTTTTCCCTTAAAATGTTTCAATTTATATGAATTACGTCCCCCTGAAAGGAAATTGTCGGGTTTGAAGTAGTTCCGACTGGTCTGGATAGTCAAAAGTATCATTTAAAACCTCCTTTTTGACCAGACTATATTGCAAATATGCGAACACTATATTGCAAATTGGCGAAATTGTCGTTATAATTAGAAATTGAAAATGTAACATTCATTTCAATCGTTTTAAAAAGAAAATTCCACTTATTTCCTGAGAGAAAATTGGATGAAACATCAATATTGCAAAGAAGTTGTTTTCTGGTCAAAACGGTTTTCCGTTTGAAGATACTCGTACATTGACGAAACTTCGGTCGAAAATCATATTTGATCAAGTCAGGACTGAATTCTCAGCAACTCTTTCTGTTGATCCTAAAAGGTGAAATTGAAGGGCTGAAATACTAAAAAACGGAATATCGAAAACTTCCGAAATAACGAGAGTTTTTATGTTTGGTAATGACAGAAATCCCTGTAATTAATCGAATAAGCTCATTTGTACCGTTTGTCGCTCATCCGTTCGGTTCATCCGGGAGAGCTTTTTGGTTTAGTCAGACAGACAAAAACGTTGGAAAGAAGTGCATGAATTGCAGAGACGACTGTATGTTTGGTTTCTCGTTTATTTATGAAATTCTTAAGATGGGGTCGGCAATATATGTTCATCTACTATTCAAGACAATCAGAAAAGTGAGAGGAAGTTTGTGCATTACGTCATCGTGATTGTTTTCAGGGCAACCGGACTGGAGGTTGTGTAGTATCGAAATGCTGTCTCTAGTTTTCATATCAAGTATCGATCACACAGTTCATCCCGCAGGCGAAAGCTCTCGCAGCAATGAATACAGGACTATGCGATTCTAAATTGACAAAAAGCGTGGGCGCTTACCGCCGCTTGAAAAACCCTTTTCCACGACGAAGTCTGCATGAATTAACATTAGCTGGGTTTTGTGAAGTCATTCGTAGATGATGCTAATGGCGCCCTCCGCCAGATTTTTCAGTTTTTTGTTTTGCCTTCATAAAAGTAATTCTGCGACGTAATTGCAGTTTCACCAGTACCAAAACGTGTTTCTCATTTTGTCACTTTCTTAGGATACTTAATTTCACATTCCTTTCTATTTGTATTAGAAAACTGTAGCTTGCAAACTGTATGTTACGTCGTTCGGACATTTGCTCACATTGCCGATGTTTCTAGTTTTTTTTTCATAAGTCATCTCGTTTGTTCGATAGGGACCTTATTTGCAAAAAGGGTTTGGGTTGTCCTATATATCAGTGGCTCTTTGGTTGAATCCCTCAATGTTTGAACGAAACCTATGGATTGTGGGAAATTGATGTTGTAAGAAATTCACGTTTGTAACTCGCGCTCACGCTACTATTGATCAAATGTTAATTAAATTTATAGGGGACTATCTTGGAGGTAATCCATATAATTCCTGATGATTCCATCAAAATTGGTAGATTGCAACTTGGTATAGTTTTGGGCGTGGCAAAGACATATCTCAGACAGACAGAGCCGGAATCGATGTGTATCAGCAAGCTTTAAAAAGCAGAAAGCAAGTTGTATTTTGATTTCGGAGGACAACATTTTTCCGGCTTCTTGCATAACATTTTTATTTCTAGTCATACAAACATTGCAATATTAATAATAGCACCATTGTAATAATTTTCCAGTGACCTTAAGGACTAAGCTGCAGAGTCCAACCAGAAAAATTTGAACACGGGCCCGAGATCCGATCCTAGAAATTCGGATGGGGACAGGCCTGACGGTCCTGAGGAAGTAAAACAACCGTTTCAGATAGATTTGTTTGCCATTTTCCTCGATCTATTGTCGAAAAGGTCATATTTTCTTCAAAGGGAAGACCAGACAGTGTTCTGATGATTTCACGCATCTATTTCCTCACTACCGTGTAACCAAAAGACGCCGCTGAGAATCATTCACGACTTCAATCATGATCCCAATCTCATATATAACTCAAGTCCGAATCACCTCAAAACCTGGTTGTTTCATACTGGCGATTTCTTCATAGTGAATGCACAATCCGTTAGCGTTCGGTGATTATGAACTATCCTTGCCGCTTCTGTTGTCCAGCACCTCTTCGATCTTGGATAGTTCGTTAGGCTTCGCGCTAAACTGGGAAACGCTACGACGAGGAAACTGTTCAGATGCTAATGCAATGTACGTAAGTTCCTAACTTCCTGACGAGATCGGTGGAAATCCCTCCATCCTTTCAGTTATCTTGGTTCGTTCGATGCTCTAATGCTCTTCCAATTACTTAGGCTATCGCCGGGTTTCACTTCCTCCGGATTTCACTTTAGACCCTCTTTGCCGGAACTAGTTGGAATCCGTAGCGTCTTCCTTTCGATAGATCGTGTTTATTGTGTGCGATCAATCGGAAAGTGGACCATCTCACCGTCACTTGATAACTTTTCGTGACACCCGTGAAAACTCCGCCTGGCGTGACTCATCCCAAGTTAGCAGACTTTTTCTGAACAAGTGGGATTTCGCATCTCCTTGTCGAACTTGGGACTTCGAATAGATTTCTTTGGCTCCGATCAATAGAAAAAGGGACAACCCACCAAGGAAAGCTGCTGAACGTTGAAGCGTACAAGAATGCACCATGATTATTAATGAATTACTAGAAGGAAACCCGTGTTTCGCACGAAACATCGTATAATGCTACACATACTTCACTCGGAAAACCTGTAGCAACCAGTCAAGGCTTCTCCAGTCGTGATGATATTTGCCGTTAACAAACTGCTTGTTACCAACCATAAAAATGAAAGTTAGGGAACCCACTAAAGCCTAAATCCGGCTAAAGCACAAACAAGTAGAGGGATGTTTTGGAAGTTCTGGCCTGGCCTATGTTGTGCGCCGGAACTCACTGATCATTTTACAAATGCTCCCGTCAAAATTGGTTCGGCCATACTGTGGCAAAAAGTCCTTTTCCAGGGACATGCCACTTTTTTCTTTATTTTCATGGGTTCTGGAATAAACATATATAGGCTGAAGTATATGAAGAAGAAGGTTCATAGCAAATTTTCATAGAAAATGAAACTAGTGCTATGTCTCTGAAATATTTTAAATAAAAATTGTCGAAAAATGTCTTAATCGAAATCCGTTTTGTAATAATCGGAAATGATTCTAGGATTTTAACGATTTTTTTATGTGTGTGGCGCAAAACGTCGTTCTTGCTCAGAAAAATCTACCATTCAGTTTGAGTTCAACAACACTTTTTGACAACTTTCAATTAGTCAAATTCCAAAAATTGTACCAAAAAATGACAAAAAAATGGCTAAAAATTGCAGGTCATTTAAAAATTAAAGCTCAAACATGCTGAAAATTGTACTTTTATTCTTTTTAAATGCGCTCGAAAATGGAGAAAAATGCTACAAATTCTGAAAATCCATACTTTTTTCTTATAGAAGAGTATTGTTTAAAACACATTTTTTCTCAATAACATTGATAGAGTATTTTGCACATCGAAATGCTAACATTTCAACTCAATAACATGAATGTTATACGATCATTTAGGAAAATTCGCTCATAAAATAATGCTGCATGACTGGTTTTAATAAATACTTCCTCACCTAATTTTTTCTTAAAGATCGCTAAGAAAACCAGGTGAGATGACAGTTTTTCTCTTCGATTGAAGCATTGAGTTTATTGCAACCCAGAAGCTTCCAGGAATGTTTTACATTTTTATCGGCGATCGTAGTGTTATTTCGAAATGTGGTAGGACCGATTTCGGGAGGAGGTCCTCCCCCTCTCCCATCGCCTAATGAAATTTTGAAGCTATCTAAACCTCAGTTTATCTTCGAAAATTCTCTAAAAGGATTGTTTTGGATGGTTTTGTCAGCTGAATATGTCAGGATAACCCTGGCCCCTTCGTCACCCCTTCAGGGTAATACATAAATCACCATCTTGTACAAACCTATTTATTATCCAAATTCCTATTTATTAGTTCACCCGTTCAAAATTTTGAACTCAACACCAAATTTTCATCCGTTTAAATTCACAACGGCACCCAATCCACCGTTTTGCGGTAAAACCATCTACTAAAATGCTCCAAATACTTTTTAAACGTCTTTCTATAGGATTCATGGAATGACCTTATCATTACCGAAAAAATATAAACTCGACCCTTAAACCGCAGAAAACCTGTCATTTCACACCGGTTTGTTGATGATTGGCTTATTGGGAACGTGGAAACATACTTTGAGTTTTATGTATAAGAATAATAATTTTACTGTACGATAATTAAATCTATTGATATCCTGCTGTTGAGGAACAATAAAACCCTTCCTTCCTTGATTGTTTCAAGTTTGACGCCTCTTGGCTGTAAAACTCCTGGTCTATTCCATTCTGGGATAATAGTAAGGCAGATCTAGCATTCTCCATTTTATTGGAACAGTACCTATTTTCTTCTAAGTACTCATTTCAGGATTTTTCTTCCTTCAAGTCTCTCCGTTTAATTCTCTTTCCCGAGGGCTCTTGACCTTTTGGCCTGCGCCCTTTCATCGTCCTTTTTCTCATCAAGCCCTGACGTCCTCCGGCGAAAAAAGACGCCCTTTTCGCTGTGAATAGACGTTCGGTTGGCACGGAACCGCTTTATTCAAACGCTCTCTGATGGATCTATGCAAATTTTAATAGCTCCCCTTTCAGTTTAAGGGAGTGTAGTTTTTGACTAATGCGACTTTATTCATCCAAGTGCCATTTTGAAGGGCCTTTCATATCTTATTTTCGGCGGAGCTTCAGCCGGTGGCATGCTCGAAATGTATTTCAAGATGATATCGCTTTCAAAGTAAAAGGCAATTCCATACTTTTTATTCATTCATATTTGTACTGGATTGTGGAAATGTAAACTGAAAAAAAGCCCTTGAATGAGTAGTCTATGAAGATAATACCCCTCCCCCCCTCGCTGCTCTTATGAAGAGGAATTTGTCGAAAATTGGTGAAAATTGTGTAAAAGTCATTTGGAATTTAAAATATACTTATTGCAAATGAATTATATCGTTAATAGGGTGAATAATCTTCATTTTTACTACAGTTCTGCTCGCTCGGTATCGCCCTTTTGGGTTATGTCTTCTTTTTCTCTCTTTGGGGAACTTTAGTTCAGATTTGTTTGATCGCATCGTCTACAGAAATTGTCATTGGCCAGGAACAGAATGTTATTCTTCTCTCACACTTGGCACAATGTACATGGTAGTACGGTGTATATGTACGCCGTACAGTGTGTAATATTAATAATCAGATATACAGGGTGCCTAGTGAAATTATGGGACAAACTCAGGGAATCGATTCTACGTTTAATTTGCAATCGAAAGTGTCTCCAAGCATTTTTCGTTTAGAGGCTTCGTTTTGCCGCAATTCAATTTCCAAGATTTTTTTTACTTTTCAGACCTTGTCTCATTAAAACAGCCGTAGCTCCCTTAATTTTGGTCTAAACGAGAAAATAAGGTAACCATTGGAAAGAGCATAAAATTTCCTATTACCCTGATATAAAATTTAATTTTTTTAGAAAGAGCTTATTGATGAAAAAAATGGCCAAACGTTGAAACCAAGTTCAAACTTTGAAAATTTCTTAAAAATCATCGTTTTTCTTTCGTTTTTTTCGCTATCTATAGGGAGGGTTTTCGTCGGGCACTCCTCTGGAAAAACTTGTCCAGACACTCAGCTTTACTACGGTATACTCGTTTTTATGTTTGGACGTCTTTTTCTAGGAGAAAAATGAGTTTGAATGAAAGAAAACGTGGTTTTTCGAAATCGAGTTTTTCATGGTTTCAAAACTTAGCGGCTCGGGTCAAGTTGGTTTCGTATTCTACATGATTTTTCACGCTGAATCGAATGGTCGCTGAATCGCTTCTCGCGACGTTCAGTAGTTGGTGAGCATTTTGCATTACCCCGGCGCATTCGTGCAATCTGGAACTACAGAAAGTATTAGTTTGATTACTCGCTTAGGTAGCAGCAGGGTAAGGTAGAGTATCCACAGAAATTGTGGTAATTGACATTTTTTTTAGCGAATCACTTTATAGTTTCAAGATTTTTTTTAATTTTTTGCCTGAGACTAAAATTAAGGGAGCTGCGGCTGTTTAAAAAAAAATCTAAAAAAAAGTAAAAAAAAATCTTAGAAATTGAATTGCGGGAAAACGAAGCCTCTAAACGAAAAATACTAGGAGACACTTTCGATTGCAAATTAAACGTAGAATCGATTTTGCTAGACAGCCTGTATAGTTCACCAACGCCAATGTTGTTGTTTTTATACTTTGTAGCACTATTTTGCACCGTATTTCAGGTTTTTTTCCTCGGTATTTTTTTGCATTGCCTTTGTTTATTGGGTTGCGTTCTTTAATTGGGCTCTCTTTGAAGCTGCGCTGCAGGCAGAGGAAGTCGTTAAATCACTTTCTAATTAACTGCAAGACGCTAACAACCTCCAGTGGCACACTCCATTCTGAGAATCATCTATCCTCCATCATTTTCGTTGCCCCGGGCTGAGAAGTTACTCGGTACAAAGCGCTGTAATGCACTTGCACGTTTGTAACGATCTTGCACGTTTCTCCTTCCATTTATGTCAATCCTATAATGTGTGAAATGAATGTCTGAATGAAAATCTCCTTATCCAAGTTATCATTATGCCATGATTCAGGAGTCCCAACCATCGCTGTGCTTGAATTTTCAAGTGGTGTCTTTCAAAGTAGTAACCAAATTAGTAGGTAAGTAGATATATTCTCTCTTATTGTTACTACCAGCCAGAAGTGGCGTCAACAAATGTTTACCCTTTTTAACCTAGAACTTCACATGGTTTTCTATCACCCTCCCCTGAGCTACCTTCCACGTTGATCTAGCAGTTATATCTGCAGGAGTGCCAATAGTATGCCAATCGACACTAGCTCTAGTTGCGGCATCTTTTGACTCACATTCTGATATCAGCTATCAACTCTTTCGTCTTCACATTTGCATTTTTCAAACATGCGTGCTCAGTCACTATTTTTTACTCGACCATGACATAACATCACCTTGTTTTGAATCTCGTTCGTGATGCCTGTAATTCTGAATTGCATCTGGAACACTATTATGCCTCTTGTTTATTATTGAATAATAAACCAATAAATGAGTAATTAAACCAAACCATTTAAAAGGCTAAGGGCTAGAAACTAAGGGGTACTTCACTACACACATGGTTATGATGAGGAAAATACAAACATTTAATAGTAAAATGTGTAAGGGTCGATTTATCGTCCCACATATCTGTTCTTTTCTGCCCTAAACTGGATTAAAAACTTCCAGCTTTCGGCAGGTAAATTATGATAATTGATTTAAAATTTACGATGAAGGATATTCACTTATGATAATCATTCGCTGTCCTGGTTCTTTCATGAAAGTTATCTGCTACACAGACTTCCACTCTGAATCTGTATGGATAACTTGAATGGGGTAACTCTGAGGTGTGCAAACAAGTAGAAATCAAACAGAAGCTTGGTTTGAGTAGTTGGAAGGCACCAACAATCATTGGGAGAGTTCACTACTTGTCATCAACGATCGTACAGCACTGTTGTGAGCAATATTTCCAAGATATGTGGGCTTTCTTGATCTTGACCTAAGAGGTCTTGGTGTGATAAAGTTGAAACTGGTGTTGAAATTCACTTTTACCTCACTACTGTAAATAATACAGCAATAAATGCATCCTCCTAACGTTGGTTTTAGGTACTGCTGAGTAATTTCTCTGGCTGCTATTACATTTCCAACATACTATTTCCATAACAGTGGAATACAATTATGTGTACATTTTTGATCCAGAAGCTGCAATTCCCAGACGAGTCGCCTTTAATGGACTGATTTGATAGAAAATACCTTTAAAAGCTATTCTCCAAGCAATCTGACAGACATAATTATTTCAGAACGGAAATGGCCTGCAAATTGAGTAATTATACCGACTTCGTTCCGACCGCTCTTACCGTCTCTGGGGTGAAGGCTGCCATTTCAACCGGTTTTCATTCAAACGTTTTTTTGAGCCGGCCGTTGAATGCTCGGTGCTTTATTGAGTCTTTTGACTGTCACATACTAGTTTGTCTTTCGTTATGTCTGCGGTGTAAATATCTTGTTCTGCCTCATACTACTTGCCATAACAATTCTTATAATTTAAACCGTACCTGTGAATCCCATATTTCCATTTTTGCTGCATTACCCAGATCACAGTCAGTTTGTGTGTCACCTTTGTTAATGGAGAGAAATATGATCCTCTAGGTGGCTATGGACATTTTTCAGTTACGAAGTGTGTAGGAAAACGTCAACCTACTCGAGTGTGGCACAAAGCGCTCTCGTCTAGAAAAACGAATTTGGTAGATCTTTTGAAATATTTCATATTATCCCGAAAGAAGTAGAATATAAGTTTGTTACAATTCAAGGGGTAGAAATGGCCATATCTTGGATTGACCCTAGATCAACGCCTCACGTTTCATGACCACATTTCCATCCTTCGCCAGCGTATTAAGCACAGAGTCAATCAACTAAGACCTGTCCTCAACAACCCCCATGTGTCCATACAGAACAAGACACTGATTTAAAAAATCCTCGCACAGCCGCTGTGTACTTACGTAATTCCAATCTAGGGTACGTGTTCCAAATCGGAATTTCGACGGGTTGAGCAACAACAACACTCCATCCTCCAAAGGCACATAGTTGACACCCCTATTTGTCAGAAATGAAACACTATATCGCGACTTCCACCTACAGACGCCTCAGGAAATATTGACAACTCATACTACGAACTTTGTTAATCGTAACGTCACACAACCTAACGAGCATGTCATAGCTGGATTCGGAAACCAAGAAAACCGACGTCTATCACGGCCTAGACATATCATGGATCTTCTTTAACCCGCGTCAAATGTGAGTTAACTATATTAAAAGGACAGTAAAGGACACTTATTAAACAAATCGACAATCCATCTATGTCACCATGTTTGACATAGAATACATATTAGTAAATAGTATAAGTATATGTAAAGCGTGTATCATATCAATGAGGTATGTTAATTGTAAACAGACTCAATGAATAAATAATTACAAAAAAAAAAAAAAAAAAAAAGAAATGGCACGGAACATGTTCCGGCATATACCAGTAGACATGTATTGCAGCTGTGTCTTGCTAATTCTATATCGAATAGAATCGTGGTATAGTGTTGAAATTGGTATAAGGTTTTTAGACCGTTCACTCACTTCTATGGGTTTTATGTCTTTCATTTCAAGATATTGTTGGACTTGAATATTCATTTTTTCAACATTTTAAATTGAACATAGAGCTCGAAATTGTAGAACAATTTATTGATCATTGACCTAGAAAAATTTGACTTAAAAACAGCCAATGAATGATCAAGCAATTTTAATTCTAGATACAGGAAAATTAACACTTAAATCTTAATATAATGAAGGATCAAAGAACAATTTAGCATTTTAAATTAATTGAAACTAATTCTTTAGACTACATCCTTTTTTGAAATACTGAAACTTTGTATGCAGTTTTTGGTTGACAGATGTCTCCTTTATTGAAACATGAAGACCGTGTTCGGTCTGTGTTTATAGGTCACCGGTGCTTCGCTTCCTGGCTTATTAAATACCTTACAAAGCCTTGGGAGCTCTGTTGTTCCTGAGATAGACATTGTTCCCGTGACGTCACTACCGTAATTCTCCCTCAGGAACTCGTAGTTGTGTGCGTTCTCGCCACCTTGGTGGTAGTTTTTGTGCAAGGTCAGTCGCGGATCGATGCGAAGGGGTGTGTTCACTGTTCACCCACCTTCCTCCACCACGCTCGCCCCGAGGTCCCCGCTATTTTGTTTGAACTCGAGCAGTTCAGTGCGCGCCCTGCCGCCCGCCCGCTCGTGTCCGGGGTTTTATGGTAAAACTAGTTCGGTCGCCGTTTTCTCATCTTCATCCGTCAACAGCCAAAGGTACGTAGCCGGTTACGGATTCCCACGAATCAGGTTTAATCCCTTACATTACCCACTTACACCTCTAGAAGTGATGTTGTTTGGAAACTCGGCAAACCGCGGAGTATGGGGTTTCTCTCAGTGTGCTCGAGTGTCCGGTGTCATCGAGACCTGCCACAGATGGGAATTGTGCTTTCTACTCTCGGGAAGGTTCCACCTTTGACTCTTCAAACCTTTACTGATAATAGGTAACCTTCCTTACCATTATATGTCACATTTCGTCTTCAGACGACCCAGCAAAACCATCATACTTCACTTTCTCACGTCATTTCTCGTCAAAACAGTGGCCACCCTTCCGCGATGGTTGGTTATCATGCTCAGGTACATTGAATCCTTCAACAGCAGGCTTTAAATCAATATCAGTTCATGCACCCTCTCATTCCCAATATGCCATTAAATAAATCCAACATTCTTCCTTTCATGCAACTTGGGACGCAAATTTACTTAAATGGGTTCATAAACGTCAAGACTGTCAATACAAACCATTAACAAAATGTAAATATTGTTAAGGAAAAGTCATGTCAATACAGACATTTTTTAAAAATTCATTCATTTACCATAAGGGTTCAAAGATGTGGCTAGTTGGTATATAAACAAGAACAATTTCCAAAAATAATTGTTTGACATCAAGTGGGAAAAGCTGGTTTTCCTGTATGAGCTGCACTAGCTCGTGTTGGGAAATGAGTTTTGCTGTTAGCTTTTTCAGTTAATAAAATTATCTTAATGCTTCATTTTCAAATACATTTCATCTAGCAATCATATTGAATTAATTAGCACGAGTTCGATTGCACTTCTATTCACGCAGCGCAACTAAATCCAGTGGTTTGTTTCTCTAAAACGTTTTATATATATAATATAACATGAAGCACACTACTCTATAGTTTGTTAAGGTAGATATTTTTCAAAGTAATCATTTTTGTTTTTTTGCTCAACAATAGGTTTTTTCTTTTCTTCAAGATTTAACTTCTTAAAACAGATAATACCCAAATACAAGCTTATCAGGTTAAAGTGCGCAGTATTTCACTCATGTATTCTCCAACCAATTTCCAATAAAAAGCACCTAATAGCAATTTTTCTTATCTCGCTTAGTTTTTGAGTTGTTTCACCTCTAAGATTTTTTTTGAGTTTTTGACCACGTCTCAACAAAACTATATAACTCACATACAGTATTATGTGAAGTAAAAGTTGAGGATACCGTTGGAAAGTGCGTTAAATTCCCTATCTTTCAACCTCTAAACCGATTTTTTTGCTCACATTAAGTTGGCGAAAAATCACTCTACAAAGCAAACTTCAAGAAAATTTGGAAAAATATGCTTTTTTCAAACGTCCAGTACTCACTCTAATCTGCATTTGATCAGGTGCCTGTAGCTTAAAAAATGCGCCAAAAGGTCAGCTTTCGAATGGTATATAAAAAAACCATTTTTACTATTTTATTTGGTCTTGAAAACCTCGTTTGAATGCAAAAAAACAGCGAAGCAAGTCGAGGTTGTTGACGCTTGGTGATGGGTTTCAAATAAGTAGGCATTTTTAATTAGTCACGATGAGTCATTCAAAACAACTGAAGGGGTGTAATGACACAAATGCAAAAGTTCGGGGATGCACTACCTACACAAATTTAGTCAGCATAAATTACCTATTTCCAGATGTTTTTTCATTCCTGTATATTTAATTCAATTGCTCTAATGTAGTTCGGTAGAGAGGTAAATTTATTACGCAAGATTCCTTCGATCTTGTATAGAGTGGACAGGCGGTGACAAACGATTTCCCCGCTGCGTTTGAGAAATGCAATTGACCTCCATCGTACAAGAGAACGGTAAAATTTTCATTTTTGTGAAAAGGAGCTGAGAAGGAGCTCAATATCTAGAATAGGTCGTTATCCGGATAATAGATTTTTGAGTAATATTTATTGCCTAAATTAAAAACGTTCAAAAGAAGTTCATCCCAGCTATGATCAGTTCTTTAAAAATTGGGTAGCCTTTTGACCTAACGTTCTGTCCAAGTTTTTGAAATATTAGGATGCGCTTAAGCGCTGTGAACTATAGCAACTGCAATAGATTTCGAAGTATGTGATCCACCGATATCATTGTGATTTATTTCTTTGATCATGACCGTTCATTCAGTCACACTACCGTGCTAACGCAGGCATCCCCTTCAATTCTTCGCACTATTCAAATTCACATTTCATTTTCATGAGGTGTTTGGATTATACTTTCTGCGTTTTCTTTACTCTTTGTTGTTGCGCCGATCTCCCTCGATGTTGAAATTGCCTATCCTGTTGATCCCGAAGGTTGCCACAGGGTTTTCCACAACCTTTTGTTATTTTGAGCCGTTGCGAGGTTTCACGTAACACGTTGAGCGGACAGGTTACACGAGCAATCACCCCCAAGTCGCTACGCTGAATGCTTAATTCCACATCAGATTGGTAGTTTCCGTTGACTTTTCGAACCCCAACCCTTAGGAATGGTGTTTGTAAACAAGGATTATCGTCAGTAGCATTACGCTTATTCATTTACTTGTACTTTCTTAGGTATACTTGAAGTCGATATGCCTACCCACCAATAATGTCATTCCAGTATTGTAGCTTCATCGTGATTAGACACCAAGAGTTGTTCTGTAGGTAGTCTGGACTGTGATTCCCATGTACAGAAACTGTTATTTCGCTAGATACTTTCCTAAGTATTGAAGAAAGAATAGGTGTCCGATATATCATTGATTGCTGCAAGTGATCTATGTAGATTCCACACGCCTTAATTCAGGCACCAAGGGTTGTTCTGTAGCATTCTGAACAGAACAAAATAGAATTCCCTCTTATAGATACTTTTTCAATGAGTGTGGAAGACAGAATGATTGTCCGATTCATTATTGATTGCTGCAAATGATCTATGTAGATCCCACACGTCTTTATTCAGGCACCAAGAGTTGTTATATAGCATCCTGAACAGTAATTCCCACTTACAGAATGTATTATTTCTCTCATACTTTTTCAATGAGTATTGAAGACAGAATGATTGTCCGATACATCATTGATTGCTTTAAGTGATGTATATAGGTCACATGCCTGTATTCGTTCCAGGTGAACGATTCACATTAAAAGTCTTCGACACTGTTTGGTTTTTTGCCTATTCGAAAGAGTACCTGCCGGAAAAACACATTTGGGTATTGTTGTGGCCCCTGAGATCTGGTTTGATATCACTCGTAACAATTCTATTTCAGCGAATATCTGGATGGATGGTAAACTGTAGCAAGGATTCTAGATCTACGAGTAGCTAAATTCGTTTAAATGGAAATCTAATTTGCTGGCCCTGAGGTCAAACCCACAATTTTTGGCTCTTTCACTTTTATGTAAACATTAGGAGCATGTAAACATCAGTTTTAAAATTCGAGGTAAAGTAAATGCTGATTGCATGACTAATTGCTAAGATTATGATAGTTCTGAAACGTCGTACAGATTTATGTACCTATTTGTTAGGTTAATTGTATAGTACAAATATTTGGATCAATTTGCTTACAAGTACCCTATTGGTTCGTATCGACTTATATTATTCCCCAAGAAGACTGGCTACCAATATAATAATTTCACCAGTTATTTGCGACTCGTTGTTTCTCGTCATTTAGCGTTAATGGGTTGAATTAGTTGAGTAAATGGGTCGGTATAAATGTTACTCATATCGTTGCAAGATTCCCTTATCTTCGTGTATAATGTTTTCGTTCCGGTTCGAATTTTCTCGTTGTTCCAAGTTGAGATATAACTGTTTGGCCGCCTTATCTTATCCTTGGATCGTATACGACTTTCACGTTGGCAAAACCTCCTGGTCCACCTCCTGTTTTCGTCATATCGCTCCCACAAATTGTTAATCAACAATGGAGTTTGTCATTTGTTAATTCTGAAGTAGTATTTAGTTATTTCTCCTACAATTAATTAATTAAATTTTTGTATCAAAGCTGGAAAAACCGTTTGATTGTTCTGCATAGTAGGGAGTCAGGTACTTGTGTAAATATCTTAGGTGCGAGGCATCACACTACTTGCACAGCGTTATAGATGGTGTGTTTCTGTGTAATGACATGGGTTTTCAGTTTCTGCTTCTAGAGTTTATCTTCTTAATGATATTCTGTCGCTATAGAATATTAATTTATTGACATAAAGAGCATGGTACAATCAAAATATCTTACAATCCAAAAGTAAATTTCTTCTGCCCTCCAGCCAAATAAGTTCATACAAACTTTTGGTGGCTAGCGGAGCTGGTTTCAGTAATTCTTCTTCCAATAAACGAAAATCTTCAAATATAAAAAAAACTCTTTACAGGTCAATTTCTTCGATGTCACCCAAAATATTCTTTCTAAAATGTGCAAAACTGTTGAAGATGACAGGGTTAATTTTATGAGTGTAAAGGAATTGCAAAACTTTATTGTAATCATTATTTTTTGCACGTTCGTTACAAAGTTTAAGGAACTGAATATTTGACGAGTTTGCTGAATGAGTATGGGTGACACTGCTGCTTCTACGCTCGGGCTTAATACCAATTTTGTATACGAGCACACATGATTGAAATGAAAAAAATTGTCTTACGTTTAGCACATCTAACTCACGAAGAAGCAGAATAGTAGGGTGTCGTGAAATTTTCCAAAGGTACCAGCTGCTTGTAGTAATAGTTGCTAGCAGAAAAGCCCGTTACTTGAAACTAAGGGCAGTAGAATGGGAGCATCCCAGTTGAAAACGCAGTTTGAAATCACATTATTGCAAGTAGAAATTGCCATAACCTACGCTTAGAGCCTAATTAGGTTAGGGAAATTAACTTGCTTGCGATTGAGAAAGAGTCATTATCAGGAGACTTGCTCGGCTAGCTTTCCTTACGATTATATTTCACACTATTCGCTTACTCACGATAAATAGGTACCTAACGTAAATTCCATAAAATATCTTGTATTCCAGTTACCAAAAAACATTAATAGTCTGTCAACAAATATCCAAGCAACTATGATACAATGACCGTTCGGAGGATCCTGGAATATGGAATTATTTTTTATGGTCTAGCTATTGATTCAAATTTTCTGAAAATAGCACGTCAACTATATAAATGTTTACGGCGATGTATAGGATTTTTATCATCCACTCCAATCGATGTAGTGCTGGCGGAATTCAGGAGAACTTCCCGTTCAACATCGAGCTCAAATGTTATCGGATTGCTATATTCTGCGATATTCTGAACGATACCTGCAGGATTAGTGTTTTAGGCTTGAATTCGGACGACATGAACTTCAGGAAAACCCCAATGTTAGTAAATAGTTATATTCGAGATAATTGGGATTTCTCAAAAATTTTGTGACGCTACGGTTATCTAAATTCATCCTCACATTAGAAGAGTTGATATATGAAAATTCGAAAGCATTATAATTTATTTAGGGCTGTATAGTATTTACTTAATGGAAAAAAAAATGTTTACCGGGGCAGCGTCGTTTGGGAATTCCGAGCTGACGACGAAAGAGAAGGTTCGGAGGAGTTTTCTGTATCCCAAATGTGGATCCGGGACTTAGCATTTTGCAAAAACCTGCATCTGAATTGGTCAAGCCGTTTGGGTCTGAATCGACCTTACAGACATACCTTTATATTTTGTGTGGGAAAAAGAGAAGGATTGCTTAGGTATTAATTCATGAAATTGTTATGGAAACCACATTGAAGCACATCCATGACGTTCGAGGCTCGGTGTCGTTCGTACTTAATCGTGGAGCTTTATTTAGATTCGAGATAGTTTGGTAACAATCCGCCATTATAAGTTCATTAACTGTCAAGAGCACTCTAGATTTGTTCTCTAGGAGAGCGTGTCGCCTCAACGTCACTCAACAGCGTTGTCAGCTGCAGTCATTGAGGCCGCGCTCGTTCTCCAAGTTCGTCTCTAAGAAAGTCCATTACCGTTGGGAGAGTGATAACAAAGAAGAAACAAAATTAGCACACGATCCGTGTTGTGGTGGAATAGTGAAGGGTAAGTCATTTTGTCCGCGAAATCGGACCATGGATGACTGATATGCATCTATAGAAACTGAACTTGGTTCTTGAAGTAGTTACACGTGCACTACATTCCGTAAATACATTTCTACCAGAAAACCGTGGTACTGGAGGAGTCAAGAGCTGTTTTACTATCACTAGTCTAAACTATATTGATCTTTCCTAAATCGATAATCTTACTATCATCAGTACTGTTCGGATTCGGTAATTAGTGTATATTTTTCCTATATGCAATGCATATTATGCATAGGTTTTCGGATACAATTTGTGAACAATTTCATGGGTGGAGGTGTCTCCAATTTTGAATGTATTCGGCATATTGTGCGATAGTTAGTTTTTTGTTCTTATAACATCACTAGTTTAATGGCCCTGCTATGCAGGTTAAAAAGAAATAGGTGAATAACACAATGAGGGAGTATAATAACAATATGCAAAGTAAAAAAATCGTATATCCCAAATCCCCGAGGAGAGGACCACGTCGCTTGCCCTGGGAGACGCTTCCCCCCGCTGGAGCCCTCCTTCCTTCACTGGCGGGGTCGGGGGGATGGGGGAGCAGGTCGGTTGCTCTGGGAGACGGGGGCGAGAATTCCACCCGCCCAGCGTTACCACCCCCTGAAACGTCGATATACTCTGATAAGCTCGTCTTTATATAGTGTGATATTTCAGTTTTCAAGTCATTGACATCATATTTCAACATTTTGCACAATGTTTTTCAAAACTTGTACACTTTTTTCAAGTTTTGTTATAAAATACTGGAGTGAGAAACATTTCTTCCTCACTGTAGGTACATTAGCTTAGAAGTGAACGTAGAAACGTTACGTTATTGTGGAATTTGCATCAGGCTCCGGTCTAATGCAGTGATATTGCTTGTATCATAGAATACTGGAATAGCAGCATAAAATGTATTACAATATAGTAGACAAGATAATCAACACGCCTGATCATCGATTAAGCCATCCGTTTTTCCTTTTCCATTCAGTGATCAATACCCTGATCTTGATACCCTTTTCGGATGATGATTAGATGGTGACTCGACCAAACATACCATTGCTTATACCTGGACACCCAATGCAAGTTTCCCAACGCAGAGGTTTAGGAAATCTCAGAGCTTCTCTCTCCAAATTTCGATGAATCCCCATTTCATCTATATTCTCTCAACTATCATCTTACTACAATTACATGATACGATTTGGAGTGTCGCAATTTGCTAGATGGTTTTCAGTACGCTCAAGCACAGTCACATTTGTGTCTACAGTCTCTATTCCAGTGAAAGTTCTGCTGATGTTTGGGAGAGCTTTATTGAATTGGCTCATTCGATTAGGGCTGTTTAATATAGAAATAACCAACCTTTGAGTAATAATTTATAGCGTTAATGTTTCAATGTGAATCCCTGTTGTGACTCACGTGGTTAGGAAGCCGTGTTCATTTCTTTAGTTTATATTACAGTAGCTAGCTTCTTGTAGAGGTTATCGTAACCAACTTCCAACGCCATGAATCTTCAATCAAGTATAAGAAAACGGAAGTAATAAAGTAAATTACATAACGGTTAATTAACTACTGCATAACTCTCGGCTCCCCCAGTCCAACCAACTTGAGCGAAAATTATACGACGCTATGAACGCGAAAACCGTTTTTCGGGCATTTCAGCCAAGTTAGTCGAATAATCTTGGAGATGCGTTAAAAAATCCTTGATACCCATAAAGTATGTGCGGCTCCCGGGCAGGTAAGTGGAACCAGCTGACTCGCCACACAATGAGCCGACCGCTCGGAGACGGGTGATGTATGCAAATTCCATTCCTTTCTCCGCAGAACCGTGTCCTTTTCGTTAGCTGGCCGAACTAACGAGAAAGCCCATTTCCAAGGTCCCGGCAGGTCGATCAACTGCTTGACCACTGCCTGCACCGCCGGCGTCTTCGGCAAGGAATGAACGAACCGTTTTTAGGTCAAAAAGGAAATGTTGGTTCTTCGTAAAATGCATATGTATGCACACTTCTCAATAATACTTATAAGACGGGTACACACCAAAATAGGTAAGACTTGATTAAATATGTCATATTCTTCCTTGTAATCCAGTTGATTCCTACGCCTTCACAATGCGACAATATCCCACTTATAATCATACTCGTACTCGACTTACAATAATCGTGCTCACACATGTAAAAGTACATCTCATTATATTGTACCCATAATTTATCTGTTTATTACACTATTTCCTAAAATCGGGTTTCGTCCCATTATTCAAGGAAATCCTTTGTTCAGGGACATCAAGGGACAAATGAAATGACGGGCACCAACTTGATCGTCTGAAACGATCCTGGATTTTAACGTTTTTTTTTTCAGACGTGTTATTGCAAACTTTTAACTCTCGATAGGATTGAGGTAAAAACTTCGTTATTTCGTCAAAAAAATGAAGCATTCCAGAAGAATGGATGAGATCGTTGGGGAAAACTTTTTAAGCATAGTAAATCGGTCAAATTTCAAAAAATGTACTAAAGAGTAATGTACACACAAAAAAATACAAACAAAAAAACGGCTAACAATCGTAACATTTTAAATTCTAGCCGAAGGGTCATGATTATTATTATATTGTTTTATATATATTATGTTATATTGTTTTACCTGGCTGCCAGCAACTTGTTAGGTGTTGGAATGGCCCCTTCCATTGAGGTGGGCTGGGGTATGATACGATGATTATTAAAGGGGTTTGGGTTGATAGCATTTAGCCAATGGGGAAAAGCGAGTAATTAGGGGCGTGAAGACAGTTGATATTAGAAGGCCCAGTGGTCGTAACCACGCTCAAGCTAACGTGTGAGGTGACGGAATGGTATAGTTGCCCCTTCCATTGAGGTGGATGCGGTAATAATGCTCCGCCACGCTCTGAGGATGACCCAGACGCTTGAAAACGTCTGATTCATCTTCCAAGGCAACGGATTTTAAAATCTGGAAGGTTCAAGTAACCATATCCATCACGAACCGTAATAACGAAAGTTCAATTATACCGTAAATCGACGCTTTAGTCATCCCATCAATGTAGTTGGGTTGTTGGTCAAAAAGATAAGCTTTGCAACTTTTTCTATTTCAAAATCGGGACCATAGCTTTCTATATTTGATGTACACGGCTGACAAAATTACAACAGAACTGAGATTTTTGAATTACTCAGAATAGAGGTGAAACATAACAAACAAGATAAATTTGAATCAGAAAAGGTTTTCTGTTGTTTTCCCAATTTCCCTGGAAACTGGCTAATTATTACTATGTAAACAGGATGCGTTAGTTCTCTATTATCTCTTACAGGTATCCAGTAATTCATTCAAACAGTTTTTCAAAGTTGATATTTTATTTCGAAAATTTCCCCGTTCGGTTTAATTACTGCAGGAACCATTATGAACGTTAATTGTTTGGTCTCAGTTTGCTGAGTTCATACTGCGTGATTCCGCACTCACCCTCGGTTTTGAAGTTAATGAACCGCCGCATTGCCAAGTCTCCGTTCAACCGTTGAGAGACCGCTTCTTTTGTTGAAGCCCCTTTTTCTTTGCCGAGCTTTTGTCATTCGAGTCATCAACCAAAGAAAAACTAGGAGATTTTTACCGCTACAAGTCGTTGTTATGTCTGCAGGCTATCTATCTAATCTGTACAAAACGCGATGAGTTTTGTGTGTATTTAACCTACACCGGGGAACAATAGCACCGGTTCGTTCGTTTTAGGTTCCGTTGGATCATGCGCTATTGCTGTTACTTCAATCCACTTGCTGTATGAATATCGATGAAGATCTAAATCTGTACTTAACCAGCGTTGCTGCAATTTGAACTTTGCTGGGTGATAATGATTAGCATTTGAGAATCTCCGAACACCAAGCGATCCCTTGAGCCAACAACTTCCCTATTCAACTAACGGTTTTGGAAATCGAAAACGAGTTCCTTCAGAGCTACTATGTAACATGGATACTAAGTAATGATGTACAGTGCATCATCATCTTATTAGAGCTGATTGAGCGATTCTTCGTGCCTAATTAACCAAACGTCCAGACATGTAAATTGAGGCACCTTTAGCTCCTCTGGTAATGGACAAGTATTCTATGTCAGGGGTTGTCTTAGACTCGCAATGTCCAAACTCATTCTACCTACAAGATATAAACTTAATTTGGTGCTATGTTGAGATATTTTCGAAAGCAGCTGTCTTCAGTTGCAAGAGCTACCAGCAAATAAGCAGTTTCAATTGGTTTTCCATTTACCATTCCTTCAAACATGAAACTTCTACTCAAAGTCTTTGTTGTTATTTCAGCTCATTAACCCACAGGATATTGATAATGAGTTAGCAGTAGGTTAACGACCCGGTTGGATTGAAGACTTCAAAAAAGTGAAACGAAACCGCCTTGTCTGCGGTTTTAGATAAACCATAACCATTTAACTCACAACGATCTTCGTGAATTGTAACTGCTTACATAATTAATCAGTTATATTGTTTTATACATCTAAAGAAAGAATTTATGTAATTCTTGCACACTTAAAATTGTATCTAGGGTCATAAATTATCATTCTCGCTTGCTTTTATGAAATTTTGGCTTTCCTTTCACCGTCAGTCGTTCTTCAGCTTTCCAGAAGTAATTTCATTCTGATGGTTCTCCCGGCTTGGTCGTGCCGCTGAATTAATTCATGAGATTTGTGAGTAATGGGACTTGGTAGCCGAATAAATGGGGAGAATGGAAAAAGGAAGGGATTGTGTGAAGTTGATTCTATGCAATCTTTCTGTTTTATATTTAATTTGTCCCATTTTACGGGTTTAGGTTGGAAGTTACGTAGATTACAAAACATCAACATAAAAACAGTTTTCCCCCCAATTGCTTGCATCTGATTTTGATGACGTTTTCAGGGTATGTGAAGGTTTGGGGGCAGATGCTTCGTTTGTTTTTTCATTAATCACTAATCAATATTCCACTCTAAGCATGCGTAAAACCCATCAATCATAATTTTGTTCGAATTTGGAGGGTAGTCGGCGAAAAGCTAATTGATTGTATCAAGCCGGTTTCAGTTATTTAAAACAAAAAAGAAGTTATTGTTGGCCTCCGAACAGGGCCTTTAATTAGCCTCGGATTTTTATCGACCGTGTCATTTTATCGTTTTATCTGTTTAATAACCAACTAAGCTTGAACGAGTTGAATTTAATCGAAAACGTACCTATAGCTCTCTATACATACATATTTTACAGCGATTAGACAAAACAGGTCTGCCATACGACAGTATACAGTTCTAGAACTAATTTGAAACTACTTTTCCCCTTAACAATTTTTTTAGCCCACTGACAATTTTTTCTCGCAATTTTGACCTTAGTCATTAAATTTGAGGATACCGTTGAAAAGAGGTCTTAGAATCAAAGTTTGAGTCATGAAAAAGCCTTTTGAATAGCAACCTAATTTGGGAAATGACAAGTTTCGCAATCGAAAATTGAACTAAGACTAACCGCATTTTTTAAAATGCCTTAACGGTAAAAACTGCACCATTGAAAGTCGAACTTCCAAACGGTTTATTAGATTTTTTTCTTTGAAAAAATTTTCCGGGAAGAAAACTGAGTTTGAATGCTGAAAAGCGTGAGCTTTCCTAGAAGAATAAAATTGATGATCGAACAGCACGAACGAATATTTCACGAGAATGTCGCATTTGTAAACAACCGAAAGCGAGCGAACACATGTGAGCCGGCCACTCAAGTAGTGTAAGTACTTATCTACTACGAGTGTTTATGAAACGTTGGGATGTCCATCGGGTCGTGTTGTTTGATGACCTCTCGGACTTAGTTGAACTTTTTGGTGTTTAATCCGAACATCTGCTCTGATGAAAGTGTTGGTAGTGCAACCACCGGGAAAGCGTACAAGTTTACACAATTTTCGAAGTACAATTTCTTCAGTTTCCACGCAGATAACCCGATTTTTCTCGAAAAGCTGAAGTTTTTCACCATTCAAACCCAATTTTCTTCTCTAAAAATGTTTTCAAAGAAAAAAATACACAATACCGGTAGAAAGGTGAGATCTTATCGCAGTTTTTACCGTTCTTAAATCTTGGCAAAAATATGGGTTATTAGTTCCATTCACGACTGGAGAAACCTGAGGTCTACCAAATTTGGTAAAATTTGCTATTCAAAGAGCTTTTACATGGCTCAAAGTTAAATTCTAAAAAAGTCGGACATGTTGGAAATTTAATGCTCTTTTCAACGGTGTCCTCAAAGAATGCATGGTAAATCAAAGAAATTATTACCGATTTAATGAGGTAAGGTCAAAATTACAAAACTAAAGGAAAATGGAAAAATAACTTTTTTTTGAGCGGGTCAAAAAAATTGTTAAGGAGCGAAAACTCTTGCAAGCTAGTTCCAGAATTGACTCCTGTCGTGCGGCAGACCTGTTTCGATAACAGCCTTTACAGAATTATCGGTCTTTGCTGCTTGTGGTTGATTATTTTCATTAAAATATTCTATAGTAGTATTGTTGGTGTTGTAATTTTACCTTTCAAGGTGCGTAGATTCAAAATCGGCAATGTCCGCGCCTAGGACAGGTCATAAAAGGCGTTAGAATTGGTGTAACACATCCGATCTTTTGCGAAAGACCGAAATTCAGTTTCTAGTTGGTCTCTTAAGCATTGGTGCTGTGGCCTATGGCCAAAAACTGATGAAAAACGTGGTTTTTTCGAAGTTTTCATTTTGTACGCAAAATCGACTGGGATAGGTTTCAGATCTGTAAATAATTGCAATTTTTATACTTGAAAGTCAAACCTTACAATGATACGAGCAATCGGCAACTTGTCTTCCTTTTAAATTATTATTTTTAAAATATATTTTGTTGTTACAACTTGGTTTATAAGATCAGTTCCAAGTAACTAGGTCATTCGGTTTCTCCAGTCTTCGCACATCATCCCTGTTGTCCAGAAGTAAAAAGGCTTCGACGTTGATGTGATTGTGGAGCCGATTTTCCAATCGCGATGCAGATCATTTGTTCGGATATACCATGGGGCATTTGCTTTGCTTCTCAGAATTTAGTTGTGGACTGTTTCAATGATTTTGACGTTGCACTTTTTGATACAGCCCCATAAGGGACTGCCGCGGGCCCATATTGGTTTAATTACTTGCTCATACCTTGTATGATTCGTGTATGTTTTCTCTCCTGGTCTTATTTCCTGTTCAAATTGAAGAGCCTATTTAGTTTAAACTGATGTGTCCCACCGTACCACATTCAGTATTGCTCTATTGTAAATCTAGTTCTCTTGTACTCTGAAACAACAGGTATTGCTAGCAGTGAATTACCATTGTTGGTCATTGTTAGGGTCGAGTCCTTAATGTTCTGAACAATGTCGTAACCAACCGTTGAATGTATTTTCGTTTCCTCCGTAAATGGCATCATGACGCCACCGATCCATTGGGCTTTCGCATCAATAAAGAAATTACAGAGAAATCGGCGTCATCTGCGGAAAGATTTGGCATTATGCTAAATTCTAATGGATGCTTTGCAAACCGGAGGGTTATGATAGTTACAAAGGTAGATTTTCCCGAAATGATCACCTTTCCAAGACCCGGTGATGTCATCTACGTGAGATTGGGTATTCCTAGCAGATCGAGCCGAGCCTAGCAACATCTGGTTCCCCCTACACTCCACCCACGTTCATTGGCCGACAGGTCCGCTGAGCGATCGCCTCGCTAGATAGCAGTGAATATGTCTCTCCCAACCTCCTTATCAGTCGTGTAATTGACTCATCCGATTTGGACCATTTACCTCTCATAAGTCACTGCAGCTTTCCTCTAGGAACATCTCTTCGTTTCAAGATTTCCAATATTTCTAGCGAATAATATTTCAACTTAACATCGTTGACAATCAATCCGCATATGGACCGAGGCCCTGCTCTAGGTTAGTGACCATCAATTTTGAACGAATACGTGATCATTTCTCGAAAAGAAGCTATACAGGATTTTCCAACCTACCTGCTCCGACCAGGTTCGGGGCAAGGCACTGTACGGCATTTGCTGCTTGGAACCACTCCGGTGTACACATAAAACTACCCTGGGTTGGAAAATGTAATGGAAGTCACCGAATCCGACAAAGAATTTTCTCTCGAACATTTCACCAATTAATTCCAAGAAAACCATCGCACTGGAAAATAAGAACAAACCAACCGCACTAAACAACGAAAATGAAATGAGGAAGGTTAAACATTAGAGGAGGTTACCCCTAGGTTCCCTGCTCAGTGCAAGTTACTCCGGCCTCAGGCTGGAGTAGCCTGGGGGCAGTCCCGAGCAAGTTCTCTGGCCGGTTGGAATTCAGTGCAAGATGCCCCGAAGTTGCACTGGCGGCGGTTGGAAAACGAGTCATCCTGCTTCCTGGAAAATCCTTATAGTTTCGCCAACCATTCAAAAAAATGATAGATGAATAATTAATAGTACCTTACAGCTGAAATGGTGGTTGCATGGGTTGAACATGTTTACTTGGGTTGAAGACAGGAAATTAATGAACTGCGAGGAACACTTTCTTAAGGTTTAATTTATCCAAGAGTTTTGGCCCTTTGGTCTCGTCAGAGGTTTTGGCTGTTACAGGATAGTCCGAGTATTAATTCGAATGGTGTAACCACTAGGAGTCAGATTTGAATTTGCCCAACTTGGGTAATGGGATATGGGCATTTTTAAACGGTGCATTTAATAATATTAAATCATTTCGTCCTGTCCATAATGATCAACCCTTCTTCAAATTCATTAAATTTACCGTTGAACATTATTTGCTAAGATAAATTGAACGGCAAGTGGAACCGCCTATAGTCTCCTCTCCTCAACCCGAGCAAAACAATAACTCAAAATAATCTATTATTTTGCCATAAAAATATCTACTTAGTTGTTGGATATCGGTTAGAGTTGTAATTCATCATTTAAATTTTATGACCCCCAAGTAACAACTTTTCTTTTTTTCCATGAAAATCCGAATTTAGTTGTTCTGAAATGATTCGTGACTACGAATTCTCTGGAGTTGGGATGCATAATCATGCACTTTCAATTTGACAGCACGTTTTGAGCACAAGTGTGCACTAAGGCTGAGATTTGTTAAGTTTATATACTTTTGATAGCTGAATATTACTAAAAGCAAGTTCATCACACAAAAGATACTCACAATCTTGTTAAATTGTGTTGAAAATCAATAAAATTCAAATAAATTAGAAAATCATGAAATTTTTCTCCAAAACAAAATAATACTTTCCTGGTAACTGATTATGAATCGCAAAGCGATTTTGGCAAGTGGTAGTAGGCAGAACTCCCACTATTTCTTCTCAATATTAAGCAATTATTTTTAGCGTTTAATCCCCTACGAGTTTTTAATACCACACCGTTCCAATATTGCGGTGTCCCTTTCGGAGAATGGATTCGTTAAATCTCTAGCGAACACAAAAGATCTTTAGAAGTACGTCCAGCGATGTGAGAATTGTATAGCAGGTTGCCTTGTGCCTTGTTTGGTTTTTACGATCCATTCGGGAGAAAAAAATTGAGGCTATCCGTGTCAACGCTCCGGCAAGCGGTTTGGGGCGGCGATGACTGTTTAGAAATAAGCCATGCGCGGTGCCTCTTTGCCGGTGGGTGGCCATCGAGTGGGCACAAGTTCACAGGCTATGAAAAATGATTATTTGTGATTAAAGTAAGTTTGTTTCTCAACACCATGAACGTTGCAGTTATAACAACCTCTAGCGTTGATTAAATCCCTAAACATCTGGTTGCTTGACAACATAGGAGGAACCTTGATAGGAGATTGATGAGTAAATGAAGTTGGAATTCGGCTTTGTAATACAAATACTTTTCTTCTCTCATATTTCAATTTAAGTTACAATTTTGTAAATTACAATGCATTACAATTTTGCCGTATTTTGGTTGGGCCACTTCTATATTAGTTGCTTTGTGATTTTATATATAGCTTTTCCAAGTCAGAATCGGAAACTTCCCTTTCAACTAATTTCAGGAATTTTCCATTTCAATTTCAGACTTTTCCATTTCAATTTCAGAATTTTCCATTTCAATTTCAGAATGTGATCAATATCCGGGTGGGAGCGGTTTCTGAAATTGAAATGGAAAATTCTGAAATTGAAATAGAAAAGTCTGAAATTGAAATGGAAAATTCCGAATCTGACTTGGAAAAGCTATAAATGGGGTCAAGTGTACACTTGTCGCATTCCGCGTCGGAAAGATTCCTATGGTAATCCGGGTTGGTGGGTTATCTAATTCAGACATGATTTATCATTGTGTAATAATTTGTAGCGTTTTATTTTACTCGACATGGCATACCATTTTGAGTGGTGGTGGTTTTGATAGGAGGGTTAAGAGTTAATAAATACATTTTTTTTTAGGATTAAAAAGGTTTATGGCTTCCCCGTAATGCTTGCATTTATTAGCAATATATTTTCGAAGAATATTTCATATTCGTGAGGGCCATATATTATTTTCGGAATCAATATTGGTTCGTAGTTGTACGGATTGTGAATCATATGAATGGTTCATCGATACAAGTTCGAATGCAATGCAAGCCGTATGGGGAACAATTCATTATCATTCATATTGTTCCCTACTTCAGCTTTCTTCCGTGCACCCGTATATTAGGGATCGGCTGTTGAACTTCGCGTGATAATGAGACGTTAAGAAAGTTTAGATTCATTCCTCACTCCGTGCAGGTATACCTACTATATTCAGAATGCTAGTGTTGAGCGTTAGCCTCTCCTAACTATTCTGTGAGGCGAAATGTGGCAATCGGGTTGGTACGTTTTATTATTTCAACTGTCGACTCAAGTCTTTAGATTTTGCTACAAACCTACCTAGTATTTGGGTCTACTGAGGAGTCACGGAATAGTAAAATTCACGTTACTTATGATACTTCAATTATAATAATTATTATTGTCCGAACCCTGTTTCTATTAACTGGTTGAGAACTCTAAACTTGAACACAGACGGAGCCATCAGGTTTCTCCTTGAATTACTCCCTTAGTTGGTTCTCCATCGATCGCTTTCCACTTGGCGTAGATCTCTTATTGTCGCCATTTATTCCTGATTGTTACATGACAATTCTCTCGCATTTGTGAGAGGACTTATTTTCGCCCGTATCGTTCACAAATGACAGCAGTTGAAAATATACAACAATCGAAGGCATCACTGATTGCTCAGCGCGATCTCAACTAGTATCCTCTCCGCTCCTTTAAATTCGTTTTTCTAACCTGAAAGTTTCTATTTGATATATGGATCACAACAATAGATTTGCACATTTTGAATACGGATCACTATTGTATTGCCTATAATTAATTTGTACAAATATGAAGACATTCTTGAAAATTCTTTCACTGGGGCTTATTATTCAATTGGCTCGCGTTCATGATTTGAATTTCTACTAAGCCTTGGAGTGTGCGTGTTTCACAGGTGATAGCGCGATCATTGAATTGCAGGAGATATGCATAGACCACGTAAATCGGTTCTCAACCAAAATACCTATTTGGATTGATCAGTTGATCATGTTTGTGTGCCTCCTGAAATTCAATAATCGCTCTATCACTTGTGAAACACGCACACTCCGAAGCTTAGTAGAAATTCTGTAAAATCCGTAAAATCTTAGTAGAAGTTTTGTAAAACCCGTTAAAAGGTCAAAAAAAGTCAAGGCGGCCTAAATTTGGACTCTTTTTGAAGAACTTTCCACGAGGAACCGAATGAGCCCCTCCTCACGTCCGTAGGTCAATCCATTCCCGATGTATGGTGCCAACATTTGCGTTTTTTTGGTTTATTATTGTTTATGTTTTCATCGCAGTAACCTAGTGATGTAGTAATGTGGATACTGGAGTGAACTCCTAAAAGGCTTTGTAGCCGATACACGGGTTGAAGCAATGTGATTTGCATGAAACGCTGCAAATTCTTTCACTGGGGTTTATTATTCAATTGGCTTGCGTTCATGGTTTGAATTTCTACTAAGCTTTGGAGTGTGCGTGTTTCAGAAGTGATAGAGCGATTATTGAATTTCAGGAGGCACACAAATATGATCAACTGATCAATCCAAATAGGTATTTCGGTTGAGAACAGATTTACGTGCTCTATGCATATCCCCTGAAGTTCAATAATCGCTCTATCACCTGTGAAAAACGCACACTCCATGAACGCAAGCCAATTGAATAATAAACCCCAGTGATTTTTGAACCATGTGATGTTTATTCTAGGGTTCAGGTTCTTATTGAAGGCCCCTGCTTCCCCTTGTTCATATAATTGTTGCCAACTAGCTTTCAATTCACGTCTCACTATCATATAAATTTCCTCCTTAGGTCTCGCGTAATTCAAACAAGGACCCAGGACGAAAGTTGTTAAGTATGGTGTAAAACGCAAAATGCGAACGGAATTTTTGATTTTGGGAAAAAAAGTGTTTTCATTTCCCAACAGTGAAAATAATGCTTCAGCTACCTACAGGTAGTCTTGGAAGCGAATCCTATCCGTCAATATTCGATGCTACTCCTGCTTTTTCTTATTTCTAAAAAAAGGTCTACTGGGTTACCGTCAGATTGATGATGGTGTTTACCTGAATATGGCCTTTCTCATTTCTTATCGGAATCTGTACTAGTTGCAGGGCATCAGTATGATGAGTTCATTCTGCATCCCCTATTTTTCCCACGGACGTCCGCAACCCGTCATGTGTGTAGTCGGCAACTCATTCTTTCTGATTACACTACTTACGCGCTCGAGTCGCCGTTTCTAGTATAATGTGGTCATCGGCGACCGTTACCCCCTCAATGAGGACCCGGTAAGTGTAGGTGGTTCGGGATCGATATGGGCGTCGGGAACGATGGACGGCCCGTGAAGATCGGATATCAGTTCAGGTTCAAGTGAAAGGTCTCCTTCGAAACTTGAGGCAGTCGCTTCGGTCAATTACGCCGGCGGTACAACCACACACCCAACCTCGTAAATTTACATATCAACTTCCGTAAGTAGTCTTTATTAGCGTAGGAAGTTTGAATATAAGATTATCGCAATATTCCATCCTAAGTCTTTTGGCTAGTACTTTACTTTGGGAGTTAGTATTGATAAAAACATGAACTTTTCAAAGCACATAGATGGTTTAATCACTAGAATTCGTAAATTATTTCATGTTTTTAAAGAAATTCGTAGCTTTTTATCTAGGGAACATAGCGGAATCGTTTATTTTGGCTTAGTATTTTCCAATATTAAATATGGCATCACTATTTGGGGTAGTGCAAATAAATCGTTGATTAAAAAGGTAGGTACAAGTAATCCAAAACAGCATTTTGAAAATAATTTTTAATAAACATATAAGATACCCAACATCCCTCCTTCACATATTCAATGATGTGAAAAATATATCTCAACTCTTTTTATTTCAATCTTGTCTTCATGTTTCCGGAGGCTCACAAATATGATCAACTGATCAATCCAAATAGCATATGCAATGCATATCTCCTGAAATTCAATAATCGCTCTATCACCTGTGAAACACGCACACTCCAAAGCTTAGTAGAAATTCAAATCATGAATGCAAGCCAAATGAATATAAATTGAATAATAAAATATTGAATAATAAACCCAGTGAATAATATTTACCTATATATTATCAGAATTTGCAGCGTTTTTTACTCCGTAATCGTCTTACCGAGGTACTGGCAATATCTTCTCCTGCGGAATCGTCACCGGAAATTCGATTCAGATCATCGTCAGTCACTTTCCTATTAACGGGTTTCCGATCTTCCTTTTTTTGCCCATAATTGTCAATTCATTAAATTATTTACCTGACACCATGCGGAGTTATATAAACTGAATATATAATGATTATTTACTTATAGTTACAAAGAAGCAGGCATTTTTGATAACGCAACATGGCTACAACTTGGGTTTTCTAAGTATAACTATTGGAATTGTAGTTAATACTGCACTTGGCAATGCGAAGACGGGGGTTGTCAGCATACGATCGTGCCATACATCGGGAATGGTTTTGAGCTACAGACCTGGGGAGGTGCTTATTCGATTCCTCATGGAAAGTTCTTCACAAAAAGTCCATATTTGGGCCGCCTTGATTTTTTTTGGAGATTTTTAGGGATTTTACAAAACTTTGACAACCGCCAAGTGGCACTTTAAATTGAATGAGAGAGCTGGCTCAAGAATTGGGGCGTCGTCGGACCAAGATGGATTTTTCCTGAAAATTTCAGATTTTTTGCTCCGGCCGTTTCGGAGATATCGTGCGTACGGCGTACGGCGGACGGACGGAAAATTTTTTATTGCAGATTCGGATTCTACACCCTTTGAAACGTAAACCATGAAATTTTCAGGGGGGTTACAATTTTTTTTTTCCCCCGAGCGATTACAATGGTTTATTATTGAATAATAAACCAAAACGATTACCACTATTTGTAATCGGAAAAAGTAATCGTTTTTCGGTTACCATTACAGTAATCGGAATGGAGTACTGGTAATTCGATTACTTTTTTGAATCCGATTACTGCATTGGTAGAATGCGAATTTGATGCCACAATGATAGATGACACAATTTTATCTATTTAATATCGTATAATACAGATGAGAGACTCTCCGGACAGATTGTTATTGTTATAAAATGTTTGAGAGTATTTAACCTAGATTGTAATTTTTCTTTGAACCTTGCGTCTTGAACGCATCAAACCTGTAAGAATACATCCCCCATGGAATGAACCCGGTCTGGAAAATCGTTATTTTCTGTAAAAAGTGTTTTCCCTTTTAAATCGACTTGTTTTTTTGTAAGGAACCAATTAAAAAGTAATCGGAATGATGATTACTTTTTCCGTTCACAAGTAATCGTAATCGCTTTTTCAATTACCATTATTTGCAATCGGAAAATGTAATCGTTTTTTCGATTACCATTACTTGGAATCGGAAAAAGTGATCGTTTTAACGATTACCAATACAGTAATTGGAATGGTAATTGTGATTACGTCTGGAGTAATTTCAATCCCAAAACTTCGGATTTTCAATCTCCTTTTTACTGAAATTGTTACTAGCCAAATATACGTCACTACATTGAAAGTAATCGGAAAATTATTCATTCCTCAAGGTAATGATTACATCTCGACTCTGTCTATTTGCCGACAATGGGGAAAGGGTCCATGCATTGCTTTTAATATTCCGTACTATCGATGCTAGCGATACTATCGATAGTTAGTCACCGACAGTATTGAACTATCGATAGTATCTCACTATCGACTATCGGCCTTCCCTAGTACACTGTTTTCACGTTTATTTTAAAGTGTTCTGTGAAGTTGCGCCAAAAAGTTCGTGTTATCGAAGTTTTTGGGCGCCTAAAACTTCGAAGACAGGAACTTTCCTGTCACCGCGGCGCCCGCCTATGTGCCTTCCGCCTGCCGGCTCGTATCGGAGAGCGGCCTGCCTCGACCAGTCTTCTCCTGTCCGTGTTCGGGTGTGGTCGTCTCCGGCAGTCTACTCCGTCTCGCGTTCGCGCAAAAACCGTTCCGCCTTCATCTTCCATCTATTCTGAACATGAATCTTCGTAGATTGATGCAATGGAATGCGGGAACATGCAAATACATTGGTAAGTACCAAGTATTTTCCTACAAAATCTCTAATAACAAATCATATAGGCCGAGATTAGGTAGGTGCCGCATGTTTAGGAAGTCCCTTGCATTGATTAATCAATAGAAGGATAATAGATTATAATAATTGTAATAAAATATTGGTCTGGGAGAGATTGTAGGACCAGCTAAGCCCAAGAGGAATAAATAACATGATACAAATCCGTTTCAGACTTTTCTCAGACCAAATTCGTGGAAAAAAACCAAAGGTTTTTCTTCAGTCTGATAGTCCTATTTTCTCTCGAACCATCTCTGTTCTTAAAGTTGTAATATACACGTATAAATTCGCTAGTGTGATTTTAGCTCACACTACCTATAAGTTTAACGATTGTCCGTAGTCGAACACACACAAGTAACACTTCGAAATAGCCAACATATCGAAAATAGTTCCCTGATCAAACGTATATATTCTAACTAGAGTATTCCTTCAATGTGCAAACGTGTTCTTAAAGATCAATAATTGATAAGTACATAATTATTATGCACTTATAAATTCACTTGTGTGATTGTAGCTTACACTACCTATGAGTTTAACGATTGTACTTAGTTGAACACATGTACACTCATACATTTGAAATGTATGAAAAGTTGAATACGCTCATACACTTCGAAACAGGCAGCATTTCGAAAATAGTTCCCTGATTATAGGTATATATTCTAACTAGATTATTCCCACAATGTGCAAACATGCTAGGTACCTATGAGTTTAACGATTATCCTTAGTCGAACACGCACAAGTAACACTTCGAAACAGCCAAGATAACGAAAATAGTTCACTGATCATACGTATATAATCCAACTAGACTATTCCCTCAATTTGCGAAGACGTTCTTAAATATGTATTATGCACGTATAAATTCACTAACGTGATTGTTGCTTACACTACTCATCAGTCTATTACTCATAACTATCAGCAACAGATTAGTTGACTGAATATATCTCATGAACTAGACGTAAAAATTTCCGGGACAGCGGTACTATCCCGACTTCCGCGGGGTACGCTCGCGGTTCGCATCTTATATGTATCTTGGTAGCTATAGGTCCTAATAGTACTACCAAGATAGGTAATAGTACCTATAGTACTACTATAGGTAATAATACCTATAATACCGTACTTTCACCGAGCTACCACCATCACCTTATCTTTTCCGCGCTGTTTTCCTACTCTCTTCCCGTGATGCTGTGTACTGTCTCGTAGATCAGATCAATCAATCAACTGTTTCCTTTTATGGTGTGATTATTATTAATTATTATAGGGTTAGTTATTTATCATTAGTTATTATACGGTTAGTGGCAGGGTTTCCTACAGGGGGGGCTATGACGCAGACTGCAGCATTGGTTAAGTTTTCCGTGCTGCTGTGTACTGTCTCGTGAATCAGATCAATCAATCAACTGTTTCCCTTGATGGTGTGATTATTATTAATTATTAACTAATTATTGTAAGGTTAATTATTTATCATTAGGTATTATACCTACGGTTAGTGGCAGGGATTCCCACAGGGGGAGGGGGGGGGGGGCTATGACGCAAACTGCAACATTGAAATTCTGGGGGGGGGGGGGGGGGAACTGGGGGGGGGGGGGGTCAAGTTGATTGAAAATTACATCACTTTGGGGGGGGTTGACCTAGTAAATAATTTAATATGGTTTGTTGTAAAAATGCTATCTGAAAATTGATTGAAACAGTGTTTATTACATCACTAGATAGAACGTACATGATAATCAACCTAGTAAATAATTTAAATATGGTTTGTTTTTCTATCTGAAAATGAATAATTGACATCGACAGTGCTCGAATATTGTCTGTGATTTTGGCTCTGGAGGTCTGGCGAGTTTTGTAAGTATTCGGTTATCTTCGGGAAGTCAGACGACACACACAAACTGCACCGCGATTTGGTAGGTATTCGTCATCACTGAGTTGTGATAATGATGATCCAATGTTGTCCTAAATTTTGTAACACTTTTGTGGTATAAAAATGCCCAAAAAACAACAACTTTTTAAGTATATAACACACAAACTGCACCGCTTTCCTAGTTTCGATAAAATGAGGATGGTGTTACAAGTATGTTTTACATTTTTGTTCCGTGGGGGAGGGGGTTGCGTCATGAAGCTTGAAAAAAAATTTCGAATAAAATGAGGGGTGCCTCATCAAGTTCCGGGAGGGGGGGTTGCGTCATGAAGTTTGGAGGGGTGTCATCAAGTTTGGGAGGGGTGCGTCATGAAGCTTGCGGGGGGGGGGGGCGTCATGGAGGTTGGGGAACGGGGCACCCCTGGATAAAATTGGGCAGTTTTCCATGACTTTGTCTGTAATACATTACACTAGAGAAGGGCAATCGGTAAAAAAAGATCGATATTTTAAATCGTTTCTAAATCGGTTCTTTTGAGGATCGATTTTTGGAAAAATCGATTTAAAAAATAATAGGTTTTAACTTTCAACTCAATACCTACTTGGATTGATCAGTTGATCATATTTGTGTGCCTCCTGAAATTCAATAATCGCTCCATCACCTGTGAAACACGCACACTCCAAAGCTTAGTGGAAATTCAAATCATGAATCATTGAATAATAAACCCCAGTGAGAGAATTTGCAGCGTTTTTTTCACAAATCGTGATTGTTGGTAGCTACCCCTGAATTCTGACTTGTGAAAAACTTTATTAGTATTTTCTTTTTTCAACTTTTAGAATCCGTATGGGACGCGTACGAATGGACTGACGCCGTTCTTCCAAAGGCGCGCGTTGACTCAAGACGTTTTTCCCTACTATAGCCTATTATTTTACTCTTGTTCTATGGACTAGGGATGGCCATTGGTAGTTGATAGTATCGAAATATCGATGTTTTGCTATCTATGATGCAAGGGCCAATAGTATCGGATATCGATAGTTAGTGACCAATATTTTATCCGATATTTCAGCCGATATTTTTTTAAACCGATATATCGGCTTCATCTGATAATACCACATATTATGTTGACTCATAAAATAATATCGATCGTTTAGTTCCATTTTTTCACATCACACGAGTTAGAAAAATATTATGCCCACAAAAATTAGTTCGTCTGGCTGGAATATCGATATCTATCTGTGGATAATATCCATAGGATATCAAGTAGTGGTTTTGGCTGCGGCCAAGAGTCTTGGCCCAAGACTATAAAAATAGAAGAAGAGTAGTGGTTTGGAGGTTCCATAGGAAAATTGGAAGATTGCGGTTGTTGACAACAACTTGTCACAACTGATTTAATATACAAACCATCTAGCAACTTAATTTATAATGAAGTAATATCACTTTTTGTGGTTCAGTAGTTCATTATCTAAGACCACTACAAGTCACAAACACTAATTAGCGTCTGGTCACAACTAGGTCCAGCGGCTTGGTCCTCTTGAGTCGCCGTACCTCTTCTCTGTTGTCCAGGGTATACAGGATTTCGAGATTTTGGTGTCTGTGCCCGAATCGTGATCGCTGCAATTCTGTTTATTGCGTCTCTCACCATTTCCACGAGGTCGCGGTGGAGATCAGTTGTCCTGATATACCAGGGTGCGTTGACAATACTCCTTAAGATTTTATTTTGGAGTGTCTGGAATAGTGTTGTCATTACTGTTGCTCGTGCAGCCCCATAGTTGGCAGCCATAGACCCAGACGGGTTTAATCATTTGCTGATACAACAGCAATTTGTTATGGGTGGATAGTTGAGATTTCCTACCCAGCAACCAGTTCAGCTTCCTGAGCTTAGCGTTGACCTCTTCTTTTTCTTTTTGACGTGTTCTTTCCAGCGTATTTTGGCATCCAGCGTCATGCCCAGATATTTAGCAGTATTTGAATACGGAATTCCTTGTGAATGTTTTGAATTTTGCGATAAGTGAAGTTTATGTGCGTACTTTTTGTTTCATTAAGTTTAATTCGCCATTTGGAGGTCCATTGATAAATCGGTTCAAAATAACGGAGTTTGTAGACAAATCGTTACAAAATGTCGTCAGAATTGACGTCATCAGCAAACGTTGCTATGACAGCTTTTGGGGGTTCTGGGAGGTCCCTTGTATACAATAGATAGAGCACTGGCCCAAGAACGCTTCCTTGCGGCACGCCTGCCTTTATCTTCCTCAGGGTGGTGTACTCATCTTCGTGCTTGACTCTGAAGTGCCTTTCTGATAGGTAAGATTTCAGTATTTGATAGTATTCAAGGCGGAGGTCCCTGTGCAGCTTTTCGAGGAGGCCCTTGTGCCAAACTTTGTCGAATGCTTGTGAGAATTGGAAGATTGCGGTTGTTGACAACAACTTGTTGTTTAGGTTTTTCAGAAAGTGTTGTGTTGTTCTTATTGTGCTGTTCTTTTTGAGATTGTATCTTGTTCATCATGATCAACAACCCTTCCTGTGTAATCACGGCCGTATTTCACCAACACATAATCTCCAATGTTGACTCAGATGGACCAAACTATCAGATGGGCTTTGAGAGGTAGGAAGCTTCTTCGTTGGAGTCAAAAAGGGAGCCAAGACTACAACCCCTGTAAGAGAACTACGTAGCTTATCAAACAATATAATTTGTTACAAAACTATTGGTGAAACAACAATAAAAATAATAATACATTGAACTGAACATAGTTTCAATTTTCAACATATTTTATCTTAAATCAGAAAAAGCGTATATTTCTGATTTATTGATAAGTATAACTTTCCTCTTTTTAAATCAAATTTGAACTTCAAAAAACTCAATTCTGGCATATGGTCTAGTAAGTGCATTAAATACATAAATTTTATTCAACTTTTTAACCAATATTATTCTAAAACTATCTATATTTTTTGGTCGATACTATCGGTAGTGCCTACTATCGATGATTAACCTACGATATATGTATATCGTCATCGATATTTTAATGCCGATACTATCAAACATCGGAATATCCATATTCTATGTTTCGATGGCAATCCCTATGACATAGTGTCTTACCATTCTACTAGATGGCACCTGAAGATCGTTCCGTGAAAAAAGTGCACTGAAGTCGTTTTCCCCCTGTACCATCTCAAAAGAATGATTCTCCTCTTTGGGTTGCGGGGAAGTTCGAGCTATGAACTCATGATATTTAATATACTTCGTTTGACATAAAACTCATTATACTTGATCCTTTTATGCAGAAGAAGAATCCATATTGTTTCCATTAGCCGACTGACAGCGCTCACCCAGTGAAATTGTTTCTCGATTTATTGGATCGCTATACGTCGTTAGCCAAGACGAGATAAGCGCTCCCACATCCGCTCGCCTCAGTTATCCCCTTGAAGGGCCTCAAGTCAACTATAAACCAAACTGAAACCCTTCGGAGGCTTCCTTCTATCCGAACATCCTCTTTGAATAAACTCGTTCATTTCGTTATCGACCGGAAATCTATTATTAGGGAACGTCGCTCCATCGTTATTGTAATAACGGTGTGAAAAGAGAAATCAATGTTCAAATCGGATACTAAAACATTTGCTGCCAAAGATAGTCGATTCGTCATTTCTCACCACAAGGTTCATTGCTGTTTTTAAAACGGTTGGTGGTTATTGGTTGAGCATTAGAGAATTTTCACTAAAAATGCATATGTTACAATGTCCCCGAAACCGTAAACATAAACATTGTCCAACATTTTCTTCATGGAAATCCATTTTAAGGTATTCTGAAACAATCTCTAGATTTCAATACTCAATGTGTCATTCTGGTTGTGTATGTTAGTCCAGAGTTACTCTACAGGACGGACACAGTCGCTAATTACTTTTCCCTAAGTCCTAGAAACAAACAAAGCTGACCCGAAAGAAAAGTCCGGATAATCGAATTTCCAAATAAGAGTTAGAGATACCTACCCGACTTTTTGGGGGGAGAGGCTTTCGTTTTAATTAAAGGAACCAAAAGTGACAACTCTCAGAGTCAACAACCTGATTGGGGGCAAACAAAACACCGAAGGGGATGGAAAAAGGCGAGAGATACGGAACAGGAACAGGAAGGTTTTATGCGTACCTGAGGGAAATACAACATTCCCTTTCGACGATCTAGGGGTGGAAAGCAATATGGCAGGGACCGTGCGGGCGGTGGTGTCCGTAATAAATTTCCGGGGCGATCGAACACGGAATTCTTGCGGAGTCTTGTCACGCGAGGGAGGCAAAACTTCGCACTTTGCGGGTGAAAAATTATCTGTTCGCCACCTCATTCCCAGCTGCGGTTTTAAAGTCGTTTGGAGAATCTTGATAAAACTGTATCCATTATTATGCTTCTGAGTTCACCTTTAAGTTTTTAAGGGCCTATACAAATATTTGTATAAATTTTCTCTAAATGCTAAATTTGTGGATTTTTACAAGTTTTCTAGCGTTTTTATCGATCTTTAGCTTACTTTAATGAAATTTAAGCACGTTTTTCAGTACAATTTAGGGCACAACTTTCTATAGGTCCCAGTTCATGTTTGATTATTACTTTGCTGAAAAGTGTACTGTTGATTTTTTTTAGTATTATTCAAGTAAAAAACATAATTCGTCCATTTTTAGCAGTATTTGAAATTTTTAGTGATTCGTTTAGTACATTTTTTGAATTTAGGACCGACTTGCTATGCTCTAAACCAGAGGTTTCCAAACTAAGGATTTGGTCCAACCCGCCGGAAAAAATGTAAGGATGGAAAACATTAGTCTACTACCAGAACGTGATGATTTCAAGGGGATCAAGAGTTTTTCCAGACAAATGATAACAATTTTTGGTTCAACGTATGTTTGCCAACAAACCTTTTCAAAAATGACATATGTCAAATCCAAATATCGAGCGATACTTTCAGAAGAACACTTACAAAATTTGCTTATGACTGGAACAACAAACTTTGATCCTAAGTGGAAAGACATTGTAAGCAAAAAACAATTGCACACGTCACATTAGATTGGTTTTCCAAAAATACTTTTTGAAAGTAATAATCTTGAATAAATAAATACAAAATATATTTCTCTTAAATGTTTGTTTTTATATTCCTGAAAATGGAATTGTCATTATTTCTTATTGAAAGATGAAAAACTAATAATCATGGAATTAAAAAAATATATTTAATCACTAAAAACCAAGTTTTTGTTCTGGCTTAGGGCTGATTTTGAATTTGTCAAATTCGTCTAGGATTGTTTGAAAACCCTGTTTTCAACTTTCTGACTCTCAAAATTTTCCATTCCTGAAAATTAAATTGTTAATATATTTTATTGAACAAAGAAAAAGTAATTATGGAATTTAAAAAAATTCAATGGGCAAAAACTAATGTTTTGTACTTATACAAAACAGTTGGGGGGGGGCCCACTGTTGGCCCGCACCACCTCCTGAACATGATGATACGGCCCTTCTGGCAAATAGTTCGGAGACCCCTGCTCAAAACGAACTCCTTTTTTTTTCTTTTTTTTTTTTGGAATACTTGGTTTTTGGCGAAATGACGAAGTTTTTATCTCAATCCTATCAAGAGTTATCGTCTGGTATGACACACACACAATCATGTGCGTGGGTATTAGCGTTTTCAAATTCTTATTTTAAAACTTTTGGAGCCATAGCGATCGCTTAATTTTCTACGAAAGTCGCTAATTGAAAAAACGCTCACATCTCTGCTTCGACAGACCCTTCTATGGAAGGATGTTGCCATGGAAGGAGGTCCAGGGAGGTGACGATTTCGTGGTAAATATAGAGGCCTGTGGGCCTCTTATTCAACGACTTTAGTATGTTCTTCATTTTACGAGATAATGCTCTTTTGAATGGCACTAATTAATTTCATTGTGAGTAATCTATTACTTACATGAATTTGTTCAGTTGCCCGATAGAAGTGAGGGCTTATGATCCGCAAAACAACACACCCTCCTGCTTACAACATTAAAACAGCATTTGAAGACCTTACAAAATTACAAATTTGTACACAATTCAATAGACACTTCACGACCATACAAATCTATCTTTAAGTTTTTAGTGTCATTACAAACTTTTGACCCGCTAGATTCTGCTATTGTCAAACTGTCATGCTGCTTGACAAACTGCTAGTTGTACATGTTAAGAAGTATCTATCCATTCACGTGTCAGTATCATGGAAGTTGCTTTTGAGAAAACAAATCAAACTACTAAAACTGAACTACTACTACTCTAACTAAACTACATATTCACACAAAAAGTATGCCGTGGGGTTGAGTTGTTCCACATTCTTTCTGTTCGCATGATCCATATCCTATAGTACTTGATGCATCCATAGTATCAAATTCTATTATGTGCCGATATTTGTGGTTCCATTGTATATCCAATTCAGATTCTGACAGGCTGCGACGGTGGGGTATTTTCCATCAGTGCAGAAGGGGTAGTCCATTTAAAGAAACATCTAATTCAGATCGATTTTCTTGTACTTCGCAGATTCAGCTTCTCCTTACGTTTGCCGTGACTAAATCTTGATCGTGATTGCGCTTCCGCCATTATTTTGACTTCGGCTCAATTTCCTGATGTCATGTGTTTTCCGATCGTGAAACTCTGCTAAAACTCTCTATGGAAACCCATCTTCAATTGAACGCAACGACGCATTGGAGACCAGATGGCTCATTTCGTATTCTATCCCTCGTAGGCCGTCCGGCGACTACGCGCGCCGGTTGGAGCGAAGGGGACCTTGATCCAGAACCACACGACTACGAGATGGCCGCAGCCACTTGATGATTCCTCCATGAAATGGGCCGTGAGGTAATGTGAAACGTGCCACGTCCACTAAGCTCTCGACGTTTTACGACTCATTCCTCGCCTCACAAAAATGCCGGTGCGTTTCTATTCCTGTCGTCGCTTCACAGTTTAGTCTTGATATTGTGAGGAGGCATTTGGAATTAATTTCGAATCAAAGTTTGTTCGCAGAAACTTCCTTGAACGGACCCAAGTGATTTACATAGAGGTAGAACGGTCTGCAGAGTTGCAGAATATCTCCCATTTAAATGGAACTGTAACTATTTTACGAGTGCTTACCTGCTTACCTGAACAGTGTACATTTTTTAAAGTCATACAACAGGTTCCACAACATGATCGAAAAAAGTCTGTCAAGTTGTGTGTGGCACGAAGCTAGTAAAGGTAACACGAATGTGCAGATCATCGAAATGTTTTAAGCGATCTTAAAAGATGCAGAAAATGCTCTTGTTCCAACGAATCACGAAACAGAAATGCGGGAGGGGGGGCATGTTTTTGCAGATATCAACCAAAAGAAAAGTGAAAAAGTGGGACCGGATGATTAGAAATTGATAAAATTAAAGTAAACGGATTTTTACAGCTGTATCATATTGATTGGTGAGCTATGAAACTCTTAGGGAACATCATGAGAATGCTTCAACCCGTGTATCGGCTATAAACCCTTTTAGGAGTTCACTCCAGTATCCATATTCACTACATCACTAGGCTACTGCAATAAATAATTTAAAAAAAAACTCTTGTGTTAGTTTTGATCGCAGTAACCTAGTGATGTAGTGAACGCGGATGCAAATGTTGGCACCATAAATCGAGCCATACATCGGGAATGGTTTGAGCTACAGACCTGGGGAAGGGCTCATTCGATTCCTCGTGGAAAGTTCTTCAAAAAAAGTCCATATTTAGGTTGCCTTGACTTTTTTGAGGTTTTTAGGGATTTTACAAAACTTTGACAACCCTTAAAGGGCACTTTAAATTAAGTGAGAGTGCTGGCTAAAGAATTGGGGCGTTGTCGGACCAATATTGATTTTTCCTGAAAATTTCAGATTTTTTGCTCCAGCCGTTTGGGAGAAATCGTGCGTACGGCGGAAGGACGGAAAAATTTGTATTGCAGATTTGGATTCTACACCCTTTGAAACGAAAACCATGAAATTTTCAGGGGGGGTTACAATTTTTTTTTTTAAGAGCGATTACAATGGTTTATTATTGAATAATAAACCAAAAATGACATACATCCTGTAATCTATTATGTGTAATACATCAATAACAGTAAATCCAATTGTTCGTCTCATCCAAAATTACGACGGTAGTTCTTAATGGGGGCAAGAGCTATTGACTCTATATGCATTTTTTAATTTTATATTAATTGACTTGGCCACCAATGTTTTCTAATGACCACGACTGCGAATCAGAAATAACTGTATCCGTTTATAGCACCAAGGTCGGGTCAAGTAACGCAGGGATCACGCAATACAATAAATGGATTTGATTCGGTTACAAAATGCCAACCAATTTCATCAGAGGTTCATCGTTGTGTACATAATTGTTGTTCTCGGATCTACCGTAGTAAGGTACGGGTACAATTGTTCTCACTTTCGGGTGGTGAACAATTTTTCTCCCCAAAATCGAAATTCCCACTAGCATTTTACGATTCTTTCGTTCTTGTATTCTGAACAAAATCGTTGTAACGAGATTAATTTCGACAGTTTTCAAAATGCGAGTTAGTTTGCAGATGCCTTATGCATTTTGTTGACCAATAATCTTAACTTCACTTAAAATGCATCTCGCATCATTTTCTCACTTCCTAATCAAATCCGGATAGTGATCAGAGAATCGCAGTTTACTCGGCTCATGTCAATTTCAACAGGATATTATCAGGCCACCCGCTTTAGAATTAGCGAATAATAGAGCTGCAATTCTGGTTTCGCTTCTTGGAGGCATTCACATCTGTGGGAACGTGTCCCTTGTGAAGTTTTGAATCTGTGTAGGAGCTTATATTTTTTATATTTTCATCTAAGTATTGGTTACCAATGTTTTCCTGATTATCCCGTCTGTAAATCCGAAATAACTGAGTCCTTATACAGCATCAAGGTCGGATCAATAACCCAGGGAATGGTTTTGAGTCTGTTAAGAAATTATAACTTATTTCATCAACTGTAGGTATATCGTTCTGTACATAAATCTTGTTTTCGGATCCACCCACAGGTACTGAAGAATTGTTCTCATTTTCAGGTGGTAAACTATGTTTTTCGCCACATTCAAAATTCTCACTAGCCTTTCACAATTCTTTCTTTTTTAATTGTTTCGATATTTTTTTTTTGCTATTTCGAGATTGATTCCCATAGCTTTCAATATGCGAGTTAGTCTGTAGATGCCTTATGCATCACTTCACGTAAAATCCATCTCGCTCAATTTTCTCACTTGCTAATCAAATTCAGATAGTGATCAAGGGAATTGCGGTTTACTCGACTTATGCCAATTTCAACACGATCATATCGTAGCACATGCTATAGACTACCGAAAATAGAGCTGCAATTCAGGTCTCGCTTCTTGAAGGAGTTTGGATCAATGGGAACTTGCCCTCTGTAACAGACTTAATTTTTACATCTTTCAACATTAGAAATCTTCTAAAACTGTTTAATACGTTCTCTGTATACATTCAAGTTACGGATACGAGGTAGCCATGTGTCACACCCTTGGCATTAATATCTTCATTCTTACGTGCATTATTGTTGTTATTTGTATAATTGATTTTGAAGGATAAAAATTCAGTTTGTATAACTGAAACGTTGATAACTGCGAATGAAGTACTTCATTCTTGCTTGATGAAAATTGTTGAAATTTTCCGCTAATTGCGGTTCTGTTTTCAGCTTCGGTCTCTTCCACTCCGAAATCCGAGCTATCCGTGGTATTCCTCCGTTTACGGGGGGCGTCTTCCGAGTTATCTATAGAACCCTTTCATCCCAAGACGGGATACAGAGGACTCAGGAACCTCCTTCCGCCTCCCAACTCCCGGCTAATGGCCTGTGACGGTCTCAACCCCCTTTCTGTTCCTTTCACACTCCAAGATAGATCCTAGAAGCAACCATGCCTCTATAGCGGCAACTTCCTTTGCAGATTCCCTCTGTGAACAATAGTTTATAAATCGGACATAATTTGAATGAATTAAAGCAATACAGTTATGGGTTTTTCTAAATTTAATATTTTATTGGCATTACAAAGTTGTATACAGCCACAATAATGGAATGGCATTGTACTGAATTAGATGTTCATGTTACATCTTTTTATAAAATTAAACAGTTTCTTTATATACATAAATATTTCGCAAAGCTAGGATTGAATGGTAATCTATGTTAATATCAGTTTGTCGAAAGATTGCACGGAACAACACTGTTCTCGGTCCATCGTGATCCTGGCACTCCATGATCATGTGTTCAAGTGTTTCGCGTGATGCTCCACATTTTCGACATTGGGCCGTTTCCTTTTTATCGATTAGGTTTAGGTTTGAGTCGCAAACTCCAAAATTGACCTTCAGGCGGGATATGGTTCGTGCAAGGGGTTTATCAATGCTTTTTTTTTGCGAACCACGGCATTTGTAAGGGGTTGGATCCTCTTATAAAATGGTGCGTTATTGGAGCCGACAAATCTCATCTTCCATTTTGACATTTCATGTCTTTACTTAGCTACATAAACTCGAAAATGTAACGCGGACAGCGTCACGAAAATATTTCTGATGGTTTTCGCTTACAACCGATTCGTTGCTGCGGATCATTATCTTCGACATTTGTGATCGTACACAACTCGTTCACCACTCATTTGAAAGCTGTTGATGTACTTGATCTTGTTACGTTAACCCCTGGACATTCGGAACCTCAGTGACCACCCGATGGAACCATATTGTTTACTAACTTTGACAGTGTCGGAACAATGAGTCAACACGATCGCGAATTCAATTTAAGTACCCACGGGTGGTACGAAGTACGTCGTGTGTGTGCGGGAGGGGGCGCAAAGACATAGAATGTCCCTCGTGGTTGCGTACTTGTAAATGCTTTGGCAGCAAGCAGAATGTTCATTAAGCGCTTGTGTTTCAACTACAATTTCGATTACTGAATTTTTACACAAGGCGTTCGTATGGTTCCCCTGACTCGTCTGCGGCTTGTCTCGGCGACTACATGGGGTTGAAAACCGCTACATGGCAGACTCGACTGGTCGAGGGAGCAGTTCAGCGCGCTCCTACTGACAGGCCAGAGGAACGCGAGAATCACAATTTTTCTTTCTACGTTTTCCCAGCATTGTTGCTCACTTAAACATCTACTTTCTCACTTGTGTTTGTGCAATGCAATTCTCATCCACGTTGTTGGCGAATTTTCTTTTCTGTATAATCCAGAAACTGATTATTACGAGGACATTGGGAAGAAGAGGAAGACATAGGAAGCAATTGGTCCGACTTAATGAATTGTTGGAATCCTTTTTCATCAATAACCTGAACCTATAGTAATATTGCATTAATTTTTTAGTAAGAAAATAGGAAAAGAATTAAGATTTATAGGAGAAAAGTGTGGCTAATAATTAAAGACATTTCAAATTTGTGTTGGCAAGTCTTCTGTGATGGCAATTGTGCATTTTGATGACTTGTGAAAAGTTAAAAAAAGGTAAATTCGTATTTTTCCTTATATTTTTGGTTGATATACTCAGTAAGATTCTCAGTGTTGCTACAGAATACTATCAATGGCAGCAAGAATGTTGGCTGAGACCAGGCCCCGGTTTTATTTAAGTTTTTAATCACCCTTTACTCATTAAACCGGAGATCTAAGCTATTGAACAACGATGTTCGATTTCATCAACTCCGTTTCAGATAAACCAACGATCAAATCTAACCAACATAATTTGGTTGGTTAATGTCCTAAACAACGGTTTAATACCAGTTCTTTTCTCCATCTTTGTTTGCGTTCCGAAATTCTGTTTTGCTGAGTTACTGTTCATTGTAGAGTTACTGCTATTTTGTGTTATTTGCGTTCGTTATTTATTTTGTTAGGTTTTCCTCTCTATAGTTCTATTCGTATTGGGGTAAATTTAGTTAATTTATGCTAAAATATGACCCACAGGCGTCTGAATGCCTTGTTCATTGCTACTTGAGGACGAGTGCAGGACAGTGCAGATTCTAAGCGGAGATCTAAGCTGTTGAACAACGATCTTCGATTTCATCAAATCCGTGTCAGATACACCAACGATCAAAACCAACCAATCAAATTTGATTGATTAATGTCCTGAACAACAGTTAATACCTGTTCTTTTCCCCATCTTTGTTTGCATTCCGAAATTCATTTTCGCTGGGTTACTGTTCATTGTGGTGTTTTTGCTATGTTTGTTTCTCGTCGATTTTTTGTCAGGGTTTTCCTATCTATAGGGCTTTTTGTGTTATTAGTTATTTTTGGCTAATTCATGCTAAAAAATGAGCCATTTAGGCTTGATTATGCTATTGCTACTTGAGTGTAGGACAGGGCAGATTATACTATTCGGATTTTGAGCTCGACACATTGCTTTCGTGACATAAAAGATGTTGAAAAACCTGACAAATTATCACTTTCTTTGGTTTTAATTTAAAATAGTAGTTCGTAAAGTGACGAAATGGAAAGTTATAGTTAGGTTACCTTAAATGTAAGTTTCTTTATCCAATCCATCAAGATATACTGGAAGCAGAATATTCGTTGCTACACAAGACTCATTTGTATTTCTTTTTCGCATTTTTCAAAGTTTGGCTGGGGGAAGCCCTCGCTTCCCCGTCCATGACCAGGCCATGTATAATAAAAATATTAACAAACGAAGTATGAACATGAACAATACTATAATTGAAAGAAAGCAAGTGAAGTAGTAAAGTAAATCAATCGGTAAACCAACGAAAACGGGAATAGACCGAAAATATAAACGTTTGTTGGTTACGTTATCACTGTCATCTCGTTATCACCCACATTTCGCGGGCCAATGCCTTCTAGATATTTTTAAATCCACGTCTAAACTTTAAATCGACATTTTAACTTTATATCGGTCTTCATGGAAACGCAGTAAATCGATGTTTTCTTATAACATTGTAACAAATGATTACATTGGTGAAACGTTGTAAAACAACGTTAAAATCTCTCGTTCCGTGAAACAATGATTCCCTTTAATCATTGTAACGGATTATTGGTGACAAAAACCCTCAAAAAAAGTCCAACACACACCAAAAAAAAAAGTATCATTTTGTATGAAACGAAACTTGTATCAAGCGAAAAAGCTGGTGTTCCAGGAATCTCACCTAAACATGTGTCTTTTTCGTTGTATCTAGAACCCCAAGTTGCATCGCTCCCTTATTTCGTTGATTTCAGTCGTGAAGCTCGTTCAATGTAAGTCTACGTTTCGTTAGTACTATGATTTCGATGTCTGGCCAACCCTTAATTTGCCTAAAACTATTACACTACTACCGACTTGCATTCACTATTCAAATGAAAGCGATTCCATCGTTTTAGATCTGGTTTCTACCACATGAGCCAAGCACGCAGCGGGAACATCTCTGAAAACAGATCGATTTACAATCAAGTGATGTCCTTGGGCGAGCCTAACTCCCTTATTCTGTTTCTAGGTTGACGACAATCGTTCCGATTAGTCTCAGCTGTTGAGCCCGGTAATATTCAAATCCCTTTGCCCGCTTTGAGTTTCCCCATTGTAGGCTCGCCTCGTTGGATAACCCTCGGAAAATTACGCGTTACCCGGTCGGTCCCCCACGGACCGGCATTCAGCTCGGCCCCTTCGCGGTTATCCAGGAACTCGCCCAGCCTCGTAAGACCCTCTTGATATTGCTGGTAGTAAATAATGCCTTAAATTCGCGAAGACAGCTAGATGTAATTGTTATATTAGTTTCTCTATGGAACCAATTAGCTCACTCTTGAATCGAACGAATTAATGGCAAACAAAGCACTTGGGATGGTTGGTTGTCAATTGTGACTATCGGTCAATCTGGTGTTTTCGTTAAGTAATTCTTTTTCTGCTGTACGTTTTCTTTACCAGCTTCGAATTCATTCGATTCTTTGCGTTGTAGCTTATGATACTCTAGTCAGCTCTAAATTCTCCATAACCTTCACTATTAGAAGCTTGTTGATCCATAATGACCAACGTAACTTCCTCCTATGGAATGTGTATACATGAATTGGCCTTCTGGAGAATGACGAGTCGTTCTAAGTAATGTGTGAAATTTCTCAATTTTTCGACCTTCTTTCATACATTGACTATGCATTATTCAACTCGCATAATGGCTAGGCAGTCTATGTAACCCACCTTGGGCAATGTGTGAAATAGATTAACCTTTTTAATTAATTAGTTAATTAACCTTTTATATCTATCAATCTTTTCGTTAATCAACGATTCTGCCATTCCTTAAATTACACCTCTAATATTGATAAAAGGTAAACCTCATAACCAAATATTTTCCAGTTGATTTTTTCAATATCTACTCTTATCCAATTTAGGTGGTGATCTTTTGTGGTAATCATCCACATTACAATAAGAAACTTCAATTACCTTTAAATGACGATATTTATATTTATAAATACATTTTCAGAATAATGAAGATTTATTGTAAGAAACAAAAATTGACTTAGTAGTGGGTGTAGGTAGTGGGGTGACCACATTCACTTTGAATCTTTTATTTGGAGCTTAAGTATTTATTTTCTTCGTATTAGATTAGAAACGTTTCATCCTGCAGGGAGGACTTCTTCAGTCTATAACTTATTATGTCATAAGTCATAAGAGGAGAGCTGCAAGCAAAATTTCTCCCTCTCTCCCTTTTGTTATTCATAATAAATATTTTAATAATTAACGCAGTTGAGACCAACAAAGTTTTAATCATGACCAGTTTGTATGTATGTTTGTATGTAAAAGGATGAGAGAGCATTCTAACAACTTCGCTTACCAAGCTACAAGTAATAAACAAATTGATGAGATGTGTTTTGGGACCACTACGTCAAAGCCTAAATTCTGCCTGTACTTATGACATAATAAGTTATAGACTGAAGAAATCCTCGCTGCAGGATGAAACGTTTCTAATCTAATATGAAGAAAATAAATACTTACGCTCCAAATAAAAGATTCAAAAATTGACTTGAACTGACGATATTTTACAAATTTCCTAAGAGGTCACACTAAACAGTATAATGGTACAAAATGCCTAGTGAATGTGTGAAATTCATAGCGTTTCATACGTGGACTGCCCATTTCAGTAATTCTGTAGAATTCCTAAGAATTTTATATAGGTAATTACAGATTTGGCACATTGAAATAGAATACAAATTATTGGTTGGAACAGAACCAGTTATTTAACTTCTGGAATGAACTATCATTAATCATAAATGAATATGTGTAAAGTTTAATTCATTACAAATGAAGATATAGGTGTACGCCAACATAGCTTGTAACGGGGCAGCATCTGTTAAAAGCTTCTAGCCGTGCTAATTGCTGCGCTTTCCAAGTTTGCCAATTTATTAAAAGTACCTTCCGTAAAAAAAATGAATAAATAAAAATGGAATTAATAAATAAAACTTTACACCTGTGGGCCTAATTATAATCATGTGTTTATAAAATATAGAAGTAATAATAAGAATCACTTTCTAATCCTTAAGGATGGGAACTTGTAGTCTTACATTCTCAAATATTTGCATTTCCATCGTGATCCCTATCTACAATATGATAAGGAGGTGATGGAATGAACTGGTTACCCCTTCCAAGGACTGAGGCGATAGGTCTGCAACACAAAGAGCGTATACCTGTAACACAATGATGCTGAAAAAAAGCTTTAGGTTTAAGCTCAGGTTTAGAAGGGGTGGTGGATTAAATCTGGTACTCTGTGGGGTGGACTGATCCTAACCATCGCTGTGCTGAAGGTTTATGTATTCAGAAATTGAATACATATTCGTGCTTCCCTTCATTAGTTGGCCCTGTAATAGTTTATTAGATATAACTCAAGGTAAGATTTCCTATACCCAATATCAAGTGTCCGTTTTACTGTGAATTATTCCAAAATTATGACAGTTGCGTTCGGGAAATTGTGCTAAAACATCTGTGGTCCGATCGTGTAAGGTATTACAGTCCTCGGGAGTAATAGCTGTGTGTTTATGGGAAATCGAGTAGGTAGGTGGCGCTTTCGATTTTCTCCGACCTCCACCTTGGAGTTGACCCCCACGCAACCGTTCGGCTAATCGCGTCTCCCAGAATAAATATCAACGCTCGTTTATTCCGTGAAAGCGACTGGCTAGTTTTCTTGATATCTCACAAATACTGGTTCCTCACGATTTAAAACTTCCACTGCCTCATAAATATTATAAGATTCAGCTGTACTCCGGCTCTTTAGGGAGAGGAAGCTCTGTCAGTTTTCATCCTGCAGACATAGTCCGTTGCCCCTTGGAAAGACCTCCATTTATACAGAATTATAACAAGAAAGTGATGGAATGGACTAGGCGTAACTTCGAATGGCTGATGCGATATGCCCGCAACACCCCTGAATCTGAGAAGCTACAGGCTTGCCATTTTTAAGAAATCAAGAGCAGGAAATATTCAAATCCGTCACAAATCTTTGCTGCAAACTAAAAGTTGCTAAGTAACAAGCCATTTCTTTGATCGAACTCAACATTACCGAAACTGAATTTAACGTTACTGAATACACGAAATGAATCAGGAGAAATTACGTTGTTTTTAACTACAAACCTTTGCATTCAGCACTTTCCCCACGAGAATGAATGAATGAATGAACGCCTTTATTACATGCCTTTACACATGCATACTCGCACATACCACTTACGCTTTTATATGGAGACCTATGTGAGTTCCTCATTGCATACTTCTCCCACGTATTCTACAACCAATTTCCGAAAACTACCTCCTACCGATTTTTTAAAATCTCGCTTAGTTTTTGAGTTATTTCACTTCTAAGATTTTTTTCGTGTTTTCGACCTTGTCTCAGCGAAACGGCTATAACTCACATACAGTATTATGTAAAGTAAAAGTTGAGGGTACCGTTGGAAAGAGCGTTGAATTTCCTATCTTTCGAGCGACCAAGCTTTTTTTGTTCACATCAAGTTGGCGAAAAATCACTCTACAAAGCAAACTTCAAGAAAATTTGAAAAAAATAAGGTTTTCCAAACATCCAGTACTCCACTCTAATCTGCATTTGATCAAGTGCCTGTAACTTGGAAAATGCGGTAAAAGGTCAGCTTTCGAATGGTATATCAAAAACAATTTTTACTATTTTATTTGGTCGAGAAAACCTCGTTTGAATGCAAAAAACAGCGAAGCAAGTCGAGGTTTTTGACGCTTGGTAATGGGTTTCTAATAAGTAGACATTTTTACTAACAAAATTAATCTGTTTTATCTTTTAAGGTGCAGTTTTAAATTTGTGCAAGCATTTTCTAATACCTAATTACAGTAAGTTTTAAAATGGCCTCCATTTAGTTGAACGCACAAATGTGTCCTTTTGTGCATTGCATCAACAGCACTTCGAAGCTCTCGTCGGTTTTGTTTTATTTGATCTCCGCAATAAATTATTCTTTGAATTAGATGATCTGCTCGAGTTGTGTGGGCCGGACACCCGTCCATTTGAAACCAGAGATTCATTCTCTCCACCAGAGGCATATCATCAGGATTGAGTCTATAGATCATCTCACCCTGTATAAAATAAAATACTTTTAATTTTTGGAAAAGAAACCAATTTCGAGATGGTTAAATGATTTTTTTCTTGATCGATTACAAATATTTCGACGCTTTTTCCCTGTTTACGTTTCACCCTGACAGCATATCTGTTAGCTGTACGACAAATGAGTACTTTCGTGTGATTTGTCATCAAAATACGATTTATTAGCCATTGGGAGAAGGATCAAGTCGTGTAGGCAGCTCGTATTCGTCCCTCCTGGGCAGATGGCCTTCGAGCCTGGCCGTAAAAAAGGGCCTCCAACCTCCAATCAATCAAGACGCCATCGAACACCCTTTTACCGTCGAGTTCTATCCATACTCGTTATTGATTGGCCAGCATGTGTGAGGTTTTATATATATATATGGGTTTATCCAACGACAGTTGAAGCAGTATGTAGGCGAATAGGTTCTCTCGAGACGGTGACTCGGAAATAGTGTGATTTTGCGGCGTTTCAGAGATTCTTCATTCCTTTTTTCATGTCAGAAGTCAGAAAACCGCTTATGACACTTCTCGTAGTAGTTTTACCTCACTGACGCGCTACTTTCCCACTACATTTTTCGTCTTTTTGGGTTTTGAATAGAGATAAATGAATTCTAAAACATCGCCAAATCAATACATGTGTGATTCAACCGGCGAACATGTGGCGAGCAAACTCACATACAGACTTAGTTCAGTTTTCACTATATTATAAAGTGAAGTGTAAGAAGGTATTTTATTTAATTGACCTAATTTTCTCTCAGTGTATGCCTACACCTGAATATGATGTATGATAGAATTTCCGTTTCAATAATTTATCTACTGTCCAGTGGTCCACACAGAAAAGTGGTCTAATACAGAAACTTTTTGGCGAATTTTCAAAGAAAAGTCAGCTATTGCAATGGCTCCAAAAGATTTAAACATGAACATTTTCAAAATCGTATTAACGAAATATGATTTAACGCATTCTGAGACGATTCCTGAAATTGTAATTACGTTTTCTTGAATATTTATTAATCTCATTCCAAACAATATCTCCTTTTAGAGTCGAGATTTGAAAAATCCGTTCTTTCGCCGAAAAAAGCAAATATTCTCAGAGAAATGATGAATTTATTGGACATTACGTTTCGAGTATAGTAAATTGGACAAAATACAAATATAAAAAATCACTAAAAATCTCAGAAAAAGTCTAAAACATGTTGAATTTATTTATTTTTATCATGATATTGTTCAAAATATTGCATCAGCTATGATATAGACATTGAATAATTCAAGCTCAAACCTATATTTACAATTGTACAATTTCAATGAAATTTGCTAAAAATGACATTAACTCAATGATTTCATGATTCGACCGATTTCTTCCTCTTCTTTCCATTTGTTGTTTGTTTTCTCTCGTGTAAATTAATGCCTACTCAGTTATTTGCTGTTCAATGTTCAATGTTATTAGGCAGTCATCTGTGGTGGAGTCTTAACATCTGTGTTTCCTCGTTTCAGGTTGAAAATTCGTTACGTGATGCCGTCGGCACGGCTGACGTTGCGGGAGGAGGATGTCGTGCGCCTCACGTTAGAGTTCCTTCACAACAGAGAGCTTCACATCTCCCAGCTCAGCTTGGAGCGCGAATCGGGCGTCATCAACGGCAATTACTCCGACGACATTTTCTACCTCCGTCAACTCATTTTGGACGGGCAATGGGACGACGTGCTAGAGTTCATCCAACCCCTGGAGGCCCTGCCGGCTTTCGACATGAAGAAATTTCAATACGTGATCATGAAACACAAATATGTCGAGCTGCTTTGCATAAAATCCGAGGCGGGCGCCATGATGGGTGCCGGAGCAAATGTGGACACGGCCGTTGAAGAGGTCGTGAAAGTTCTTCAAGAACTTGAAAAGGTGTCTCCCTCCAAAGAAGACTATTCAAACCTCTGCCTCCTCCTAACCCTTCCTCGACTGAGTGATCACTTACAGTATAAAAATTGGAACCCGAGCAATGCACGGGTTCTCTGTTTTCGCGATATCTACCCGCTAGTTGAAAAGTTTCTGGTCGCCGAGCGGAGGACCAATGCCGGAGACATCATCCTCGGCCCTTACTCTCAAGCGGCTAAAAACGATAGACTCATTCAGCTCATTATAAAAGGACTTTTGTACGAATCTTGTGTAAATTACTGTCAAGCAAAGCCGTTGGTTCTACAGACACTACCTGCCATGAAATGAATTTTTCCAAATTACTAGACGGAAATTCGGCTTTCAGTGATTCTGACCTGAGTTTGCTGTCTTGGTTGCAAAGTATTCCAGCTGAAACGTTTTCTGTGCCCTTCGAACAAAAAACTCTTAACGTTGACGTGGAGAGGCTGGAAAGGCCCTCGTTAGAGACTTCTTGGACTGAACATATGCTAGTGACTCCTATAAAACCAAAGAATTTCCCATATTCTGAGATGCCTTTCAGAAGACCCAGGTCTGCTGCAGACATCATGACCAGGTCGTTGCTTCCCGCTCTTGAAGGACTGTCTTACGGGTTGCAACTTCAAAATCACTCCGCAGGAGCGAAGAATGGCAAAGCCATGACTCTGTCAACTGGAGATATAATCCCTGAAAATATGAGTCGGTCTTCTTTTGCGAGTTTCCATTTAACAGGTTTGAAGAATAATAAGTTGATGAACACTTCGGTTGATAGGCTTTTTGAGAATGACCCAGATGTGTTTCTGAGCAGTAGTTATTCGGAATTCGCTCTTCCTTCGATACAAGAAGCCAGTACGCCGACACCAGCTCCTCCTCCTAAGAATCAAAATGGTAACCAGAATCAGACTCCCAGGGAAAGATCTAATAGCCCTAGACGCGTATCGTCGTCATCAAATTTGCCATCGACGCCATCAACGCCTGAGCATAGAGGTCGCGAGTCTCCCGCAAATTCGACGTCAACGACTGCTCGGTCGTCCAGAAGGGATTCCCTGAGTGACAAAGCGGTGCCGCCTTCCAACAATTCCGCTCTTATAGTGAACGAAAAAGGATTTGAAGGTGATTTGGTTCGCGAGTTCCAAAGGATACAGCAAAGGCTGCAAGATCAAAGACAAGCTCAGCAGTATCAGCAACAGTTGCAGCAGCAACTTCAGCAAAATCAGCTCCCGCAAAATCAACAATTCACGAACAACAATAACCGACCCACACCTCCATCTTCAGAGGACGGGTAAGTCCTTAAATCTCAAGTTCTTCTATACATAAGAATTATTTAAAGCTGTTTAGATAATGTAATGCAATCAGTTGTTGGATGCACGGTTACAATTTTGTTTTGTCAAATTTGGTAACCAGCAGGAGATTGAGGCTGATTACTGAACCGCAAGTTATTCGAAGAGTCGGAAGCTGATAATATTATTACATTTGTTGTTAGGATTTTGACAACCATCATTAATTTATTACCGTTCGAGTCTTCGATTATATGAAAAGGATGTTTGAACGTCTACTTAAGCGTCACTACAGTCACGTTTTGATTCAACGTTTAGCCTTGATACTTGGGAAATTGTCATTGAAGAACGACATTTTCATGGACGCCTCGGGAGCGATCAATCCAATTCAAATTGGTGTGAAAGTCAAGTTTCTCTTCAAAATGCTCTTTGCTTTCCTGTAGCTGAGAGCGCGTTCAATTAACTTCAGAATACATACTTGCATGCATTTTTATTGTCTTTTATTCTGACTGGGAGTGAGAGTTTGGGGTCATAAATAGTTTTGACATTTAGTTCTCGGATTTCGTGAAATTCTTCAGTAGGACACTTTAGGGTGTGAACGTCAAGTTTTCTTCAAAATGGTGTTTGTTTTCCTGTAGCTGAGAGCGCGTTCAATTAACTTCAGAATACATACTTGCATGCATTTTTATTGTCTTTTATTCTGACTGGGAGTGAGATTTTGGGGTCATAAATCGTTTTGACATTTAGTTCTCGGATTTCGTGAAATTCTTCAGTAGGACAATTTACGGGTTGCATGAACGGTAGTAAGATATTCCGACTTTATTATTTCATTATTTTAATTAATCAGGGGTACCCACCAGGGGGGGGGGGGGTTTATGAAGCAGAACGCGTCATCAAGCTTGGGCGGGGGCTCGGCCGCCTACAGGTTCTCCTGCTGATAGTTGGGATTGAGTTTTCGGCATGACCCTCAGCGAATCCTAAAGGGTGAAATCAAGTAGCTGAAATATTATGAAAAATAAGAATATAGAAATTTTTCGGTACAAAACTAATGTTTGTTACTAATATACGTCCCTTTGGTGAGTCGAATGAGCCCTAACGGACCTCTTCACGTTCATCCGTTCATTCTCTCAAAGGGCTAGAACATTGGCAGAAAAAATACCGTCAACACGACTTTGTGAACGTGCTTGGACTTAGTTAAAATCACCTAATATCTTAACTTTTATCTAACCTCACATTTATCTAAACTTGGCACCTCGGGCCTCTATATCTTGTAATTGCATTCTAGATGCAGTAAATAGATGTCGAAATGCCTATAATGGTGCAGTGTGACGTACATGGACGACCTAGAAATCCACGAATTGAACAACTGAAATTTAACGAGGTGAAATAAACACCCTTACTCCATGTACTTTATGTTGGACTTTCATGTAGTTTACTACATGTATTCTATAGACTACCATGGAGTCTTTATGTAGTCTTTGTTGTGTTATCTAAACTCGATTCCTGTATATTTTTCAATAGTATACTTCTCTACTAACTGTAGATTTCTCAAAAGATCTCCACTGCAAATCCTCAACGATAGGGAAACTAGAAATGTTTCCTCTTAACAAAACTATTTTCGTCATTTTGGAACCTATTTTTGAAACACAATTTTGTAGATAGGAGGAAATGATGACTCCATCGTCAATATGACTCCATTAACAGCAGCACACAACAAAATCAGATGTCTAACTATCAAAACGGGAGCAATATACAGTATATCGTTGTTATCATTGTTACGCACGAAGAAATCCACGAACTGAACAACTGAGATTGGATGAGGTAAAATGAAACACCTACCTACGCTTCACTTGTCCATAATTACAAAACATGGGACTTGGAATACTCGATTTCAACAGGAACTCTTCAAAACAAAACTCATTTGCTATTATATCACATGATACTGGGTGATTTTCGCTATGTACAAGCACATTCACATTCATGTTGACGATTTTTTTTTCTGTCAATGTTCTAGCCCTTAGATAGAGCGGACGGATGGACATGAAGCGGTCTGGATGGGTCCATCCGATTCGTTGTAAGGACATCTATCAATAACGATCATAAAAACGTTGGTGTTATTTCGGATGTTTTCGATATTCAGATTTTTGCAAATTTCAGATCTGACGTCCCCCTTGGGATTGACCAAGCTCCTTGCCGAGAATCCAGTCTCAACTTGACCTCAAATGTAATTTTTGACCCAAGTTTCTTCATAAACTTTCGTTCAGTTGTTTCGGAGAAAATCCCTGGAAGGCGTGTGGGGGACGGATGGTTATCTGTTATTCGATTTTCGGATTCTACTGCATATTTTGCAATGTAAAACAACGAAGGGAAAAGGGGAGGGGGTAACAGTTCCTTTCTTCTTCTTCTGAGGATAGAATTAGCTGATATGATTACAATGGAATTTCGTTTTCAAGTGTTCCTTTTGTAATCAAGTTTTCTAAGACTTTTGTTTATGTATTTGCAGACTGTTGCAGCGTAGGTACTGGGTATTGGTAGGTAATTTTATCTCATCAAATTTCAGCTATTCTACTCGTTGACATCTACCTCTCATCGTGACCAAGTATAGTATATTAGATCATTGTTGATATTTTGTTGGTATGTTTCGCACCAAGGACTAGTAAAGGTGTGGTGTTCACGAAGTTTTATTGAACACGAATTCATCCAACTGGCTTTGAGACATTTAGAAGTCAATTATAAGTTATGGAACCCCAGTGATCAGCTGAAGGGCTCTTGTGGCTAATTTCGCTCCAAATCGATGTGCCGTGTGAAAATAAGCGGCTAAGTGAAGATTAGGTGGGCATTTGATTTCAACTCATTAAATTTCAGTTGTTCTATATTTGAATTTCTGTGTCGTGTCCATGTACAGTCTATTGCAACATTGTTGGTATTTTATAATCATCTTTTGTTCCATATGTTAGGACTAGTAATGGTACACGGTGTAGTATTCAAGACAAAGTCATTCAACTATCTTTGGGATATCAAGAAGTTACAGTGGTCAGCTGAAGGGTCCTTATGGCTGATTTCGTTCTTAATGAATCTACCGTTGTAAAATATAAATGGGGCTCTTTTTACAGCTCCTAAAATGCAATTACGAGATATTGGGCCGAGTTTAGATAATGTGCCACCGACTAAATCTAATGTACATAGAACGATTGAAACTATGACCAAATTTTGAGGAGGTTTCATTCCGAAATTGGTGAAAACAGTTCATTAAAAATTGATTGCGATGATTGGGAATAAATAATAAACTGTGATTCCTGAATAGGCAGTTAACTTGCATATTACTCGGAAAATTAAGGAAGAGAGTAAATTGAGTTAATGGGTTTTGCAAAGCGCTGAATCGGTATTGCAATATCTAAAGTGAAATGATGCGTAATCGTTTCGGCCTCTCTGAAAGAAAGTGAACGTCCGACCGCGGGGCTCAAGGGTGTTGAACGGCCGTCTTTCCGGTTTCGGCTGATTCCCGACCCCAGTGACCTAGTCGAGCACTGCACTCTCCCCACTCGGCGATGCCGTCGACGGATTCTGGATTCCCTGGCCGTCTCAGGCTCATATGGTCGTCCCCATAGCAAGTTCCCCTACGGGATAACTCGCCGGGATATCCAGCCGGCCTACCTGGAGACTGGACTTCTGCCGCGTCCGTCTGAGGGGAAAGTACGACTTTCGTTCGGCCTTATCCCTATGCTCCGAGGGTCATTGTAGTTCCGTCCGTTCTATCGCCATCATCTTCCAAGATTGGGAACGCTCCAATGTGAGTATTTATTTGTATTTTTCGTTAATGAAATGTGCAGTTAAGTGCTTTGACCGTTTACTTTCCAAAAAACTTGCGTCCTTCGCTGATTACTCGTAAAACCCGTCACCCCTCCCCTCTCATCCACGCGGTCTTCGGATATGGTTTTTTGACAACCGGCACAACTGGGTCAGTTCTGGCTGGAAGCTGTTCCTGTCGACCTGGCTCACCCTAATCCCCGACTATTCATTTCGAATTTTATTTGGCTCCATAATTGGTCGTTGTCCTGACAACCTATCGTTTATCATCTCATTACTTTCGCGAATACTAACCGGCCTGTGCATCATTTTTGGAATTCCCTCAACTCTATAGTTGTATAGTTGAATTGAAACGTCTTTACAGAAGGGGGAAACATAGCCAATTCGACGATTATGTGTAATTAATGCAACGCTGAGTTCATTTTGAACTGTAACTTGGTTTGTTGATGTCAGGTATCACTGTTTGGATATTTAAAGAGACGAAACCTTAATTGAATTATTCCAATCAACGGTAAATAACAAAGAAACGCATTGATTCTCGGGCATAATTTATCTGAGTATTGAAAATAAGTATTGCATTATATGTTTGAGCTTTCAACAAAACCAGTAAATGTACCTGTACTCTTAAATGACCTCACAGTTCAAGTTGCATTCTTTCCCCAAACGATTGTCTTGATGATGAAATTATACATTTACCTATGCTCATATCCAAAAATGGTTACTGATTGATATAAATTTAGCAAATTTTACGTAGATCAGAACTAAATAGATAATCTCAGGTAGAAAGTAACTATTACTTGAACAGCAGAAACTTGGTACTGAACCACAGTTGCAACCACTGCTTCTCTTCCACGAAGAACAATTTAGGCTGTGGGAGAGTAAACTTTCCTTGCTTGAATCTATCGTCAACTTCTATTGAGTTTCGACTTTCTGCAAACAAAATGTTAGTAACAGTAGGCACTACGAAGGAAGACAAGTTCTGATTCGAATTCCTTACACCCAAGATCGGCATAAGAGATGTGAATGCTCAGAAGCTATAAATCATGATGCTGTCGATTCCATAATATGTCCACTAATGTCCCGCTATACAATCATTTGGTCGAATGAAACTTCCTTATGACGTTTTTATTCGTGCAAGAAGTCAACAAATGAATTTTACCTCCTAAATCAAAAGTTCCTCTTGGTTTGTGTTTTCTTACCTCTCTAAACAAATTTTATTCCTGCATACGTCTGGTACACAGAAGCATATCCTAGGATGTTAGCTGGATTCTAGACTGATCCCCATAAGTTTAGTTGCTGCCGGATAGATAGACGTGCGATTAGCTGCAAACTTGATATGCAGAATTTGCTCAAGATGAGATGAAAGAAGTTTCCGATTGCCAAGATGTGTTTGCGTATTGTAAAATTAAAATTGTATTAGTTTTAGATTCCTGTTCACAAGTAGGGACCCATGCAGTGCGTAGCAGTAGGTCATTGTCGAAAAATCAGCACCAATGATTTTGAAAAAATGGAAACTTGGAAAATGGGGAACATTTCTCTTCTTCAAATCAATTGTCCATCACCATTGATGATTTTAAATAATTAGTAGCAACTTGCTTTTTTTTCCCGAAGAAGAGGTCATTTTTTCTTCGGAGGATTCAAGATTATATTTTTTTACTATACTTGATTGGAGGAATATTAAATCCTCGACCTCCTATTTCCTCTTTCCATTTCTTTGTAGGTTGTGGAATGCACACCTTCGATTTAGCTTGAACGATGGATACCCATGTTCTTCGGCTCCTGCTTAAAAGTGTTCGTTAGCTTCTTTACGTCTCCCTCATCAACAAAATTGTATGGGCTCTTTTAGATGTGTGTAAACAAACTAATTGTAAGGAAGCTTTGAGAGATAAAATCTGAAAATTTTCATTTTAAAAACTATCACTTTCCCACTAGCCCGAAGGTCCCTAAAAAGCCCTTAACGTTTGTACACTCAAATGCGCGTATACTCAACAGTACAGGCATACGATAGCGGAGTTTCATGGTTATCTACAAGTTCTAATCAAGTGTCCAAGATCTAAGAGATATCTTCATTACCTAGGCACCTCATTGGGAGAAAGCAGTTTTCCCCGGAGTTCTAATCCAAATTAATGCCCTTAGATCAAATTTGGCATCAGATATGTAAAAAACAGGTTCGTTATTGAAATATCTCTTTGAACTCTAATTTCTAATTGAGAGATAAAACCAGAAAATTTTCATTTAAAAACTATCAATTTCCTACTACTCCGAAGGTCTCTAAAAAGTTTGTACACGTAAATACGCATATACTCAACAGCAATATACACTCGATAGCGGAATTGCATGGTTATTCACAAGTGTCCATAATCTAAAACATATCCTAAAATTACCTTAGATATCTCATTTGAAGAAAGCAGTTTACCCCGGAGTTCTGTACCAAAATAATGCACTTACATCAAATTCGGCCTCAGAAATGTAAAAAAAAAAAAAAAACAGGTTTAGTTTGAAAAGATCACTTTAAACCCTAAATCGTTTGTGAATCATAATTTTCTGTATTTTCTTCTTGTGTTGGAAGTTTGAAGAAGCTTTTCGAAAGGCTTTGAATGCTATGAGAGCAAAATCACTCGTAACACGTTTTATGTTCGTAAAGTTGTGAGTCCGTGATACCTCCAGTCCGTAGAGTTTCCGATTCCTTTCTCAAACCTGTTGACCCGAGATGAGTAGGTGTGTAGAGGTTTGCCTTGCATCCTTTACGTAGGCCGAACGCTATTTCTTCCCACACAATGGAATTCAATTCGCTAAGCTGATGTCAGGAAAGTGAAAGTCTGACCAAACTCCTCCTATTTGCTTGAAACCAATTTTCGTTGTGATGGGTATGCAACAACAATCAACGCCCATCATGTTGGTCGTGGCATGTAGCTGAATATGAATTTATAGGTCATTGATGTGTCTCAAATAATGTTAAGAGATTCGATATCGATCCTATTATTACGGAAAATCGTAAATTAGTTTGGCGTTATAATTCCTCCAAGTTTGAGAAACGTCAGTGAATTAGCAATGAAAAAGTCGTACTTGTTATATGTTACGTTTGCGCGAATAATAGCTACCCCTTCCATTTCTCCTCCCAACAGAAAATTTAAAGTTACCAAGGTTTATTGATCAACTAGACTAGAATTCTGGTCGAAAAAAGGAAATAGGCGGAGAATCAATGACTAATAACCCTTCCATTCTTTTCCGTAATTAAATTAGAAAGATCTGAATGTGTATAAAAAATAGACCGAAGTTGTTAATCGAACAAAAAATAATCGCGAAAATCGGCACTGCAATGTGTATGAATAGCGCTTGAATGGATTGCCGATTACTCCCTCCAGTTCTCCTCACAACAGAAAATTCAAAATTTTCGAGGTTCGTTGCTCAACTAGACTAGAATTAGGTTCGGAAAAGAAATTGTTTTCATCAATAAAATGAGATGAAAATTGAGAAGAAATAACGATTTATCGAGTTATTAATGTTTTTTTTTCGGTTATACCGCGATTTTTGTCTCAAAAACATCTCTTGTGCAATAAACTGAAAATTGATAGCTAAAATTATATAATATAACAATAATAATGATAATAAATACAAATAAAGAACGAATTTAAAGTGCAAATAGAAGGGGGCGGGGTGATAAAATCTGCCTTGAGGCTCGGATCCGCGGCCCTGAACACACTATGACGAACCTGAGGTACGTAATTGTTTATCAGTTCAAACGGAGTTCAAGGGCTTCGCTGAGATCCGATGAATACCCAGCGAATGAGTTGAGAAGGTTTTGGGCCATCAATACGACCAGAATACTTGAGGAAAGTGAAAGCTGTGCCCTCCCAATATTTTGAAAGGGTTTCCAAGGCAATTATATTCGTCTAATTGGCTTGAAAATCGTCTGCCGATTTGCTTGGGCGTTACCTCTTCCTCAGTTGATGTAATAAGGACATCAAGAGCTGGTTGCTGAGAAATGAAACGATATATAGTGATGTATTACATTATAATGGTTCAAAGTTGATGAACTTGATGAAACGCTTATCGACCTCATCAACTCGATTCTTGAACACTTCAACAAAATCGGCCATAAATGTTCGTCATAAAAAAAAAAAAAAAAACCGCTGCAAATTCTTTCACTGGGGTTTATTATTCAATTAGCTTGCGTTCATGATTTGAATTTCTACTAAGCTTTGGAATGTGCGTGTTTCACAGGTGATAGAGCGATTATTAAATTTCAGGAGATATGGAGAACGTAAATCTGTTCTCAACCAAAATGTCTATTTGGATTGATCAATTGATCATATTTGTGTGCCTCCTAAAATTCAATAATCGCTCTATCACCTGTGGAACACGCACACTCCAAAGCTTAGTAGAAATTCAAATCATGAACGCAAGCCAATTGAATAATAAACCCCAGTGAAAGAATTTGCAGCGTTTTTTTAAATGGTTATCAGAATGCTTGAACCCGTGTATCGGCTACAAAGCCTTTTAGGAGTTCACTCCAGTATCCACATTACTAAATCACTACGTCACTAGGTTACTGATATCAAAACAAAAACAATAATAAACCAAAACAACGCAAATGTTGACACCATAAATCAGGAGATATGGTTTGACCTACGGACCTGCTTCAACCCGGAGGGCCCCTATGAGTTCCTCCAGTATCCACATTAATAAATCACTACGTCACTAGGTTACTGATATCAAAACAAAAACAATAATAAACCAAAACAACGCAAATGTTGACACCATAAATTTGGTTTGACCTACGGACCTGGGGAGGGGCCATTCGATTCCTCGTGGAAAGTTCTTCAAAAAGATTCCAAATTTAGGCCGCCTTAACTTTTTTTTTGAGGTTTTTAGGGATTTTACAAAACTTTGACAACCCGTAAAGGGCACTTTAAATTAAGTGAGAGAGCTGGCTCAATAATTGGGGCGTCGTCGGACCAACATGGATCTTTCCTGAAAATTTCAACTTTTTTGCTTCAGCCGTTTGGGAGAAATCGTGCGTACGTCGTACGGCGGACGGACGGTAAAATTTTTATTGCAGATTCGGATTCTACATCCTTTGAAACATAAACCACGAAATTTTCAGGGAGGGTTAGAATTTTATTTATTTATTTTTTTTTTATCAAGAGCGATTACAATGGTTTATTATTGAATAATAAACCAATAGTATATTAGCTTACCCTACATACATACTTATGCGGAACAGGGAAGATGGAAAAAGTAAGCATTTTGACGGTGTTGTCCAGTTTTTGTTTTAAAAATTTTCAAATTTGATGTCCGAAAGAGGAATGGAGCAGGTAATGACCGGTTCAAGGACTGCTTTTATAGACTAGAATTCTTAGCCGATTTTCGTCCTTTTGTTTATTCGATTACAAATTCGTTCTAGTTTTTAAGAATTATTTATAAGTGTGATATTAAGAAAGCCGGACATATAGGTGTCCCAATGAACATGAATTACTTACCAATAGGTAATTTATACCCCCTTTATTCAACTAGGTTCGTGTTCTATTCACTATAATAAATTCTACATCATGTATGGGTGAACCAGTTTGTTCTCGTTGAGACAATGTGATAGTGGCGAGGAGAAGAACAAACAACGAACCAAACTTAAATACAGGAAGTCTAACTTCTTTTTCGTTTACAACGTTTCCATATATTTATATGAACACTCCTGAAAAGTTTCTGGCAGTCTGTTATACCTACATGATCATTCATTGGAATAATAATTTCTTGAAGGCAAATCTTGTGAATTACTCATGCTACCGCATCTCAGGGGGAGTGTGCCAACAAAGATGGTTAGATAGAAAATCAACTCCAACAATCTCAGTCTATTTAGATCTATGCTGTTCGTATCTCGTTCGATTTAATAACTCCCGTAGGGTCGAGAATGTGGCTAATTCCGCGTCTCCGGTATAATCAGAAAGACCTTGATGTCGAGTTTCGCCTACTTGGAAAGTTAGTCAAAGCTTCTCCCTAATTAATAAACTGCGGGAGCGGAGTTAGTTGGTTCTCGCTTCGCTCACCTGTTAATTTACGGTGACCTCATGTTTTTAGGGTTTTCAGGCAAACCGAGAATGGGCAAACAGTTCTTCCAAGTGCTTCGAAATCAGCTGTTTAAGTTTCGCCCTGACGTGTGCTTTTGACGTGGGTTTTGTGGAAAATAAAAAACGCTTGTGCGAGTTCTGCTTAGGTTTTTGGGATCTTCAACGACCCATTTCTCCACTTCCCGAAAGGATCCAATAAATAATAATATTAACAATAAAGGTGGAATCAATCCTCATCTTACTTTTAACTGCTTCTTCACGGTGTAATGAACCGAATGGTCAAAAAACGATCCTAGAGGTCTTTTTTTTCTTATTGGTTTATTATTCAATAATAAACCATTGTAATCGCTCTGGAAAAAATACAAAAATTTCATGGTTTATATATTTCAAAGGGTGCTGCATGAAATTTTTCCGTCCGTCCGCCGTATTAGGAAAAAATCTGAAATTTTCAGGAAAAATCCATCTTGGTCCGACGACGCCCCAATTCTTGAGCCAGCTCTCTCACTCAACTTAAAGTGCCCTTTAAGGGCTGTAAATCTCAAAACTAGTCGAATCGGCCTAAATATAAGAACATACCATTAGGAATCGAATTATCCCCACGTCCGTATAAACCATATTATGATTTATGGTGCCAACATTTGCGTTTTTTCGTTTATTAAACCTAGTGATGAAGCGTCGACTTGTAGATACTGGAGTGATAGCCGATGTGAATACTTGTAAGTTTAATACACATTCAATATTTTTACTGGGGTTTATTATTCAATATTAAATTTACAAATAGCTTCATGAACAGACTTCATCTTGAATTCACTATTTGATATATACCTTTGATGAAAAATGGGTTACTTTCGTTTTTTTTTGAACAATTCACGTTTACTTATTTATTATATTTTTTTTATCATCAACTGATCCATTAACATGAAACACAAAGTTATTCAAATCACAATTGAATAATAAAATTTCAATGCCGGAAGCAACAGCCATGAAGGATTTTATTAGAAATACATATTTTTATATACATAATTAATGATAATGATTACAATAATGAACGAGCTGTATTAAACATCAATTCCAACTTCGATATAAATTTACAAATAGCTTCATAACAGACTTTAATACACTATTTGATAATAGTAAACTGGGTTATCCAGGTTTTTTTTGTAATTTAATATTTATTTTTATTGCCATTAACATCAGTTATACAGCCATGTCATTAAATGTCAGTTATACTTATATATATATTGATTTACACCTTTTCTTGGTTTACACCTGTTTTATTGGTTTACACCTTTTTTATTTAAGTAATTTTTGAACACCTATTTATTAGTTTACACCTTTTTATTAGTTTCCACATTTCTATTATTTTTTTATATTTTTTTTTAAACACCTTTTTATGTTTATTGGTGTACGTATTAATTTCTTTTTTTCCTTCAGGTCACTTCCAGCAAAAATGCCTCATAGACTTTTCTTTTTAGTGGCTTCATTTCTCAATTATTTGACTTTTAAAATTTGTTTCGAATTATCTACCTTACGTGACTAAAATGGACATAACTACCTTAAACTACTTTCTAAAATCAATTTTAAAGGACACCGTTAAAAAGAGCTTTAAAATTCCCATATTCTAGAGAAAAATAAGAAAATTTCAACTCGGTTTTCTGGGAAGTGGGAGTTGAAAAACCTGTGAGGGAGAGAAAAGATGGAAAATATTAATTTTTTAATTAATTTACAAAATGTTATCTTCGGATTAATCTATCATCTTTTACGTTATGTTGAAATTTTGTTTGTTTTCCCGAAGGGTAAGGGGATTGGCTTTCAATTCTCGTTTCAACGGTGTCCTGAAAACTGTTGTTTAGGGGAGTGATGGCCATTTTAATGATTGAAGGTCGAAAACACAAAATTAATTTTAGAAGTGGAATAACTCGGAAACGGAGCCTCAAAAAAGAAAAGTCTTGAGGTTGAAAATTGCAATAATTAACTGCAACATCAATTTATCATGCAAAAATATACGGTATTCAATAGCTGGTGTTAAGACGTGTGTTACAAACTCTGATATTAATGGATTATTTTATAATTTATAATTGATTCTAAAATCACTTAAGCGCGTAAGTAGTTCAGTGAACCTGACGCTATCGTCCATCAAAATGTGGTTCCTTATTGGCCGGTTAGCCGGCAGAAACCAACAGTCGAGTCGCCCTCCCGCACTCCGCAGGTAATTTTCGTTCGTTTTCTATGTTTTATTCATCGCCGTACTTAGTCACGCCAGGAGTCCAACGAGTTCAAGAGCACGAAACACCCCGTCTGAAATGACTGAGCCTTATCTTGACGAAATTTGGAAATTTGATACGCCGAGATGGCGAATTACGTCCGTACCTCCCCTTCTGGTTTTAAGAATAGATACGGCAAAGGAAGTTCGCTTTGAAATTATCCAGCAGTGTTGTATAAGGAATTAGGTGTTTTAGGCAATAAGATTTTTGTTGAATGTATTGTTCAATTACATAAGCCAGGGGTCGACAAACGGTTTGCCCTAAGGGCCATATCATAATGTGTAGGTGGTGCGGCTAACAGTGGGGTCTGGGGGCTAGTCCGACAGCTGAAGGGGGGGGGGGGGGGATTTTTGAAAATTAAACACTTGTGAAAACTGTGTTTATAAGCATTCCTAGACGAGTTTGACAAATTCAAAGTCAGGCCTAATATAGGTACAAAAAATTAGTTTTTAGTGATTGAATTTTCTGAAATTCCATAATTACTTTTTCGTTGTTCAATAAAATATATTGAATTTTCAGGAATGGAAAATTTTGAAAGTCAGACACTTGAAAACATGGTTTTTAAGTACCTACTCCTGGACGAATTAGACAAATTCAAAATTAGGCCTAATATAGGAACCAAAACTTTTTAGTGATGAAATATATTTTTCTAAATCCATGATTATTAGTTTTTCAAGAAAAAATAATAATTTCATTTTCAGGAATATAAAAACAAAGCATTTAAGATAAATATGTTTCGTATTTATTTATCTAAAATTATCACTTTAAAAAAAGTATTTTTTGGCCTCAGCGGGCGGCGGGCCGAACCAAATACTTTCGCGGGTTGTATTTTGGAGACCCCTGAATTAAGCTATAGATTAGAAATAATACAGCTTTGGTTTATTACGTTCAATAATGAATTTTGGAATGATAATGGTCTACATCCATTTAAATTTGTTGTTTTACTTGTCAATACTAAAAATAATAGAAAAACATTCTCAAGTTGGATGTGGAACCTGGCTTCCTCTTATCCCCAACGTGACTGTTGGGGTTAACTAATTGAGAGGTTGGGAATATTCTTTTAAGATGCCGCAGGTAGTGCGTAGGGTTGGATGAAATGGTCAATTTGGATGGAGCGTTAAGTTTCATATTCGAATGGGGTTATTCGATTATTTTCCAACCTATAACCGTATATTTTCAGCGAAATCGGACCAACATACTACAAGAATAGGATGCTTAATGGTTTTCGCGTGTGCGTATGATGAGTGAAAACTAACGAATTCTCAGGGATTAAATTGATTAAGAAGCATATACAGCCTAACTCGCACATTTCCCGACAATTTCATCAAAATCGGATGAAAACTGCGGATTGAAATCATATCAGCAAGGGTATTGCATTCGCCCATATTGCTAACGGCTGATTAGCGATGATTGCTAACTTACATCCATTCAACGCAAGCTTCTCTAGTCAGGTGGTTCTTGCAAACAGTTTTATGGAAAAGCTCTTCTTCTAATTATCGATTCTTTTCATGTATCCGTAGTACCACGAGCGAGTTTCTTCATGCGCGTAACTTCAGCGAGTTTTATGGTGAACTGTCTGCTAACTTATGAAGGAACGTAGAGCCAGTCATGGATCAGTTCATTTACTCCAAAGTATGACCGCTCGAATGATGAAATTCCCGACCGGGAAAATGCATTCCATTATAGCATTCCCGTAAGAAGGGATCGACGAGGCTGAGCCGGCCATCCATCTTCCCTCACTTTATGAAGATAAAGGCAAATCCTACTATATTTCCACATCACCTTCTCATCACAAAGTGGAGGAACTTAAATATCCTCACCATAAATTCTAACTAAGGCAAGTCATCCGATAACTCGGGCGAGAACCCAACAACTTCGTACTCTCTTTGAACGAAGTAGGCAAAAGGGCCAGGAGCGAATAAACGGCAAATCAGATATAAGTGCCACTTCTACGTTATGTTTTATGAGTCGTGTGGAATGAAAGGTGGTAGAATCACAAATCATAAAGTTCGTGCTAAATCAGAACACTAAATTATGGGCATTCTTGAACATGTAACAGGAGTTCACAACCACTGATTGTACTAACTAAATCACCAGCGGTGATGTCTGGAGAATCGTTTTCAATATGACGAAAACGGTCTATTTGCATGGAATGAAGAGTTAGAGCGGTGGATCAATTTCGGCGTTTAGGACAGCATCAGTAACTAACAAGTAGTGAACGTTCTCAGATGGAACACTGCTTATTCAGCCGGAAGGGAACTTGAATCCCAGTGGTCGAGAGTAAACAAATGACGGGAACAATTTATAAAGTGTACACAATATGAATAGGAGATAGTACTTAGCTATTTTGAATACAGTGAGGGTGGCTGTCTCTAGCTTTAACATTGTGAAAGGAAAATTTCGAGAGATAAAGAAATTGACACATCAATGGGAAATGCATATATTTACCTTGGATATGTCCATTTGTCTATAGAGTATCCTTCCACAATGTTAAAATTACAGAGAAACCTCCTCCCTTTACTTTACTTGACTAGGTACAATCCCCTTTTCATTTTGTGTTCAGGATATATGCAGGGTGTCCCAGAATTTATGGCACAAACTTCTGTGCGTTCGTTTTGCAACAGTTTTTGTTCGATACCTCCATTTCAGCCCTTCCCTAATATCCTCCTGTACAAATTCGTTGAATTTCTTATAATTTGCTACAAAAAGTCCCTAAAGTTTCAAAGCATTTCTATTTATTTTAATAATTTTGTTAAACAGAAATGGGAGCAACTTGCAAGTTTTACTGTTAATTATCGTTTTAATTTCACATTTGATTAGATTTGATGATATCTATAGTTTTTTTTTTAATTTTCAAGCCCATTGCACGTGTATCTAATCACATTTCCGGCATAAATTTGAGCTTCAATTTAGTTAACGTTCTACTTAGTGAACTGATATTCGAAACAGTTCAGCAGCAACTGTAACTCTAGTAGCAGTTATTGGAAACGAACAGTTCAGTTAACTACAGATCAGATGACTATCCGATTCCCCCTCGCTCTCACACTTTCTATGTAAGACACCCAACATACCTATTACGAATCAGATATCTGGCACAGGAATTAGGTATGAGCAACCCCAACTCACTCTAGTGTCAAATGCTGGAACGAAACAGCTTCGTTACTCTTGTAGTAGATTTTAGAATCGAACAGTTTAGTTGACTTAATAGATTGTATGACTTAATTGATAGAATTTACATTAATATATCTTAATAGGTAGACTTAATATATTGCGCAGTGCGCAAACGTGATTCCTTGTTACTTCCGGGAATTTCGATCCAATTTTCAGGGATTGATGGGTAGACTTAACATTTTATAGTAGCCTCCGATTGTTCGTAGTTCATAGTTGACCAATTATGTTAACCATAGGACATAGTTGCTTAACGTTTTTTTTAAATAATCCATTTCTTTCGAAATGCTTAGCTTTTTTGGCGAAAAAAGAGAATTCGTCTCTCAATTCTGAAGGATATTTTGGAATGACACATACATGAAAATTCATATAGAAAATCCAAAACTTGAAGGCTTTGCAACTTGGCTGCATGGTGCATCATTCACAATGTGGTTCTCATGATTACGAGATCATCGTTAGTTTCAAAAAGCTTGTTGGTTTCTAATATCTTAAAGTTAGATAGATATGTATTGCTTCCGAGTCCACCAAGGTAGCGGAAGCATTGTTTTCACTTTCGGAATGTGAAAATTTTTTGTCTCCAAAATCAAAAATTCCACACGCATTTTGCGTTTTAGACCTTTCTGAACAATTTTGGTTCCGTGTCTATCTGTGTGTCTGTCTGTCAGCAAATCCTTGTTACGGGCAAAACTAAGCGAAGTTATTGTCCGATTTTGATGAAATTTTCAGGGATTGTGCGGGTTGGGGTGTGGATGGTCCCCTATAGGTTTCATGACCCCCGAATCAATAGTAGCCTCTGCGCATGCGCAAACGAAATCCTTGTTACACGCATAACTCCGGGAGTTCTTGACTGATTTCGATGAAATTTTCTGGGATTGTTCGGACTGATGGCCCTGGTGGGTAATAAAGATTAAATAAAGTTTTAGCCTCGAGCTTGATTGAATGAAGTTCTTTAGTCAATAATTATTTTCAATGATCTATACAGTCATGTTATGGATACGAGGAAGCTATGTGCCACCCCCACTTTTTTTTGGTTCTTTTGATTGCTCAATTTTTCCTTCTCTAAAGGGGTAAATATCTTAAGAAACTCAAATCATGTCGGAAATCTTTGGCCTGTGAAACTACCTAAACTCTGCGGGGTATTTGGAAAACTGTACATTTTTCGGTACGTATGCGGTTACCTTAAAATTGGTTAATTTTGCAGTAATGAACCCTGCTCTATGAACCCTGCGAAACCTCAATGACAAAGTGGTACTTGAGACAATAGTTTCTCTTTATCAATTTGAACATCTCGGGTGTTAGGTGTACTTGTCGATGGTTGTCATCTTTGCTCCAGTCCGCCGAAGTTGACATTGAATTCATTCAGAGTGTGACGGCTGTGGCCGTATCGTGGTGGAAATTACTCGAAGCTTCGTCCCGCGCCGTGAAACTTTTTCTTTTGAAGGTGTCATTGTTATTGCGGTAGGTAAGGTACCTGCTTCCTTCTTATTCGTCGGAAAAAGAACTTCTTTTTGCACAGTTTTGACCTCACTTGTATCTTCTGTCATTTCTACTTGTATGTCTGAGGTTTGTATTGGGTGCGTTTCAACTCAATCCACTTTTCCATTGATTCGAAGCACAAAAATTTTGTTTTTATGAATTTATTATCTAAAATTACAAGCAATTCATGACTTATGCTGAAAATGGGGGAAAGAGTCACCGAAAATGTAAACAATGATTTTCAACTGTGTATAATCCGCATTTCGTTAGATAGTTGCTTCGTTTTCCAATGTTCCGGATAGGCCCTCTGTAACCTCTTTAATGTACCTAATTACCTCGCTGTCGAATCCTATGACTGCGACATATGACGTCGATGTTCTGAAATTTATCACTTCTTTGAATACTGCGTAAATAAATGACCAGGAAAAGAAATGAGGGAACCAATCTGATCAATTGAGAGAGATATTACGTAGCCTCTAGCAGCCCAGAGGTACAAGGGAGAGAAGAGCGCCATGTTTAACTAGGTTTTATTATTGCTTGGAACAATATCGAAAAATTTCCAATAAATGGATCTGTTACACAGTTTCATCGTTGGAAATAATGGACTGAAATTGTGTCCGGAAAAAGTCGAAATGACGTTAATTTTTGAACATTAATATCGGTGTTATAAAAATTTGAGTTGATGAGCATGTTCGTACGAGCCAAATTTCGTAAACTATTTATTTATCAAAAGACCCAAATTAAAAAGAACTATAAAGAAAAATAAAATTAACAGTTGAATCTAGTTGGTACAGCACAAGGGGGAATGGGGGGGGGGGGGGGGGGGTTAGAGTGAAACAAATTTATTACAATCGAAATGTTAGAAAATTGGCGCTAGTGTACAGAAATGAATTAATCCTGAAAACACCGCTTTATTTAAGATAAAATGTCACTATCGGGACTGGTTGGAACTATCGAATCATATTAGGTAGTTGAATTGTTTTGAGATTTGAAAAATTGGATTGCTAAGAAATTGTTAACCATCAATTTCATGGCCAAAAAATATCTTAGGCCTATGAGTTTTGTTCAACCTCATCTGCGAGTATTTAAATCTGATTTCGATGAGATTTTTGGGGTTAGTGAGGTCGCTCTTGAGATGATATGAAATGGATTTCAAGGTTCCTTGATTCAAGATTCCTCACATGAAATTCGTAACTAGCAATCATACCGAGGAGTCATACCCTGGGCTGGACTGATTTCTTCTACATCCATTATAAATCACATTTTCTCGCTTTATTCAAAACGTGGTTCTGCCCACACATTGTTAGCTTGTGTGTACTTAGCCTTGTATCTCAACTCATTTCTGTGATATACTCACAGACTATCTTGATATACATACTGTATAGTATTATTCCTCTTCACGAGGGGACAGGTTGTCCGAGCGAGCTGGGGCGTCAGTCCTCTAGCAGTTTACTTACAGTGGGAGTACTGATTGCCCCGGTTCGAACCCGGCTGGCACCAAAAATTAGGGCCAAAATCCTATCAAGTGTTGTTTACCTGTCCTGTCGTTAGGCAGTTCACTTCTGATCTCGATATCACGTGAATCCAAAACGCTCCCAACCCAGGGGCGTGAGGCAATGGGAAGCCACGAGCGAAATCGTCAGACCTAGTTCCGATCCTCTCCAGAGGACGGCTGGCGACGTCCGCGACACCTCCGGGTAGTCGGACGAAAATCCAAGGTGAAATTCCTTGTTTACTTTACTTACTACTTACTTTACTTCCTCTTCACGAATTCGGTAAACGGTTATCAAATTCGCGCCGATCAAAATCCGTTCCATCGGTTGTTGAATCACATTATGGATTTGAAGGAGCTATGTATGTGTCATTTGTGGCTTCGTGAATTTTTACTGCTAAGATCCGTTTTCTTCTTCTCTTCCTAAATCTGTAGTCTTGTACCTACACGCTGGTTATAATTTAAATTTACTTTTTTGATTGAACTAATTTTTCCGGAATGTCAATTTTCCGGAGACTTTTCCTTCCAAACGGTTTCCTTCTTTTAAACCAGCTTGAAGACCTCGAGGAGGGCAGGAAATGAGAAAGAAAGGACGGAATGATGCACGGCCTAATGAATAAACCATCTCCCAGCAAAGCCAATAAAGAGTATAAACGTGCAACTTCTTGTCCGATCGGCAACCAACTTTATTGTGCGCTTAGTTCCGGCAGAGAGCGAAGAGCAATTAATTTCAATTTGTGCCGGTTAGGATTCATTGACCGCAAGCCGCCATTAGCATGAGCGTCCCGCTTTACGAATTTAATAATTGTCTTGACTTGAAGTAGATAATTAATTTCTACAACTCCTAATCGATCGAACTTGAGAGAGACCTCAATTATGATTTGATTATACTGTCTTATCCGTGGAAGTGGAACAACGTTTGTGTTTAGCTCTGTACTTGAAGTACGGACCGGTTCCTTGTCCTACTAAACTAAAAGAACGCACTTGGTAGGCTCAAGTAAAAAACGAAGCCATGTGAACGAACTATTCTGATCGAAAATTTACAGTTAATAGAACGTTAACTTGTACGAAATTCAAGTTTAGAGGATTCCAATTAACTACTCTAGATCGCGTTCATGAACGGATGTACGGGGATATTTGCGTATAACGGGTTTGTTAAGAACAGACGATGAATCAACCAGAACAATAATGGAGGAGACGAAAAATCAAGGGAAAAAGTTATCCAACCAGCATAATGGCGGGGACGCTAACCCTAGTACCATTTTCACCAAGAACAATCAACTCAAATGAGTTATTACGCGCCTATGCCTTTACAGTAGGTACATTATTATTTTATAATTTCAAATTATTCAATTTCTATCATGGAGTGGAGATAGAGGCCCGGAACAGCGATAACGGAGTGAGGTACATTGAGTGTTACAGAAACAGTCAGATGTAGAGGGAGTTCTTTCAGTCAGGTCTTCCTTCGGGCCTGTGGCCGAACAGTTGGTATGTTCTGCTGCTTACACCGCAGTTGTCTCCTAAATTTGCTTGGTTTGAATTTACGCAAATGTTGAATATCTATTTATTTGATAATAACGGCAAGAATAATAATACACCGAGAAGAAAAAATTATACGAATACGAAGTAGAAAATAACAAAGTAAACTGTAACACAGGTGATAATAGAGAAAAAATGCAATTGAAACTATTAACAGGCTCGGGGAGAAAACGTTGTGACAAGATGCAACATTACCAAACTACTAAGAAGGCAAAAGCGAATAGGATTAAAAGAATCGAAAAAAAGTCTATAGGTGAGGATTGGTAGCAGGATCAGCTTTTCTTAGTAATCTGCGCAAGTTGGTTCAAGTTAGTTGCCGTTAGTTAGTTCAAATAGTTTGTGGATGGAAAAGGACCGGTGAAGATGATTTGTGTACGAGAGCATGCCCGAGGAACAGCAAGATTCACCTTGCTCAGGAGTGAAGGGGAGTCGAAATCTCCGTGCATTAGTCTTCAGAAAGACATATCCGAGATTCGTCTACAATCACCAGGGCCCAGCACCCTGTAGCCACGACCAAGTGCATAATTCACTGAGTCCGGAGGAATATGAAGCTTATAGGCCACATATCTCAGAAGCCTGCCTGTCAATCTGATCAATGTGGCAACTATAGTACAGACAACAGATGCATCTTCTACTACTAGAAGAACAAGAGCTTTATACACGGCAACTATCGCTGGCACATTCGTGAATTCACGTGAAGGGGCGCGGGGAAGAACGATCAATGTCAATTTATCAAAAATGTTGGGAATCTCAATTTGAAAGTTTGATTACTCATGAAATGACTTCAGGACAAGATTTTGAATTGGAAAAAATATTGATTTGGTTTCGATATTCGTATTGATTAATTGGTTTCGATTCACGATGTGATAGGTTCCGATACAAGCTACAAGATGGCATCACAATCTCATTTTTTCAAAAAATTGACATTGATCGTTCTTCCCCGCGCCCCTTCACGTGTGTTCCACTTGACGAAGCCCAATAAGCGCAGAGCCCTGGATGTCACAGCCATAATATGGCCAGAGAGGGTAGCTGGGTGTCGAGGATCACTCCCAAATCACGGACATATCTGGAAATAAACTGATATTACCAGTAGTTTATATAATATATAATTAATATTATTAATTGAAATCAAGCGGATCTGCGTGATTTTCTAGTGTAAACTCTATTATTTACTTAGCACATTGATTGATCGATCTTGCTGTTCGTTTATTCACCTTCGATATGATAGTGTCATATGGTCTTCCTTGCTCCTTCCCTGGACGCACAATAAGCACAAAAATCTCACTACAATAAAAGTAAATCATTTTCTTTCTGAGAATTATATGCTGTAGAATACAATAGTCTTCAAGTTGTTTCATCATCGCTAAAGTATTTTCAAAGCTCGATCTTCTACCTTTTTAATGGTAAAGCGATTAGCCTTGCTCTTCCTACTGTCTTTCTTCCTCTCTTATTACACTTCGTTCACCTATAACAAAAAAAGAACATTAATTCTTTCCATGACTAGTTTATTTTCGTTCCCTACTGTCCTTTTCGAATATCCTTCACTGCCATTAAGGATGGCACCCTCTGGAAACTGTCACTTCCAACTCTTTTAAAGCTCAAGTTTTCTCGACAGTTCTGCTAAGTATAACCTTTCTCATTACGCCTCCCCAGTTGGTTGCCCGCCTTCTTGATTCACTGGTTCCTCCATAGACAAAAGTCTCAGATTAACTGTTGTTGCTTCCTTTAAGCGCATGCAGATCCTGAAATAACGCGTTTCTCTTGTATTGTACATTAAGTTGTCTTATATGAGTTTGATTGTCAATAACTCTTGCGTTTTATGATCCACCCCGGCTAATATTGAAGACTTTGTTATGAGTTACATAATGTTTATTCTGTCAAGTAATCTACGAAATACTGGAAACTTTCTATTCCGGATCTATATAAATTGCGGAACCATTATGGCTCGGTACTCTTGCAAGGGGAAAGTATTCCTTTGAAATGAGCAGTTCCTCTCGCTTTTTGACTATTTCATGCTATTTTATTTTTTCAATAAAACCATTAAATCGTACCCAGATTAGTAGTAGTAGTATCTGTGCATGCACAAATGTGAAAATCCTAATAATAATGAGTTCTACAAAGTGCACCTGATTTAAATTTAATTCTTCGGAAATAAAATAGAAATGTCCACTTGCATTTCGTGCTTTTGTCTGTCTGTCCGTGTGTCCGTTCATCTTTGTAACAATCCTAATTCCCACTGTTTTATCCGATTATGATGACATCTTCAGGGAATGGGTGGGTTAGGCTGTAGATGATGCCCTATGAGTTTCATCGCTCTGAAAACAATACATCAATCTGCGCGTTAGCAGACCACCAACCACCATTTTGTCAGGTTCTAGTGGTCCGATTGCGCTCAAACTCTCTGGTTTGTAGGATAAGAACAATATATCCTCCTGTAAATTTCAACGCGTTTGTATCATTAGTAGCTACATGCGTAGACGTGTCATTTTAGGAGCAAGCGTGATTTATCCATTTGTGCTGGCTTTATAGATTCATTTTCATCATTCTTCAAAACATATGGATTGTGACTGTACAGTCATGTTATCGATAAGAGGAAGCTGTTTGCCACACCCTATTTGGCAGAAGTTTCCTTCTTTAGCCTACATTTCCACCTTTACCGGGAGCGAGAGCGGTGGTTTTGGTTGTATTAATTTTATTCATTTTCTTTCGGTATGTGTCTGCATTTATAGACGAATAGTTACGGATGTATTTAGTTAGTTACCAGAGTCGGTTTACATAATGATTATTTTTAGACCTGTGATCAATGTAGAAAGGCTGACTTCTAGGTGTGTTAAAATGCTACTAAATTTTAATTAAAAAAAAATTCACATTTAAATTAATATTCATTTGTCTTCATCGATTCAAATTCAAAGTAGTCCCCACTAGATATTGTGCACATTTGCCGGCGCTATTTTCACTTCTCAAAACACTTCTGGAACTCGATCTTTGGGATAGCTTTGAGCTGTTTCAGCGATGCAGTTTTAATGTCATCTATGCTTGTGAGATGACGACCCTTTAAGGTTTTTCAACAAGGGCCCATGCCTGTTGAATATTTAGGTAGAGGCATTATTACAGTGTTATTTTTCGCCAAAAACGCACGAACAAGCAACGATGTGTGAGCCGCCGTTTCTGCCCAGAATTCAACAATTGTTGCACAAATTTAGCTGCCACGCGTTTCATACCCCAAAGTTTCACAACGTGTCATGTCATGAGCCAATCGATATGCCACCATCATCAGCGACTTCTCTGATTGTAATTCGGCGATCGTTCGTAACCATCGCTTCCGCTTTTTCCACGTTTTCATTTTATGTGCTGGGGTTGGGGTTCGTTCACCCTCGTCAATGTCAATCGACAACGCTTGTAATACTTGATATGATTCGTTATATCAATTCTACCTTTACTTGATTAAGATTTCTTGATATTATTCCCCTTTTTGACCTTATTAATTACTAAGGTTGTTATATATACAGATATATAAGGTTCAAGAAATAATTATACACAAGGTTTTGATAATAGATTGAGTTATTTATTCAATAATTGTATTTATTGCTCCAAGAATAACTACGGGGGCTCCTATTAACCACGATGTGGAAAAGGTTAGAGTGTTCCTTCAATATCTTTTATTTTTATGAAATAGCACCGCAGGGTTATCACGTAAGGAGTTTGGTTAATAGGATGGATATTGGATATTAATATCAATTTGATTTGAATACAGTGATATATTGAGAAAAGGGTTACCTTGTCTGCGGAAAAGGAAGTGGAGAGGAGAGTCGCGGTGAGTAGTTAAGCGATTTGTTCCGTTGATAGCCTGTTAGATGGTGTCGGCTACCACACGCTTGCTTTTTTTCAAGGCAGACTCACCGTAGGCTTTTTAAAATTTCTTACACTTTGTTCTATTTTTTACGCAAAACAATGCGAATTCTTTGATCCGTTTTTTAAACAATCGAAAATCTCCGAACTCATAAAAACACGTCAAACGATAACAGCTGCCACAGACGAAGTAAACGATGAATAAAGCTCAATATTGTGACGTATGTACTTCAGGTGCATGTATGCCAACACAGTGAAAATAAATTTTGGCAATTTTCTGAACACACCTCGTACTTACCTGCACGATCATTCTCATTATTTTTAATATACCTAATAGTAACCTAGTGATGTAGTAAATGTCCATGCAAATGTTGGCAGCACAAGATCATGCCATACATCGGGAATGGTTTGAGCCACAGACCTGGGTAGGGGCTCATTCGATTTCTCATGGAAAGTTCTTCAAAAAAAGTCCACATTTACGCCGCCTTGGTTTTTTTGGAGGTTTTTAGGGATTTTACAAAACTTTGACAACCCTTAAAGGCACTTTAAGTTAAGTGAGAGAGCTGGCTAAAGAATTGGGGCGTTGTCGGACCAATATCGATTTTTCCTGAAAATTTCAAATTTTTTGCTCTAGCCGTCCAGGAGAAAACTTGCGTACGGCGTACGGCGGTTGGACGGAAAAATTGTTATTACCCTTTGAAACGTAAAACATGAAATTTTCAGGGGGGGGGGGGGGGTAGATTTTTTTTTTCTATTTGTTGTAATGTAGCTATTAGGTATTTTACCCACTTGCCCTATAATTTTCCCATTCGTTAATTTCATTCGTGCGTTGTCTTGGCATTTTCTCATATTGATCTTTTCCGCATTCTTCGATCTTACTTCACATTGTAGGTCACCTCCTCTTCATTTTCATCTCCACCGCAGTTCAGAAGTTCAAAGCCTCTCAAACGCCTCTTCACTTCCTCCATATATAACGCAAGTTGATGGTACCGACATTCCGAGACGCTCAACCGGGAACAATGGTTGCTGGGTGCCCACCTTGTTCGAGTTTATTCCCTCCCATTCTCGAAGATAAATCCTTTTGTTAGGGAAGTTGGCGTCAGGCTTAAACCACCGTAGAAATTGGTTCTTCGCTTATCCTCTCGGGTCCAATTAAAAGTTTCCTCTGTTATTCCGTTTTTAGGAACGTCCCTCAGGATAAATAACGTAGAGAAGATTTGAAGTTATAGGATGCAGGAAATACGGTTTTGTCGGCCCGCCCGACTTCTTATTTTTTCAAATGAAGTTATTTAGAAATGTTACCTAAAGTAACTCACCTCTTGCAAAATATACCTTACCTGCATTTTGATGCAGGATGTTGATCGATGTTGCAGGATCGCTTGACTTATACATAATTGTTTCTCTTAGTGCTAAGGTCTTCTGAATGATCTTCCATTCTTCAACATTTCAGTACAATATTATATGTAGGTTCATTTATTTATCCATTGATATAAATTACATGAAATAGGTGTTATTCACATAGTTAGAGTTTCCAACTGTACTAATACTAAAACGTAATTAATAGAGAAAGAATTAACGAAATAACGAACTTCAAAATAGCTTGCGAAGAAAGTACAACAGTGCAGAATTATTCAGAACAATAATATTTTGGTTTATTATTCAATAATAAATCATTGTAATCGCTCTGGAAAAAAAATTCTAACCCCCCCTGAAAATTTCATGGTTTACGTTTCAAAGGGTGTAGAATCCGAATCTGCAATAAAAAAATTTCCGTCCGTCCGCCGTACGCAGTACGCCGTACGCACGATATCTCCGAAACGGCTGGGGCAAAAAATCTGAAATTTTCAGGAAAAATCCATCTTGGTCCGACGGCGCCCCAATTCTTGAGCCAGCTCCCTCACTCAATTTAAAGTGCCCTTTAAGGGCTGTAAAACTTTTGTAAAATCCCTGAAAACCTCAAAACTAGTCGAATCGGCCTAAATATTTTCCTATTTGAAGAACATACCATTAGGAATCGAATGAGCCCTTCCCCACGTCCGTAGGTCAAACCATTCCCGATGTATGGCCCGATTTATGGTGCCAACATTTGCGTTTTTTCGTTTATTATTGTTTGTTTGTAACCTAGTGATGTCCGGAAGATAGCGTCGAGTTGTGGTGAATGTGGATACTGGAGTGATAGCCGATGTGAATACTTGTAGTGTAGTTAGTAGCCACTACACGGGTTGAAGCATTCTGATAATATATAGGTAAATATTATTCAATATTATTACTGGGGTTTATTATTCAATATTATTACTGGGGTAAATAAGTATTCTTTCACTGGGGTTTATTATTCAATTGGCTTGCGTTCATGATTTGAATCTTACTAAGCTTCGGAGTGTGCGTGTTTTACAGGTGATAGAGCGATTATTGAATTTCAGGAGATATGCATTGACCACGTAAATCGGTTCTCATCCAAAACACCTATTTGGATTGATCAGTTGATGATATTTGTGTGCCCCCTCTAAATCTGTCTACCTTTGGCTACATCGTTTAAATTTGGATTTGGGGAAGTTTTAACGCAATACGAGTGCCAAAGGACTTGATAAATTATAGATGTTTTTATTGTGGGGGGGGGGGGGGGTATTGAGGTTCAATAAAAAAACGCTGCAAATTCTTTCACTGGGGTTCATTATTCAATTGGCTTGCGTTCATGATTTGAATTCCTACTAAGCTTTGGAGTCTGCGTGTTTCACAGGCGATTATTGAATTTCAGGAGGCACACAAATATGATCAACTGCGATTATTGAATTTCAGGAGGCACACAAATATGATCAACTGATCAATCCAAATAGGTATTTTGGTCGAGAACAGATTCACGTGCTCCATGTATATCTCCTGAAATTCAATAATCGCCCTATCCTGTGAAACACGCACACTCCAAAGCTTAGTAGAAATTCAAATCATGAACGCGAGCCAATTGAATAATAAACCCCAGTGAAAGAATTTACAGCGTTTTTAGATAGATACGATCAAGCTACATCAAAATCATAGTGAATAACAGCTGAAAATGAATTTAGAGAATATCTGGCCGAGACACCAATTTAAAATCGAATAAATAATAAACAAGTGAATAAAGAGAATATTTTCAGTAAAATCTTTGCAAAGTATCACTCAAAATTTGTTGGTTCACAAATCGGTAGCACAGTGTATCAAACTGCCTGGAAATCTGAAATGGAATCAAATCCGACAGTCAAGCGTGGGCCGTTCATTTTCATTTTTTCTCAACGATCATTCATGCGCCATGGAAGTGCCAAAAAAGTCTCTTTTCCAAGTGCCAAGAATTCTCTTTCCATCAACACTGAATGGTTAAATTTTAGGGCTGGAACATTGAAAAATCGATATCGCTTTTCGTTTATTCTCGCTATCCTCAAGGGCGAGATCAATGCCATAAAGATAGAACTTGGAGATGAGTGTGAATGAGAGAACTTGGTGAACATTGTGAGAATCGCGTTAAACTACGAAGATCTGATCAGCTGATATTATTTCTAGCAGAAAATTCTTATTCCTGGTAGAAAATGGAGTTGATTTGGTATTAAAACAATAATGTAGCATGGCTATGGAGTCAAGTTTCAAAGAAACTATAAGAACAATAAACGTTAGAAAAATTTATTGTCTACTAAATAAGGGAAGAAAGTGCTTCTTAACCTAAAAATTGGATTTTTCTCACTCACTCTTCAATTTTAGGGTCCTGAAACCAGTCGCAATAAACTCAGAACACGAAAATAGTGTTAAATAGACACCCCTACATGCCTTTATCGTTCAAAATCAGTTTTGGGGAATATTTCTTGTCATTGAATCGTAAATTTAGACTCCTTCTAATCTATCGATCGAGCTGGCTAACAACCTTGACCTGTTGATGGCAAAACCCGATTTTTTGGCGGTGGATGGAAATTATTATGTGAAAAATTATTTTGGTTACCATCTAGAAACTCGGAGAGCGTATGTATGGTCTCAACGTTAAAGGTTGAAATTAACAGGTTACGGAAGCCTATCAAAAAGTCATTCCATCTCCCATCAACAGGTCATCCCATCTCCCTATCAACTTCCAAGTTATTTTCTCATTTCACTCTTCAACTTTCGATCAAGTTATTATTCGGAATATCAAAAACGTATTTTTTCTTTCTTTGTTCCATAATGATCTCCCCGCATATTTTTAATTTTTGGTGCCGACTAAGTAGCGAATTTTTCTTCGAAAATTCACTAATTCTTGTAAGACATAGATCTTGTGAAGCGTTGGAAGATGCTTTATTTTGTCACATTAATGTGCCTTTGTGGGTGTCGATATACTTATGATCGTTTACATCATGCTATCTACGAGTAGATTCCATTTTTTGTTACGAGTACATAAGAAGGAAAGTGGTATGGGTTTTGTTTAGTTTTAATAATCCCCTCTCGGAACTTTATCTACTTGATTACATCATTACTAATAATTAAAGACCAGTGATGTGCTTAAGTTTTATGAACGAAATAATGAATCTGTATGTAACAATTTGCTGAGTTTTTTGTGGTTTTAGTGGTTGCCAGTTAGGGTGAGTTTGACCGGTTTTATAGGACCAGCATTTTTCAAGAATTGGGTGGGTTATGAGCTTACAAGTCTTGAATAATTAGTATTCTCTTTATTTGTTGGTAATCTGGTTTCAATCATGTTCTAATTGCCTCTCTTGAACTCTCTTACGAGTTAGTATTAGTAGTTACATGTATCTGGGTCATTTTCCCGGAAAGGGCGAATCCGGACCTCTCGTTTTCAGAAAACCTAAACTTGAAATTGGGTTCTGGCAAAAATCAGGGGTCATCTTTACACTATGTGGATTGCCAAAGACACAAGACAGAGATTGGAAACATTTTTTTTTTCACCTTTTCTCGGGTTCTAGTGATGTTTTTCAGCAAAACCACTATACCAATGGAACAAGCTACTTAACATTTTAAGACAAGAAAAAAGGAATGATTTCAATTTCTTATTTTTTCTCAGCTGGCAGACTAAAGAACGATGCTACGCGGGAAACCACGTTTCTATGACTGAACTCATCACCACACAGCTCCAGAGAAGATAACAATGGTTCCCACCTCTTTATTTCATAATCTAATGTACAACCACACATAGTGTGGTGGGGGTAAAACCACGGGAGACGAGAGTATGCTGCCAAACTGCGAAAACACAAAGAAGGCAGACTAAGGACAAAAACCTCCGCACACTCGAATTTAAACTCCTGCTCGCGTTGTGAGCTTCTTGGAAAATCCGCAAACCAATTTTTTACATCTTCAGATATGCATTGAAGAATCCGGGGACAATAACTGTAATCAGTGGTTCACAATGTTTGCGCAAAGTTGAACAATCCATTTAAAATTTAAATTCAAGTATTAAGTGGTATGGTTATGTGTTGATTGCATATCGTAGAGCAAGATTGATATTGTATCGAAGAAAATTTTCAGAATCTTCTCTCCAAAATGTCCCATCTATGTATGTAGGTAGTCCTGCAGGCATAGTACATAATTTTTACTTTCTTCCTCACTGAATTACCGTACCTAGAAATACGTACGGGAAGTAAGAGCAAACACGTTATTACTCCTGCTCTGCACTGGGTACCGCTATCCTCTCAAAAGTAGGCATATCCTATCCCTGGTGTTGTTCCTCTTTTTCTGAATAGAAAAACCCCTTTGAGTTGGTCAGGGACCTGCAGACAGCCCGGGCCCCGTTAGACAAACAGCCTGACCTTTACGCTTCGCTCTGTTTCCCTCAAATTATGAGACTCATCCGCCGCGCCTATTACTTCCACGACGTCCAACTCCCACCGGTCATATTAATTTCTTTGTCGGTTTAATTAATATGAATACTCATTTCAAACGTCCCCATGACTGTATTTTAGCGTTTACCTTCGGACAGCCCCAAATACTCACTAAGGATGTACACGTATTTTGTGTGCTTCCTTTCGTAATGTTTTGTCTGGAAATCATCCAACGCAGTTGATTAAGGGTTGATATGACCAGAACCCATGCTCTCATCATAGATCAGTGGTTCTTAATTTGTGGGTAACGACCCAAAACTGGATGGTGGCAACCCTTAGGAAGGAATTTCATTTCTACCTCATTTTCGCCTCACTCAACTGAAATTGCCGACGCTGCGGTTTACCATTCTAGTTACGGCAGTTGTTAGGCAATTTTAAGCTGTTTTCAGGAGAGTTACACAGATAATATGAAATTCAGATTCTGGCTCCTTTTCTTGGAGCTTGCCTGTCCATTCGCTATTGGGGCTTGCCTATCCATTCACTATTGGCGCTTTTCATCAGGGCAACAGATATGTTTGATAATTATGAAACATCATTGATTATAATCAATGTAATTGCACTATGCTGGCAACAGTCTCACAACAGCCCCGGATGATTATTCTTATCACTGTCTTGCCGAGTTTCATCTACCATTCGGAGTTCGTTTGTGCAGAGGTAGGAGTGTCCGATGCTTCAAAATGATCAATGTATTGAAGTATCGATATCTTTTCAAAAATGGGTGGAAATGTCGTTTTCGTTCCTCTTTGTCAGCATGACAATGACAATATCACATGTCACGTTCTTACGTTTTCTACATTCGTAGAGAATTATTTAATTCTCAAAATTATTATTTTTATTAATAATAATATATAAATTATTATTATAAAATATAATTTTCATTTTAATAGATACATCAAGCTGCATTGTCTTGACAATAATATTGGAAAACAAATGAACTAACCAAAAATAAGTATCAAATGAAAAAAGAAGTGATTTACTGTACTTACCATATTTTATTGAAATTCACTTTTTGTTTGGGCACTTGTTTTTCAAAATTATTGACAAGACGAGGCAGCTTAATAGCCCGTCAGAGCATTCTGAACAACTTTCGTTTCGGGTCTGTCTTCCTGTCTGTGTGTCTTACAGATCCTAGTAACGCGCTGAATTTCTAAAGTATTCATCCATGAAAACATAGATTTATGACATTTTCAAATAATGAGCAAGTTGGACTGTAGATGACCGCCTACGGAATTCATCGTTTAAAAATCAATACTTTAAATGCTCAAATCCAAATCCAGCGAGCGAAATTTTCTTTGATGGTCAGATTGCGCTAAAATGTGTAAGGTCGGCGGGGAAGAACGGTGTATAAATCATATAAATTTAAACACGATTTTATCATTATTGTGTCTACAGTAAATTCAGCCGGACCGACCCGCAATACATACTGACCCACCCACTTCAAGGCGTAGATGTCTACTAGAACGTTAACCGTGCTTATGGTCCCATGAATAGTATCATAGCTACATATTACATCATTCAAGATTTCAATGCTGTTAAGCTTATTTACATAAATTAAATAATCTATAATAATGATCTCTCCATACAGGTTAGGGAAAAAAAGAAGCTATGTACGCCACCCAACTTGGCAGCCTTTAAAAAAATGTTTGTCTTAAATAGATTAATACACTCTGTACACTCATGAGCTTGGTAGAGAGCCAGAGCCCATAGGCCTGTGCTTCTCTCAACCATCTCTGATTACCTCCAATAATACTCTCCAAATAGCTAAACAAATCCAAAAACTTTGGATTCGAATATTCACTTTGAAAAAGTGATTAGTAAATGATGAGATTAAGTTTGTGATGTAATTAGGGAAAAAAGTGAACAGAGCTCTCCGTGGATGTTGAAAGAATGCGGTCTTTCGAATATGAACGTCTAGCCGACTCGGATGACTAATGTCCCATACTCAACTGAAGTGTCGGATGTTTGTTTTACCTTCCTGTTACTGATCGCGGAATAGTGCAATTCCAATGAGAGAACCGCTTAGTGCAGTATCTCTAAAAAAATACAAGTGGATGCGTCACTTGGAATCCGTCCAAGAAGTTCTTAAAGAAATGGTTTGTTTCCCAAGAAAAATGAAACTGGCAGAAAGAACGAATTGTTCCAGGTAACACAACAAAGCCAGCAGATAATTGGAACTTCTTATCACTAGCCATGGTGAATCGCGAAACAAATTCTTGGAAAAATGCAATTAAAACTGCAGTTTCAGACGTCGGATACAACTTTATGGCTATATAATTAAGTTTATGAAATATTGTATCCCTAGGGCCCCCTTCTCGCTGGTTCCGACTATTCTGTGGTAAAAGAAGATTAGGAATCACTGGTATAGTACAACCATACTAATTAGAAACATTGTTGTAAGTTTCTGCTCTACAGTATGTGATAATATTGGTACCTACAACAAAATTATTAGTCGTCAATTTTGTTAGGTATTTGGAAAGATCCATTGTCAAGATCCTAAAACCTTCGAGAGGTGCTATAGTACTTGGCAATCATTAATCTTGAGAAAATGAAAGTTACATATAAAAAAATATCGTTATTTCTTAGAAATCATTGATTTATAATTCCTGAATGACACCAACAGGGATTAAACCCAGTAACTCAAATTAAACTTTAGAAGGTTTAATCTTATCTGTGTGTTAATTCGATCATTTGAAGTTGGTTGCGTGTTTGAACTGAGTTAAAAGAGCAACAGGTTCCTCATTCTCACAAATACATTATTCGTATATTGACTTCCATTGGCGTTTTCCTCAATTAAGTGGATTTTATTTGCATCAATCCAAGTGCTCAGGTGATGTTCTTGTTCTAATAATTTTCTTAAGGAATTGTCTGTTTCTTGCCATTGGCGTTTATAGTCTACGGTTTTGAATTATCTAAGGGCTGGGGAGTCATTTCAAATATTTGTGAAGTGAAAGGTACCTGGGGACGACTAATGAACAAATTGGTAACAGAACTCGACGGATGTTTACAGAAAACTCAAGGTAAGAATATTCAACGCATGAAGCATATTTACATGTTGAACACTTTCAAGTTTCTTTGTGGCACAACTAACATGTGGAATATTTGTCTAACTTGAAGTCATCATTCAACACGTACTCCGTACAACAGTTTGTCGATCTCTTTCATTAAGGGTTTGGGTGGCCTTTTATCTATGGGTGGGTTTCTCGAGATTCAATGATCGATTATTTCACCTATTAAATAGGAAATTTCGAGTGATAAGGGTTTGGTAAAGGTGGAGTCTCCCATCTTTGCTCATACTGAATTCTTGATACGCCAATCTAGTCTTGACTTTAGCTATTTATTCATTTTAATATTTTAATTGAAGGATAGTATCGCGCGCTTTTCTCCCTAATTACATTACATATTTATATTGACAGACCAACGAATAGTACATGGAATGTTGAGGAAGAAATATTTTTCGTGTTTATAAAGAACCAGCAGGAAACCAATGCCTCGCACGAAATATTACGTTCATGTCTCTCAGCCGCCTACATTCTGCCTGTTTTCAACCATCTTAAAATAAGTTTGGGAACCAAACAAATCAGTTCCAAAGAAAGGATGTTGCGATGGTTAAGACCTGGGGTACTTATGACGTGCTCCGGAACTATCTGATCATTATACGACCACTCCCATCAAAATCGGTCTGGCAGTTGAGCCTTCTATTGGAAACATGCATACATTGATGATACATACATACATTGATAGATCGAACCAAACTTTGAGTTTAATATATACAGGGTGGCCAAAATTTAATGGACCAGGCGTTTATCTCCGTAATTTCCGAGCCTAAAAAAAAATTTCAATTGATAACTTCACTAATTTTTAACAAGGAATTAAAATATCACAATTTCGCGTGTTGCGCACTGCGCAAGTGCGCGATTTGCGCATTAACTTTGTTATTTCAAATGAGAACCGCCATTTTTTATTGCAGATTCAGATTCAGCTCAAGATTTCATGAAAATTTGACCGTCAACCAATTTTTTTGATTGCGCGTAACCGGTTCAGCGAGCACGCAAAGTTGCTCAACCACGAATTTGTCAAATAGTTGATGATGGTGATCTGTAAAGTGTTGCATATGAATTTTCATTGTTTTTTAACGCTGATTCACGTGCTGCTAGCCTGTGACACCTTGAGACTTACACCTACTTTATTCAAACTGTATTTAGGTCGTTTCTCGTTCATCTTTGTTCTTCATTTTGATTTAGTGGTATTTATTCTTCGATAGTGCCACCTTACCTTACGATATGAATATTATAATGTATGTTTTGCTGAAATAAAACCATTTGTTTACTGATACTTCTGTATAACACGAATCATTTATTGTTTCAGGTGAGTACCTTACTGTGGGATCCATTTTTCAATCCGAACATGACGTCGTGAGTAAAACTTTCCAATTCACCCTTACCGGATTCACCTTACACATAGCTCGTATCTTGAAGATTTTCCTCATGCATGCAAACGTTATCCATATCCCCTCATAATCACCTCTAGAGATACATTTTATAAAAAATAATCATTATTACATCTTAGAATCTGAATTTAGGGCTTCTACAAACGTAGTTATGTTCTGATAGTTTCGAATCAGAATGTTCCTTAACTTTTCGCGATTTGATTTAATTTATTAGATTCAACTCAAAACTGTTTCAGTTTAGAAGTCACTCATTACTGTTGTATCGACACGACACTAGATACACAACTTGCCTCCGAACGAGCAGTTTTTTGTTTTTGTTTTGATCGCAGTAACCTGGTGATGCAGTGAATGTGGATACTGGAGTGAACTCCTAAAAGGGTTTATAGCTGATACACGGGTTGAAGCATTCTGATATTCATGAAACTAACAAGAACTGCACAGGTGGGTTATGTTTCACAAACCGAGATGTGTTCTGTTTTAATACGCACAAGAAGTCGTTTTAATACGCAGAGACACAAGACTTGTGTTAACACTTAGTGTTAACACATTCTGATCTATCTGTCCAACTGATCCATACTTTACTAGAAGGATTGATGTAGGATATTTTTTGTTTTTGAGATGCGAGCGAAGCGAGCATCCATACCAGCAAACTAGACAGAACACACATCGAAAGCGTGGACCTATAGCGATAGGAGACATCGGGTTTTTCAATATGGCGACGGTCTTATCAGGAAGGGGTCACCTATTCTCGACTTCTACCAAGAGTCTTACTTTTGAGAATGAACCAGCTTTCCTTGCATGGAAAGCTGAAATCGAAAAACAGACCACGTCTCGGTTTGTGAAACATAAAGCAGTTCTTGTTAGTTTCATGAATATCAGAATGCTTTAACCCGTGTGTCGGCTACAAACCCTTTTAGGAGTTCACTACAATATCCAATATCACTAGGTTACTGCGATCATAACAAAAAGAAAAAAACTGCTCTTGCGGAGGCAAGGTGCAAGTTGTGTATTTAGTGTCATGTGTTGTATAGTGGGGGATTTTACTCAGAACATGCGCAAATGTTATTCTCTTATTTCCTATTCTTCCGATCTCGTTCAAATTCGGCAGTTAACAACTTCATCCGATAAAGGCGTTGCATATCACAGTTTCCAGTAGAAATACAGTGTGATGGTTATGTACCCCACGTGGGATTGATACTGCAGGGATGGATGTTGAGGGTGTCCACGTGGCTAATCGTAACAATCTTACGTCAACTGATGTAGTTGAGGCGCTCCACGTCGATTCATAATATCGAGGTCAATGCATCAACATATTATAAAATACAACATTTGATCAAATTTTAAGGTATTAAATAAATTTGACCTGCAGTACTACAATATGTTTGATGCTGCAACACTTGAACTTCATTTTAATCAAAATGTCACAAAATCACAATCTTCAGCCGGTGTAAGATGAATTTTTGTTCGGAAAACAGTGTTAAACCTCGTACCAAATATATTGTGCAAATTTCCCTCGTCAGATGTAAAGGGCTGAAAGTAGAGGATATTGCTCTTGGCTATTCCCGTCGTCAACTGGACAAGGTTAGGCGTTGTCATTCGATTTACGATATCGCGGTCAACCTTCAACGCCTCGACATATTACGTAATATCGTGTGAGGAAATTAACGAAAAGCCGGCCTGCAAGGGAAACCCACTGAAAACGGAACTTGGGCGCTCCCGCCTAGTTTAAATGGCAGAATTGCTGAGCTTGTCAACCCGCTCAGCCGTCGATGCCTCACTACTCACTCAGCGGAAAAAAATATCTCCCTCCAGGATTCGGAAAAATCTCCTCAAGATCGGTTCGGAAAAATTAAGTTATTCCTCGTCTGATTTACGAACCGATTGTTTCGGGCAGTGAGCTAATCCTTCCCCTTTGCTGAAGACTCTCGGGACTTGGACGAACCTCAGCCCAAGCTGCACCAGGCTTAGCCAACCCACAAGCGGCTTTCCTCATCACGACCTTCTGACCATCACATTTCATACGTGGCATCGTGGCATAAAAGTATTCAGACTAAAGATTGTATAAATAAAGAATAGTGGTGTTTAATTTAACCGAAATTCTTGTCCTTTCCACGGGGCGTTGATGTAAAACTAAGAGATTTTGGGATACAATTTTAGAATTTAAAATTAGAAGATCTCGCCGGGGCGAACAGTAAGAAGTTTGATCCCGGCAACCGTCGTGGTTCAAACAAGGGAATTCAAACTCCCCCTAATACAACAAAACAAGAACCCGACATATCGGATTTGTAAATCCTTAGGAAATTTGACCTTCATTACTGAACAAATATTCCCGATGCTGCAACAGTTTGTAACATGGATGGTGATTGAATGGTTTAGCTGCCCCTTCCAAAGGCTGTTGCGATTAATGCCTGCAACTCCCAGAGGATATCCCAGAAGGCTTCAAGAACAAGAAGGGGTCTAGGGGTCTGTCCATATCCATCGCAACTTGATATTCTTGTGAATATAAATCGCATATTTGGTTCTGCATAAGGAAACATTGGGCCGATGTAGGTTGAGTACTTATCGGGAAAGGTATGTGAAGCCTCGCAACTAATGTATTATACATATTTCCCTCGTGAGATTGATGCTGTTGGGCTGGATGTAGAGGGTATCGCTCGTGGCAATTCCTGATAGCCCGTCGTCAACTGGATTAGTCCCCCTTCACAAGGCCCATTACGGCAAATCGCCTCACATTTGCTCGCGTTCCCGTGACGGACGATCTCCCGGCTCCACGATGCATCTCCCCGACGCTCTCCTCGCAAATGAAAAATAATAAACTGAAATCTTTCTCTGCCGACTCCCAGCGCACCTAGAATCATCCCTACTCAGTCACTTTGTAGTAGTAATTTTTTTCTTTCACCCGATCTTGTGTAGATTGGTACCTTTGCGGTGTAAATAATGCTGAGGCAAACGGCTTGAAGTTCTCTAGGGAATAACCCCTTCTTTCAAGAACTGAGGCCATGCAATACTATTCAATTCATGAATCGAGATTATATCTAACATATTGCAAACAGTTTATGATATGCTTCATTCTGGATAATTTGGGAATTGCATTGTAAATGTCTTATAGTTTCTTCATGTGATCAATCGTACCATATAACCGTTTAATCACGATAATGATTATATGTTTTTGATCTGCAGTATCCAACCGTATAAATAGTGATGTTGTTCTTTTTACTTTTCTTATTCAAGTTGGTAGATTCTTTACATAAATGCAAAGGAGTGACCAATCCTGTGCTTTTCGTCTCAATCCCTTCATTGATTCATTTGCCGTTGCACCTGCCATATAGATTACGTACTTAACTTGAGTTACGCCTAGAATTTCTCGTGGGACCGATCCAGGTTGACCACAAAAGCGGAGCCTCTATCTTCTCTTCTCATCATTTTCCCTAGGACTTCTAAACAAAGTACATTGAGCCTACTCGTGCGAGGGATTTATGTGTTTTCTTCTCCTCGGACGGTGAAAAAACGAACCCATTTGCGCGCTGTCCGCCTCATAAAAGCCGAGCGAAAAACACCCCACGCACAATACCCTTAGCCAACCGGTATTATCGACTCAAGGAAATAGAGGAGGAAGATGAGATGGGCCCCTCTAACCGAATCCCTTTCGGCGAGGTTTTCCACCGCAGAAAGCCCAGAATCTCCCAACATTATCCTGAAGGAAGCCCTTGAAATGTCTATCTCGGTCCCTGAATAACCCCTCTTGTCGAGGGAGACCGAAGCAAGGCGAAGTTCTCGTCATATTTATTGGCCTTCTGAATCATAATTTACCGATTTCCTTCCAATCGCCTTTTTAGTTATTGGTCTCTGCCATTGAGCATTTATGACGAGTTTGTTTTTCTCTTCTTCCCCCTCCTATATTGTACAAATACACCCGCATTTCATTCAATCAATTCAGTTCTCTCCTTGCGGTCGTTTCAAAATTCGATGCTTGCCGCCTTTTTAAGATTTTTCGTACAAAATGTACCAAATAGGTTCAATGGCTTTAAAATGTTTACAAAAAGAATTTTCAACAATTTCCTTCATGGAAATCCTTCTTGGATGCCCTCCAGTCATTCTGAAGCAAATCCTGGATTTAATCCTTTTTGACGCGCATAAAAAGTTTTGCGTCACCCTAATTCAGTCTGAAATATGCACGAAAAAAATATGGGTTTTAGATTTTTGTAAGGGTACTTTTTACTATAATTTAGAAACAACATGAACAACAAGTTTCATTTCTCTTTTTCTAAAAATTGTCAAAAAATATAAAAAGTCACTCTAGTACTAACTTAGCTGGAAAAAAACCTCCTCTGGTGGTAATTGAAGTTTATAAAGCAGTAAGGAGGTAGTACTGTCTATTAAAACGATTTTTAAATGTTTTTTGACAATTATTAAAAAATTGGCTTTTCACTGGCTAGTTTATAAACAAATTATATTGGATAGTACAATATAACCTTACATTGACTTGGCAGTACAATTGTTTTGGTTCGTTACAAATGATGCGCCTTTTGGCTGAAGGCAGGTAGACCCGCATAGCAGTACAACGTTGCGTGACGCTCTCCTCCAACACTGAAGGCACACTGCGCTGTTCCGAGGTCCCGTTTCTCAGCGGTGAACGCTCGAGCTTGAACTTTCCGTGTTGGATTCAAATTAATATTATCGTACAATGGAAGCACAAATGCAATCCGACCTCGCCCGCACCCTTGTAGACACTTAAATAACTTCCTTATCACGCCTTGTTCACTTTAAAATATTGATATTCCCACTCAACTGTAGGAATCTGACGAGACTGAATTCCCTTACAGTATTTCTTATAATATTTTCAAATTGTTCTTTGTGGCACAGCAATCCTCGAACTAGTTTTTAAATAGAGCAAACCTGTTTTCAAATAGTGCGGATGCGTCCTTGAAAAAATATATTCAAAACGCGATTAATGAGTAGTTTTGAAAAGTGAAATTAAAATTTTGGTTATTTGAATCAACTCAACTATTATACTCGAAGAACGTAGTTCAGAAATTTCCTGTCAAATGCTACCTTGTTTTGAATCTAATCACATTTTTCTTAACAGTCCAAATTTATTGGATTTAAATGTTCTGTTTTCATCAAATTTCGTCCACGAAATGTTCATGTCAGCAACACCTAGGTACATACTTTATTGAGTTACGACAAACCTATAAATTTTAGGTCACTAGTAAATCTAACTCACTGTATGTATGTATTATTAAATAAAATAATTAATAACATTGTATGAACTATTATTAATATTGATATTGATGTAATCAATCAATATCTGATGCTGTGCACTTCAATAATTTCTCTATTATCGGATCTACTGGGAACTCTGGGAAACAACGGTAGTTCGAAATAAGTAATTGCTTAATTATAAAAGTTTACTGGTCAAACCTTCCCATCCTGCTTTCTCTGCATTAAGAAATTGTTCGAGAAAGTGCTATTATTGAACCGCTTTGCTCGAAGGGGCTGTAAACGGAAAAAACCGCTTCTTTTTATAGACTCGACGACATGTTCTTCCTTCGATCGAGAAATAAGAAGTTCTCATTGTGTCGGGGCTCCACCTTTGATTTCTCTTCGACCCGAATTAATAATCATATTTTATTGTTTTCAAATTTACGGCTATTCAAATCGAATGCAGACTATCGATGCACCTGTCTTCGGTACTAATAGTATCTACTATTCAAATTTGAAACTGAGACATAGGTGAAATTCGTTCCATTTTGGGACTTGATTTAAAACTACCTATCGAGTTTGACGTGTAAACTCTATTGGTATACTTAATCAAAAATATATATATTTCTATAAATGAAAATTCAAACAAAATAAATTGATAAATAAAAGTGTTGGAGAGAATGAATTTATCGAAATGTGAGGTTTCCTGGTTGCTAATGCTTCCGAGTCAGAGAAGCTGCGGAAGCCTTGTGTTCACTTTCGGAAGCCAAACAATTTTTGTTGTCCGAATTCAAAATTTCCACTCGCATTTCGCGTTTCATAGCCCACTGAACAAATTGGGTTCCGTGTCTGTCGGTCTGTCTGTCCGCATTATCTTGTTACAGCCATAACTTCCACAATTTTGATTGAATTTAGCTCATATTTTGTGGGACTATGCGGAGAAGGCCTATTGAGGTCCCAAACGAATTTTATCTCAATATAATCAGCGGTACGCTCTTCGCATGCCCTAACGTGAAATTCTTGAGACAGCCGTAATTTTCACATTTTTCAATGAATTTTATAATGGTGTCACTTTGACTGTAACGAGCAAGCTGCTGTGCCATCTCCTTGGCTGTGTATTTTTCTTAATGACCTTCCTAGGCTAATTCCTATTCCATCTGTAAGTCCAATAAGCTCATCGCAGTTTCGGCATTTCTTTCTGGTTCCTCTGATGCACATCGAATACGCTCGAATGGTGGAAAAATAAAGCTCAGAAATGCTCTTACCTCTCCTTGTGGTCAGTCCCGTTGTGTATTTCTCGTCATGAGGAATGCTTCCGTCTCAGGACGCGTGTCAATCTTCACATGCTGATTGGTATTTCCTCTTCTTTTCTCCTTTATCTCCTGACAAATTGCTGACAAGGTGCGGGAAACGCTGATATAGAAGGAACTTGGTGCTTAATCTCTATGTCCGCTTGGTGGAAAAACGATTAGTTAACACAGTTAAGTTAACAATTAGTTAAACAGCTTAGCGATGAATTGTGCGAACTAGGTTCCCTCTTCAGTTACGTAAGCTCCACCTCATTTCAGAAATTAAAAAAAAAAAAAAAGTGTAAGGGGTCAATATTTTATGAAATTGCGCATTAAATCCATATCTGCAATAACAATCATTTGAAAAAACGCTGCAAATTCTTTCACTGGGGTTTATCATTCAATTGGCTTGCGTTCATGATTTGAATTTCTACTAAGCTTTGGAGTGTCCCTGTTTCACAGGTGATAGAGCGATTATTGAATTTCAGGAGATATGCATAGAGCACGTAAATCTGTTCTCAACCAAAATACCTATTTGGATTGATCAGTTGATCATATTTGTGTGCCTCCTGAAATTCAATAATCGCTCTTCTGTGAAACACGCACACTCCAAAGCTTAGTAGAAATTCAAATCATGAACGAAAGCGAATTCAATAATAAACCCCAGTGAAAGGATTTGCAGCGTTTTTTTTTTTTTAAATGGTTATCAGAATACTTCAACCCGTGTATAAAAAGCCCTTTTAGGAGTTCACTCCAGTATCCACGTTCACTACATCACTAGGTTACTGCTATCAAAACAAAAACAATAATAAACCAAAATAACGCAAATGTTGGCACCATAAATCGGGCCATACATCGGGAATGGTTTGAGCTACGGACCTGGGGAAGGGCTCATTCGATTGCTCGAGGAAAGTTCTTCCAAATTTAGGGCGCCTTGACTTTTTTTTGAGGTTTTTAGGGATTTTACAAAACTTTGACAACCCTTGAAGGGCACTTTAAATTAAGTGAGAGTGCTGGCTAAAGAATTGGGGCGTTGTCGGACCAATATTGATTTTTCCTGAAAATTTCAGATTTTTTGCTCCAGCCGTTTGGCGAGAAATCGTGCGTACGGCGGACGGACGGAAAAATTTTTATTGCAGATTTGGATTCTACACCCTTTGAAACGTAAACCATGAAATTTTCAGGGGGGTTAAATTTTTTTTTTTTTTTTTTTTTTTCAAGAGCGATTACAATGGTTTAATATTGAATGATAAACCAAAACAAACTTAGTATCGATTGAGCACGTGCGATGGAGCAACGTAAAATTTTGCCATTTTTGGAACCAACAAGAAACTTAACATATTCATTGTGCCCAAAACGTTTTGTCTAAGAAACTTATCCCCTGTTTTTTCTGAAGAACGAAGTTTTTATCCCAATCCAATCGCGAGTTATCTTCTGGAATGACACGTACATATCCATACAACAAAGTCAAAGTCGTGCAGAATGATCTTGTGAGGGAATCTCTTCCTACGTTTAGCTGGGTTAAATTGAGTAAAAATGAAAAAATTTCTGTACAAAAAAATTCTGAACTATCAATGTTATTGCAAAAAAAACTTATTTTGAGATTTTGAGAGCCATTACAATACCTCTATTTTCCACGAAATTCAGCGAATATGAAAATTAGCTAAAAGCGTTAGAATCTAGGAATCATTTTAGAACGCTTCAAAACGAATTTAGATTAAATTAATTAATTAAAATTAAGTAATTTTCATGTTGAAATTTTCAGAGCCAGTTCAAAAATGTTCGACGAAATTTTGCTTAGATAATGAAAAAAAAAAGGTTTTCCCGCAATTTTTGACTGGAAGTTAGAGCAATGTAGTGGAGGAGCTTAGTTATTTGGGCACCCTGTGTAGAAGATATATTATAATTGATAATCATCAATGGGCTTCCTCAAATTCTTACTGAAATCCATTAATAGAATGCATTGAAAATAGACTGATTCTTGGTTTTCAGAATGAAATTATGGTGCTAATTTCATGTTTTATATGATATTTCGTCGTGGCTCGTTTCGATTGAAATACTATCTGTGTTCTTGCCCTCTTACTTTCAACGATACTGAAAAGCGTTGGGTTCGGTTTTGTTATCGCAAACTCCTAAATCTCGTCCATATTTCAAGGAAACGGGAAATGAAGCAAAAAAAGCAGTTGAGATAATTACTGTAGAAAATGTCTGCATATCAAATGAATTCATTTAAACTCCCTGTGTGTTAGTCTGGCTTCTTCATGTGATGAATCAGTAAATAATCAAGACAACTGGAGCGAAAGTTTCTCATTTTCTTCAGGGAGTATGGAAGCAAGTGGGATGGTCGGTATCGGGAAAAGTTGTGTTCCGTTTGAAACAAAAATGAAAAAGTTCGGGAAACTCGAGGGTGTTTCGGTTTAGAGACGAAGTGGAAGGAAAAGTGCTCACGCGACTGCTGAACGGTTTGGCGGCGCTGTGGGTACCGATCGATAAAATGATCGGAGCAGTTCAGATATGAAATGCTCGAACTGGAGTTCGGTTGAACACGCCACGGTCCCCTCGCTGTGTTAGTTCACCAGGAAGATGGTCATTGACCTTTGAAGGACTATTACTGTAGTCTGTGATGCCAGTGTTCTCATCTGGCTTCGAATCTGTAATATTATATTTCACAATGTGACATTTATTTGATCTATTATTCTCTATTTGGCGTAGGGTGAACGAGGGGTAATACCGTGCACTTAACTTTGGAACCATACAGTTAAGGGACAGAACGTCATAAAAATGTTTTTCTTGGACGAATGGCTCTAGAATTTATTCTATTTTCGATATCTGAGCATTTCCCTTACATAAAAGGATTTTTAAAGGAAAAACATCCGTGAATGTTAATAAAGTGCTTTGGGCGGCATTTCCCACACTGTGGGATAATGCCGCTCGCACTATGGGATAATGACGCCCAACCCCGAGAATTGAATTACGTTCCCCTCTCAACCGTCATTCAACCCATTTTTTCCAAAGTTAGAAGGTTAAATGTATTTATAACAACAAAAACCATGAAAACAGTCAATAAACTATAGTTAAAATGAACGATGACTTAGAAATAGGTAAACTACAGTCTTGTATATAGAACTTTTTTGAACCCACACTAATATTTAGCTTTTCTTTCTTTACAAAATTATAAAATAGCCTTGCATACATCACATAATCCGTGATCAGGTCGTCCCATGGAACACATGTAGTGGCTGCTGTGATTGCAATTCCACTTTGGCGAATTATTATCGGCTTCTTGGCAAAATGAATTGTACACAAGCTGTCCACAAAAGACGAAGTCAAGAATTCTTCAACATCTTCGTCTATGTCTACAACAAGGTCTCCCTCTGATATATCTCCCCAGTCATCACAGACACTGCTCTCACTTCTGGTTCTCTTGCGCTTCTCTTTCTTTTCTTGAGGTCTTTCAATTGTTTTCATGATTTCCACCTTTCTTCTTCTTCTTCTTCTGAAACCCATCTCTGTTGCTAGTTGTGAGTTGATCAAAATCCAGCTGAATTTGGCGCTTTGTTGGTTATTTGTTGTTCTTTTCCATATTTTTTTGACGTTTCAGAAATGCACGGCATTCCCCCGATACGATGGGCGGCATTACCCCAATGTTTACGTTTTTCGTAATTCATTCACGCTGACTTCATGTACAATCAAAACTTAAATTTGGTTAGTGCTTCAGAAAGATGATGAAATTCTGCGTATATACATGAAAACTAATCTAAAAAAGAGTTGAAAATGGGACTTACATGATTTTTTTCCGATGCACAAGAAATAACAGATTCGGAAAAATACTCAATGCACTCACGTCAAGAAAACTAACTTTGCAGGTAGGGTAACGCTAGAACCTAGTTGGTGGGACATTTCTCTAGGATCGGCGCTCATTCCCACGTTCCTGGTGTCGATTCAAACATCCGAAACAGCCATGGGCGGCATTACCCGATGCACGGTATTACCCCTCGTTCCCCTACATATGGCCATACCAAAGCATGGTGATTCGCTGTGGGGAATGAAGCTGAATTAATCAATTTAACCTACCAAAAATGTTCAAGCTTCAAAATTGGGGTCAACCCAAATAAAATAACGTACTGTGATTTATTAAAATGCTTGGGGATGACCCTTGATTCGAAACTTAATTGGAATAGATACGTAGGAAAGAAAGATATAGTACTGGTTGCTAGGAAGGGATCATGGCCTTATACTCTTCAACAAACTGCTAATGTATAAGCATATTCTCATCCTTACATGGACCTTTGGGTTTCAACTCTGGGGCTGCGCAAAAATATGAAATATTAAAACAGTCCGAAATGTCAAAACTAAGTGCCGAGAAGTATTGTTGATGCCTTCTGGTACTTGCGAAACGGTGACAATAATCGAGATTTGAGGACAGAGACTGTCCATGAAACAATTGTTGAATATACAGGAAAACACGAGCATGGCCTCCAGAAACACGAGAATGAGGGAATGCTATATGTCTTCAATAGCCTAGTTCAACTTCGGTCACTCAAAACGACAAACTGGACCCCAGAAGTAGTACAATAAACTCTGTGTATTACAAGTAAGGGGAAGGTCGTAAAATTCACCTACTCCTGTGTTTGAAGTATTAGGAATTTAAAAAGGGCTAGATGAAATAGGTGTGTTATTTTCAGTTTCAATCAAAAAATTAATTAATTAAAATTCAAAATTTATCTATTAATCAACACGGAAAAACAAACACAATAAAATATTATTGGAAAAGATTGAAGAATATATCGAAAAGAGAATATTGAATTGTGTGGGTAAACATTTTTTGGGGTAACAGGAAAAACCTACAGATAAGTCAATATGAGTTGAGCAAAGCGCACATTTTCAAGTAGTTATTGAAAATTCCAATATTCCTAAATTTGTGGAATGCGGAAATGTTGGAACTTGGAAAAATGAAGATTCTGCGGTTAATCGTTTCCTGGTGAAATCAATCACCTTCCATTACACAGGGTGTCCCAGTAAATATGCCCCCCCCCCCCCCACGCTCCTTATTTTCTCTAATTGTGGACGAAAAAAAATCGGAGCAACGCTATTCTTCATAATTTTTTGCGTAGAGTTCAAAAATGACAAAATTGCGCAGCTCGCAACCGCGCAACCATGCGCAACCAAGATCATCTGTAGTTTTGCATTATGTAAACGGCAATGTATAGCTGCATAAAGGAGAAATAATTCGTGAAGGGAACAATACTCGGAAAAGATTCCACGGAAAATCAATTATTTCCTCCTAATAAAGTGACTTTTTTTGGCTGTAAATGCAGTAAAATGAAATCAAATCAAGAAAAGGATATCAACACGCGATTCAGCGTTGAAATATAGTACTTAGTCACGTGCCACATACGAGACTGCCTTCATCTCAATTTTGTCGCAATCAGTTGTCAAAAAAATCGATTGAGGATCCAAATGTTCATGAAATTTTCCGTTGAATTCGAATCTGCAATAAAAAATGTGGGTTTAAATTTGAAAAAAAAACAAAGTTAATCTTGATTGCGCATGGTTGCGCGGTTGCGTGCTGCGCAATTTTGTCATTTTTGAACTCTACGCAAAAAATTTATGGAGAATAGCGTTGGTCCGATTTTTTTTCGTCCACAGAGAAAATAAAGGGGGGGGGGGGGGAGCGTAGTTACTGGGACACCCTGTATACTTGTTGTTTGAGAGTTATAGAACCAATTCAACCAATACACTGACACGCAGGGTTAGGTAAAACTTGATGATTGTTGATTCAACTCGACATTGAAATAACAGTACGCCGATATTCTTTTACTGTCTCAATATTTGACGTCTCACACCTAACTGAGTAAACAAGAACCGGCAAATAGCTAAAGTGGCTGAGAAGTTTATTTGCTTTTCTCTTTCAATTGTTATACCGTCCCGTTCACTGTGATGCCTAGAGCACGAGCTCTGACAACTACGTCAGTGGTTATTGGCCTTTTGAAGTTTCCATTCTCATAACCAACAGCTAAGTCACCAAGTATTGACAAACTGTTACAGAAATAAGATGATGAAAGAGGAGGCATCCGTTGGTAAATTTGAAAATAACAATCGATACGCATAAATATAAATCTTACATCTATCATAAATTTCTACGGTTTGAATCACACAATACTTGAAAAATATTAATTGTATAACTACTTTCAAATGGATTTACCTGCAGTGAAATATTAACTCGCTGTAACGGCCCTGCTGTTTTCACGTGACCCAAGCTACGTTGTGACCTGTCTGCTCTAAGTATTTGCTGCACGCTTGGGACAAATCGGTGCTTATCCATTCTTGTCTCGGATTTTGAGTTGAAATCTTCCTTCACACCCTACTTTCCTATACAGGGCGGAGACCTTCCTCTTTCTGGTGTTCTTCTCTACTATACGGGTTTCAGATTCGAGATTGTTTTTCCTGTGAGGTTGTTGATTGCAGGCTATTGGCTTCAACCAGATGACGCAGCAACTACTGCATCTCATCATGTCCTTGTCATACAGTAACAGATCTTGAATACGAACCACTCCAACCCTCTAATACCGAATGGGCAATACATTACCAGTAAATCAATTGTAAATATTACTAGTTAAATTTAACTACTTACTCATGCCGTGCCAAACACCTTTTATTGCCGTGAGAAGTGGAGCTGTGCTCACGGGGCCCTCAATAACTTGGCTTACTCCACAGAACATAGAGTAAACATGGAGTAAATTATATTCTATTTTCTGTGGCTTACTCCGACAATGGAAGATGTATGGCTTTGCCAAAAATCTCCCGTAGCAATTTGCTTTGCTGAAAGTGTGGCTAGAAACAAGTACCAACGTGTGGGTTGATACAGGAACCTGGGCACTTTCCAAGGACCTTGACTAGTTATTGTTATCGTCCTCGGAGGAAGATCTTCCTGGGTGCAAGACACGAGGCAGATGTCACCAGACTCCATCAACCCGATTTCAAATTTATTGGAAGGAGATGTATTGGATTATGCCTTGTTTAATTCAAGCCTTTTCTTCCTCTCAGATCTCTCCTTTTACTGATTTTTAAAAGCCACGGGAGTTTGATGGATTTGGACAGTCCTTCTTCCTCTGTGCTTATGTCTGGACCCACCAGGTATCATCTTGGTTTGCAGCCTAATCGCTTCAGCCCATTGAAGGGGTAACTACGAATAGTACAACCCGCCCACCAGGGATTCCGAGGTAGCTTCTCCGCTGTTAAGGATTTCATATTTTCCCTTTCCACTGCACAAGATCTCTAATTTCACTTCCTCCACTATACTTGTTCTTAGATATCAAGTTTCCTTCAGTGTAAGCTCTGTACGAGGACTGTGGTTCAAAAGTGATCAATCCATCAATTAGTCCCTTTCAATTGATGGCCAATCCCTCACGGAGTCTCAGATTCCGTGCTGGCATCTTCTATACATCTTAATATAGCCCTTTCCTCATTAAGGTATCTCAGATACAATTACCAACGATTGATGCTTTTGTGACCTGCTATCCTACTGTGTTTTTATTCAAACCCTTCGAAACGCTTCCTTATTCTACACTGACCAATTATTTATGGTGCCATCAGGTCATTGCGTAAATTACCGCTAAATTATGAATATCGTTTTTTACCTTTCATCTACAATAACTCATAATGCATCAATAATTTCATAAATATTTTAGACGTTAATCGAGAAATGATGTGAATGGAAGCATAGTAACGTTTTTGTCTATTAATTATTGCTTAACTGTTTGAATGACGCTATGACGGTGAATTATTATTTCACCATGATTATTTTTCCATTTAAAAAAAATATACATATGGCAAGTTTTGTATGCAGTACTTTTTGTTTTGCTAATGAGTATTGTTATAGTGTACAAGTACTATAAAACTTGTGCGAGGGAAGCTGTTCTCTAACATGCCCTCTCAATAGTAATGTAATAGTGATAAATAATAGTGATGATAATAATAATAGTAATATAATAAGTTATAAAGTTCGCAGTAATTGTTATTCAAATTCAGTCCACTAGATCGACCTTTCTTATTCTTTTGAGTCGTCGGGGGTTCAGTAGCTGATCCCATCAGCTTAGGAGGTTTCTAAAAGCTGAGGATTGGGAGGAGATTATGGTTGAATACATGCGATTCATTTTTGATTTTATGACCTCCTCTACGAGATTTCGATGAATAATAGAGTTTCTCAGGTACCATGTTATTAAACGGAGAGCTCTATTATGTTGGGTTTGAAGTCTTTTGATCTGTGAGTTACAGGCTAGCGCCCATATGGTGCAACCATACTGCCAGATTGGGCGATTCACGGCCAATCATCCAACGCATTTATTATCCAACGATAATGGTGACGTTTGGCTGAGAAGAGGTTTGATTAGGTTAATGCAGGTACGGAGTCTTTTCAAAAGTTCACTTTTGTGAGCATAAAATGTGAACCTTTTTTCCGTATTAAACAAACATATACTCTACTTACGTCATTGGGTTCCACCTTTTACCTGTTTATATAAGTTAGTTTAACGCTAAGTCGAGTGCGGTGTAATCAATCGAAGGTCGAACCTTCCAAAGTGAATGATCCACACGAGTAGCGGGTAAATAATACGTTGAATAACGCAGACATTTGATAAGTGAGCGGTTACCTTTCACCCAACTACCTAAAAGACACTCAACTTCACATGAATCGCGTGTAACGCTCTGATTATATCGTCATGTTAATCTGTATGAATGCAAGAGAGAAAAAAAAACCTGCCTCCACCCCTGTAATTGGCTGGCTCACTTCGGGTCGTCTGTTATGAACCGAGTTATCTCAGAACGGTCTTTCAAGTTCAAGATCAGGATCTTTCGAACTACTTTCACTGACAGACGGTCCCTCGAGCCGAGAAGTTTCTTATACCAAATCCGGTGGTTTCTGAGCTGAGCGATTCTCGGGCGGGACCTGTCTGGGTTCAACCATTTTGATAACATTCGTAGCCGTTGACCGATCTACTTTTACTTTCTCTTTAGTCGGTAGTCACAGAAAACCGAGAGTCGCTCTGTTGCTGCTAAACGCGCATTTAGAGATTAATAACCTACAGTTGTGTCTCTCCCCTTACCTTCACTGGTCTGTGACACTGTGCAGTGATAAAATATGCGTACAGAATTGCCGTAAGATTTACGAGTGGAATCAGTTATTGTACTCCTTTGGTTGGTTTATTTGGAATTTATTTTCCTTGTGTGTCTATGAGTAGCGGAAGCTTTGTTTTAACTGTCAGGAGATGAAATATTTTCCTAAAAAATTACCATTTCTGCTCGTATTATACGTTTTAGAACATTCTGAAAAACTGTGTCTGTTTTGCGTCCGGAGGTTCGCTGGCTTTTTTAAAGTTTTCGTCCGATTTTGATGAAATTTTCAGGTAATGTGGGCGTCAGGCTTTAGATGGTTCCCTATTGATAACATTGCTCAGTAATCTATATAGTAGTGGATAATACTTTAAAAATCAAACTTTTAGCAAGGATTTTACTCTACACGCATGCGCAAATGAGAAATCCGCCAAGTATATTTTTCTGGTTGTAGTGATCTGATTTCGCGGAAATTGGGAGGGTAGCCGTTTACAATATCAAGTAATCTCGTATCAATTTCAACATGATCGTATCATTAACAACTGCAGCGCATGCGTGAACGATATCCTTGTAACAAGTCCGATTTCTACAGTTTGGGTTCGATGTTGATTAAACTTTGGAAATGTCTGCTTTGAACTGTATTAATTGTACCGCTCAAAAGTCAAAACTTCAGTTTCACTACTACTAGTGGTACTTGGGGTCCGTTCTTGCTAAAATTTGGATGATAGATGGGCTAGGTGGTTAGTCTCTGTAGAATTAGATCCATATCTGCAATACATGTTGTCTCATCCGTTTGAAGGCGTTGCAGTCTGCGATATATGTTCCCCCTTGAATCGTTGCAAAAAGTTAACGAGGAATCCACGTGCCACATTCAATTTGGCAAAATGTTTCCACTTAATTGTAATGGTATGACAAACACATTGAACATTCAGAGAAATACCATAAATTACTGCGATAATCAATGTCAAATCATGCATTTGCATATAGTACTGAGAGGGGTGGCACCACTCACAGAAAGTCCGGAACCATTGAGCTAAATCAGTGTTATTAACTAAAAAATTCCGATGGATTTGAATCAAAACAAAAATTGGATAGTTTCAACTATCTAGGCCAAAATGAGTAACTTATTACTCCAAGTCTCCATGTATAGCAAGCTGGTATTCTAATGAAGTCTCCAATGAGGGCAAAAACTTTCCTAATTTTCTAAGTTAAACAATTTATTCTTCCTAATTGTTCCGATCATTGATCGAGCGTCATTTGCCGCATAAATGTTTCGGATGGCATTCCATTAATAACAATCATTGACAATAAATCCTGTTTTTAAATATAAAATTAATGTTAATATTCCCATTGCCACTGCATCTATTTGTTTTGGAGTTCTCCATGTGTAGGACTATCTAAGTAGTAATATCTTTACGGAAAAAGCTAATTATCTTTGTGGTTTTTCTGTTGGAGTTTCCATCCAAATTGAACGTAAATCTTATACAAATAAACTTATTATTAAGGAGATGAGTGTGACAATGCTCCTCACAACCGGGACTGCGTTCACAATTACCACGGAGTCGAACTCTATTCGTTCATCCAAAACGGTGATTGGGGATATCCCTAACTCGGCGTGTGCATTATTACGGATAAAACGACGTGAATGCTGTTGCATGGAATGTGCGCCCAACCATTTTGTTTTAAATTCGTATCAACCTCCAAACAGGCCTTATTCCATGTACAACCTCATGTCCTCAATTAAAAATCACACCGTTTAAGGACTTATTTCCGACAGACATACGCGGACTTTTGTATCCGGTATTCATAAAAACTTGAACATTCGCATTCCCATTTCTCACGTTTCAATGTAGTGGAAGGAAGATCCTTGGGTTAATTGACGTGGTCCGGACGGCATAAATCCATATTAGAGAACGACAGTTGAATCCATACATGGAGAGGTCACGTTTGACTTACCAACCTCCAGATACCACATCCTTGATCGGAGATTGAAGGGTCTTGGAGTCTCAGGAATTGAATAATGTCATTTATGGTAACACCTGATGTCATAATCGTTTACCCGAGTTTTGTCGAGGTTGAGACAGTTGTAATCTGATTGATTGATTCTTTCGCTTGGTAATTTACATTAAGTATTGATGACTTGTGGACGACTATAGTAGTAGTCTGTCGTTTTTCTAATTAATAACTGTTGTACTTCATTAATTCGTTCAGGCAAAGAATCCTTGCATGTGGAGGCCAATCCTTCTCTTAAGAAACATTCAGATCGACTCGTTTTGAAAAGGAAAAATCCAGTTCCCTATCCGAGGATGACAAATCAGAGAAATATTTGAGAATCCACATTTGTGGATAGATCATAGAAATGTTTAATCATAGCAATTCCACAATTAACCCACAATTTTCCCCAAGGCCTAAAATTTGACTCAAGAAAATTGAAACTACTTCAAGATATAGATCCATCTATTCTCTCCTGTCACTCTTCCTGCCTTAAAGCATATACCAACAACAGGATGCTTCGGGAACCTTCGTGGCGGGTCCTAGCAGGAGTCTTTCCAAGCGTTTCATATCCAAAACAATTACTGTCTCTCTGTAGCAAAACAACCATTTATAAAATCAACAAGATTTCGAGAAGACAAGAAAAATGCCCACCACAGTTCTGGATACTGGACTGCAAGAATCACACTACCCTATTGCCATACCAGCATAGTTCTGGTACATGTTCATAATTTACAGTTCCAATGAAGTCTGCCATGTTGGGTATGACATGTAGCTTGCTTGCACACGCCCAATGAATTGTTCATTGCGTATTCTCATACAATTCCATTGTGTATCATTGTTTGCGGTAAATTGAGATGTAGTTTAAAAAGTAAAATTCCTCAACTGATCTCTGTATTTGAGTGAGATCAGACGAAAAGGTCTTGAAAATATGGAGCTAAATAGATTTTACGTTTCCGTATCCATCTGTATAAACTACTAATGCTCAATAATGCATGTTCGATGAATTAAAAGTACGTTGATTAGTGATCAAAGAAAATCATAGGAGACATGTGGCGGACACGCATTCAAAAAAGGAAGAGCCCCACTGGGAGGATGGGATCCCATTTCTTGGAACTGCGAGCATAAATCTGGAGGTTTTTAGCTATAGAGGTATGCTCTGAGTGTTGCAGGCTTATCGCCTCAGCCCTTGGAAGGGGAAACTAGTCCACTCCATCAACTCCTTCCTGTAGTCATCTGCAGCATAACTAGCAAAATTTACTGAACTTGTATTAGTGATGAAGACACGTTGAAATTGATACTGAAGAAGTTGCGTCTACAGAATTTGGAGGATGGTGATGATTGGTACTTGCTACCAACTTAAGGCATAACAAGGATCAACACTCAATAGGTAATTATAGACCTATCAGAAAACTGTTAGGAGCAGCGATTTTGGTTACTACGGGTTTCTCCTTTGCAAATTTGGTATTCTCATGTAGAGAAAGGCAAAATGATATGAATGTCTTGGATTTGTTGCGAGAAGGGCTTTATCTGCTTTGCCCCATCTACCTTGAATTTGTACGTGATTTCTCACCGTTCGAGAAGTCTCTCTTTGATCGAAGTTTGATCTCTAGTTGGAATACATTCTATGTGAGAGCACGTAAGAAATCGTATCTCTCTATACCTATAAGTTTTTCTTTATTTGTGAATGAACTCGGCTCCTTTTTGTGCCGTAGCTCCACAAGTTCGATACCGCGTCGAATATTCGAAGAGAATCCCCGTTCATATTCCAGCCACCCTCTCAAATATTCCTCCTTCTTTCATTTCCCTTTTACCGCATTTTCATTTGCCATTCTGTTTGGCGGTTCCACAAAAGTGATAATATCGTATCGATCGCTGTGATGTACCTACTAACATAAACGGAATGGGCGATATCGTAGTATTGCTTTTATTCTATTTTCGAAGGTGGGTTCATCGCGTTTCCTCTATAAATCAAATTAATCTTTGTTCCAGGGACGATTTAGAAATTGGGAGGAAGTAACTCGGAGTTCTGAAAAACATAAATTCATCGGAAATTGGAAAAAGGATGTACACCTGCTAGGAAATAAGATATACATTTATCGTCTAATTAAAAGCAGATAGGCATTAATTGTTACGAGAATGAAGCGTTTGTCGGATGAATCGAATTGCTATGAACCTTAATCGGCATGATCCTTTATTATCAAGGGTTTATAGAGAGAGATTATAAAGGGAGGTTGTCCTTTTATTATTATTTAGCACATATCTTCAAATACCTTCCCTCACCAAATCTTGATCAATATTTGATTTATTACCCGAATTTGAACATAACCACCTAAAATTGGTCAAAATATTGTCACTTCTAAGAGAAACCTCTTTTAGATTTTATGAAAAGCCCGAAATAGGTGGAGGAATAAGGTAGATTATACTTATTTAAAATTAGGGAGAGGAGAGATTTGATTCTTTGTTTGACGTTATAATTTAATTACTTACCTGATTTTAAGAATTCTTTCGCCATTAGAAAGCTACATCTCTACTTACTAATATGGGTGATATTATAATGGAACTAAGTAACCCTGGGTGTCGAATAATTTTATCTTATAAAAATAATTGTATTGCTTGAGTTGCGAAAACTATCAACGACGTATGAAATAGTTTCCTTCATATTGATATCAATCAAGTAGTTATCAAAATTGTAATGTTTTAATGATAACAATAAAATTTTCAAAAAGAAGTAAGTATATCAATCACGATTACTGCTATTAAAGTTTTTTTTAAATTTATTAAGTTCAAATACGGTCGTAATCGAATAGCAGTGATATTGGTCTTGAAATTGATTATTGTTATTTATCCATGATCATTTACATCTGATAATAATTATTACAGGGCGATAATTTTCGTGTGACACACCTCTTAAAATATTCGGATCGTTCTCTTCCTTGTGAAGTTACCACGGCTATAAAATTAGCCGTGAAAGAAACATGTCAGTATGAATAAAGAATCCTATGTTTGCCCTATAAACAAGTACTGATTTACGCATATTGGTTAAGTAATGGTTTTAACAATGATAAAATCAATCTTAATTAAAAAAGAAAACGTTCGAACTTTGAATTAGAAATTTATTCAAAATCGGAATAAAACTTTAGAAATCATGCTTGATGAAAGGATTCGGGGTCGCGCATGTGCGTTAATAATCCTACAGACTCAAGGGTGATAATCATGCAATGGAGTGTCCTCTGTTTGAGATCTACGGCTCCTTTCTATACTGCACTGAAACAAATTACACTTCATTTGGAGCCTATAGGTATTTTTCTGTCAATATTTTTATTTCGTCTTTAAAACAAGCATGTGTCTAATTATGGAAGCACTAGAGGAGTACAAATAAAAATGAATAAGTAGACTTCTGCTGGACTCTGTTTCAATGATGAAGAGTCTGAACTCCTCAACTATTTTATTACTCTAAACCGGTCAACGCTGAGGTAAACCGGCGTTTTGTTTTCAAAATTTTTGTGGAAGTGGTCTACATTTTTTTCCGAAGACTCTTCTGTTTTTCTTCCGTCCCAAGTTGTTCAGTGCGTAAATCAGCTAGTATTTCAATATAATTATTAGTTGCTGTCGTGGAGTTGAACGGTCTTCAAAGTTGAGAGGCTCCTCGCAATTCAGGGGATCGATGGGAGCCTAACTCCATCAAAATGGGGACTATGTAATTAATAGGAGAAGTAATCAAGTTATTTCCCAGTGACGTGAACATCTCGTGTCGGTGTATCGTTGGAGTTAGGGTAAACTGAACTTTCCCTCCAGTAACAATATAGCTCTTCTCCTTCTCGTGGAAAGCGCGTTATCCGCCTATTAGCGACGTAGATTGATGATTTTACTCCGGGAAAACATCGAAGTTGATAAATACGGTAGGAGCTCCCTAAAAGATCTTTCGTTTTTACTTCAGCCGAGTAAAATAAACTCTCAAATGGCGGTTAAACCACTTTTCGCGACTTTATGTACCTACCTATTTTCTGGTTGGCTTTCCGAAGCTAGAAATATGTGTTTTGGTTACAGATATGGCTTCTAGGGTCATTATGGATATCACATGCCCTAATGCAATTTTTACTTCTATAAAATGACAAAAATTTGACAGTTCAACGTTACAGGCAGAGTAGTTTGGTTCCATGTTATTTTTTCAGGCTGTGTCAATTGAAGTCATGTTAGGACCCCAAAAATGCTTAATATACGACAAAATGACGGAGTTTCGGTGAAAATTCCATTAAAATGGTTACTATTTTTCTGCTGTTTCTTGGGAAATACAACTTGTCAGTCTAAATATGATGGGAAGAACTTCTGAAGGTGCTGAGAAGGTGATTGAGTTCGGTTTTTCTAAAACAGACGAAAAGTTGTTTCCTCATTTAATTTACAATAGAAGTCACCACCAAAAGGTATACATTCGCCTTTTTCACAATTAAGGTTTTCTCTCTTTAAAATAATAAAAATAATATGAACACATTGGAAGAATATATTACGGGAACTTTCAATTTATTTGGAGATGAAAGTGAACCTTGGTAAATAGCTAGTAAATGCAATATTACTGGTTATGTTGGAATCGTTGTGGGTTGCAAAAATTTGAAGTGTAGTTTGAACGGCTCCCTCAACACAATGAGACAGTTTTATATCGAGACTATTATCTAATATTCTTAGCCAAAATGTTTAATTGTGTCATATTAGATTAATATATTCTAGTTTTCTTTAACAATATTATTACAACACGCACACATTTTTATCCTCGTATTCCAGACTTTCCACCAGTTTTTTTACTTGAAAACGCCATATCTCTTAAACCTGCCGCTTCCTGCAGCTTTTGTTTAAAGCCCAGTGTCATTCAGAAATAACTCAAGTTTAACTTGGTGAAAAGATCTGGGTTAACCAAGGTGGACCACCAAAGTTACAATATAATAACTGTAGCTTTAATGACTTTTTTCGCTTAAAAAATTCGAATACCTGAAAATATCTTAAATGCCAAAAAGTCTTATAGAACCAAGTGTTGTTGTTGTTTAGGGGCTCATATAGTGCTCTTGCCTTGAAAAATAATTTTGAGGCACGAGGCGAAGATGCCTATGAATCACTTGCAGTAAAATTAGCATGTTAATAAGATCGGTTTTAGCCAGACGTTGAGTGGGGTTTTATCGCCACATAACAATGCAAGATACGACCATGATTCTGTTTCTCCTGAGCTGATTATCTTTTGTTTCACACCTTGCCAACTATCTAAAAAGGTACTGCAATAGTAATTTCGAAGGAAATAAGGATTTTTTTCAACTTTTGTCCAGCTTGATTGGTGGGGAAAAAACACTATGCATCACCCCAGTTGGTGATCACTTCGTTAGATGATCCCAGTGTCAAGAATCGTGCTCGACATTTGAAATGACCCGTTCAAGGAATGATAGAAGCATTTTTTCAACTTTTGTTCAGCTTGATTGGTGAAAAAGACAACACCGTGCGGCACCGCAGTTGGTTATTGTCGAGTTGGAAGATCCCAGTGACAAGAATCGTACCGAATTTGAAATGAACCACTTATTGTACCCAGATATATTGATTTAACGACTAATTCACCGCCAATGTTGCCGTTTTTCTTCAACTTTTGTCCAACTTGATTGGTGATTAAAAAGACTTTGCGGCACCGCAGTTGGTGATTACCGAGTTGGAAGAACCCAGTGTCAAGAATAGTACCAGATTCAACGACTAATTCACCGCCAATGTTTCCGTTTTTGTTGAAGGGAAAAAAGGATTTTTATCTACTTCGGTCCAGCTAGATTAGTGAACAACACAATACACATTAGTAAAACATTTTGGAGCACCCTGGTTGGTGTTCATTGCGCTAGAAGATCCCAGTGTCAAGAATCTTACCCGAATTTTGACATGACGCACTTATTCAACCCGGTTATATTGATTCAACGACTAATTCATTGCTAATATTACCTTTTTTTTCGAAGTAAAAAAAACACTGATTTCAAATTTTGTCGAGTTTGATTGGTGAATAAAGAAAAACGCTTTTCTGCACCGCAGTTGTTGATCATCGAGTTAAAAGATCCCTGAGTCATGAATCGTACGCAACTTTTAAAATGAGCCATTTAAGGCAGGAAAAAAGGATTTTTCTCAAATTTGGTCCAGCTTGTGTGGTGGAAAAAAACTGTCGGCACCCCACCTGGTGATCGTAAGGAATTTATGATAATAAAAAATGCATGATATGCCACGATTCTGTTTCTTAAGATCTGTTTATCCTTTGTTTCTTATTTTCCAACTATCTCAAAAAGAGACTGCAATAGTAATTTTGAAGGAAAAATGGATTTTCTCAACTTTTGTCGACCTTGATTGGTGAAAAAATAGTGCGGCACCCCAGTTGGTGATCATTGCGTTAGAAAATCCCAGTGACGAGGATTGAACCCAAATTTTGAAATGTACGATGTATTCTACCCAAATATACTGATTTTACGACTTGTTCATTGCCAATGGTGCCTTTCTTTTCGAAGGAAAAAGGATTGTTTTCAACTTTTGTCCAGCTTGATTGGTGAAAAAAGCACTGTGCTGCACCCTGGTTGTTGATCACTGCGTTTGACCAAATTCCATTGACAAGAATTGTGAAATGACCCATTTCTCCTACGCAGATATATTGATTTTACGACTACTTCACCGCCAATGTTGCCCTTTTCCTTCAGAGTTGAACTTTTCCGAAGCCCTTTCCCTGTGAAGGACCTGCCCGGGGGAGGTGGTCTAAACGAGTCGGGCGCTGGAGACGCATTCAGGTTGTCTTCCCTCCACAGTCCAGCCCCAACCTCCGCGCTGCCCGTTTCTCTTTCCGAGCCTTCGACGATCGGTTTCTCTCAAGTTCAAGTTCTGCTCCCCGAAACAACTCAAAAACCGCGCATTTTTAAAAATCAAATCATAATTTTCGTTACGTTCAAATTTCCTTCAAAATCTGCCCCAAATCTTGGGCTTTCTCTTTTCCGCCTTTCAAATTCCGTTCTAATCATTCGCGAATCGACTCCGTGGTGCCGCCTTGAATGTGTTTCATGTGAAGTGAGGACCGTGTTCCATTCTCGTTGTGAACAATGATGTCCAGAGAATGCCGAAGGATCGCCAACTGCAACCACAAATGCCGCGTTACTGTGACGCACATTGCCGCCTCCAAGACGCCCATGCCACCCCACAATTTTTACTGGTAAATTTGGAAATTTCCATAAAATTTTAAAATTAAAATGGAGCTTAACCATCGTTGTGGTTCTAATATGTTAGAGCATTTTCATTATAACGAAGCTATTGTAAGGGCTTTTCGAATTTTCCGCCTCGCTGCACTTCTTATGCATTGATGAAGAGTCTAAAAGTTAATTATGAAAATCACGAAGAATGGCACGAACTGATAAATATCATTCAACATTACTCATATTCAGTACCTACATCAATTTTGAATAGGAACTTCGAACCATGTATGCTCAACAGTTTTCTAAAAAATGTACTTACTTATTTTTAATAAAATTAATGACTACATCGAAAGAAAGACTGATGAATTCGAATATTCGAAAATATATTTGTAAACGTGAAGATTATTTAGGAAAAAAATATATTCCATCAAACATTTATTTTCCTAACTTATAATGCCCACCAAGTGCACAAATGAAAACAATTTAGGTATAAATACTAAATTTGATTGAAAAAATTACTTAAATTCATAAAGCTCTCGACAGATTGATCCTAAACGTATCGCTGCTGCAAGGTATATCCTTTATCCCCAAAATCACCTAATGTCTTTGAGGTTCATTCCTAAGGATATACATACGTACAAAAGCTCCCACGCAGAGGTACCTAAATTAATTTTTTTCTTTTCAATATAGTAGTCGTTGCAATGTTTTTCATCTTTATGAAAATTAGCTTAGGTAATCTAAGACGTGCAAGTCTGTGGAACAATGTAAATAAATTCATATTTGATCGTCTATATCCTAACCTAAATGTGTCCTGTTAGTTTATTTTAATGAAGATGGATATTGCCTATAAGTTACGTTTTTTTTAAGAAGTTATTGAATTTCTCTGTGTTGTGGCTACTTTTGATTGATCTTTAAAAAATACTAAAATTTCATTCACCTACGATTCCTAACCCTGATTAACGTAGATCATCGATTTCCCGAACAAGAGATTTGAACTTTAATATAAAACAAACGTGTTTCAACAATGTAATCAACGGTTACATTGTAAACAGTAAACATAGATTTACACCATTTCTGATTAACGTCGATTTCAAGTTTAAATGTTGATTTAAACTATATCAAATAGGCATTTGCCCGCAAAATGAGAGTGATGGAGAGATTACAGTGATAACATAATCAACACCTGTCTCATTTTCTCTCTATTCCCGTTTTCAGTCAATCTCTGCTGCCTTCATTTCACTACAAACTTAACTTGCTTTACTCGTTATTTTCTCTTTGTATTGATACTGCTATTTATGTTTAGTTCGTTATGTCGTGTTATGTATGTGTCGTGTATCGGGGAAGCGGGAGCACGGCGAAAGCAAACATGTGAACCGAAGTTTAAGTACTAGTTAGGTACTGCAAAAAATTATTCCTAGTGCCCACACGCGAAATCAGTACCGTCGAGCTCGAAATTCGTCGTTCTCTTTTCTAATTCTTATTGAACAGGAAAGGGTAAACTCTGCATCCTCAGGTTGGATCTACTGGATCTACTGCTCAAATGAAGCCTCTTTGGCTCAGTTTTCATCAAGAATTAGTCAAAATTAATAACACATTGCTCATTAGTAATGAAAACTCTAGCAAAACGTAGAACTAACGAAAACGTACAAAACAATAACACAAAATAGGAGAAGGAGCTCGATGAATAGTAACACAGCAAAACAAAGCTTCGGAATGGGAACAAAGATGGCGGAAAGAACTTCCATTAATCGTTGTTTAAGATGCTAACCAGGCAAATTTGGTTGGTTGGTTTTGATCGTCGATTCAGCGCGTTTGATCGTTGATTTGTCTGAATTAGAGTTGGTGAAACCGAACCTTCTTATTTAACAGCTGATATCTCCGGTTTATTGACTGAACGTTGACTTGAAAAGTTTGAATTAACCAGCCCTAAACCATGGAATCAGGGAATTGATGTTTGACTCGTGAATCAAGTGTCATGCTGCAAACTTTGCTGTGTAGTTCATGATAAATTGCATTACATGGACATTATGGGGATTATCGACGAACAAAAACGTTATTTATCGTGTTGCTATATACCTATCTGCGAGAAAAGATTGTTAGGCGAACCCAAACGTGATATTTTCCGATCAGAGAACGGATTCTATCTACAACGCCCAGTTTGCGGTATTAACGAAATTATCTTTTCACTCTACTTATATGAGAAGATTGTTGAATACTTCCGTGGTTTTGTGTGCATTTACATCTACATAATCTTCAATCAATCTGGTATAACTGATCCAACTTAAACAGCTTGCCACAATTCCAGTTTCCTCGTCAATGTCATGCCTACAATACCTAGTTACTTTTCCAGAAACAAGTAAAAAAACCATGAATTCCCTATTCATTCAGGAAAAATGGCGAAGCTCTTGTCTAAAACAGGGGTGCCCCCCCACTCCTTAACCTTCATGACGCACCCCCCCCCCCCACCTAAAATCAGCCCCCCCCCCACCCTGATGAGGTGGTACTAAACACAAATATTATTGATATCGTAAAATACCAAAAACATTATCGGTTTGAAGTCAACAATTTTAAATTTGTACTCCGAGACCATCTGCAAGTTGTCTAGGCACCTTCTGAGCATGTTAAATACATCTCTTTAAACCCTTCCTGGGAGTTTTTGTCTTCGGGATGAAGAAACAGAAGACCTTCCGATTATTTCTTCATTAGAAATAGACTTAAGTACAACTTTTCTGCGGCTAGAACCATTAGATTTGACAACCATGAGTCTCCCATAGCTGATCTCAATCTGTTTTAGCATAAGTTTATCATTATTTACGTTCTATCTAGTGATGGAATATATTGCTTCCGAGTCTACTAAAGTAGCGGAAGCATTGTTTTCACTTTCGGAATGTGAAAAAATTTTTGTCTCCAAAATCAAAAATTCCACTCGCATTTTGCGTTTTAGACCTTTCTGAACGATTTTGATTCCGTGTCTGTCTGTGTGTCTGTGTGGCTGTCTGTCTGTCAGCAAATCCTTGTTACGGGCAAAACTACACGAAGTTATTGTCCGATTTTGATGAAATTTTCAGGGATTGTGCGGGTTGGGGTGTAGATGGTCCCCTATAGGTTTCATGACCCCCGGATCAATATTAGCCTCTGCGCATGCGCAAACGTGAAATCCTTGTTACGCGCATAACTCCGGGAGTTCTTGACTAATTTCGATGAAATTTTCAGGGATTGTTTGGTTTGATGTGTGGATGGTCCCCTATGAGTTTCATGACCCCCGGATCAATAGTAGCCTCTGCGCATGCGTGAACGTTGAATCCTTGTTACGCGCATAACTCCGAGAGTTCTTGACCAATTTTGATGAAATTTTCAGGGATTGTTCGGGTTGGGGTGTAGATGGTCCCCTATAGGTTTCATGACCCCCGGATTAATAGTAGTCTCTGCGCATGCGCAAACGTGAAATCCTTGTTACGGGTATAACTCCGGAGGTTCTTGACCAATTTCGATGAAATTTTCAGGGATTGTTCGGGTTGGGGTGTAGATGGTCCCCTATAGGTTTCATGACCCCCGGATCAATGGTAGCCTCTGCGCATGCGCGAACGTGAAATCTTTGTTACGCGCATAATTCTGGGAGTTCTCGACCAATTTCGATCACATTTTCAGGGATTGTTCGGTTTGATGTGCAGATGGACCCCTATGAGTTTCATGACCCCCGGATCAATAGCAGCCTCTGCGCATGCGCAAACGAAATCCTTGTTACGCGCATAACTCCGGGAGTTCTTGACCAATTTTGATGAAATTCTCAGGGATTGTTCGGTTTGTTGTGTAGATGGTCAGCTATGAGTTTCATGACCCCCGGATCAATAGTAGCCTCTGCTCATGCGCAAACGTGAAATCCTTGCCACAAGCATAACACCGGGAGTTTTTGACCGATTTCGATGAAATTTTCAGGGATTGTTCGGACTTATTAGGTATATTTTATAGTTTGTTCAATAGTTGAACATGCCTACCTTTATTTTCTCAAGTTATGCTCCTGCATAACAATAAATTTACCCTAATTCAACATTTACTTCGCCTAATTGAACGAAGTTCTTTAGTCAATAATAATTTTCAATGATCTATACAGTCATGTTATGGATACGAGGAAGCTATGTGCCACACCCACTTTTTTTAAATGCTAAACCAAAATCTTAAGTGAACAAAAAACGTCTGCCAAGTGGGTGTGGCACATAGGTAGCTTCCTCGTATCCAAAACATGACTTTATAGATCATTGAAAATTATTATTGACTAAAGAACTTCGTTCAATTAGGTGAAGTAAATTTTGAAGTAGGGTAAATTTATTGTTATGCAGGAGCATAACTTGAGAAAATAAAGGTAGGCATGTTCAACTATTGAACAAACTATAAAATATACCTAATAAGTCCGAACAATTACTGATAATTTCATCGAAATTGGTCGAGAACTCCCGGAGTTATGCACGTAACAAGGATTTCACCTTTGCGCATGCGCAGAGGCTACTATTGATCCGGGGGTCATGAAACTCATAGGGGACCATGTACACATCAAATAAAACAATCCCTGAAAATTTCATCGAAATTGGTCGAGAACTCCCAGAATTATGCGTGTAACAATGATTTCACGTTTGCGCATGCGTAGAGACTATTATTGATCCGGGGGTCATGAAACTCATAGGGGACCATGTACACATCAAACCGAGTAATCCCTGAAAATTTCATCAAAATCGGACTTTAATTTCGTGTAGTTTTGCCCGTAACAAGGATTTGCTGACAGACAGACACGGAACCAAAATGGTTCAGAAAGGTCTAAAATGCAAAATGCGAGTGGAATTTTTGATTTTGGAGACAGAAAAATTTTCAATTTCCGAAAGTGAAAAAAATGCTTCCGCTACCTTGGTAGACTAGGAAGCAAAAAGCAATCCTATCTACTTAAACAGAACCGAAAATAATCTTTGTGTTGATTTTTTGAACTTTTGAGAGGTAAGGTAACAGTAACAGTAGCTATAGCCTCCTACTGCTGACTTCCTACTTTTTCTTTCCCTGTTTTCCATCTAGTATTAAAGCCACTATTCCTTTACATTCCAGAATCCATTAAAAGTGAGAAATGGACCCAAAGATTTGTTGGTGAGTTCTTTGACTAGTAAGAAAATCGACCAAAGAAAAATATTAAAACCAATTTTTTTAAGCTAGTGAGAAAACATTTGCCGATATTTCGATATTCGATATTTCGATCGGAATTGAAGTATCGATACTCGTTTATTTTTGAAGGGCCCAGTGTCGATACTCAACGGTAAAATACCCATACCTACGCGCCCGTCACCGAACGTGATCTGACGTTCCTAGGGTGTTCCGATATTGTCGATATCAATAAATATCGATATTTTCTATATTATATCGATATAAGGATTTCGATATTATCGTCATATCGAAAGATTTAGGTGAATATCGGATTTCGATATTGCATTATTTTGAGTTAGCTATTTTAATAAAAATTCGGGTTTTCAATCGCAAATGGCAATGATATTAGTTTGATCCAAATACATTTTTTTAAATAAAGAAACTAAAATTTCATTCTGCCCATGTATGCATGTAAGTTTTGCTAAATATTATCTTTGGGTGAAAAGGTTTGTTTTTCAGTTATGCCTATTCCAACAGCACATTTGCAATATAAAGTTTTAAAAAATGTACCAGAATTATTTCTGTTTTCGTACTGGAAATTCACTGTGTGATTGTTTTGGATAACTTATATTAGCTAAACTAAAAAAAAATGTTTTCAACCAAATTTTACAGTAAGGAATGAAAATTGCTTCCAATTTATATCAATTTACCCAATTTTCTACGTTATAATCCATTATAAAATCAGTTTAAGATTGTAGTAATATAATCACGTGAATACAAAGAGTTTTGTCATATAATTGTGAGCAATCATAAAAATTGCGTAATATCATTCGATATTGCTGATATCGATATTTTGTTGCGATATTATCGATGAGTCGATGTTGATGGTTAATATCGTTATCGATATCGAATATCGGAAGACCCTCGATATCGGAACAACCCTAGACGTTCCCGCTACCGCGAGTGTGAATCGAAAACAGGAACGGCACCGAGGCGACCGCCTGTGGGTCCCTCCGCCTACCTGCTCGTATCGGAGAGCGGCATGTCTCGACCTGTCTTCTCAGGTCCTTGTTCGGGCGGGCGGTCTCGACCAGTCTTCGTTCCGCGTTCGGGCGTGGCGGTCTCCGGCAGTCTACTCCGTTCCGTGTTTCGCGCGAAAAGTGTTTCATCATCCATCTATTCGGAACTCAAATCTTCATGGATTGGTTCAGCGGAATGCGGGAACACGCAAATACATCGGTAAGTACCAAGTTTTTCCTACAAAATCTCTAATAACAAGTCATATAGGTCGAGATTAGGTAGGTGCCGCATGTTTAGGAAGTCCCATGCAATGATTCCCTTTCAGGCTTTTCTCAGACCAAAATCGTGGAAAAAAACCAAAAGTTTTTCTTTAGTCTGCTAGTGCGCCTTTTTTCTCTCGAACCATGTACGTTCTTCAAGTTTTATAATGCACGTATAAATTCGCTAGAGTGGTTGTAGCTTACACTCCATTTCAGTTTAACGATTATCCGTAGTTGAACACGGAACATATTGCGTAGTTGAACATATTTGCCAACTAGACTATTCCTACAATGTGCAAACATGCTACCTACGAGTTTAACGATTATCCTTAGTCGAACGCTTCGAAACAGCCAACACATCGAAAATAGTTCCCTGATCATACGTATATTTGCCAACTAGAGCCTCAATGAGCAAACACGTTCTTAAATATTTATTATGCACGTATAAATTCACTAGCGTGATTGTTGCTTGCACTTAGGGACGTTCCGATACCGCTTTCGGTACGATATTTGGTATCGATATCGATACAGTATCGAAAGAAATGTATCGATATGGGTAGTATCGAATGACAAAGTAAATTTAATTGACTCGGAACCTCGAAAGCAAACAATTCCAGACAAAACTAGACTTTGTGACCACACAAGAGTATAACAATACAAAAGGAAATAATATAATAATAAAATGATACATATAATATATGCAGGAAAATAATATACAGGTAGGTAATACAAAAATAAAAAACGTAATAGTATAAGTAGGTAATATAAAAAGGGGTCTGAATAAAAGATTAATCCTACCTATTGCTTCCGAGTCTACTAAAGTAGCGGGAGCATTGTTTTCACTTTCGGAATGTGAAAATTTTTTTGTCTCCAAAATCAAAAATTCCACTCGCGTTTTGCGTTTTAGACCTTTCTGAACAATTTAGGTTCCGTGTCTGTCTGTGTGTCTGTCTGCGTGTCTGTCTGTCTGTCAGCAAATCCTTGTTACGGGCAAAACTACACGAAGTTATAATCCGATTTTGATGAAATTTTCAGGGATTGTGCTGGTTGGGGTGTAGATGGTCCCCTACGAGTTTCATGACCCCCGGATCAATAGTAGCCTCTGCGCATGCGCAAACGTGAAATCCTTGTTACGCGCATAACTCCGGGAGTTCTTGATCAATTTCGATGAAATTTTCAGGGATTGTTCGGTTTGATGTGTAGATGGTCCCCTATGAGTTTCATGACCCCCGGATCAATATTAGTCTCTACGCATGCGCAAACTAAATCCTTGTTACGCGCATAACTCCGTGAGATCTTGACCGATTTCGATGAAATTTCCAGGGATTGTTCGAACTTATTAGGTATATTTTATAGTTGAACATGCCTACCTTTATTTGCTCAAGATATGATCCTGCATAACAATAAATTTACCCTAATTCAATATTTACTTCGCCTAATTGAACGAAGTTCTTTAGTCAATAATAATTTTCAATGATCTATACAGTCATGTTTTGGATACGAGGAAGCTATGTGCCACACCCACTTGTTTTTGAATGCCGTCACGTTGAACAATGTTTCAATCAACTTTACCCCCCCCCCCTACCATTTTTGTTGGACCCCCCCCCCCCCCCAGAATTCCAATGACTCAGTCTGCGTCATAAAAATCGAAACATCAATATTCCTTAAATAAAATATTCTTGGGAATAATGTTATCATTGGTTTAACATTAATTTCAAAAGTTAAAAAATCATCATGAAGGGGGAATAATAATAAATAGATTTATCACTCATAAAACAGTAGTATTGCAGTATTTGGAGTGGTTCAATTTTATTATTCAACTTCGCAATTCTTTGTGAGAGTTTGTAATGATTCTGAAATCGCCTTTAGCATTTTCTGAGTTAGTGATTTTACCTGTATATTGCGTAAATAATTAACTGTATGGCTGATCTGACCATTAGTTTCTAGATGTATGCATGAAGTCCTCCAGTTATCGTAGATTTTCGCTTTGGCTCTCGAAATGTTTCGTCTCTGCCAGATCAGATCTTATCAATTCCAAACTTTACACCCTGTAAACTTTACTGCGCCTTATCTCTCGGTAGTTTATGACGTTTCTCAACTTACTCCATCCGCTAATCAGTTTAGTTGTGTGGTGAGATCCCATTCTGCAAACTGTTGACCAAGCGTCCTATTCTCGCGTCAGATTCTGTAGGCCTCGTTTCTAGTTCGTTCACCGGTCTTACAATCTCCGCTTCTATAAGATGAGTGTTTCACAGTTCGTTGCCTCAACCGACCCACTTGTTCGATAATTGTGATGGAAAAGTGAGCTCATATCCTTTTCAAGGTGTGCTATTCATCAAATTTAGTTTATTCTTGTAGTGACCACACAACCATCCCTCGACTCCAGAACGGATCAAATCCATCACCAGTAGAATTTCTCAGGGAGTATCAGATTCTGGTAAATCGTACTTGTCATCGGATAATAACGCCCTCGGGACACAAACAACCAAATCATTGGTAACTTGAGTGGTTATGCACTGACAACTTTGGCATTTACGTGTCAGTAAATGATATCTACCCACAGATTCAATATCATGATATCGTATTTTGGGAACGGCTGCTGAACGTTAATCCGACGGCCAACCTCGAAAAAGTTGTCAACGGTCCTCACTCTGCTCTGGTAGCATCTTATCAAGTTACCAGAGGTGGCCCACTTGGGATGAAGAATTCGATTTGGTGAGCCCTGAACCCGGAGGGCTACGAAATAATCATCTAGTAACGACGATCGTGAATTTTTTATTTTCGGTATGCGTTCACGCCATGGATGACAGCAAATTTGACATAAAATTGATTTACAATCAATCAGTATCTTAAATGTAAATATTTAAATTATTATACAAAAAATTATATAAGTTGTGATCGTCTAAGGCTTCAGAATATGGCTGTATGGGCTAATTTTTAACACTAATTGATTAACATTGAGATATCGTGATTTTGACGTCTCAAAACTTGATTTTCACTCTTGTTTTGAGCGATATCCTAACGCGTTAGGTCAAGAATGGCTAGTTCTAGAGTGTCATGGAACTGTAGTTTCACAAAATCGTTGAAATGTATACGTTTTTCTCCCTATTTTTGATCATTTCTAATCATTAGATCAAGTCTGACTATGTTGTAACATTTGAATTTTAAACTGGAACAATAGTACACAGTATTCTGTGGTCATGTTGAACACTTTCTTAAAATAAGAAGAGCATGTTCCGATTGAGCCATTTCGTTTTCCTGGTACAACCGGTAGGTGTAACCATGTGCGAATAATGGTCGAAGCAATCTCCAGGCTTGGTGGAACATCCGATGTGTATGATAATGGAAGTTATTTCGGCTAAATAAAGAGATAAATGGTGAAAGGGAGGTAGGAAATTGATGAATGAGGTACGTGAGATGATCACGTCAAAGAAAAATACTCAATTGTTTGATAACGTGGGTATGGTTGATAGCGTGGATGTTTACAGATCACTGGAATAAGATAATTCACATTTAACAATTATTGTTAAATAGGACCCCATAAGTGAAGATTGCGTGGACAGATTTGTCAGTAACTATCGCACAAGTAGTAACAGATGTTTGAGAATCTTGAGATTGCACCTGCGCAGAAATTGGTATTGATGCTACACCGTTATTTTATAGTTGTTATCCAGGGCTCTTGATTCGGAAAAACCAATTACATCAACTTCAGATACATTTTTGGATGTCATGCTTGCTGCAAGAATTTCTTGGTCCGTCTTGACCGTCTGACGTTGATTTTTCTCGAACTTTAACGTTCTATCTACAACTGTAGTCAGAATTTTATCCAACCGAATTCTACCGTTAAGGGCTGGAAGTTGACCTCTTGGGAAATTACCGTTTGTGCATACGCTTTAGCTCTTGTTGATTCACGAGCTAGCTCTTGTTTGCGTATATGGTGTACTACGGCTTAGCTGGCAAATTCCTGAAATAATCATTAAAACCGGATGAAAATATGTATTTGCAAGCGCTAAACATTAGCTGCTATCTGAATTGTCCATTTACATTACACACGGGCCCGGGAGAAGTACTTTAAAGAGAAGTACACAGTCGGTATTTCTGATAACTAGTTTATTTGAATGCGAATGAATCAAATCATGAAGCCTGGTTTTTGTTCGAATGTTGGTTGCTCGTAAATTTCTCTTTAATCGGATAAAGACACCAAACAAGCTCTAACACCTTTAATTCAACAACGCTCCTTTATTTAGTAAGGTGAGATCGGTATTACAAGTTACTATTCCAGAGCGTCGGTTATCTGAACTTCCAATACTTGTAATTATCCATGATTTAAGCTTGAAATAATTCTGACTTATTCAGGAGTTAACCCGGCAGTTGTTGTTGTACATTTGTCTACCTGTTCATCGACCCTGTTCCCTAAGGCTGAACGGTTTTCTGCAGTGCCGCTTTCAAGCAGTAAAAGGTCTCAGTTTCTGTACGCAAATGTGCGTTGCGACCGAGAATTCCAACTGTTTTGACGCTTTTTCGAGGTTTACGACGACTTTCCTGGATTTCTCTCGAACAACTGGGAAACGTCCTGATTTCGAAGCCCTCAATTCCGCTTTTCTGTGGTATAATACATACAATACAAGCGCACGCATACCTATCTAATTGACGTAGAACCGATCAATCAAGTTCCTTAATTATTATTATAACATCATGGCCACTGCATCCAGATGATCATCTACCCATAAATATCATTGATTTCAATATTAGGATGACAGAGGTCTTATCTGGAAGAGTGGTCTGTTTTGCCGAGCTTTCAATTTGGTTGAAATCATCATCTTTGAGCCCTGATGATTGTTTAAAATGAACCATAATATCGGCTTTAAGTCCTAGGTATTCTTCCAATTTGTCACTACTATCCTGATAGTTTCAAATGTATGAATACCATAAAACTACTTGTCGGATGAAACCCGATCGTTTCGTCACGAGATCCGAGGAAATGGTTCAGAATGACGTCACTATATATTAGGACGATGACGTAGGAGTGTCCGGTTTCATGAAACTGAATCTCCTTACACCATGTTCCGGTCATCAAGACACTTAACCCTCGAGAGGTTACATGGTCAATAACGACGGGGCCAGTAACACCGGAAATATTCTTGAAAGTAACGTTTTTTGTTATCTAAAATTGATTATTTCATAAACCAAACAGTCCCATTTGAATGTAATTGTCTTCATTAGTACTAGAATACATTAAGAAGGTATTATAAACAATCAAGTGGTTACTAATTTTAAAATTAGTGGGGAAATGTTAGGTACGTGTATTGTTTAGGTGCTGTCCACGTATCCCACTAGGAATTTCGATGAATAAATCTCAGGATTAGAAGAACTCAATCCTGTGTTCCCTGGATTTGCAAAAACGTCAAAAGGATCCTGAGGGCTGGAATACCACGTCGTAGCATCCTCTATCTCTTTGTCGTTTGACTGGGTGAAATATGATCGTCGGTTAAAATCCAACGCAGATGACTGTGTGTCACATTCTCCCTCGACAGTTTTCACTTCGCCGGAAAATACTCTTTCGAGGGTCCTTCTTACAATCTGACAAACCATCGTCATTGTGGATGTTGTCGGCATATACATGTATATAAAATACATGCGATACAGGGGTGCCCACCAAGGGGGGTTGACGAAGATGACGTAATAAATGCGTCATCAGGCTTGGGCGGGTAGGGGGGATGCAGGGGAATCCCTATAGGCGCCACCTCCCCGCCCAAGCCTGCGTCAAAACCCCTGATTAAATAGTAAAAATTTAACAGATCTAAAGATGAAAGAATTTATTGATTGATTGATTGTTGATTTTAAAGAATACTCAATCATTGATGTTGAGTCCGGGGAGATGAATGTTTCCAGCACCAGAAGGTGAGCTCGTTTTAACTGTTGTAAAAGTCGATCGTTTGTAGGCTGTGTCATCTTTTTTAAAACTTCATCGCCGAAACATTCATTAAAAGTGGTTGAGGCTCCGTGTGATAGTGTGTGGGCCTTTACTAGCCGTGGTTGTGATTCGTTTATTGATGGTCTGTGATGGTTCGTTCAGAAGGACAGTTGTGCGGCTTTGCCGACATTGAAGCTCCTTGATTGATCATCTATGCACTTTTTACAAATCAATTGGTAAACGCACGTAAGTGATTGATAATCAGCAATGCCCTGGCATCTATACGATTGAGTGGTATTTGGGGAAGTGAAATTTAGTTCATCTTGTCCAATTAGAAACCATTGCAATGCATTAAAATAAAGCTGATTGACGTAACAACTATCAACTGGTACCTCAAATAAGAAAGTTACTAACCTTTCAATATTGAGCTAGTATTGGACTGTATTCCGGCAGTACTAAAAAAAGAGTTGTGATTAATGAGTAATTTTCTAAACTTGGTCCGTTGTTTGCGAGTAATGGCTCGTAAGGCGTCGGTTTACATGAGTCAAAAGACACCCAGGTATTGGTGATGGGTTTTGAAAACTTAATTGCTTACTGTTGAAACCTATTTAGAAAAAAAAAAAAAAAAAAAAAAAACTATTGACTTGCTTCTCCTACACGATCGTTGACTGTTAATCGTGAAAACAGGGCTGTGGGATTTCCTCTGATCTAGTTGACGTCCACAACATAACTGATTGTAGTTGCAGTTTATTGGGAATTGTTCCATCTTCCTAACTTTGAACTGAACTATTTGATGGATCTGGAGACCGAGCTTAATCCGATATCAGTTTACACTCTTAAACTCCACTTTGAGTATTTGCTGAGGGTTTCAAAAATGTCTAGTCTCGTCTCCCTAGAATTGTAGCGGTTGAGGTGGCTAGGACTTTAGCTGGTTATGCAGAAACTGTGAGCTGCACTCTGTACGAGAAAATTTGTCCTTATTTGAATACAACACCCTCAAGTTGGACATGGAAAACCTTTTATCGGCGTTTGCGGTGCACAGGAGGGCTTGCGTCGAGGAGCGGGCCGTTACGTCTGACACTCCACTCTGTATCGGAGACTGGATGAATCAGTGTAGTGTGTTAGTCTGAGTGGAGATCATATATTCCCCTGCATACTGCAGAAGCCCTGTGTCTTAAAGCCTAGCAGGACAGACGAGTCTGAGGAGTGCCCAATGTGTAACCTCCACGAGCGGGAGGATGTACACCACTTTCTTTTTAGATGCCCAGTTCTTGGTGAATTTAGGCGCATTGCATTTAACTGCAGCGTGATGTCGCCAGAGGAAGCTATTGCTTCCTTGCAGGTTGCAAGAATCTCGAGCTATATTGCCAGTTGGCTCTGAAGCACAGGATAATGATGATAGCAGAACTTAATTTTTGATTGAAAACGTGATGGTGAAGTTTAGATGTACGTTATCATTGCATAATAAGTATAATTGCTATGAAAGTACACGCGTTTAACTAAAACTAGGTACAGGCAGTATGCGATGCCATGGCCCCAATTCAGGCAGACAAATTATTGTTGCCGTATTTTAACCTGTTCATGTAGTTATAAATAAACCTCTTTCTTCTTTCTTTTCCTCTTCTTCTTCATAACTGATTGAAGACGAACTGAATAGGTCTGTATGGAAGAACAGACTTGAACTATAGCTGTTTGCGATCCGCTCTTAGATTTCTCAGCTGCCTGCTGCTTTTGGTTTGCTGACTGGAGAGATCATTCACAGCATTTTGCTAAAAACATTCATTCCAAGGTGATCTCAACTTAACTTGGAACTTCGATCACTTTCGTCTTCAGCCAACTCGTTTCTCGGGGCAGTCATCGCTCCTTCGCTTTCAATAGAACGAAACTGGTTCGTTTCTTTCAGGATACGAGTCACTCGGTTAGTCAAGATTCCCAGCGATTTTCATCTCCTCTCGCTCCCTCGATTATACAGTTTCAACCAAGTCTCGTAATTTTTGAACAGATATCATACTTTACGACCTTTCATTTAAGACGCCCACCTCTCACTTTTCGTCAGCTTTTCCTGTTCAGTTTCGTTGCCCTTTCTTTCTCTCCCGTCGTTGGAAAGACCATCAACCTGAACGTTGATACTTAATGACAACTGCTGTTGATTTATTGTTATCATAATCAATAATGTTGGACTTAAAGTATTCACAAGTTTTATGGTTCACAATCCTTTCTCAATGTTATCGTTCAATTGGCATGGGTGTTTTTCTGTGCACCGGCTTGTGAATCGCATATTTTCAAGTTCTTCAGCAGGCCCCCCCCCCCCCTCCCCACCAAATTTGATGATCAAGATGGTACTAAGAAATATTATTAAACAGTATTTTTACTATACTTAAAACCGTAAGATTGATAAAAATTGGGAAGTTGCTTGAATACCATTTTTTTTTAAGCTGGCATATAATTATGATTTCAGGCAGAACTTTTGAGAGGTACTTGGTAAAATAGCGAGATAATATGTTAAATGGAAGGCTAATTTAATGATCTACGACCTCTTTTCTGCAAATTTTCATGAATTACCGGTGTGGGAGAAACACTTTTTCTCCCCGACAAACTACCTACTGATTTTCAACGGCAACATTCCCGAATCAGGTGTATGTGTCCGGAATAACACACGTATGATAAGTAATTAGCTTAATTTTCTATGTTAAACACTCTTCTCCAATGTGCATTTTTTCCAAGTTATAAATAAAAAGATCAAAAAGGGACCTTCAAGGGACCTCTCCCCATTGTGGCTCATTCGACAATCAATACCCACTTATCCCAGTTTCCGTCTTTTTTAAATGTGAAAGGGAGGAGTCCAATGGTTCGTAATATTATTTTTAAAACTAAAAAACTAATGATGGTTTGAGGTGGAGAAATCTGGTTTTGAATACCTCAAACATCTGGTTTACCAATTATGGTTAACCTTGAAACTAGGTACATGTGTTAGGGGGATCCTCCTGCTTGTAGGTCTCGGAATGCGTTCCAATTGTTTATGTTGGTTTTTATAAACCCTGTATGATTCTTCTTCAGAATTTTGAGTTGAACACCCAGAAACAAATAAAACATGTTTACATTCAAGTGATTTTTGTCATAATTCTTGAATCTAGACGTTTTTAAGTTGTGGATATGTGTTGTTTTTTCGATTACAATGCTAATACATCACCCCCGGACTGCTCAAACTATGCCTCCCATCGATAATCATAAATTTTTGATATGAAATGGCCATATTTTTGTTCTTTTTTAAAACAAGCAGTGTTTGTAATGTTGGTCGTTATTCAGCATCTATCCCAGACTATGCACTTAATCAACTTAATGTGTGGAGGTATTTACACTCAATAAACCCCAGTAGCGCTTGAGCTTTTAATATTTTACGAGCAATGGGAACTATTAGGAGCTGCTGGAAGCATAATTCCTAAGATAGGACGATGAGCTCCCAATTTAGCAGTTTGTTGTGTGTCCGTTAGACAACCCCAGCATGGCAAGGGGGGCCGGAGAAAAGTGGGTACCGATTTTCTAGACTATGGATGGCTCTTCCCCTAGGAGTTGGGACTTTTAGTATGTTGAATTTCTTACTACTCCAAACAAAGCTTTGGATTCTAAAACTTTCCATATTCTCCATGTATGTTACACCATCCTTTTGGCCACTCATTGACTGAACTATTAGTACACTTCTGCATGCGCTTCTGTTACTCTGATTTTAATGTCAATCCTCTCCGAATAAGTCTTCCATGTTTTGCTTACGTAAAGATAATGCACGTCTGAAGACCGCGATAAAAATAACTTGTTTATGCGCCTGCAAGCTGTTATTTGGGTTGGCGCTCACTCGCGGCACGAAAATATTTTGTTATACGCTCTCTGCCCACCTTGAATAGTACGACGAAAAATTGGATCACCGCCTTTTTTTATAATGTCAACAGGGGGCGTAGCTCAAGTGGTAGAGCGCTCGCTTAGCATGTGAGAGGTACCGGGATCGATACCCGGCGCCTCCATATTCATTTTATAATTTTTTATGGTTACAAATTAAATTATCACAATTTCCGTCACCGCTCAATATAGTGCAAAACCCATGTTTCAGTTGAAATTTCCACGAAGCGAATGAATCATGTCTTGGTTACACCTGAATCCAAATTTAATATGGAACGCTGGGTATCCACGGAACTTGATAACATATTCCAAGTGGACGAATTGGAAAATACCACTAACTTTTAGAGTGACGACTTTTGGAACAATCATGGCTCCTGATCAATTCTTCCATGGGCTTAATCGAATTTTATTATACCTCGATTTTGATTAACGTTGCTGGGATTACATTGGTTAGCCCTTGTACAATCCGCTATAGTTTCATCACCGTTGGTTCGAAAGGAAGGATTTAATTTTATCTAAATTGAATTATTCAATTGGCAGTAGATCTCACCGTTAAAACTCCAAAACTGAAGGAATTTAGATCAGCGTGTTAGTCCTTAATTGGTTGCCTGCAAGTTTCGTCGCCTTTCAGACCATCTGTGAGAAAGTCTTGAAGTTATTGTACTGTATTGATTTCCTTCAGTAGTTTCGTCCCATAATTTTATCAGTTACCTATTCAATATCTAATTATACAACAATCAAGCTAAGAACCAAGACCTAAGAGCTTCGCAGACATTTATTTGGTTATAAACTTATTTTCAAGTCTCAAATTCATCAATCTGGTTCATTTACATCGAGCCAGTAGTAAGTTATGTATTTCTATGAGGTTTTGCTTTATAAATCAGTTGGCAAGCATAAACATCTGGGAGACTGACAATTTCTCTTCATACTGTCATCAGAGGGCCCCGTCAGTTAGGAACTTAGGATAAGGCTTCTGATTACTTTCACCAGCTTCAAAGGGAATGTGAAATGAGACAAAGTTTTTCAAACATGAAAGTTTTGATTGCAGACCGTTCTTTTGATTTGGTCTCCAACTGAACTTCTCTGGTTTTTTTTTTTAAGGGAGCTTTTTCTTTGTTGACCATATCCAGTTCTAAAAGCAGGGATTTCATTTTAAACAACGTATTAAGAAACATTTTTGAAATTTCTTGTGGAAATACATATTGCTGTGCTACCTCGTGCACTTATTGCAACTTTTGGTAACATTCTTGTTCAAGTGATCAAAAGTATCGCTCTGATGAACACCAAACTATCCGCTACTAGAGAACTAAGGACACTTCATGTCTCTTAATTAAGTTTCTCTTAATTCTTAATTCTTTCACTGGGGTTTGTTATTCAATTCGCTTGCCTTCACGATTTGAATTTCTACTAAGCTTTGGAGTGTGCGTGTTTCACCAGTGATAGAGCGATTATTGGTTGCATAGAGCACGTAAATCTGTTCTCAATCAAAATACCTATTTGGATTGATCAGTTGATCATATTTGTGTGCCTCCTGAAATTCAATAATCGCTCTATCAATTGTGAAACACGCACACTCTTAGTTTAAATTCAAATCATGAACGCAAGCCAATTGAATAATAAACCCCAGTGAAAGAACTTGCACCGTTTTTTAATTGTTATCAGAATGCTTCAACCCTCGTATCGGCTGCAAAGCTTCTTAGGAGTTCACTCCAGTATCCACATTACTACATCACTATCACTAGGTTACTGATATTAAAACAAAAACAATAATAGACCAAAATAATGCAAATGTTGGCACCATAAATCGGGAATAGTTCGGCCTACGGACCTGGGGAGGGGCTCATTCGATTCCTCGTGGAAAGATTTTCAAAACGAGTCCCTTGCCTTTTTTGAGGTTGTTAGGGATTGTACAAAACTTTGACAACCCTTAAAGGGCACTTTAAATTATGTGAGAGAGCTATCTCAAGAATTGGGGCGTCGTCGGACCAACATGGATTTTTACTGAAAATTTCAGCTTTTTTGCTTCAGCCGTTTGGGAGAAATTGTGCGTACGGCGGACGGACGGAGATTTTTTTATGTTGTTCTACACCCTCGTAAACCATGGAATTCCTTCAAGATAGATTGCAATGGTTTATTATTGAATAATAAACCCAAATGATTCGGTTGCTCGTGGTACCTCTGGGTTTGATTTGGTAAATTATTTTGTGTTTTCCGATATTGAATAATCAGAAATGTTACGATTGGATTGTGAATCTTGTCCTAATTGGGTTGAGCCACAAAATTTGCATGTCCTTATAACTTTGACAGCCAAGTACTATGTGTTATCATAGGCATATTTGTGCTCCTCATTTAGAATGTTCATTTCGGGTGAATCACTTTCATTCCTGTCGGATTTTGGAAGGAACAAGAAGAAAATGCTTACCCTATTTAGTTCCATCACAAATTCCCTTCTGCTTGGAGTATTCGCGATGATAATTAGGATAATTACTCGAATTTGGGTTCGGAGAATCTTGTTTGGTTTCGGTATCTCTTTTATTCCGAGAAAATTTCCTTGAAAATATTCTGAGAAAATTTCATTTTACTTGAAAACTTCATCAATATTCTCTCGGAATCCTCCAAAGCTTTTTACCCTAATTTCGTTTGTAAGACTTTACTTATTTTTGAATGAAAGTTTCTGTTAATTTAACTTCTACATCAATGCATCGTAAAATTATGAATTCCCTCATAGAAAAATGTGTAAGTTTTAATTCCGGTGTCTTTATTAACAATAAAGTCACAGCAAAAATATCTTGTCCTTCTTTGTAATATTCATATAAAACGTCATTTTCCACTATATAATTTTATAATATCCACTGCTACGAGTTCCTTGGTTGTAGAATGGGAAATTCTGAAAGAGGATTTCTGATTGTCGTTTGGGCTTTCATATTAGATTGGGTTAGTTTTTAAAAGACATTCGTTCGTAGTAGGTACCTGTATTTATAATATAAATTCCTCCCTTAGCTATTGATAACTTCTCTACCGCTCCTAATCTTTTTCTCTAAAGATCTCGTACCATATTTCTCCAATATTGATTGAAGCGATGTTGAGGTTGTCAGCTGATCTGTACAACTGATAACACATATTAGGGACCTCACCTTTCAATGATTCGTCTTTGGAACAAATGATCGCAATTTACCTTGAAGAGCTTCTTCATTATTTCCTCCCGGTCTCCGAATTACCCTTTAGAAAAACTTTCGAACGTTCGAACCGTTGATGTTCTCGTAATGGTTCTGTCTGAACTCCTCATTGTGCGGCTATTCCACGTGCCTCGCAATCTTTTCACTGCAGAGAAACTACACCTTGTTAACCTTCCTGCATCTCTGCATCTTGCCTATCGATTGGTCGTCTCTAATCGTGCTATCCACGAATGATTTAAATGCTTGTTTTGACTTTCTCCGATCCCGCGCCGCTTAGCTTTTGTATCCCGTTTGGTAGCCCGTGCCTCAGGTGTCATTTAGAAAATGATCCCCTTTCACTCCAATAATTACAGTTTCCTCGTTTGTTCTTGCCTGCACTAGGAATTGCGACTTGAGTTGGCAGTAAATTGAAATAATGTTGAGTAAGTTCTCGACATTGGGTTGCGGATCATGAAAATTGCTTGGTACACAAAATACGTCTGTATTTATTTCCCACCATCAGGTTTTAAATCAATGAAGGATGATTGGTTATTATTTCATGGGATTTGGAGGGCCTGGTACGTAGACCAGTTTGTGGTAGAAGTGTTGCCACACAACACGACGCATTGGAGCTGCTATTATGAGAATTTACCGGTTCAGAAATGATATTCGTTAACCAATAAAGCTGATTCCTGTGGAACGAACAGCATTAGCCTCAATAGGATGTCCAAGCCCCCCTATTTTGAGCTGTGTATTTCACAGCCATCTACTACCTAATTCGTACATTCTCTGAAAAATTTCTTCAAAATCTGATGAAAACTATAGAAATTAAGCAAACCAAAAGGGTCTGGGGATCATACGACAGACAAGAAACGAAAGTTTTTCTGAATGGTGTAAAACGTAAAGGGGGAACGGGAATTCCAATTTTGGAAAATCTATTTTTACGTTTCGCAAGTGAAAACAAAGTTTTGTCTACCTACAGGTAGACTCGGAAGAAATTGGTAGCAGTACAGCTTGATGATTTATATCTTACTTGTCTTACCTTATGGAAGATGCTCATGTCCTGCTGTTAATTCTGTTCTATTATCTTTACACTTAAATCTCAACGGGTAGTAATTACCTTACGCCTGCTAATCTTCTTATCAATTTTCATAATTTACAATTTTTAAGTGAAAAAATGGCCTCGTTACATCAAGATCGACCACAATTAGAATACAAAAATTGTAATAATTGTCATGTAGAATACGATGATATAATAATTTCCATTTCGTATTTATATCTATCACATTTTACTACTCAGCTGAAAATGAGGTGACAAATCTTTCATTTGAATAACTATTTATCACTGTTGATTCATTATGATTAGACGAAACGGGTCGGAATCATTAATGAAGAATATATGGTATAGAAAATGGGCAAAAATTGTTTCCTTCCTCGATTTAAAGGACTGCATTTGTGTGAAAAATTATTACAGGGCTTCCGGTACTGTATTGTTCCCAATAAGAGGCAGGTAATTTGCATAAATCACAGGTCAAATTCTCCCTTCGGAAATTCTACGAGCAAGGAAGTTGTTGGAGGAGAGTGGATGCGATAGCATAACGGACATTGTTATGCGTTATGCCCTAATGAAGGCCGGGAATTGACGAATATACCGTTACAGGCCTATCTCAAGACAACGATAAGACAGGGAGGGCTATACGTCTCCTGCTACTCGAGCTTGCCAGCTAGCTCCCTCATCAGATGAGTAGGCACAACGAGTTGATTGCCTTCGGGAGGATAACTTTGAAAAGCCCTCTTTTGTAAAGTAGGATGCGGAGTCATTCCGACCCGTTTGATCGGAGTCGAAATTCCCATTCTCAACATCTGGAAAATGTTGAACAATTTCACGGGTGGAAATCGTTGGGAGTAGAGAGTTGCAGTGCGCAGCGACATTTCAACATGGATGCGGAGGGATCCTACGATGTCCATTCTCAACTTTCTTCATATACTCGTAATGGGCAGAGCTAACCCTAAAATTATTTATCATTACTTGCTAAATTTGGGGTGAAGGAAACATCGCGTCTTAATAGAATCTTGCATCACCTTTTAGTAGTAGAACCCATACATATTCAATAAATCGAACGAAATGATAAAAATGTATGTAGTTATACATGTTATACGTCTTAATAGTAACAGATTTGGATTTGGGTTAGATCTGTTAAGCTCTGTTTACATTGCTCGAGCATTTGCCGCGAGCAAGGGCTTCGAACGAGCATTTGTTCGAGGTCCAGGCAGGTAAACAGCCCCTGCGAACCGAGCAATGTTCGTGTGGACGGTTTGCTCGTGCTCGAGTCTGATCCTTGGCTTTGTTTCAGCCAAGTTGTTAGAGGTGTCACATCTCTCCCATTTTGACGTTCACTTTTGTAATTTTTTAAAATTGTTTTAGATTTGGTTCCGACTGTAACCGCAGTTCTCGAAATAACACGAGTGCCATTTGATCGCAGGATATGCTCGCGAGCGTGTGATTGTCGGAAATGCTCGATGCTCGAGGTTGCACGAGCAACGTAAACGAGTCTTTATTGTAAAATAATGACCAATAAAGATGAGTTTTACCCGCGTTTTTAAGAGCGGTGTGAATGTCCAGTACTGTTTACAAGATTAAACGAATGACAATTTAAAAAACCAACAGACAAGAACAACGTGTGTCATATTATACGTATAACTTTTTGAATCATGTTTGGAAAGAATTTTTGAGCACAATGAATTTTGATTACGTTTCAAAGAATTGTAGTAATCATCTATATTCTCACTAAGTGATCTAATACCATTCTAATTTAACTTATGAATCCTTACATATAAAACTCAAAGTTGGTTTCTATCTAGCTTTTTATATTAATCGATGGATGTTCCCAATAGATGGGTAAACCGATTTTTAAGGGGAGCGGTCTTAAAATGATCAACGAGTTCCGAGGCAGAACGAACTGCACCAATTACAGAACGTCCAAAACATCCTCGGACTTAATAATCGGCGCTACCTTCGAAACGGATTTGTTTGGCTCTCTTAACTTTTGTTATTATGGTTGCCAGCAGGTAATGTGTTCCCGGTGGACAGGGATTTAATATTTCGTTTGCAGCACAGGGTTTTTGCTAGTAACTTATAAATTTCGGCTTACAAGGGTTACTTAGCATGGTAAATAATGCCAAACCCCAAGTTTTTTGTTAAAGGAACAGGTAGAATCTCTGGTCACTTCTACCATATGAATCTATGTGGTACTGTCACCATTCCAATTCAGAACCTTCTAATACCTTCTTCATCCCAAAATGAATTTCATTGCCATATCGGCAGGAGTTAAGGCATCATTTCCAAAATGCGGGAATCTTGTGAATGCAGTAGCGGAACAATCACAGAGGATGTGTCCTGCTGTTTCCGCCCCTTCGCAACAGAGCCGGCATTCCATTGTCCTGGCTAGTACCCATTTTGATAGAGTCCCTCAGGCGACAGTTTATCTTAATGTTTCGAATCATCGTCGCTCCGGATCCCCGTTGGAAAGTTTCGGGAGGACGAGTTACCAACTCACCACAACCCAAACCGAACTCCCTGGCCTCCTTAAATGTTTGGAAACGATCGGAACATCGATCAATCCAGCAAATTCATGTAATTCCTCTCTGTAAATGTACGTTGCTTTTTGCCATCTCTCCTATCAAAGCATGGTTTTTTGAGGAGGAGAAAAAGTTTGGCGACTTCTTTCATAATTGTTTATTTGCTAGCTGAGTATTTTCCCCAGCGTTTTTAGCATCATCAGAGCTGTTATGCTACTGTTTAAGGTTTGTAGGTCGAATTAGTGGTATTTTTTCCCATTTTTTGGTTTCTGTTGTTTGAATTGAGAAATATATAAACCACCGTAACTTCCACTGAGGTAACTTTTTTTACACAAACCTAATCCTTTTCATTTTGCCGTTTCGCGCCCATCGTGACGGTCGCTTCCACCTTCACGCTCGATTTTGTCGCGTGAATCGTCCCATCTTGTCTTTATAAGTCCCGTCATCAGTATGATGTGTGCGAGGCCTCTTTACCTTTCGCGGATCGTGTCTGACTGACCATGGACTAAAAATAGATTTCGATTCTCGCAAACATCTTCGGACTTCATGACCATGTACGTTTTGCCGCTCGTCTGCAGTAAAATGACATTGATAAAATAGGATACCGCTTCTCGTCAGCAGTTTCAATATCCAGAAAGCTCTAGATGGTCATTTGGAACGTGCTCAATGATGAATAAAATCAAATTATTAAAAACAAAACATTTTTTTTTTATCTGGCTTCTCGTTTCTGTTTTATGTGGCTTATATGTATTGTGGAAAAACGGGGTATCGGTATGTAAAACTGTGGAGTATTTGTCTAAAACGTTTGTATAGAAAATATCTCTATTTAAAACGCTGCAAATTATTACACAGTGGTTAATTTTTTCTGTATAAAAAGTTGTAAATATGCCCTCGTGCCTCCATATCTTGTCTTGTCCACTGTAGATGCCATGAAAAGACACATTTATATTTCGACACGTTAGACCGATTGGGAACTAGATTAGCCGCAAGGGGTTCAGCTGATGATTGTGTCTCCATATCTCGTGATTGACTACTAGATGTCCATAGACAGTTGATGACTCTGTCTTAAATTTAATTCCATGCCTAAAATTTACCAGTCCTTCTCTCATTTACGAACAAAAATGATTACTTACGAAGTTCATGCACGCGAGACCATGGGGTCATTCCATATCGATTGTGAAGTGGCAACATGACCTACCTACTTGAAATAGGGTTGGACTTGAAGAATTATCTGAGATGGTGCTGAACAACATGGTCTAATTGTTTTTTTTGTTGCAATTTTTCAGGAGAGGCAAAAAATTTTGTATTTTTCATTTTTTACAACATTATTTATGACTGTTTATTTCAACTGACACTTACGGCAGCTCCTCTGGAATATATTAACTTATTATTACCAACAGGTGGCATTGGAAATTGTGCAACCAACGATATAAAAAATCAAAATGCCCAAAATGTCAGTTAGGCCATGTTATTTTGCACCAAGTCAGATAGGTTGTGTAGTCCAGCCCTATCTCAGGTAGGTCATGTTGCAACTTCACCCTCGATATAGTTTAACATGTTACCTTGGAAAGCCCTCGATTTACCCCAAATCGTCATACTTCCTTTCAAATGTCAGCTTTGTACTTTGACTAAGACAGAAAATAGCTCTTGGGCTCTCTCTCTGCTGAACTGGAGCGCTGTCGTCAGGATTCTGACGCCCCACGGAACCTACCATTCAAATTTGTATGTGGAAATGTAGCAAAAGTGGTTGGTTGGCTCAGTGTCCAAGGCTTTTGTAAATATTTCTACTTGTATCTTTCTAGTTACTCTGGCGGTAGTTCTGGAAAAGGAACAATAGAGGACTGGGCCAAATTCAACACTACAGTTCAGAGTGAGTACAAAAGAACTTCGGCTCTCTGAATTGATTCTGATAGATATTTTTTTCGTGGCCCAAAAACTTATATTTCCCAGGGATCAGCTAAAACTAAGGAAATGTAAAGTAAATATCTTCAATGGTGCAATATACGGGGCTATACTGTACTGATACGATATAGATATCCACGAATGGAGCAACTGAAATTTAACAAGATAAAATAAAACCCCTAACCTACAGAAAACCTTGATGTCACAAGGAACTGTTGAAACAGAATTGCATTCCGATTATATAGGCTGATGATACTAGGCGATTTTTACTACGTCCCTGCACCTTCACATTCAAGTTCATGTTGAAGTTCTTGTTCTTGTCCAACTCCTGAGAATGGATGAACACGAAGCGGTCGGGCAGACTCATCCAATTAATCATAGGACGTCTATCAATGATGAACGTTAGTGTTCTGTCAGAAGTTTTTGATGTTCAGGTTTTTGAATATTTTTACTCTTGATTTTACCCTCTAGGTCTGGCTGAGAGCGTTGCTAAAAATGCAGTCCTAACTACACCCCAGACAAGATTTTTCTTCATTAACTTTGGTTTTGATAGTTTCAAAAAAAGCTCTGGACGGAGGTCGGACGGATTTTAAAAATTCGATCTTCGGATTCGCACGTCTTGAAACGTAAAACAATTTTTGAGGTTGGAGGGGTCTTCGCTTTTTTTCTTGGTCGGCTGGAAATGTTAAATATTGAAAATAACAAATGAAAATATAAGAAATTTTTAGGCCAAAATATGATTCTATCTTTGGGGCAGTCAGCTAGTCGAATATGATTAGTTTGGCCCAAAATTGTCATAACTACATTTTTCTGAATTTGTACCTATGTATGTATTATTTGTATCGAATGAAATATTTATCTGTTTTAATTAAACTGCTGTTCTGACCACTTTAAACTAATCTACGGTTATGTAAACAAACCAAAAGTGACCATCGATGTTTACGATACAAACCTCGATGCAATGTTCACTAACTCCTTAGAAATCACGGAGCTGTAGTTCTTCAAGACACGAGTGCGTTGCGGGCTGGCGTAGAACTCAGGAGTTGGGACTTCGAAAGGTCATTCAAGCTCGGACCAGCCAGCTGGTGGGTTGTTACGATTTGGTCTCCGCCCCGACCCAATGACCTGATTTCTTCATTGAATTTGTCGTCCGAGATTTCTCACCCCGACGTACCCCTTCATCAGGGGGCGTAGCTCAAGTGGTAGAGCGCTCGCTTAGCATGTGAGAGGTACCGGGATCGATACCCGGCGCCTCCATTAATTTTTTTTTCGAATTAAACATTTGTTATCGCATCAGAATGAACCTTATCAGTAGCAGGGTAGGAATCTGATAAGCCACACCTAGCTTCCATAACTCAAATGTATGTATTGAAAGAATCTATATTAAGTATGAATGAGAAAAGGTATTATTCTTGTTGAGTGTTTACGGCTACAGATTCTTTCTGTCTCGGTTCATTAGATTTGTCTTTTACAAGGTCGGCTAAGGAAATTTGTGTCACACCCAAAAGATCCACGTGTACCTCACAGTTCTAATTAGAACCGGTATGTACCGTTCGAAGGGCCGTTGTATGTCCCGTACCTATGAGAGGACGTTTTAGAACGGGTACCGTTAGTTTCGAAACAGGGAACAATCATTTCAAACGCTGATGAGTCAGATCTCAAGTCGAGCCTTCTTGGTGCTGGCCCCAATCAGTTAGTTTACGATCAACGCTAGACCGATTGGGCTTCTTTAAGTTTTATGACCTCCAAACTAACTACGTTCATCTTAGCCAGCTCTAATGATAAAATTAATTGAGTCACTCATGCGGCCGCTACGATAAACTGTAACATCTACCAGCTGTTCAGAATTCCAATTGGTATTGGATTTGAAGAGCCTGCCATGGTAGATTAAGCATCCACAACTTTTGAGGTTGTGTCTAACGGTATTTACCTTAATTGTTGGGATTAGACGACCGTTAATTTAATTCATTTCCTTCACTTCATCGGGAACAACTTAAGATCGTAAACACTGATTTTCAAACTTTCGTGTTCACTTCTAATAAGTGGTTCATATGAAGATTCATTCATAGAAAATATTAACTAAGTTCTACTTGGGTGTTATTTTTAAATTCAGATTCCGTAGAAACTCCGTTATTAATCGTGATGAAGTACTAACAACAGTGGTTTCAAATTACCTAGGATTAGTAATACTGATGCAGGCTCAGCTGTATATTTGTGTGTTCCTTGACAATGTATTATACTTTGTGGACCATATAGACTTGGCAGCCTGTGGATTAATGAGGAAGATGGGTTTTCTAAAAAGTACTCACAGAGACTTCAGTGATCTAACTGCTAAAAAGAGCCCATTTGGTACTTGGTAGTGTAAAATGTATAAGCGATCATCTATGCCTTTCAAAAGCATCATATCAAGTCTGTGTGACATAAACTATTGAAGTATCTAGTTCCAATGAAAGCCGTAAATTATCCATGTTGACCCGTTGATGACTGGATTTCTCTTGAGAACAGGAGAATGGTAGCTGTCCTGGTTACTGAATACAAATGTCCACTGTCCCTTCTTGCTACTCAAGTTGCCTATGGCGTCCATCGAATCGTCGTCGAATCCTGCGTGAAAAACTTGATTCATCTGGCCGGATCTACTTAGGATTCGTGGTGGCAGTGGTTAAGCAAACCTCAGCCTATGGGATCTGCCCCTGGATGCTCGCGGGTAGAGCTGCACCACCAGAGACTACTACCCTGGTAATGTACCTCGACACAGTTTCCACAGCCGGTAGAATCAGCCAGCAGTTCGCCTCAACCTGTAATACTTAGGGAAGCAGGTACAGGGTCCGCCAACGAACTAGTATGGATTTAAAAAAATCATAACTCAATTGTTTCTCAAGATAAAAACATGTACTTTTTTAAAAATTGTTCACAAGAAGGGGGATTTTTAGAAAATGTTCACTTTTTGAAAATCACGTCGAGCATATGGTGGCCATCAGCTTGAATGTATCGAGTCTTTCGGTGAAGCTCCTCGATGCCCTCTCCAACATGTCCTGAGGGATGCGGCTGATTTCTGCTGCAATAGCCTCCTTCAAGTCGTCCAGGGTCCTCGGCTTATCTTTGTATACCCTTTCCTTGAGGTATCCCCACAAAAAAAATCACGTGGGGATGGGTCGGGGGACCTGGGGGGCCAGGGAACGTCACCGCGCCGAGAAATGAGGCGACCGTTAAATTTTTGGCGGAGGAAGGCCATCGTGGCGTTTACCGTGTGGCAAGTCGCTCCATCTTGCTGAAACCAAGCGTTCCTTAATGGGATTCGTTTACGTCGAAGTTGGGGAAGAAACAAATTATTAAGCATGTCGAGATAACGCTCAGAGTTCAGGGTTACAGTCACACCATTTTCCTCGAAGAAATATGACCGTCCGATGACCGTTTTCTTCCATGAGCACTCTCTTGGATTTTGCACAGACATTTCTGAACAAAGTCTCCTGAATACTATCGATACTATTTCCTATGCCCTCCACAGGTTCGAGTAGTGTTCCCGTCTGCAAGCAGAAAGCGGATTCCCAGAAGTACAGGCTCTCCTAGACGAATATCAACCTTCATCAAGGAGGAGGATTTTACAGGTCTACTAATTAAAATTAAACATTTAGGTGACCAAACATACTGAGGAATCGCACTGATTCGATCCATCGAGGGTCCATTAAAATACCGTAGTGTCGAATTACTGAAAAGGAAATTATTATACGAAGAGGATTAAATAAACAAAAATCGAATTACGATGGTTTGTTTTGTGACTCAATATGTTATGGTTGGCTGGAAAGTTTAAATATCATGAAATTTTCAACTCAGAACATTGCCAATGACTCCCATTGCCAATGACTGTCGCGTTTTGTGATATTATCCGTTAAGAATTTACCATAAACAGGTTCTACGCTAAAAGACAATACGAAAGGGTATGAGCTAAAATTTGATCAGTCGCAAACTTTGAAATTCAGTCAAATCGTCAACTTTGAGTCAAATGAGCTTTGATAGACAATGTTAAGGTCGCATTTGTACTCGGAATTTTGAAAGTCAAAATTCTTGATGAAGAGTGGAGTCTCACGTTTTAGTTTTTTATTACTGTCTTATTTCGGGAGTAATTTATTGTTCAATAAGTTTTGTTGTTCATGCTCCGCAATTTTCGTCCCTATAACGATTTCTGTCGGACATACGGTTTAGGAATCTTTGAAATGCGTCCTCTTACCCAATTTTGGGAGGACGCCATTGTTTCAGCGACATTGAGGTAGCAGACACCGATTTATCTAATATGGGGGTCAGCATTTGAAATAGGTCTGTTCTATAGATGTTAAAGGTTTTATAGATAATAAAACTATTCATGATTTTGTCCCTGATCCCCTGGACTACCTTCTTCTCCCCGACGACTCATGTGCAGGGAATGTAATGTGTCACCTGTGGAAATGGAAATATAAAATGACATCATCCCGTATTTCATTTCTTGACGACCGGATTCCATTATCTCTACTATTCGGCACCAACTTTCGACGCCGACTTTCGAAAATGAAGATTTCCCGGTGTTGAACGTTGCCCCTTGCCGAAAACACCCTCAAAGCGAAGTTCTGTGAATATTATTCCTGGTCGGAGTTCCGGAATAAATCATCCGAGACGGAATAGTAGACATCGACAACTTTCGACTAATTGATCTCCCTCGAAATCCGGTTCCACCTGCGAGCCCCTGAAATAGTGATTACAGAATGAATTAATTGCGCCTGTTTTTCGGGAACCGAAAGTTTTCCCTTTTACGACTCGCGAAATTGAATTTAAGATTGGGATCGCTTTTCGATTTATTATTTTCAGTCATGAATTTCCGTACTCAACCATGAAAAACATGTTAACTCCCACACATGTTAACTGGGGGGGGGGGGGGGGGTTTCCCACATGTGTTGCGTTACTTATAAGATGGTTAGAATAATAATCAGAAAGAAGCCGTTGAGGGCCTTTCAACAACAATCCCTAACCATGGTCAAAGTAGATCATAGTTTTAAAGTACCAGAAATTTGAACGTTAATTTAAAACAAACGGGGTTCACCAATGTAATCAATGGTATCAGTAAACGTCGATTCACTGCGTTTCCACAAAACGTCAATTTAGAGCCTGTCCAGATGACGCGTTTTACGCCCGTTTAACGCTCGAACGACGCGCGAGTCGAGATACTCGAAAGCCATTGTTGCCGTCCAGTACTACACGCGAGTCCGTTGTGAGAGGACGTATATTGAGTCCGTATTTTACCGTATTTGAGCCCCGAGATGGAGCGTGATAACTTTGACAATGTAATCACGAGTTTTTCTTCTGCAGAGACAGTATCCCGTACCACATAATTTTGACATGTGGTTGGTAAGGGCAAACCCTTAAGTCAAGTCAAATCTTCTTGCAGAATTTTCAGTAATTCATCAAACGATGTTACTGACATCCGGAAGTAGTTGAAAAACTTTTCACCTTGTTCTCTGAGCTTTGGATATAATGTTATAAACATGCTATGCGTCATTCTGTCACGTAGAATTGGGTGCACGTTAAATCGTCGACGTTCTCTTCGTTTACGATGTTTCCATCGACGGTATGCAAGCCAAAAGACAACTGCTTTTTCCGAGTCCGTGTTTGTAACTGGCTGAATCCGTCCCAGCGTAGGAACGCGCGTGGAACGCTGTGTCTGGACGCAGCAGAAAATGATACGTGCGAGAACACTTGCGCGTAAAATCGCGTCATCTGGACTGGCCCTTAAAGTTTAAACGTTAAGGCCCGCGAAATGAGAGTGATAACGAGATGACATAACAACGAAATCAACAACCGTTTCTATTTTCCCTCTATTACTGTTTTTGTTCGATTTGTTTGCTTTGCTTTTACTAATTCTTACTTTACTTCTTGTTTTTTGTTATCGTTAATAGTGTTGTTTATGTACAAAGCTCATTTGTTAATGTTGTTGTTGAACGGGGAAGGGGGGGTGGGAGGCTTCATGTAGACAAAAACGTGACTCGAAATGTGAGTATTGCAATACAAAAATTCTGGTGCATTTATTGTAATGAATATATACAGAAATGAATAGATAAATGTAATGAGTAGATAAAGAAACTGATACCTGAGGTTACTTGATTCAATTTGCCTCGTATTTTGCATCGTGACTCGGAAGTCCATGAGGGCTATCCTCCGAAAAGTGGCGGATGGAATCAGCACCCTCTCATTTTCCACACATATCACGAACTACTGCACTAAGTAGGTGTCCGTGGGTAAGACAGATATGGCCAGTATCTGCTCGATTAATCACGATAATTGAAAGATGGATTACGAAACAGACAGTGGGTCCTGAAGGAGACCACATGACCTCACCTTGTTATTGCTCGCTCCTGGTGGAGATCTGCCATTGCTCTATGTAGAGGATTTTGGTCCTCCTATGAAACTGTCAGCAGACCCATTACCATGGATAACCCACATTCTTGGCACCAATGTATTTTGTTCTAGTTTCTCTCATTTGCTGTTTGGTTGATTCGTAATGTATTGCAAAGTCACTGTTATACGTTAATAAGTCCTGTGAATTCTTTACCTTTAGTTTAAAACGTTTGTTTATGTTTTTTTTTGCAGTTCCCGGCGTGGCGGCAACGGTGGTGTCGTCGTGAGGACGGCAGCGAACCCGCCGCGGCAGCCAACTCTCAACGGCAATTCGACGCCTCCTCCCTTCGATCAAACTAAGGTAATCATCTTCAAATTTAATGTTAATCCATTAACCAATATAACTACTAAATATGAGTTTAAGATCCTCATTGATGGGTGATCTACCCCCAAGATACCTTGATGGTCGAACGAGTGGAGGTCCTATTTGCTATCATGGCATCACATTTAAATTCGAAATCAAACATTGAGAAGAGTACTACACCAACGCCTACATCAGTTTTTTGGGATTCATTTTATTCATCAATCATCGCTGAAACAAAAGAATGACAAACAATGCAGTTTACGTTTCGCCTTCCAATCGGGCTAATGCACATCTGCCGCACCGTCTGGCATTGCGGGTTAGTATGTAAAATGTTAACCGGCTCTATAGATGTAATTTAGTTCAATTTTTGGGCTGAACAGTACAATGAATAATTATAAAATTGAAAGTAAAACCCCAAATGAATGAAATTAAATATTATGATTAGAAATACTACTTCACGATGTTCACGAGGCTCTTGTCTTCTGCCCTGACAATGAAAACAGTGTTTCGTTCTGTAAATTGTCACATTTAAAAAACGGAATGGTTCATCAACAGACGTTTTAACAAAGTATTCTGATAAAATTGGCGCCAGCCTTTTGGTTTATTATTTCAATATTAACTCTGAACCAAGCTTTGAAATTGTATGGCTAACATTTTTTAAAGCCCCCTAACACTTTGTCATTCTACGTTTCAAGGTGGTTAGATTCTAGATCTGCAATATTCGTTCAACATACGGGCCATCATAAGCCTTAGAATTGATGTACACACTCTATTGATTTACACTTTTCACACTAACCCACTAACTATGGGCCACAAACTAGTATTTAGTGGTTTTTACTGACATAGGCAAGGGAAATATCATTTCCCAGTCATTTTGGATGCAAAATCGACTGTAAAAGCTTTCTGATTCGTAAAAATTCACACTTAATAGGTAATCGCAATTTCTAAACCTAAAAGTGACCCTCCGAACCTCACATTAACACGAGCAATCACTCATTATTCAGAACGTAATAGACTGTGTTTTATACTTTGCGATAAGCTGGATTTCACCTCACGATGAGCGCGAAGCTTAATTTCAGTCTGAATGCTCGTGCACAGGGCAATCAGGAAAGGTGAATGTGGATCTTTCATTCGTTAGGGCTCGTCTCTCTGAGATGGATGTAAAGCATCATACGCCCCTTTTTCGGGTGGGCGTGCAACCAACTAGCAAAATAGGAACCCAATCCAGTTCCTGAACTGACCTAACGGTGTTCGCGTCCAGGAACCGTGTAGTTCTCCTACGCGTTTAATCTCAGTGATGGAAAGTCTTGTTCCCCTTGTAACAATCGCCTTTTTGATCGGTTCATTTCGTGATTTACATCTTGTAATCTGACTTGCAACACTAGACTCTATTTGTATGGCGTTAAATGTGTGGAGAGCTTTCACACTCTTTTTAAGCACGTCGCTCAGCTGCGGGTAACGTTCTTAGACGTAGTTCCATTTCAGCGATGTCAATACTCAACTGTGAATAGAAAGACATACATGCAGTCCTGGAGCCAGGTCCGAAAATATATCGGAAAGGGCGGACGATTTTTGTCATCATATCTCATGAAACACACCCACCTGCACATGAAATGGGTGGTCTTTCATTTCAAAGCCGCTGGATTCAAAATTGATTGGCACTTTAATTCGGAAAAATTGCTCAAAATCGAACCTATTTCTGTAAGTAGTTTGTACTAAGTCCACTTGTTACAAAATCTTTGGTCTGCCACCCCAAATCCGCTGAAAAAGCTTTTGGAAAAAAAAAAAAAAAAAACTGATAGCGGACACCTAAAATTTCGATCATTGAAACTACTACTACTCCATATGAGTAGTAAAACGAACCGAGTCTGCCAATAGAGCTCCATTTCGGAAGCAAAACCATTCCTATTTGTACTTCAACAATTTCCATGCGATCCTGCTACATTAGCGAATCGCACATTGACCAGGATTTATTTTCTTGACACCAGAAACTCCATCCACCGCTTGCTTACCTCGAATAGTGTCCACAAAAATGCTCCTCAATCAGGCCAAAAAAAAAAAAAAAAAGGTAAAAAAAAAGAACGCGGAATGTGTATTTATTGACATATACTGAAAAATTGATATAAATGGGCAAACATTTCTTCAAAGATGGATGCTGATAATTTGATCTGACAATAGAAACACTTCCCTTAAATTATTAGATGTAAATTTGATTGGAAACAAATAATGAATTTGTCGGAAGGCACTTGTCAAGCACAAGAATTAATTGAATTTCAGAAAAACGGACTAAAATGTCACTAAAAATGACAATACGGCTAAGGCTCGTGAACTATGAATATTTTTTTGACCGAATTTTATCCGAAAGAAATTCATCATTTGTGAACAAAAAGAAGAAAACCGTATGCACAAAAGTATGCAGAAATGTGCTAAAGTTTCATTCCATCTGCTAAACCAAAAACTGTAAGAGATGCTGGGAAATCCAAAATCATTATTTGAACATCAAACTATTATTGATAACAAGTTGTTTTGCCTTAAAGTTTGTTGCTAATACGTTTTTTGCGTCTTAAGTGCATACATTTCATAGCCATCAACATAAATGTAATATCACATTTTATGAAAATTGGCTCAAGATCTGTGGATGACTGGTTGCATGACTGGAGTTTGTCGCTATAATGATTTTTTTGGCTCCCTTGAGAAATGTTGGCCCCTAATGAGAGAATCATTTCCCCTTAACCGCAATGAAACCGCGGTTTATTTTATGCCTCCCCCCCCCCCCCCCTGTTTCCCAACCTACTCGTTCCACGGTATAAGATCTAATGCGATGCGCAAGTGAAATGCGATGTTTCCCCTTACTATACATAAAACTGAACATAAACTTTGATAGTCTGTTAACATTCGCACCCCTCTCTATGTTTTTAATATTAGCCAAAAAACCGCAAAACTTGTCAACAACTCCTGTACACACCCTCGGTATCCCCGACTCACGCCTAATTTGTTTTCTTGCTTTACCGCGCAGTTCCTCCCACTCGAGCCGCTCCTTGCGAACTCATAATTTAACGTGATTACTCGTACCCTCCTCCCTGAAGATTGCATTAAACGCTGTTTTTCTCAATCTGTACGGTCAAGCGCGCGGCGTAGGTGCTCAACCTGATTTACGATCAATTCACCGAATCAACTGAAAAGCCTTTGGGGGAAAAGAGACCGATTCATCAGTTTGATTGGATTACGGGGCCCTAAGGGGCTTCCACTCGCTTCAATTCAAATAATTCCTTTCTTGCCAAATCGTAATTGTTGACAACTTTTATTATTAAAAATGTATATCCACCAGCCTTTTCCAGTGAATTCCACACGGTCTCAGACTTACCAATACAGTAAGAATCAATATCCAAGTCGTTCTGATATAATTCAAGAACTGTTTTCTCTATTTTAACTCACATCAACCGTAGTTGGAAACTTCCAGAAACGCCTAATACAGGTTGACTAAATAATGGCCTACTAGTTCTTGTTCCATTTGAATCTTTTGAGTTTTGAGGAGGGAGAAAAGCTTAGGAACTGCAATATTCAACACTTTATACATTTATTCATTCTTAAGAGCAATATGGAACCATTCGAAAACCAAAAATTATTAATCACTTTTCCATCGAAGTTCTTGAACTTATAATTATTGACTTTTTAAGCAGTATTTTAGTGAGCAGTTTTGCCTTACCTATTAGCATCCCTTTCTTGAAAAAATCGTGAACAATTTGACGGGGTTCGTGGGCAATAGTTATACAAAAAAATTTTTTTAGTGCTACAGAATTGACTTAGCACAATCAGTATTGTAGTTTCAAGCCAAATTGAAACAAGCCTTCCTGGAAGAGGTGTTAGCCAATAGCACACCTTCACTCCACCGGTATCACTGCACAACTAGTCCCCTGGTGCACTTCTGAATCTGTACATCAACAACACAACCATGCGATCTATTCAGTCATGTGACCGATTACTGTCAACAAATCTGTTGCTAGAGAGTTATACTGTTTAGTTCCAAAAATTATTTGGACACACACCATACCGGACATTAGTTGGGCAACAAATCCGTTGCTAGAGAGTTATACCACAATGTCGTATTGATTTAACCAAAGGTTAACTAAAACAGATGTTTCAGTGTAGGTTGACGTCTGCTAAGTTGTGTGTGCAACATTGCTTTTTCTATAGGCATCTTGAAAGCAACCTTGGAACTGGTAAATTAAGCTAGTTCCGGAATTCGTGATACAACAATGTTTCCGCCAAAAACATCTTGAAATGGGTGAATAGACCTGCATTGTGGGTCCGAATGGCGCTATCTTAATGTTACCGTAAGATGCCATAATGATGGAATCAGTGGCAGCTCGTGCACACCTTCACTCCACCGGTATCACTGTACAACTAGTCCCCTGGTGCACTTCTGCATCTGAGCAAGAGGAGAGGGACGGGCAAGCACAAATGTTCCTACCACACGCAAAACTAGCGTACCTAGTCCGTCTAACAAGGTTTATTAGTTATTTTGAGGGTTTAGGGTTTTAGGCCTTCATATCTCAAAAGTTTACACAACAGCCAGGTTGCCACGTTAAATAACTCGTTGAATTTTTCCAGAATAAGTAAATCTTCTTAACCCATATTTGTGACGTTCATTCAACACTTGAAGGTTGTACCTTATTCAACAGTCTCCAGTCTTCAACTTCTAATTTTCAGCCACTTGCCGTTTGTTTCCCTAACTAAATAAAAGGATTGAGGATTCATGAAAGCATCTTTATTATGAACATTCAACACTAAATAGTCTCTAGGACTGAATTTATTAGGTTCACTGATTGCTTATCACCCTTTCGCGCAAATCTTCATTTTTTTGTATCAGATTCTTTCAAGTTGTAGATATTCCAATTCTTCCAATCATGGTTTTCCTAATGTCAGAGATATTATTCAAATTGGTTTCAGTAAAATAGGCTTTTCTTTCTAAACCTTGGTGCTTCCACGTATGGTTGGTACGTCCAGGGATATAGCTAAAATAATCTTTAACTGTACCTGGTTTTAAACACGAAGGTAAACTTGCAATAAAAAAGAAATTATACGTTTTTCGATGGTGAAGGTGAAATACGTTAGGAGTTTGTGGAAAACTTTTAGAAAACATATTCGTCCTCTAAGAAATTATATTAATAACTCAACTCCTTATAATTGGTAGTTGGTCTACTTCCTTGTTTCAAAACCTATTGGTTTGAGTTGACCATTAGTAATGGTGTGAAGTTATTTATGAAGAAATTGCAGACTCTTCACTAAGTATTGCTCGCACCTTTGGAACTATTGTCCTGTTAATAGTTTCCATTCGCATTTCCATCTACTTGTGATCTCTACCGTCGTGTTCGTTAGCCAGCTTGGTTGCTTCTCGCTAAACTCACTACCATTTCGAAACATTCATCACGATCGATGTTCCAGGTTAGTGGAATGTCTTGGACTTATTCGATCGATTCAACCAAAAACTTGACGAACAATGAAGAACAGGGAAATACAATCAATCTTTATACCCCCACTTAACAAATTCTTTGTACTCTAGGAAGAATTATAGCTCGACCAAGAATAGGAAATGACGTGAACGCCTACGCTGCCTCCTGAATCTCGTGATTCCACAACAAAGGAGTTGATCGGCGGTTATCTTCACTGAAAAGGTGTATACGAGTACCTCCTCTCTCACCTACACCCAGAAGACAAAGCTGTGTAATTGATCGGTTGCAACGAGAAACTCTTGTTAAACGAACTCCTCTGGTTGTTTTGAGTGACACTAACAAATCTTGGAACATCTCGAACGACACCTACGTAGCCATCATTCGTCAAGATCAATCGACCGCTCTTTGAAGGTGTATTTTCAAGTTAAGTCACCGTTTTTAATAAAGCAAATGTTACATGAATAAGGATCGCGTCGCGCCAGGTTGTTCGTCCCATGCGATAAATGAGGGTTTATCAATAATTCACGACCACGGAAAACCCTTTTGGTCACTTCTCAAAATAACATATCGTCGTCATGGCGATTCGATCCTTTTACATTTCGTTGCCACTGTTGGGATAGTTTGAGATTCAATCGCTCATTAAGAGGCAGTTGCTAGAAACGGGCAGGGGCACCTCTGAGGGTATTTCGTCGGGTCCAGGGGTTTCTTGCTTTTCAGAGGTCCACCTGCTTTCTTTAGTTCCTCTTCAGAGAACAGAAGAGAATCAGCCAATTCCACTGGCAAATGATTGATGTTCCTTGGAGGGTGCGTTGGGAAGATTCCATTGACAGTAAGGTAGGGATGCAAAAATAAGTATCGATTCTATAAAGAATCGATTAAAAAAAGTATCGATAATTTTAGATCCCCCCCCCCCCCCATGTATCGAAGAATCGATTCAAAATTTCGAGAATCGACCCGATTCTTTTCATTTTGAAGGACATTTTTGACAATTCCAATAACAACAATGGAAAAAGAGCAAGAAGTGAAAATACCTCAAGAATTAAGAACACTCATCACTACTTATCACAATCTAATGACCAACAGTTGTTGCTCATCTAAATCAACTATTATCTCTCCATACACCTTACTTATGTCCGGCATGACTGCGGTCAAGACGTTGACATTTGAAGGAGAAGACCCTGTCCATCATCCATGGTGGGTCAATGTCAATGTCAATGTGAAAGATGTTGATTCCAAGTTGTGCCCATAACGAATGAACGAGTTTGCGCTGTGCTCCTTCAGTGAGTACCATCATCTGGGGGTACCAGGTAATGAACAAGCCGACAGATATGCGATATAGGTATTGGATTGAGATGAACACATTTCTATAGTTCAGATCTTCCTCAATTATCCCTATTTTTACACAACTGATGGGTTGATAGACAGTTCATCAAGAAAAATTTATAGGTAAATGTTAATTTATGTTGGAGATTGGTGACACCAATAATTTATGCCACCAATTAAACTCAATGCAAAAGATATAGTTCGTGGGGTATTGAAAGAAGAAGCTATTACGGTTGAAATTGATACATAGGTACGGTTGAGAAGCCATTGAAGTTTCCAGTAAAATTTACAGCGCATTTAAAGCACTCTGACTCGTTCCAAAATTCGAAGACGCATCCGTTCTTGAAAAAAATTGATACTTTCATGAAAGATTACAATATATCAATAGGTAATTTATTTTCTAATTCTAATAAGACTCATTTAGAATTTAAAAAAAAGTATTTATTGCAAATGTTTTCTAAATAAATTTTGCATTCTAATAGACTCATTTAAAAATTTCAAAGGAGTATCGACTTAAAATTTCGATACTTTTCAAAAAAATTTATTTTTCGATTCTTCCCAAAAAGATACGATTTAAATCGATTTTTTTTTATACACTTGCATCCCTACAGTAAGGTACATTTCTTCTTCGTTCAAGGGTTTTCGAGATAGCCACTAGTCACTATTAGTAACCTCGGCCCCATATTCACTTCTTCAATGATAGTTTTCCAACAGTGTTGACTTTTATTGATTGCATGACGCAGTCTTTGTCTACTGTACTCTGCATTAATTGCCAGTTTTCTCTTAGTTTGCTCCTCTGGGCTCTACGTCTCTGTTGGTTACAGGTCTCCCGGAGTTTTGAAATTTGAAATTTCCTACAGACTTCAAATACCTGTAGATCTCCAATAGCGAATTCGTGGCCTTATTGGGAATTGGATGACCCAAATTGATTAATTGATTTTCATGAATAGTAATCCCATATAAAAAGCTATTGTTCATATATCTTCCGAAATTGCGTAGGCAGCAGTGACAGTTTGCATTGGACAAAATTTGGATCTCAAAACTCGAAATCTTTTGTTACCCAGGTGGACTCGGTTAAACACATTTTAAAATTTGTTTCCGATTCATCATTAATGCAAAAATATCACTGATTACTGAACTACTGAATTTTATGGACGAAGGTGGTAATGTCAGTGAGAAATCAATTATTCGCATTTGGGGAGTGATTAAATATGTCTGTGATGTTGATTTATTATTTTTAATGATTGACTAGTTGACAAACTAAGAAAGAATTTTCCCTTCTTCATTTGTTTTTGGCGGTTAATAATGTCAAACTGTTAAAGAGAGTATAATATCTATACAATGTACTACTGTTTCATATTCATAGAGTTCTAGATCATGACAAATGGTTTCAATCCGCCGTTTTATACGCCGCAGATAGCTTTTTCAGTTTAACTGAAGTCGATCAAAGGATTATAAATAACTAAATATTCTCGGGGATCGAGGACAATGGGTTATTGTGATGCGGTGAGTTAGCTCGCATATTAGATCGGATCTTATCTGACATCAGTCATTCCGAACCTAACCCAACATTCCGCGGTCCAGAGGCTTGCAACGGCGGTGGTCTCCCTCCTCTGACGTGGATCAATCTCGAACTGGGATCCGATTCAGTGTTTCATTCCTTCGTGTTACAACCTCAAATACCTTCCAACGTCTAGAATACCAATAGTCACGATGCAACCCTACAAGATCAAACACTCAGTTATCAGAAGGATATTCCAATGTATAATTCGGGGGTATAAGATGGTAACGGTGTGGAAAAATTCGACAGGATCTCTCTAAACTGAAAAATATTTGCGGCGGTACGTTCAGTAAGGGGGCTGTACGTTAATTTTTTCGCTGACGTCATAGATATTTTTGCGGCGGTACGTTCGTGTGGGATCCTGTACTTTTAAAAATACAAGTTGTCAAGCAACCTCAAATATTTAGGCCTACCTATGGCAAACGAATTTCTCTACACCGTTACCATGTTATACCGCACATTTTCTCGTGATGTCTACCAAAAAATTTGCATACATCATGTACGACGTAACTGAAAAACGCTGCAAATTCTTCCACTGGTTTTTATTATTCAATTGGCTTCCGTTCATGATTTGAATTTCTTACTAAGCTTCGGAGTGTGCGTGTTTCACAGGTGATAGAGCGATTATTGAATTTCATTAGGCACACGAATATGATCAACTGATCAATCCGAATAGGTATTTTGGTTGAGAACAGATTTACGTGCACTATGCATATGTCCTGAAATTCAATAATCGCTCTATCACCTGTGAAACACGAACACTCCAAAGCTTAGTAAGAAATTCAAATCATGAACGCAAGCCAATTGAATAATAAACCCCAGTGGAAGAATTTGCAGCGTTTTTATGGTTATCAGAATGCTTCAACCCGTGTATCGGCTACAAAGCCTTTTAGGAGTTCACTCCAGTATCCACATTACTACATCACTACGTCACTAGGTTACTGATATCAACACAATATCAATAATAAACCAAAATAACGCGAATGTTGGCACCATAAATCGGGCCATAGATCGGGAATGGTTTGACCTACGGACCCGGGGAGGGGCTCATTCGATTCCTCGTGGAGTGTTCTTCAAAAAGAGTACAGATTTAGGCCGCCTTGACTTTTTGAGGTTTGTTAGGGATTTTACAAAACTTTGACACCCCTTAAAGGGCACTTCAAATTGAGTGAGAGAGCTGGCTCAAGAATTGGGCGTCGCCGGACCAACATGGATTTTTCCTGAAAATTTCAGCTTTTTTGCTTCAGCCGTTTGGGAGAAATCGTGCGTACGGCGGACGGACGGAAAATTTTTATTGCAGATTCGGATTCTACACCCTTTGAAACGTAAACCATGAAATTTTCAGGGGGGATTAGAAAATTTGTTTTCCAGAGCGATTACAATGGTTTATTATTGAATAATAAACCAAAAATAAATGGACAGGCACTCTGAGGCGAAAAAGAACAGCGCAAATTATTACACAATGATGAAGACAAAGGCCCTCTACTGACCAGTTTTGCCGATTCGAACGAATTTAGTTTGATGCCTATTGATATTGAATCGTGCCGTGGAGACGAATCTGACGTACTGACATACTTGGGAAAATGAGAAAATAAACAAGATCGTAATTTTGTGTGAATGATGAACCAAGAGCCTTGTAAACGCCACAGGTGATCAGTGAAGTGAATGTCGTGATTGAATTGTCATGCTTTTGTATAGAGGTCCTCTTTCTCTAAATCTCATCGATTGTTGGAGGGATAGTGGGGTTTGCCCCATGTTATGACGTTACTGTCATCTGATTCCTTGTTTATTCGTAAAATAAAGTATAGCGGGTTATTTTATTGTGTTTTTGATAAATTCAAACGTTTCGGATTCATTGAAAAGCAGGTTTGGATTGTGTTCAGAAACTGGTTAAACTTCTAGGAGAATGTACGGCCCTCATGACTTGTGATGCTATACAACTATGTTGTTTTGAATTTATTGTAGTGGTCACCATCAAGTTAGAAGTGCTCTGGTTATAAAAGCAGTGACATATTACCATTGAAGCAGCGACGCCGACAAAATTCCAAGCGGTTTAGTATCCATGCAATCGTGAACTAACGCGCAACCTCTGATATTTATCAGAGTGAGACATTCAATGTAAAAAAAACTCCCTGAAATCCGAGCGGTGGCCGCTCCATTCCCGCGTTTTTGTGACTGAAGAGTGATATTCACGCCTCGGTGCCCTCAGAGATATTTCCACTTTGGCTTCTTCCAAGGGAATCCAACCTTCACATTCTCCCTCGTGGTTTCTGGTATTTAATCAATGCATTTTTGACATTTGTTCATTGTAAAAGTCAGATTATCGACAAGTTAGTGATGCGTAGGTAGGTGTGTTACTTTATCTTATTGATTTTCAGTTTGTGGGTGCCTACTATTCAGTTTAGCTACAAGAAATCTTTTCTAATCGACTCATGGTAAAATTTGAAATGCAGCTTATTTGAGAAATCAAGGAGTTGATTACATTGGTTATTGGTCAGTGAAGGAAAGTTAGCGGGTAATTTCTTTTGTAATCGATTTGTGATGCTGATATATGGAATCTTGCCAGTTTTAAGGTACCTATCTTGAATGCAATTGAAAGCTATGGTTGCACTACACCTAATAAGCATAAGCCGGTTTCTAAGTAAAATGGATATAAATTTTGAAAATTTCGTGGAGTTGTGGACTCTATGCTTATTGAGTGTAGTGCGACCATATAATTTAAGTTTAATTGCATTCAAGATAGGTATATTAAAACTGGCTCCATTTCATCTATCAATATCACCAATCGATCAGAAAAGAAAGAGCTTGATAGTCAGTCAGTCAAGAGTGAGAGTCAGAGTCGAGATCTTCACGAAATCTTCAAAAGACACAATAATAGTAGTCAAAAACTTTTTAATTTTTTTATTTTATATTTTTATTTGGCATTATACATGGTATATACAGCCCTACAATTAAATTATAAAATTAATCAACACTCTAAACTTATTATCTCATATGATTATGTACATTACTAATTTGTTTTGTATGGTTTTGTTCATTTCTGTCACAAGTTCATATAGTCGGTGGAATGATGTTGGGTATTTCAGTAAGTCCTTATAATGAAAAGGTAAATTTAGTTTTGGACTTATATCGTCGAAAAACTTTCGTCGAGCTGTTGAAGAACGTATGCACGTCATAAATATGTGCTCGAGAGTTCCATCTTCCAGCTTACAGTAGTGACAAGCTGCTGACTCTTCTCCTAGAAATCGGTTCTTGTGAAAATCGCACAGTCCGTGATTGCTCCTGATTCGGCAATTTGCTCAACGGTTAGACGTTGTTGTCAGGAACCAGGGTCTTTGTTGCGAGGTTGGCTGAAAACTTTTGTAAAACTTGTATTTCCCGAATTCCCATATGCGTCAGTCCATAAACCGCGATAGTAGTGGTTAATCGGACGATAGATTGACTGAATCGTCAATACTAGTCAAGAACTAGAATACAGTGTTAAAAATGGATATATAATATTGAAATATTGAACTTTTCTGTGCTATTTTGATTTGCCAATGTTTTGACAAACTTTGTGTATATGCAGAAAGTTTGAAAAATCATAGGACCGTGGTGTAACCCCCCCCCCCCCCCCTCCCCTACCCAATCTATAAAAACTCCATTTTTTGTTGGAATATTGAATATTAATTATGAATATGATATGAATATGAAACTCTATATCAATGTTTTTTGAGGCCGTTATAAAAATATATTCCCACACGATAATTGAGAACATTTCATTCCAACACCAAAATATCGGTCTGGGTAAGTTCAATAGCGACCCCTATCGCCCGAGATTGAGGAATCTAAATTCAAAATTGATCTATTCGTCCAAAAAATTGTTAAAATTGCACTTTTTTTCACAGATTGGACATTTTTAGTGTCATTTTGAAGGATTTTGTAATCTGGGGAAATTGTGACTGGTTCCATGTCTCTTCGTTCAATTATAAGATTTGAAAATCTCTATTTGAGCTGAAAAAATAGTAATAAAAAATAATTATGATAAATAAACAACTAAAACGCTGCAAATTCTTTCACTGGGGTTTATTCAATTGGCTTGCGTTCATGATTTGAATTTCTACTAAGCTTTGGAGTGTAACAAATAGAGCGATTATTGAATTTCATGCATAGAGCACGTCACTCTGTTCTCAACCAAAATACCTATTTTTTGATCAGTTGATCATAATTGTGGTTTTTAAATTTTAAAAACTTGACAACCCTTTAAGTTTAAATTAAGTGAGAGATTGAGAACATCAAGAATTCGGGGCGTCTTCGGACCAACATGGATTTTTCCTGAAAATTTCAGCTTTTTTGCTTCAGCCGTTTGGGAGAAATCCTGAGTACGGCGGACGGACGGAAAAATTTTTATTGCAGATTTGGATTCTAAACCCTCTGATACGTAAACCATGAAATTTTTCGATGGTTAGAAAAAACTTTTTTTCAAGAATTACAACGGTTTATTATTGAATAATAAACCAAAATTTTAAAATTAACTGGATTTTTCTGGTTTTGAATTTGGGCGTCTTCAGGAACCAGAATTTTCCAAGAATATTAGTTTTAGCCAACAGCATGAGGAAAAAATATAGCGACACTTAACGTCGGCTCTTTCCCAAACTAAAATATTCTGCAAAACGTTTTTGAAATTGAATTGTTGCGAATCGAACGCTTGAAATTGCATTTTTGTGTGTATTGACCTATTTCCCTCGTGTCAATTTTGTCTTTTTATTTAGGATGGATTTCACTATCTCGTCGCATCAACTACACGTTATCCTCGCGAGTCTCGCCAGTAGGACTATTCACACAAGAATTACCAGTTAATTCGTAATCGAATGGTTCCACGCCATCAGCTCAACCCAGTGGGCGTTAGTCATTGTTTATAACTACGCCTCCCGCCCCTTGTTGAGGAAATTGAGCCAAAATTGATTAATATTCATCGGGTGCCAACATTCAAGTCTAGTTTGCGGTTTTGTTGAGCGCAGTGTGTGGGTTTTATAAAATCGCTAATTACCAAGTTTGATTATGCCATGTCGTGCTCACAGCTTAATCAGGAATTCCTCATTATCTTTCATGCGCTTTTCCTCTTTAATATAATATATTAGTCTCTTTTAAATGATAAATGCTCATAAATAAATAGTTACAGTTAATACGAACCGAAGGTAGGGATGTCAAATCCCCCCCTTCACTGGGATAGTGCCTCGCTTCATTTTCAACTTAATTTCAACGATAAGTAACTGAGCAGTTTGATACATTTATATGACAAGTAAAGAAGAAAGAGAATAGTTGATGTATCGGCGAATTGTCTTTTTCAAAAATTATAGGAAGTACAAGAATGAATACAGCAGGTTGTTGTTTTGGGATTGGTCGTTTGATTTCGTTGGCGTTTTTCATAACCCTCCGGCACAGTATCAAAAATAATTATTGATTATTGTTCTTGGGGTGGTATCCATTTCCAAGCACGTTTTAATTCATTGATTAAGATTGAGCAAAGGTGGTTTTTATTGTCACCCAAAATTCTTAGGTACATGTACTCTCTCCAATTGTTGTAGAAACCGATAATTTCCCTTAGACATGATTGCTTAAAACTTTTTAGCCGTAACGCCGTAACGCTTATCGAATGTGGCTCGGTGGGTCTGAGCGTGGTCTACATACATATATGAGAACTATAAACTTATTTTTATCGAATTTTGTTAAAATATAAAGTTATTGCAATAACTCCAAATTAAAAAAAATATATTAAAAATGTTTCTTCATGGAAACCCGTTTTGAGGTATTCTGAAACGATTCCTCGATATTAACTGTATGCCATGCCACATGGTAACTCTCGATAGCGGTGAGATAAAAACTTCGTTCTTTTGCCAAAAATCGAGCATCCTAAATAAAAAGATTATCTATTGATTAAATTGGACAAAAATCGTATTCAAAAATGAAAAAAAAAAAAAAAAGCTGAAAGTCGTTAAATTGATTTTTTTATATAGCTGATTATACCTCAAAAAAGGTCATCAACAGTGAACTAAGTCATTTAAAAATTGAATCTCAAATTACGTGGGATTTTGTACTTGAATTTCTTTAACATATGCTTAAAAAATCTATAAAAATGAAAAAACGATCTTAAACCCAGAATCTTCGTTTGCATTCAGCACAATTATTCCGATATTTCTTTGAACACGATGTGCTCAAATTTAAACTCAGTTTACCATGCATGGAATACTATTTTGGTAAATTCGCTCATACGATCATGCTGCATATCTGGAACTTTCTTCATCTTCAGACTTTCATACCCTCGTAATTTGATGGCTTTTTGTATATTGTATTTCTGGAGTTTTGATATATCACTAAATAGTGATCAGCATTGTGTTTATACGTTTTCGGTGTATACCTGATTATATTTCTGTAAATTTAGAATAATTGTGTCATGAGCCCACAAATCCTTGTAATACGCCCAGCACATGCTTATGTGCTACACTTCTCGTCCGATTTTGATGAGGTTTTCACGGAAATTGTTGGGTCAGGTTGTAGATGTTTCATCGTTGGGAAATTAATACCCCATTTCACGCTTGCGGAAACCTAAATTCCACCAAGCAGGTTCCATTCCTCAGGTTTGTGTGGTCTGATCTTGCACAAATACGGTGGTCGGATAAACTCATGTACATTGCAACATGATGATATATTGAATGCTTGTTAAAATTCCAATTTCTGCAGTTTCCACCCGATTTTAATGAATCGACGATTTACATTAGTTTTATTGCTCAAAAACCAATACATCACTATGCGCATCCGCAAATATGAAGTCCTTGAGGTGTCATTTTATCACTTTCTGATCGTCTGAACTTTCTCCGATTTGAAGATTTGTTGGAGGGCGCCAGTTGAATTATTTTAAATAAATTTCCACTCGATGTAGAATTGAAGAGATATACTGTATGGACAATACACGTCTATACACCTATTTGTAGACGTTGATACCTATAAGAACATGTCACGTTACATTTCGGATTTTAAATCGTCATAACGAGCCTATTCTATATCTTTTAACATTTATAATATTTGAAGATCTTTTGTACAGTTTTAATGATCTCTACATTCATAGTATTTAACGAACAAGGCCATGTGCCCACCCAACTTGGCAGAATTAAAAAGAAATATATTTATTCCATTTTCTTAAATTGTAGGAGAGTTAGGTTGACGTAGAAGTCTCGGAATTAAGTCTAATCGATATAAATTTAAGGCGAATTTGGCGACAACTGTTTGATACGTAATTTGCCCACCAAAACCATCGGTAAGATTTCATAGAGTTCTCAGAACTTGTATGTACTTCCATATAGATTTCTGTCAGTAGCTGAGTATGCTAACGAATGACTAAGGTGATTCTGAATTCGTCTTCTTCAAGAATAATTATTTCGAAATCTATTCTCCGTATTTTCTTCAAGGATGGCGCTCGCCTTTGTCACGTTGGGCGCTCGTTCGTATTATCTGTAACTTAACGAGTCCATTTCGACGCCTAAGTGTCTGCTCACGGAGGCGGCATCTTATGAGAAAATTATTAAAATTGGAACCTAATGGCCGTCGAGAACGTGGGGAGAGATTCATTGCCAACGGTGGCGAACTTCTTGTATCGAAAAAAAAAAAACTTCATCATCTTTATCGAAGGCAGGACATTTCCCGGAAGATGTTACGTCATATAAATGAAAGCTGATATCACGAATCCGACTTTAGAGTTTCGCTTGGTCGTTTTAGTATTAAGTTAATGTGGGATAGAAGGAATAATAACTTAATTACCGGCCGTAATGGTAGTCGTAGAAGTGTTTAGAACGTGAATGGGAGTAGGCCCCCGGATGCAGTATAGCAAAAAAGTGAAATTTCACGTAGATTTCGAAATTACAATGAAAAACTGTACCAATTTTAACACGTACGTTTAGATTTGAGACACACTATACGATGCCAATGCACTCTACTAGCGATTTTAGCAACTAAACACAGTGTAACACTAGCAATATAATATTATCATCTTGTTTGAAATAATACGTGACTGTTTGGGTTGTGAGGTGATGGAATGGTATAGTTGCCCCTTCCATTGAGCTGGATGCGTTTTAATGTTCCGCCACGATCAGAGGGTGACCCAATCGTTTGAAGGCGTCTGATTCCTCTCCCAAGGCGACGGATACTAGAATCGAGAAGGGCCAACTAACCATATCCATCACACTCCCAGGGCTCTGAGAATAACCAGGAGAGGGGGGGGGGGCGGGCTCGCCATAAGTAGGGCAATGGGTATGACAATTATTCAAGGGGTCATAATTATTGGCATTTAGCCTAAGGGGAAATGGGGTTGAGTGGACAGTTATTATTAAAAGGGCCAGTGGTCGTAACCACTCTCTGCTACCATGTGAGGGTGGAATGGTATGGTTGCTATAGTTTTCGTCCCAAAGCGTTTACTAAAGCGTGTGAAACGGTTGGGCTGGCTAGACGTTAGGACCAACTGTACCTCATGTGTTGTCCATGTGTAAAAGGACTGAATTAGTAGAAATGAATACGAACTTTATTCCGAAAAATAATAAGCAGGTAAAATACATATATTGACTGTTGGAACGTACTCCATAACCTGTAACCTGGTCAGTTATGGGACGGTTAGGTGTTCAAGGATATACAGGGTGTTCCAGTTAAGGGTGGACATCTGGCTAGGAATGGATTCTACATCAAATTTGTGACAAAAATTGCCTCAGAGATATATTTTTGTAGAGGCTTCGTTTGTGAGTTATTCACGGTTCATGCTTTTTTCCGTGTTTTCGACTTTCCGTCACAAAAACCAGCCATAACTTCCCCATTTCCCAACAAATCTCAAATCTAGGGAAACCGTTGGAAGGGGAATTAAATTATCTATCATCCTGATGCCAAACAAATTTTTTTTCAGGTTTTTTGGGTAAACAATTTTGTTTAAAATGAAAAATGTGTCAAATCCGGGAATTAACTGGTTTTTTCAATCACCTGTAAAACCTAATTTTCATAGATGAACATTTTGTACCGTTACTCATAAAGTTGGCCAGAGAGCTCATCTTTTCAACGGTATCCTCAAATTTGAATTTACTGACGCGATTATGGGAGTAAATCCCTTGTCCCCGTCGGAAAAGGTGTTTTTTAGGCGAAATTGAGGTTTCTGGGAATGTGTTGAGGGGGAAAAATGACTATCTCACGACGTGAAGTGTTTTCCGCACTTGAAGACTAGTTCTGCGCAATTTTCGCAGTGGATTTGAATGGTGAAGACACCGTGATTCAGGTTTGTTGATGTCAGAGCGGAGCGGCTGTTTAAGGGTTCATTTAGTTCAGGCAAGTTGAACGAAAATTCGCCAATAATGCAAATAAGTTTTCGGAAAAGCGAAAATCTGCATTCATACTCCTCTGAAATTGGTTCCTAACTATTTATTGGATAATCGTCTGAACTGGATTTACCGTTCCAGGTCATGTAGGTGCAATTCTGCTGACTTGCGATTCAAGTTGTATTTGATGAAAACATTTGTTTGTTCTTTGTTCATATAGGATTCTTCAGTTTTGAACGAGTTTCGGGATATCGAATACGTCAGTTTTCGTTCCTTTCAGAAGATATAATTATGGTGGGTTCAGAATTTTACTTAATCACCAGTCTTCGAAATTCTGGACTGTCTTTTTGACATCGTCATTTCCTAAAAAATACGTGACAAGTTTGGGTGTGAAATTGGTTTCCGGATTGACGGGTCGAGGACTAATCTCCCATCTGCTATTTCTCCGTCTCATTCCATTTTCTCGCATAACACCCGAAAATGTGTTTCCGGATCATCCGAGCGGCGATTGGGATCAGCTCCCCGTAAGGAGTCAGCAAGGATGATTGCGGTTTGAGCGACGTGATTGAAATACGAAGGCCGCCGACCGCTTGACTCTTTATGGCCAAACCTACGACGGGTGCCAGTCAAGGACGCGGCCGAGAGAGGAAACGACCTGGACTTTTTACACAATGACCGAGTTTTGATGTTTTGATTTCGACTGATCAAGTACGTAACCCATCAGTCGACGGACAATTAAGGTTTTTATAAAACATGGTGAACGAAAGACAACTAATATCAACAAGTTATATTTCTACTCATTGGCACATCCCAAATCAATCAATTGATAGCCCCTTTCAAAATACTCAACATATCTACAATCAACAGCATGCCGTCAGCATATCGTATTTTCCTTACAAACGTCCAATGTGTTTCAAAATCCAGTCATTTAGGTAATGAGAGAATAACGCACCATAGACTTTAGAAAATTATTACTGGTAGACGAATAGCTGAAAATAAGTTGTGAGTGATGAAGTTCATTAATACTGTTGAAACAGGAAAAAGGCCTTGTTACAAAGGTTGTTAGGCTTCCTTGTTACAAACTTTGTTGGCGCATGCGCAGCAGCCATTAATGGGTTAATATTACAATGATATAATTGGATATAATCCAATGATCATATGCCAAATTAAATCGCCAATTCCCAGTCAAGTAACGATGTATTTTACGTTTTCTTATGTGAAGCGAAAACGATTGAGGCCTTTAGAATCAAAACCAGTTACCTAGATCCAATCTTTTCCAAAAATTTTGTTGAATTGAATTTTTCAAGTCCTACTTGCTTTTGGTTTATTATTCAATAATAAACCATTGTAGTCGTTCTGAAAAAAAAAGTTTTCAGAGAGTCAAAAATTTCATGGTTTACGTTTCAAAGGGTGTAGAATCCGAATCTGTAATAAAATTTTCCGTCCGTCCGCCGTACGCCGTAAGGAAGTTTTCTCCCAAACGGCTGAAGCAAGAAAAAGTGAAATTTTCAGGAAAAATCCATGTTGATCCGACGACGCCCAATTCTTGAGCCTGCTCTGTCACTTAATTTAAAGTGCCCTTTAAGGGTTGTCAAAGTTTTGTAAAATCCCTAAAAACCTCAAAAAAAGTCAAGGCGGCCTAAATTTGAACTCTTTTCGAAGAACTTTCCACGAGGAATCGAATGAATGCCTCCCCAGGTCCGTAGGTGAAACCATTCCCGATGTATGGCACGATTTATGGTTCCAACATTTGCGTTATTTTGGTTTATTATTGTTTTTGTTTTGATTACAGTAACCTAGTGATGTAGTGAACGTGGATACTGGAGTGAACTCCTAAAAGGGTTTATAGCCGATACACGGGTTGATGTATTCTGATAACCATAAAAAACGGTGCAAATTCTTTCGCTGTTTTTTATTATTCAATTGGCTGGTGTTCATGATTTGAATTTCTTACTAAGCTTTGGAGTGTTCGTGTTTCGCAGGTGTTAGAGCGTTTATTGAATTTCAGGAGGCACACGAATATGATCAACTGATCAATCCAAATGGGTATTTCGGTTGAGAACAGATTTACGTGCTCTATGCATATCTCCTGAAATTCAATAATCGTTCTATCACCTGTGAAACACGCACACTCCAAAGCTTATTAGAAATTCAAATCATGAACGCAAGCCAATTGAATGATAAACCCCAGTGAAAGAATTTGCTGCGTTTTTCGAAGATAACAGCACATTGGTTTTGCAGCCTTGATTCAAATTCTGTTTATTGACCGATTTCATTGTATTTTTTTCCGTTTTCTGGATTTTGGGTAGTTTACCGCTCTCGAAGCACAAAACTAGGATAAACAGTTGTACGAGCGACCGGGTTTAGTTATGTGGATGATAAAACAGAGCGACCGACACCTGGCGGGCGACAACGGGGTTCGCCAGAGCCATATGGGACTCGGCCTACTGAGTCACCGCTCCAAAACTCGTCTCGCGTCCTCTACCTGGTCCAGGGGACAAAGCTAACTCGCTCACTGCTTCCAGATCTGTACGCTAATTCCAAAGAATAATCATAGGTTACAATACCAAAGAACCTTGCATTCGGTGAATTCAGAAAAGTTGCACAAAGATAAGTTTGGTAGAAAACGTCCACTGGGAGAAATTATCAGGTCTATATAAATGAGTTGTAATCACGACCTAGGCGAATAGCGCACAGAAGAATATTGTATTCCGCGTGATCGGACGAGTTTCACAAAGACAAGATTATAGGATGTCCCCCCCCCCCTGGAAGAAATTATCAGATTAATTATCATAAATGAATTTTAATGACGACTTAGGCTGACTCCAAAGAACAACCAAACGATAAAATAACAAAGAACCTTCCATTCGTCTTGTTCTGAAAAGTTCTCAAAGATGAGTCCTATGTGAGAAATCATAGGGTCATCATAAATTGAGTTGTCATGACAGCCAAAGCTAATACCAAATGACAACGCACCAAACATCATTGCATTCGGGGTATTCCGAAAAGTTTTACGAAGATAGGTTTGTTAGAAAACGTCCACTGGGAGAAATTATCGAAAATTGAGTCGTCATCCCGACCTTGGCCAATGCCTAAGGCCAGCACTCCTTCGAACGTCCCATTCGCCGTATTCAAACGAGTTTCACAAAGATAAGATTAATAAAAATCCCTTTTAGGAGAAAGTATCGGGATCTCATTCATGACTTAGAGTGGTCATTTCGACTTAGGCTAACACCAATGAACTTTGCATGTTTCCTATTATGAAAAGTTCACAAAGATGAGTTTGTTAGAAAACGTCCAATGCTAGAAATTAGCAGGTTCTCATAAATGAGTTGTCAGAAAAGAACCTTGCTTTCGTTGGAAAGGGCAACGCACGAAAGAACGCTGCATTCGGCGTATTCCAAAAAGTTTCACAAAGATGATTTTTGTAGAAAACGTCCACTGGAAGAGATTAACAGGTCCCTATAAATGAGTTGTCATCACGACCTAGGCTAATACCAAAGAACAACACACAAAAGAACGTTGCATTCGGCGTATTCGGACGAGTTTCACAAAGATAAGATTTATGGAAAATCCCCACTGGGAGAAATTGTAAGGTCATCGTAAATTGAGTTGTCATCTCGAATTTGTCTTGATCCACTCGAATGACCCCATTTCATGATCGAGTTCGTTTACATTTATTTATTTACTCTCCTGAATTATTCTTATTGGTGATCTCACGTTCTATTTGTGATATCACAAGTCGTTCACAACAGAAGCCCTCATACGACCAAATGGGAAAAAAAAACACAATTAATGTAGGTCAATACAATTTTCAGTCCATCCAGGTCAGTTGGATCGATGTTTTCATCTTTGAAAAATGTGTAAATAACTAGGAAACCGACTATGGGCAAGTTCATCAGGTCGGAATTCATAATCATTTTTGACTTGCTGATCCATAAAATCATTACAATTAAAATCTGCAAGAAGATATCAAATGTTTAACTCATATTTCCTTCAACGGCCTATGATATCATGAAAATTAAAGTTTATAGTCCTTTTTGTGTCAGTCTGTGCAAACGCATAAATCAATTCCATTGTACGTCTTTCTCTCACATCAAATTCGTCCAATTTTACTCAAATTCAGAGATTATAACGAATTTAACGGCCAAAGTTTTTGCTGAATTTTAAAGGTATCACAGAAATACAATATTTAGTTGACAAGGTATTGAAAATATTGGCACCTTTGTAGGAGTATGGTTTTTGGGCTGCAGAAGAGTTCATTTTCCTTTTTGTATAATTATGTTGGTCTCCTTAATGGTGAAACTTGTAAACTAATGAGAGATAACCCGAATGAGTACTTTATAAACAGAAATTGATCATTTTATAATATTCATAACGATATAAATTACGTATCAACTTAGTACGACATTTCAGGAAAGTGGAATTCAAATGTTGATATATCAATCATTTGTATATTTACTTGTATCAATCATACTTGTATGTATACAGATATAATAGTGGTTTAAATGCAGTGTTATAGGTACTTTATACAAATTTTAAAGTAAGCCACAGTATTACACTATCCAGCTCGGTCACCTATCCATCTATCAATCAATCTATCTATTTTTCCATCTATCCATCAATGTCCTATTGATGAACAACGAGTGAATTTAGTTGACGAGTAAAAAAAGGGAGATCGAAAGGAAAAGTTGGATGTGTGTTGAAGGTCGTATTTGTTGATTCGCGAGATAGTTTGGTATGCAGATTAGAAGGCGGCTGAATTGATGCGAGCGGGCGAGTCCGCGAATCAACTCGGGGAAGGGGCGCGGATGTGGGCGCCTGACCCCGCGGAGCGCCGGCTCCTCAGTCTGCGCCTGAGTCCCGTCAAGAGATGGCCGCCGCAGTTAAGAGATTAGACGCTCTCTTCAGAGACCTCAAGTTCGAAGGGAACGAGTCCCGCCGGTACTCCGTCCCCGCGGAGATCATCGAGGTGACGCACACGGTCGACAAGAAATGCGACGTCCACGGCGGCCGCCGCGGCTCCTCGGGCTCCGTCACGGTCCACCGCCGCGGTTCCGTCCCCACCGTCGACGTTATGCCGCCCCCGGCGTCTCTCAGGCGCCGCGACTCGCTCGTTCTCGGGGCGCCCGTTCACGTGATGAACCACCCGTCGTCGTTCCCGTCGACGCTGCGCCGCGATTCCCTCAGTCCGGTGCCGCCTCATTTGTCCCAACGCCGCGACTCTTTGTCAAAACGCCGTTTTTCCACGGACTCCTTGGAAGGGGTCAGGAGGAACTCGTGGGACCCTTCGCGCCGCGGCTCGTCCGGCTCATCCGTAGGCTGTGAGGACCCGATCTATGAAGATCCTTCCGCCAAAACTAAGGTAACAGATACCGACAAACTACAAAAATCACAAAAACACTTTCTTATTCTAGGAAAGGACAATTTCTAAAAAAATCTTCGTGGATGATTAAATGCATTTCTACGTTCATTAGTCTATCCAATACAGGACAATTCCTATTAAATTTAAATACAAAATTACATACTAATTAACCCAAAATTAAATGTTAAAGTCAAATTCACCGTTTTAGAAATCAATTTCACTCTCTTCGAATAATTAGAGAAATGTGTTGATGCGATATTCCAGTGATGAGGAATACTTGGGTGAATATAAAGCGGTGCTTACATTTCTAAATGATTTTGTATCATGATAAAGGGCAATTTCTAAAAAACGTACTTCAATGATTCGATGTATTTGTACGTTTATTAACATATTTAATGAAGGGCGATTCCCATCTAATCCAAGTACTAAATTACATACTAATTCACCCAAAGAGAACTGTATGAAGTCAAATTCTACATTTCACAAATCGAATTCACAGTTTTACTTATTGATTTCACCCTCAGTAACTAATCAGTGATGAGAGAAATGCAATGATGGGCAATGAACTAGGAGTGAAGAATCGTAATATTCGTTTGATAAGGATTACTCGGGTACATACAAAGTGGGGCATCAGTTAACTGATAATTTTCAAAATTAATGTTATAACTAGGGCTAGGATTTGCATGTAATTACATATCTTTCTGGAGCCTTATATCGCCATTTAGATCAAAGAACTTAACGTTTCACATGGTTTCAGATCGATTTAGACCATTTTATTTTACATATTTTTACATATTTCGGTTTAATTACATATTTTTACATATTTCAGTCATAAGTACATATTTGGTTACATATTTACCAATTATCAATCAACCTCCATCAAAAATGAAGCTTTCAGGCATCTCACAACTGAAGGGAGAAGTGAAGTACCTATCTAGCTCCAAATTGCAGTCCAAATGTTGGAAAATACACAGAGACGTTGCAAACAAAATCAAAACAATAATCCGAGACGTTTTCGACAAAAATCTGGGATGGAAAGATATTATGCTGATCGCTGATATCCTCAACGAAAAACAAGTAACAGACCAGTTGAGAGTAGAACTCACCCCAAGCGATACAGCGGCTTCCTTCAGTGCCCCAATTACATCTGTTGATTTCAAGAGATCTTTCAGCAGATACAAGACCATTTTTAGGACCCGACCGTCGAAGCTTTTCGTTTGAAAATTTGAAAAACCATGTGGTGGTAAATGCAAATAATTTTGATTAATAAAATTCCCTTTGAATTCAGTGCAATTGGCACCAGTGGTAATAATTTTCGATTTTACATATTTTCTATTTTATTTTACATATTTGGCAAAAATGAATACAAATTATATGTACATATTTTGCATTTTTAACTGCATATAAATCCTAGCCCTAGTTATGACTAACTACTTAGTTATTAATTACTGGTTATAACTATGTTTTTCTAAATTAGTTATTAGTTATAAGTGCGTATATAACTATTAAGAAATTACATTATTAGTATTCAGGTATAATTTAGTTAGAAATTTAGTTATGGATTCATAATAGATAACTGATGGTTTTAGTTACTTGTTAAATTTTTGAGTTACTAATAAATGTTAATAGTTATTGGTTACAATCACTTTTTGCTTCACTCTGGGCGGATACCTGTATTATATCATAGGTGATTCATAATACCCCTATTTCAATTCATTCGGTTCTTTTTCTTGACCTTTTATGCATTTATGGTGCTACTCAAAGATGCTAAAATTGGTTGGTAAAAGGGCGAAATTGGTTTGGCTGGGTAAATTTGATCTGCAACAGGGCGAATTTGGCTACGAAATGCTGTGTAGTCCACATTCGATCACCAAACGATGAGGATAATACGGAATACAAAATGTATGACATAATGAAGATGTAATTAACAATCATTGATCTAACAAGAAACTGTATACTCGTATTTGCTTTGTTGATACATATATTTTACAAAAATCATCACAAGAACAACGTATCGCAACGAATTTAGAGTTATAACATTATTGTTGAAATATTTAAATATTTACTAATTTTTGCACTTCTCAATGATGTTATGGGTTTAGTTCACTACTTGCTGCCTGAATCATAATCTTCTTTATTTTTAGATTGAACTCGTTTCATTCAGCTAAAACGATTTCAAAAAATAATTCACCATTAGAACGTCATCTCTTTTTAAAAATTCTTTTTTTAATGGCTCATTAGTCCCCCTTAATTTTAATGATACGTTTGAGCCTGTAAGCTTAAAAAATGCGCAAAAGTCTCAGCTTTCCAATGGTATTTTAATTTTTAGGTTTTAGAGGGAACTTTTTCGACGAAATTTAGATTTTATGCAGAAAAACGTCTATTTTCAAGAACATTTGATGTGATCGAACGGGTGTGTGGATCTACCTTTGACCGTTAATCACGTTATCATACTCTACATTTTGCTCTTGACGATGTTTCTATCAACGATAAGAAGAGGAAATCATAACAAACAACGGGATCATCAAACCTCACGATATCAGCTAGAACTTTTCTTTCCTCTTCTTATCTTTGATAGAAACATCGTCACGAGCAAAATGTAGAGTATGATAATGTGATTAACGGTCAAAGGTAGATCCACACACCCGTTCGATCACACCAAATGTGCTTAAAAATACACGATTTTTGCTAAAAATCTCAATTTCCTCGAAAAAGTACCCTCTAAAACCTAAAAATTAAATATACCATTGGAAAACTGAGACTTTTGCGCATTTTTTAAGCTTACAGGCTCAAACGTATCATTAAAATTAAGGAGGACTAATGAGCCATTAAAAAAAGAATTTTTTTTTTCAAAATTTGACAAAATTTACTTTTCAGGCTTATTTTTACCCCTCAGTTCCTTTTAAAAAATCATTATTAAAGAGTGAGACGATACATAATTTTATACTCTTTCCAACGGCATACTTAGATTCGCAAATACTTTGAAAACGCCGGAGTTACGGCTGTTTTAGTGACGTAAGTTCGAAAACACGAAATAAATCTTAAAAGTGAAATAACTCAAAAACGAAGCCTCTAAAAAAAAAATCTCTATGAGGCACTTTTTGTTGGAAACTAGTTGTAGAATACGTGTGCGAAGATTTTCGGATCATACGCTGTACACCCTGTATATCGTCATTATAGGGTATAGTATTCATGATTGGTAAAATTGCGCCCTCTATAGTATAATCAAGAACTGTGGAGTATCCCTGATTGTGTGAGCCTAGGGACTTTTCGGTTCACTGACGGTACTGACATTTTTTTCGGTGGCTGCAGGTCTTTTATTGTTGCTTTTAGTGTTTGCACGTAAACCCTATTGGGGGAATATTAAAGGGGAAAATAATTGACCGGCCTCCTATTTTGTGTGATAATGATGAAGTGAACACTACAAGTTTCATATTTCCCAAACAACAACAGCTGAATCAGCTACAGGAAGATGTGGGTTCCGCATATCGCTTTGGGGTTTGGTTAACTCGGGAAATTTATGAAAGGGTACGTATCTATCACGGACATAACACAACTTTGTGTAATAATTTGCCGGGTTTATGCTGAGCTACTTATTCTACACGCTAAGTCTATGGGTTAATAATTTTGGTTTATTATTCAATAATAAACCATTGTAGTCGCTCTTGAAAAAAAATTCTAACCCCCCCTGAAAATTTGGTGGTTTACGTTTCAAAGGGTGTAGAATCCATCTGCAATGAAATTTTTTCCGTCCGTCTGCCGTACGCCCCAATTCTTGAGCCAGCTCTCTCACATAATTTAAAGTGCCCTTTAAGGGTTGTCAAAGTTTTGTAAAATTCCTAAAAACCTCAAAAAAAAGTCAAGGCGGCCTAAATTTGTACTCTTTTTGAAGAACACTCCACGAGAAATCGAATTAGCCCCTCCCCAGGTCCGTAGGTCAAACCATTCCAGATCTATGGCCCGATTTATGTTGTCAACATTCTCGTTATTTTGGTTTATCGTTGTTTTTGTGTTGATATCAGTACCCTAGTGACGTAGTGATGTAGTGAATGTGGATACTGGAGTGAACTCCTAAAAGGCTTTGTAGCCGATACACGGGTTGAAGCATTCTGATAATTTTCAGGAAAACGCTGCACATTCTTTCCCCGGGGTTTATTATTCAATTGGCTTGCGTTAATGATTTGAATTTCTACTACGCTTTGGAGTGTGCGTGTTTCACACGTGATAGAGTGATTATTTAACGCTATTCCAGCCAGCCATTCGATTTTCGGAAATAAAAATTTGAAAACTATATCAACAAAAAGTATGAGAATTTCATCTGTCTGCCATGAACCAAAATGAAAGTTTCTGAGCAAAAAAAAATCGCGATCCCACCTCCTCGTTAGTGGGATTTTGCGCCGAAGGCGATCAACATCGTTGCGTGATTTCCAGTTTAAGACCTGCGCTTTTTTAAACGCGTTGAGCAGGTCCGGGTTTTTAATATCTAGATGAATTAATATTGAGCAGAATATTTTCAATCGCGAAGTTTCAGTTTTCTCGCCCTAACGAATGCAAAAATTACATAGTTTCACTAGCCGTTTTTTGTTTGTTATGACGTTAATTGATTGTTATTCGAAAATTTAAACTTTAATCGAATTGAAATTCGATGTTAAATTCCATTATTTTTTAAACCTTCCAAGGTAGGTAACAGATTGAAAAAATATATGAAAAATGAGTTATAATTACCAATTGAAAATTACAAAAATAAAATCATCAATAGTTAGGAGGCATACCAATTATATTGGTAGGTTGGTACTCAATTTAAAAGGTAGGTACAATGTATAAACAACTAAGAGCCAAACCAAACCAAACCTAACAAACAACTCGGCGCTCCGCGCCTCGTACCTGCTTTGAGCCTTAGTGGCTAACATCACACTACATGGAACATGTTTTTAGCTCCAACTCGTTCAGTTTCGTTCCATAATTTCGACCCTGACCCTTTCTGTATAATCAACTAAATGTGATGAAGAATAAATTTGTAATTGAACGGTTTACCGTGAGAGGTGAGCGTCTACTCTAACCAACATGACAACCAAGTGACAATAAGAAAACAAGCGGCATTGTTTACTACATCTATATAATAACATACATAAAATTAAATCACGTCATAAATACCAACAACAAGTACGCAAGGCCTGCGTGATAAATCGAGAGCTTTCCAACGAATGGAGAACGATTTTCGTCCTTCGAAAACTGAACAACTTTCATTTCCCTAGAAACAGCTCGGTTGTACGTGAAAACTATCAGAACAATTTCGCAAAATTTTTCATATAACGGTTTCTGTATAACGCTTTTTTACTAGATAGGCCCGGCTACAAACATGTTCCATGTTAAAAAACCGTGTGTTAGGGGGGGGACTTCTCTTCTTCCTCGTTTTCCACTTTTTAGATGTCTCAATCCTGCATGGCTGACAATATTTGACGAAAAAGCGAACTTCTGTTTCTGCCAGATGATCATCGATGTTGTATTGCTGTACCATCGATCTAAACTTCAATGTTTAACATCGACATTGCCTACATCGATGTGGCAAAACATCGATCGTTAGTAAAATGTGACGAATTATTACTAAGTTGTCGTTGAGGAGGTTATTTTAACGTTGTTCCTTTCTCATCGAGTCTATGCTAATGGGAAAGTTGCTATTCTTCTCAATAGAAATTATAGAAATTAGGTTTGATGGGGGTCGTTGGAAACATTTCTTAATTAGCGACCCAACTGAGAGGGGCGTGACGTTAACTGGACTGGTCGGTTCTCATCCGTCCACTCGCTTTTTGTTCTCGTCCGGTTCAATCCCACTAATTCCATCTCCCTGTGGTTCCCTTGTAAAACAGACTGATTTCGTTTGTTTTTCCATTTTTTCCGTGAGTCAACTGTGATTTTGACTATTTCGTCGAATCAAAACTTCTACTGCACCGCTAGTTTTCATCAACCGTCAAAAACAGAAACTTTTGATTTCCCACTTCCTAAACCAGAACTATGCTGTATAACCAGAGACATCACTTTATATTTATACTCGGAAACGCAGATAGAAATCCAACTGAAATTCACCTAGATAAAATAAAAATACAGATAGAGACAAAAAACGCTTATACTTGTTCTCCTTTAATGAACTGAAACTTGGGAGAAAGCGTAATGGAAGTATAGTCGTATAGTATCTAACGTGCTATTTGGCCTTTTGCCGGGCCAATTATCGGAAATAGTAAACCAAATTTCGCGTCATGCAGCATGGTCGAGTGAGAGAATTTTTCAAAATTATCGTATCACATTTGTGTTGAATTAAGTTGAAATTGCGCTCTTTATGTTCCAAGAACCAAACTGTTAACTGCTCATTTTATTCTATTTTCTCGTCTATACAAGCAAAGATTAAATTTTTTGTATTTTTATAGATTTTTTATCATAGTTCAATGAACATTTCAGTTCAAGTTTGATCCTTAATCTTCATACTACCTAGTCTAAATCCTTAAACTTATTTTGAGTGTTATTCTGCCAAAAAATGTAAATGTCCCAATTTTTAGCCGTTTTTGTGTGTTTGTTTTTGTGTTAAGTTTTTGACACTTTACCAATTTACCGTGTTCAAAAAGTGTTTTCCAACGAGCTCCGCCGTTGTTTAGAACGCTTGATTTTTTTGTTAATGTTTTTTTTTTTTTTTTTTTTGCATTTTGACAAAGGAAATAGTTTTTATAGGATTAATGTCGAGAGGTATCTTGTGGAATGACACAATCATGTATGTGGGTACACACAAGAAGTTATAATCTAGGAATTATTTCAGATGGCTTAAAAAAGGGTTTCAATGGAGAAATCTTTCTAAAATTTGTATATAAACTTTTTGAATGCATGTTAATAGTTTAATTTTCTTAGAAAATTCACCGACACTGAAATTAAACGAAACACAATTAAACAACTACCTACACTTCTCCGAAATATACAACAAAGGTTTATAACTTTACTTCAAAAGAAACTCTTGAAAACAACAATAACAATCATAGCGATCTCACGAGTTGATGCTGATTCGCTCGTCATAACTTACCAGGCATTTTTCTATGTTCATTTACATTCATGTTGACAATCTCGTTTCCCTGTCAAAGTTTTCCTTGAAGGGCGAATAAACGTGAAGCGATTCCCATGGGCTCAATCGATGTTGAAGCATTATCATTAATAAGGAACATCATCACACGAAAATTATTTCAAAATTTTCTTCTCGATAAACCGATGTCCCAATATTTTAGCTCTTTGATTTAACTCTTTAGGATTGACAGAAACTCGAAAAAGTATTTAAAACCCCTCATTTGTGATTGTTGATCCAAGTTTCATCAAATTTGGTCCATCAGTTTCGGAGAAAAGGATTTTTCATTCGTTTTTGAGATTTTACGCATTTTAAAGATTTGAACAAATTTTGAGGAGAGTTGCAATTTTCCAAATACAATTTTGTCCTCTGATATTTCGATGTGCGTGATTTTGGGCAACTCAACACATGGAAAGACCTTTTTCTGAAAGACTCCTCCTTTGAAAAACCTTTTCAATTGGTTCTGTGCATGTGAACAGTTTTATAATCATGATAACCTACTGTCACGTACCTAATATTACCTAGTTACGTTTAAGAGCTCAAGTTGACTAACGTTTTTGTTTTGTTTTGTTTCAGGTGAGTGCGACAATTTCAACCCTCTGAATACGTCAAGTAAGTGTCGTACAAATAAAATTTAGAGTAATACTTAATAATAAATGGGCTTATAGTATTAATAAGATTTGATCAGTATTTGACATCGATGCTGCGGTTGAGGTGTAAAAACTAGATTGCCGAAAAAACCGCAACAAGTTCATCGAATTTCGAGGTTCGATGCAGGAGCTCATTTTCAACAAAAATTCAAGTTAGTAAGAGTTGTAATTCTGCACGTTGTAATTGTATTCCAGTTCTCTCTGAGAGTTTTGATGAAAACGTGGGATGGTTTAGTAATCCACCGTTCCCCCCAATACTCCACAATCGAGTCACTAAGCTAATCTCCCCTTAGGCTTAATGCTAGATTCCAGCGACGTTGATTAGAATGGATATTAGCTTTGGGGTCACCCTATTACTAAGAGTGGTGATTTTGCAAGGTGTAATTCTATTTAACTTCCCCGAGAGAGGCACCGTTGAAAATGTGGAAAGATGCAGTAATCTATCCTCCGCCCCCAGTACTCCACAAACGAGGGTCATTCAGCTAGTCTTCCCATTGACTTGCTCCCATATTTCAGCAACATAGATTATAATAGATACCAGCTTCAGAGCTCACTATGCTGGTGACGATTGGGATTCTGCCCGTTGAAAACATGCGAAGATTTAATAATCAATCTTTCGGACTAAGTCACTCTCGACGAAGTTATGGACACCCATTCAATAAAAACGTAGTAAAATAGAACGTAGTCTATATTTCCACGAAAATAATGAGCACACAGTTGAATCGATTTCGACGGTTAGGTCATCATCAGTAACAAACGTGAACTGAAAGTACATTACAAATAGCCCATCCTATATAGGCCCAGGTGGAAGGAGATTGAATCCTATTGGCTCACGGAAGTGAAAGGGGCGGGGAGGACCAACCAATGCGACTTAAGGCTTACAAAGTGAAAGGGGGCACAAACAGTAACATTACCATCGGTGAAATATTTTGAGGAATAACTTCATTTAAACATTTTCCTGACCTATCACTCTTAACCATTTCGAATTTTTCAAGCACATACAACATACCTCATTTTGGGCAAAAGTGAGGAAATTCTACATATTGCCTGTTTGTCAGATCAAAAATAAAGCTATGTTTGGACTCATTCAAATGAATTGCAAAGGCAGAATCACCTTTGTTGTCCCTGAAATCCTTTCCATGCTCTTTTATTCGTTCACTAAATTTAATACCAGTTTGACCACAGTTTCGTGGTCTTTCATCTTTCTTCTTATCATCCTCTCTTCTTTCATCTTCATCATCTTTCATTCTTAAATCTTTCGCCCCCCATACTCCACAGTCGAAGATGAATCAGCTAATCTCCCCATCGGCTCACTCCCAGGGTTCAGCAACAGTTCAGATTGGAATGAACATCGATAGATGCAGGGCTCACAGTTCTGGTAAGGGTTGAGATTTTGTTTGAGAGGTTGTTATTCTATCCCACCTCTCCTAGAGGCACCGTAGAGATATTCCGTATTACATGCTTCTCCACAATACTCCTTGATCAAGTTCAGCTATGAAAAATCCTTGTTGGGTTCTCCGTGTCGTGTCACATTTGTCGTCTCACGTTTGCCTAAACGGAAAACCGTTCGTTAAACGCACTAACCGCGGAAGCCGGCTGCCTTCATTTCGTTACGAGCTGTGATCCTCCTTGGAAGAGGAGCGGAGTCACCTGAGCGTGGCCAATCTTCCTTTTCACGAACCCCGGGTTCAACGATTCGTCTTCTATTCACTGTCGTGTCATCGCCGCACCTCAAGATCCTCAGCTACACACAAAGTTGGGTTACCCACGTACTCACACATGTGACAGGTCTAGTTAGTATAGTATGTGAAATATACTATAGTCAATGTAGTTTACTATACGAAATACGTGCCGTCTAGAACTATCTCCCGAACTGCGATAACCATACTTCATCCGTCATCAACTTTCCTACCCATTATCATTTTGTTGAAACCCCTCACCTAGTTCCTCCTTGTAATCCTTCAGGTTGTTGTGGGAATAAATCCAAATGGCTAAAGAGAAAGTGAAATTTAATACTCTTATTAGTCCACAGGTTCTTGATATGGAATGACATGTTCCGAACTAAATCGGTGTAATTGTCAGTCCTGTGACTGCCGAGAAAATTCTGAGCAACCGAAATGAAGCTCCAAACCAATGGATACAATCATATGAATTCCGTTTATATTTTCCTACATCAAAAACTAAATTTGTATAGTCGCCAACTCGATCTGCTCCAAAAAATATACCTATTTTACTTATGTAAGTATGCGTCCAATTTCCACGTCAACTACGACTTGTTCAACTGATCCGATCGTCTTGTAATTTAGTCAGGTATTTGGGCTGACGAGGATGAGGTCTGATGACAATTCGAATTGATTTTGCTCTTGGGGTAGTCGCAATAGACAATTTCGTGAAGAGAATTTCAAATTCCCAATTTTTAGTTAGCAAAATTTAAAAATTTGTACCTCCCTCGGTTTCAATTTTGAGAGCCGTGGTTGGTCTCATTCTGTTCATAATAGCCTAAACTTTCAAATCGTCACCTCAGATTTTTTCCAGGACTTTCTGGAGCCAATGAAGGAAAAAATATTGGATAAAAGGTGAAAAATGTGATTTGTACTAATTTTTATTCAGTTTTTTGGGAGTTTTGCTGATTTACAAAGCTTTTAGAAGAAAATCGAGAATACGTTTGGAGTCTGTAATGAATTTCCTGTGAGTTGAGTGTTTTTGAAGAGGTTTTTGTGAAAAAATTTTTGGATTCAGCACCTCCAAAAGCCCTTAGAATGGATAAAAAAGTCTCAAACTCGGAGGTCATTTTTTTTGTTGACCAGTGGAATCAACTTTAAAAGAAAAACTAAAATATGTTATGATTTCCTCTTTTAAGGGGTTGCAGGAAGCCCTGGTCATTGAGACTACTTTGATCTATTGTCGTTCTATGCCCGTTTGCCTCAGAACTCTTTTAATGACCTATTCATTCACTAAATGAAGAGGGTTTTCAAGCGTTTCCTTAGCAAAATCGGTGGTTCCCTTTCCAAAATTCTGGAACCTTGGTGATGCAGCAAACGGACATTCACACAGTGTGTGGACTGTGTTCTTCCTCTTCGCAACAGAGGCGGCATTTTGTTGTCCCGCCCTTATCCATTTTGTGCAGGTGTTAATTTAGGGGACAGTGGTCAGTGAGTATTTCCACAAGTTTGTGAAGGTCTTTGTCCCTCATTGACAATAGAGATGGTTCAGAACCTATTGGAATGCTTTCGCTTAATATTGAACCAGTAAGTTCTTCCAGTCTTGTCCTCTCATTTCTGGACCTGTTGAGTTAGATAACTCTTGTTAAGTCCCAAGTTGAGGTTCAGAATTGATTGGGTTGCACTTTGATCCCTTCTTTGGCAAGGCTACCAGGTCCCTCGTTGCCCTTTATTCCCTCAAGATCTGGTTCCCAGTACAGAGTTTCTTGCCCCGAGCTGCAGAGTTGAGGGAGGTAGGAAAACTCCAGGTCAGCATTGCTGTTAGAGACAAGGCGGTGATAGAATTTAGTCCTGCCTGGCTCTCTGACACTATATAAATTCGTGCACCATTGTGTTGTTTCCAGCCAATCTCTCGTGCACACAATTCAATTGTACGGGTTTCCAGCTGATAAATGATGGCCCAATGTCCATCAGTGGTCCACCACGTTTGGATAGAACAAATTAGGGCCCTTGATCCACAATTCACAATCCATTTATCACCCATCCGTATGCCACAATAGTGAACCTAGCTCGAAAGGAGAGTAGGCCAGTGAAGGGGAACACACAAACGTTAATTATTGCCAATAAGCACGTGGAGGTACACGGGCCTGACAGATCGACCGCCGTCATGACATAGTCACTGCTTATATTAATCTAATCCAGTATTGCTAAGTGATTAAATTTGTACGAGGGAACACTGAATGTAGCAATCATTATGGTGGCCCTCAGGTAGGCTGTTCTTTGCACATTTTTACACCAAAAACCCCAACCACTTCCAAAAATTTTCTACGATAACGTTGTCGTCGTACCTGCACAACGCGAACCAATCAGTGCCTATAAGAATTCTTGTCTTGTTAGCAACAAATGCCCTAAACATTCCAATCCACCGTTAGCAAGTATTGGACACTCCAAGCTACAAAATGCTCCACCCACTCGTTAATTGCGAGGTTGCACGGTGTGCATAAGTATTTCGGTTATGTATCCTTGCCGTGGCACAATCAATCAAATTTTAAGAAGATGAAGAGCGGGTTGCAATGAAACTTTTTCATAGGATCACATAGACATGTTATTAACATTAATAAGGCAAATTAGGAATTTCTCCGTAATGTTAATTATCTAGCTACCTATTTCGATAACGCCGATATGTTTCTTTCGATGTACGGGAGGTATAGATGTATATTTCGTGTTATACCAATATGTTTAGAATCTCTTGCCCAAACGATACAATACCGGTTATCATGGCCACACCGTTCTCTCCGCAGCCTCTTCTTCCTGCTACTCGACTCCAATCATAGTGTAGCTTTATCATGTTTGTGAACACCTGGTTTAACACAAGCGATTAATGATTGTGTTACCAACGACACAAACCGAATTCTCGTTTTTGAATGTTTTTTTTTTTGGAATTAATTTATCGGGATTTTTTAACGATGAATTTTGGCTTCGTGTGTGTTTTAGCATTAATAATCATGTGCCGTGCTCGCGTTAGAAAACCTGATAGGACCAAGAGGATAATAAATGGAATTAGAATTACTGAGAGAGATGCTCCGTACAGTGCAGTAAGGTACTCCGTTTTCATCGCTCACCCTCGGACTTGTCCAGTACAAGAAAAATTCCTCGAATGGTGGCATTTTATTAATCCGTTCATCGAAAGAGTGAACGAGTGGCTTGAAGAAGAACCACCGTGTCACCCAAATCCCAGAAATTTAGTTTGTGGGGGTGGTCTTCTTACTCCTAAGATCGTACACACAGCTTGTCACTGTGTGTCTCACTTCAAGAAGAGAGCAGGTACAAATAGATCGTATGCTGAAGTAATGAACGCATTTGAAAGCAATTACAAAATATATCCAGGACAATCATTTACTGATGACATGTTCCTGTACGGTACATCACAAAATTATTTTGTTTACGATCACTGTTCACAGCTTTGGGGAGGAGAAATCCTAAACGACTATGGTCTTATACTCCTCAACGAAGATTTGACCACTGACAAGTACAAGAGTCTGACTATTGGTTTCATTCCCACACCTCCAATAAACAAGATAAGAGACTTATTTCTCAAGGTAATCAGGGAGGAGAGTACGTGCCTTTTCTTGGGATGGGGGGCTTACTGGTGGGATTTTCCCTTCGACGCTTCCCAATACCTTCTGCACGGCTGGAGATCGATCACGAGCATCAATACTTGCAAAAACCTAATATTCTCGCCATGGAGACGAGAAAAGTACCGTGAAAGACATCCGGATTTCGACATTAATAAAGACAACACCTACTTATGCGCGTTATCTGCGGAAAACGTAACTGTCGGCATCTCGAAGCTGTTCGCCTGCGCCAGCGGCGATTCTGGAATGCCTGTCTCTTGTAATACCGAATATTTCGGCCTTATAAGCTCGGGGTTGACGATCGGAGAGGACTCCCACGAGAGCATTCAATGTGAGGTCTCTGAGATTTCTCCTGTGGCTTACAGTTACTTTGAAGTTGCCTTGGAACACCGAGCACTTTTACTAAAAGAAATAAAGTGGTTGTCTGCAGAAAAGCCTTTCCATATCAATGTGACGGACCCGCCTCCTGGAGAGTACAGAGCTGATAGCCCTAGAATTACGTTCACTTCGCTCACCTGTATATCGTCAATTATAATTGTTTTTTATTTATCTTATTGCCGCGTATTTTTCAAATAATTTCTTCCACATTCATTTTGAATGAATTCATACCTAGTACATAATAACAAGAAACTAAAATGTGTTACGCCTTGGACCTTCTTGAACTGTCAGCGGAGGTTCCGTTTTCTTAGAAGAAAACCGCGGTGATTACGGGAAGAGAGATCAAGCGCGTTCATCTTTGATTGAACCTGAGGTCCGTAGATTGCGTAGGTGTCTATCTGGGGAATTATTCCTTATTCTGCCCCCTTCTCATCAGATTGGACTGGCGAATCTTTTGTCGGCGACCACATTCGTCTCTCAACTTCGTCACCACCTCGGAAAAACGCGTGCGTCTTGTTCTCTTCAGAGCTGGACCATCAAAGATGTACCGGTGAGTCCCATTTCCTGGGTTCTCCCAGCTTTCCTTAAAATACAGTCCACTACTTCTAAATTTCTGATATCGCTAGACCATTTCCATTTGAAGTAAACAAAACAATGGCCTTTGTGTTAACATGATTACATCTCTCTATGGTTTTTATTTATTTTTGAGCAGCCGCATGGTAATTCTGTATATTTTTTTTCTTTGAAAGAAAACTGGGATTATTTATGATGAACTGCGCTAGAATATTTGTTGGGGTCTCAGGAGATTCCCGTGCTCTTTAGGATCCAAAAGAAAGGAAGTCTCTCTAGAATCTCTGGAATCTCTCTTGTTGAGTGGCATCAAAGCCCCATCTTCAAGCCCAAGGGAACGGACTTACCTCCTTAAGCCTCGAATTTGCAGTGAAGCCTGCAGCCCGTTCAACAGCCATCTGGGTCTTCACTCTCACTCGCTTGATCACTTGGGAAAGAGGTTTCGATCATTTGTCGGACAGGACAGTTGCTACTCTTTTTAGGAAGGAGTCGTACTCTATGAAGGGAGCCCTAGCAGGGCATCACCGAGGGCGTAAACTGGCCCCTCACATCCTCGGCTGCCCTATCGTATTTTCTATGCTTTGCATTGGGAAACTTTTGGCATTTTGGGAAACTGAAGTCCACATTTGAGGGCTGTAGTAGAAGGCGTCAACGTCAACTACGCGGGTATCCAAATACTCCAACCTCTCTACATCCCACAAATCGTGGATTTTCCGGTCTGCAACCAGTCTTAGCGTGCCATCTTCGTTCTCCACCAGCACTGGATCGATTCTCACAGAGTTAAATGCCGAGCTTGCCATCCTCTTCGCCTGGTCTCTGATCAGGTCATGACCATAGTTAACCTGCCCCCCTGTTTTGCAGTTTAAATCATGGCTAAGGTCCAGCACAAAGCTCTATGGTTATCCAGCGCTATTGCTTGAACAGAAGATTGAGGCGAAAGAATAGCTTCTCGTTGTGTTTTTTTGTTAATTTACGTCCCTTCGGAAAAAGTCGCACCTGATTTATTACAAGATTAATGATTCGGTTACCAAGGACACATTCTAATTTCTTGTTGTTCAATATTTGTCCATAAGGTGTTGGTTTGTGATTCTTTGTGATGAAACTCGGCTTTGTGTGTGTTTTATCATTAATAATCATCTGCCGTGCCCTCGTTAGAAAACCTGATAGGACCAAGAGGGTAATCAATGGAATTCGAATTACTGAGAGAGATTCTCCTTACAAGGTAGTGAGGTACTCCGTTTTCATTGCTCAACCCCAGACTTGTCCAGTACCAGAAAAATTCCTTGATTGGTGGCATTTTATTAATCCGTTTGTCGAAAGAATAGACGAGTGGCTTAAAGAAGAACCACCTTGCCACGCGATTCCCACGGATTTAGTGTGCGGGGGTGCTCTTCTAACTCCAAGCATCGTACACACCGCTTGTCACTGTCTGTGTCACTTCACAAAGAGACGAGGTACAAATAGAACATTTGCTGAAATATTTAATGTGTTCGAAAACACTTATAAAATATATCCAGGGCAATCTGGAACTGATGACATGTTCTTGTACGGTACAGCAAAGAGTTATTTTGTTTACGATCACTGTTCATCGCTTTTGAATGGAGATGTCGTCAACGATTATGGTCTTATACTCCTTCACGAAGATTTGACCACTGACAAGTACAAGAGCCTGGCTATTGATTTCATCCCCACACCTCCAATAAAGAAGATATCGGACTTATTTTTCAAAGTTATCAGGGAGGAGAGTACGTGTCTTTTTGTGGGATGGGGCGCATCCATTTGGGAATCTCCCTTGGACTCTTCTCCTTTCCTCCTGCACGGCTGGAGATCGATTACAACCATTAATACTTGCAAAAACCTCCTTTTCCCGCCAAGCAAACTAAGACTGTACCGTCAAGCCCATCCGGACTTCGACGTGAATAAAGACAACACCGTTTTATGCGCGTTATCGTCGGAGAACGTAACTGTTGGCGTCTCGAAGCTGTACGCCTGCGGCCACGGCGACTCTGGAAGCCCTGTCACTTGTAATAACGAATATTTGGGACTCGTTAGCACGGGGTTGACGATCGGGTTTCCTTACCCCAACAGTGTTCAATGTGAGATCACCGAGGTCGCTCCTGTGGCTTACAGTTACTTTGAAGTTGCCTTGGAACACCGAGCTCTTTTACTGAAAGAAATAAAGTGGTTGTCTGCAGAAAAGCCTTTCCATATCAATGTGACGAACCCGCCTCCTGGAGAGTACAGAGCTGGTAGCCCTGGAATTACGTTCACTTCGTTGACTACATCGTTAATTATAATTTTTTATTACTTATCCTATTGCTGTGTATTTTTCCGAATAATTTTCCCACATTTCTCTTGAATGAATGAATAAATAGGTCAGTGCACATGGTTATTGACAAATATTCATATCCTGTACTTGTTTTAACGTTTCATCAGTAATAATCTATAACAAAAAACTAGAACATGAAGGACTGTCAGCAGAGGTTCTGTTTGTTTGGACAAAAATAAATGTATTCCTGTATCTATTTTCACGTCCCTTTCCTTGCAATGTCATTTCATTCGATCGCTTTCAGAATTATAAATAAATTCGGACATCAAAATTTGCTACAACTCCACGGGTTGCTAATGCATCTTCACAGCGCTGACTAATCAGGGCCATTCTGTGCCTGTAAGAATTCTTGTCTTGAGACCGAAAAATGCCCAAAACATTCCGAGCTAGCATAAGCCAGTGTTGGACGAGCCACTGAATGTTCCACCGACTCATTAACAGCGAGGTTGCAGGGTCAGCATAAATAGCTGTTTCGGTTGCCTATGTGAGGTGATGGAATAGTATAGTTGCCCCTTCCGACCAGGTGGATGCATTGATTAATGATCTGCCACGCTCAGAAGTTGATTCAGACGCTTGCAGGCGTCCGACTCATCTCCTAAGGCGACAGATTCTAAAATCGGGAAGGGTCAACTAACCATATCCATCATACTCCCTGGGCTTTAAGAAAATCCGGGGGGGTTAAAAGGGGGCATAAATGGAATATTGATTCTCCTTCAGGGAGGGGGGGGGGGCTGAATGGAGGTATAACTCTCATTATAGGGGGGGGGGGGGTTCGCAATGAGTGGGGCAGGGATATGTCAATTTTCAATTGATCATATTAAGGGGCATACAGCCACAGCGGGGGGGGGGGGGGATTACGAGTAAGTAGGGGCAGCAGGGAAATCAGGAAACTAACCATATCCATCACACCTATCCAAGGCTGCCTATTGAGGTCCAGAAGTTCTCCCCGGCACCTAGCCATCATCACGGCGTTGTAAGGGGTTTCCTGCCAAAACGTACTCTACCATCCAGTCAAGCTGCAGATAAATCTCAAAGTGCTGTGCGAATATCCGCCTCACCGTTAAGATTCCGGGAGAAAGATGCTCTCTGTTGTGACACCTCAAAGATTATTTCTCTACATATCCTCGCCCTGGTAGTGTTCTTCCACATTTATTTTCTTCCATCATTTTCAACAACAAACAACTTGCAATAAGCTATAACATTGATATTCGACAACCCCCCTAATTTTACATTATCTTGTCTTCCCTTTGCCGTGTCTTCTGTTCTAGGTATCCCTTCCACGAAAATCATAGACCCCAGGTGTTTATTAGATGAAGTCATACCTAATAGTTTTTTCTAGATTCTTTAAGAAGACCTGTTCATACTAAACCTCCGTGTAGGATTAGGAAGTCGATCAATAACAAACATAAAACCATTTCCTAGTGTCATTTTGGCAGTTCTTGACTTTTTGATTTTTTAATTTCGCCGTTCTAAGTCCGACCTCCGTACAAA